>OX422211.1:336727503-337927503 GCA_949130495.1 Sambucus nigra
TTTTTTTTGAAAAATTGTTGATCTTGAAAAGGAAGGATTTTAATGGATAATTTATATAATCGAATGGCCATCTTTGATGGTACCAATTATGTATATTGGAAATCTAGAATGTGGTCTACTCTTAAGTTAATTGATGAAAGAATTTGTTTGCTCTATGAAAGAGGATGAACACCACCCACTGTTATTGTTGATAATATCGTTGGCCCTAAACCTGTCTTTCAATGGAAGAGGATGAGCTTAAATGGAGAAACTTTAATTCTCGCATTTTGAGTGGCATCTTAGGAGTCATCACACCTGACGAGTTTTTTCACATTATGACGCACACCACGTCTAAAGAAGCTTGGTATACCCTCCAACTCACTCACAAGGGTACCAATGTTGTTAAAGCTTCTAAGGTGCAGAATCTCGCTATCACAATGCTGAGTCTGAATCATGTGACGAGTTGTATGCACTACTATCCTATATAGTTTAATCTAGTTTCAATATAAATGAGAAAATATCCGAGACACTTTCGTTAAGAAAATTTTGAGATTTCTTCCCGCCCACTTTATTCCCAAGGTTACCGTACTTAATTCATTAGGGATCCTATACACTCTTAGGTTAGAAGAATTTATAAGAGATGTTCAAACATACGAGTTAGATATGTTCCCTAAAATTTTTAAACCTAAGGATAAAGGAATTGCACTTAAATCCCAATCTAATAAGAGAGAGGACGTGTCTAAAAAGAGAGAGGAAGCATCCTTCGATTCTGAGTATGACTTTGATTTAGATGATTTTGCCCATTTTGCTAAAAAATTTAAGAAATTTCTCAAACTTAAAAGGAAAAATTCTTCCAAAGATAAGAAAGATTTTGAGAAAGATAAAAAATATAAAACGGGTAAGAAAAATTTTTAAAAAGAAAAGAATGATTTCTTAAAGAAAGACGAGGAGAGATGTTGTGAGGGTGAGGGAAGGGGTCACAAAGCTTAGGAGTGTCCGACTAGGTTGAAACGTCAAGGTAAAGGCAAAGATGCCTTAAATGTCATGCTTAGTGATGGAGAGGTCGAGTCGGTGAGTTCGGGTGAAGAATCACCGCATGGATGTAACGTCACTGCATTCCTGGCTAGTAATGTTAGTACATCTAGTGCACTTCACGACGATGAGGAAGCTACTGAACATGAACACCTTGACAGTGAGTCTAGTCGTTTCGAGGAGAGTGAAAGAGAGAATGTTTTAAGTGAGAGCGATAGTGGCCTTGAGCGCTTACGCCGATCTTTATGCTGAGTCCTTTAAATCTAAGAATTAAAATAGAGGGTTAACTATGAGAGTTTTAGTGCAAGAAAAAGAGTTGAGGGAAGCAAAAGAGAGTGAGTCCTCGGTGAGAGAAGCTTTGAGTGAGATATTTTGTTTAGTCAAGAGAGAGAATGGGGACTTGACCAATAAGGTGGCTAGTCTTTTGAGAGATGTCCAAGCATTTGTGGAGACTTATATCCCAACTCAAGAAAGATCTTGAACATGCCCGGGAGCTCAATGTAACTATTGAGGACACATAGAAGAAGGTAGGAAAGATGCTCCTCGACCCCGTTTTAGGTTTTGGTGAGAGGCATGGAGTAGATCCAAGCCTTTTTATGTTTGAACTTTTTGCAAAAAAACAGAGGTCACCTTAAAGAGTTTTGTTATAAATTAGGTAGAACTAGGCATACAAATACTCTCATACAACACTTTAGAGACTTTTTCTATTTTAGAGAGCAAGTTGAATTTCTAGTCGTGACATTGCATAGTTTGATGGAAGAATTTGAATGGATGTCTTTGTCGTTTGAGAACGCTTACAACATTCCGACTAAAGTAAACAAAGACAAGGGAAAATAAAAGGTTACCTCCACTTGGTTACCTCAGCAAGATGACAAATACCTTATTGTTCATGTTTCTCTCAAGGATCAAAATACATATAAATAGTATTTTGATAGTGGGTGTTCTAGGGACATGGCCGACGATGTCTCATTTTTAACCCACCTTGAGGATTACAAGGAAGGTAAAGTCACCTTTGGAGATGGGAGTAGATCTAGAATTTTATGATGAGGTAGTGTTGAGGTACTAGTATTTCCCAATATAGATGATGTGTTGTACGTGAAAGCGCTGAAAGAAAACTTGATTAGCATAAGACAACTGTGCGACACAAACTTTGCAGTAAAGTTTGATCGGTTTGAATGTATTGCTTAAAATCAATTCAGTAAACTTTTACTTCGAGGTGTGAGGACGGGAGATAATTCAGTAAAGTCCTTCCTTGTGTGTAACAGTACCATGGTCTCCACTATGGAATTTTGGCATCAACGTCTAGGTCACGTGAACTTTAGAGATCTTGAGATATTAGTGAAAAAGGACCTAGTTCATGGCTTACCATTTCTTGAGAAACCATCTTCCTCTATTTGCAGACCTTGCCAATAAGGCAAACAAATTCAAAGTCCCCATTGGAAGTTGAATACCATTACCACCTCCCGTGTTTTAGAGTTGATTCACTTGGATCTTATGGGTCCTACTTGATTTGAGTGCTTAGGTGGTAAGAGATACATTCTCAAGATGTTCAATGACTTTTCTAGATACTCAGTTGTAGAATTCCTTAGAGAAGAGTCTGATGCGGTTGAGTTCCTTACAACCAAGTGTCGTGTCCTAAAAATCGACACGGTATCATCATTAAGCGAATGCATAGTGATAATGACACTAAATTTAAATATACAAAAATGGATAACTATTGTGATGGATTGGGCATCAAACAAGAGTTTTTGGCCATTCACACTCCTCAATAAAAGGGGATTATTGAGAGGAATCATAGGACAATACAAGAAATGACTATAACCATGCTTCTTGTGAGAAACGTTCCTAGACGTTTTTGGGCATAGGCGGTGAGCACCTCATTCCATATGGTGAATAGGGTGTATCTCCATCTACAAACACTTTACATGCCTTATGAGTTATGGACAAGGAAGAAGCCCAACCTATTATATTTTCGTGTCTTCGGGAGAACATGCTTCATCTTGCGAGATAGAGAGACTTTAGGAAAGTTTGACTCTCGGAGTACCGGGCTTATAATCTGGTTATATCTAAGGTTATATTTCATCTATGCTCATTAGCTGGTGGTATAAAGTAGGATCAAAAGATTTCTTTAAATGTCTTGCTATTCTCATCCCCCTAGTTGCTTGCTGGGAAATTTGGAAAGCTAGGAACAGTGCTCGCTATAAAGGATCTTTTATACATCCCTCATTCATTATCTCTCAGGTCCAAAGCTTGAAATCCAATATTTGTAGCAATCAACTATTTCATAGCCCTGCTCAATGCTTTGATGATAATTTAGTTCAAGTATTTATCCTGAAAATTACTTTATATCATAGAAAGATAACCTTTCTAAAATGGAATCCTCCTTGTAATCAATGGATGAAGTTGAATGTTGATGGAGCTTCGAAAGGAAATCTAGGCTCAAGTTGTTATGGAGGCATAGTTAGGAATAAAAAAAGGTCATATGGTTGTTGCTTTTGCTAGCTCAAATGGAATTTCCTCTAATTAAGAAGTTAAGTTTTTTGGGTTTACTCATGGGTCTCAAAATCTTTTTAGAGTTTAACTTAAACTTTATCCACATTGAGACAGACTCTCTTATGGTTAGTAAAGTTTTAAATAATTGCTGGAAGCCCCCTTAGAAATTCAGGTCCATCATAAAAGAAATTCATCTTCTTCTCTCCCATTGTAAGTTCACTTTGAATCATATTTATAGGGAATCATACATGGTAGCAGATAAGCTAGCCAATTGCGAGATCCACAATCAATTTTGTTAAATTTTTGAAAACTTACAGCATCTTCCTCAGATTGTCAGAGGTGCAGTGAAGCTGGATAGCATGAGTTGTAAATACTTCAAGATCTCAAATAAAGTAGCGTAGATTGTTTTTTTTTATAATGGGAAATTTATAAAGTCACAAGTTTAAATTCTTGATTTTTTCATATTTGTTCTTGAGCTTGTATTAGCCATTTAGGAGAGGTTATTTCTCATATTTCTTAATAATATGGGGGTTCTGTCCCTCTTCCACAAAAAAAAAAAGATAACTAGCCATCGACATTTGTTTCTCCTAGTGATGCACCCCTCGTGATGATACCATCCTTCCTCATGCTACCACGGTGGACCCCATTTCCATTTTAGGGTAGACACCATATTGGGTTCAGAAGAGTCATGGCCCTTCCACTATACTTGGTAATCCTAGACTAGGTGTCAAGACTCGCGCTCAACTCAAAAAATTTGTTAGCTATCTGTACTACACATCCTTAATCGAGCCCAAGAACGTGAAAGAAGCACTCAAGGATGAGCATTGGATGTTTGCCATGCAAAAAGAGTTACTTCAATTTAAAAAGAACGATGTCTGGGAGTTGGTCCTCCGACCTAGCGATACCAACGTGGTTGGTACTAAGTGGATTTGCAAGAATAAGGTGGATAAAAATAGTACCATAATTCTTAATAAGGTTAGGTTGGTCTACCAAGTCTACACACGGATTGAAGGTGTAGAATTTTAGGAGACATTCGCTCATGTTACTAGGCTTAAGTCCATTCGCTTACTTCTCGCTATAGAATGTCATCGGCACTTCAAGTCATATCAGATTAATGTCAACAGTGCCTTTCTTAATGGCATTCCATAGGAGAAAATTTACATGTAACAACCAAAAGGGTTTGAAGACCCTAAGCACCCTAGACATGCCTACTATCTTAAGAAAGACTTTTATGGTTTGAAGCTAGTACCCCGTACTTGGTATGAGAGACTTATTTCCTATCTCTTAGCTCATGACTTCAAGAGGGGGGGGGGGGGGGGGAGATAAAACATTGTTTATAAGGAGATAGAGTTGTGTCATTTTGTTTTCCCAAGTCTCTATGGACGACATAGTCCTTGGATTCACATGCTCCACCATGCTCACACCTTTGAGGAGAAGATGAAGTGTGAGTTTGATATGAGCATAGTACATGAGATTAATTTCTTCCTAGGTCTCCATGTTTGTCATCTTAGGATGGGATATTCACATCTCAATCCAAATATTCAAGAGACCTTATAAAGAAATTTGGTCTAGACTCTGCTAAGTACTCACGCACCCCTATGAGTACATCGAAAAAGCTTAGCAAAGACACTTTAGGAAAGGACATAGAGAAGACCTTATACCGGAGTATGATATGCAGTCTCCCTTACCTTATTGCTAATCGTCTCGATATTGCCTTTAGTGTTGGAGTATGTGCACGATACTAGGCATCCCTAAAAGAGTCGCACGTACACGCTACTAAATGTATTATCAAATATGTGAGTGGAATTATTTCTTATGGTATTTGGTATTCCCTTGATACCGATGACTGTTTATCTGCCTATTCGGATACCGATTGGGCCGAGGATGTAAATGGTTATAGGAGCAATTCAGGTGGGTGTTTCTATTTTAAGAGTGATCTTATCTATTGATTGATCAAGAAGAAAAACTCTATATCTTTATCCACGGAGGAGGCTGAGTATATAGCCATCAGGAGTTCTTTCACACAACTCCTATGGATGAAGAAAATAATGGAGTATTACGGTATTTCACAGGGCACGATGACTACTTCATGTGATAATACAAGTGCTATACACATTTCTTGTAATCCAGTCCATCATTCGCGAACAAAGCACATTAGAATATGCAAACACTTTATTCGAGACCTTTTTGAGGAGAAGATCATATCCTTGAGCTTTATGAGCACCAATCGTCAGTTAGTTGACCTATTTGCAAAACCTTTAGATGCACTTCAATTTGAACATCTTAGGAAATCTTTAGGCATTTTCACTATTGACTGAGATTGTTATTTATCTAGTATAGGATGGTTATCAAGATTATATCCATTAATTCATATTACTGGATTGTAATACCATTGTATTATAATTGTATTTATCTTTTTCATTTTGATTTATTTGTAGAAAAATCCAAAAAGAGTTATCTTGAATTTTTTTAATAATTATACAAAGATTTTCGGTTTCTTTTAAAAAATAAGTGAAAGGGGAGAAAAGATTTTATTTTGATAAATTCTTTTGAAAAATGCAAAAAAAGTTTGGTAATTTTTTCACCTTATATGGATGAATATTGAAGATGCTTGAGTTACCTATTCATTTCGTATCCACGTGTCTATTTTGTAGTGTTTTAAAATGTGACATCACTTCATATATATTTGCTTTATAATGTATAGAGTCATTAAGATGTGATTTGATGACAACTTATTGCATGTTTGAATCCTTGTCTCCTTTAATGCACACGATCATGAGCTTATATGAGTATTGCTCTTACCTGTCACATGTCGATCATAGTGTTTTCATCTCAATTTTTATTTAAAGAGAACTGAATGTGAAACCATGATAGTAAAACATTGTGCATGTAAGAACCATTGCCCGGATTTAAAAAATATTTTTGTCGATAAAATTGTAATAATAAGAAATGGAAACGGGTCGTGAAAGACAAAGTCTTTGCGTGAAAATCCACTATTTGCAATGAAAAGAGCCAAAAAGATTAACGTCACATAAAAATAGAAGTGCTAGGCCAAATTTAGAACATTGGTGCTTCGCTACAAATGATCAATAATTTCTTCAAATGAATTGAGAGTGTTATTGCTATTTGTGAGATTTTCAGGGAGTTAAGTTGAAGATCAATGGATTTTCACAAACTAAATAAATCCCAAAAAAGCATTACATAGTTTTGGACGTCGTTGGTATGAAAATCACTTTCCATCCTTATTTGTTGATTCAGTTAGGTCAATTTCACATAAGTTTTCCACTTTTATACCTAACGTAGATTTTGAGATCATTCATTAGTGATATCTCAATCCTTATTGAACTTTTATTTTGATTGTCTACGTTTATTAACCTATGGAATATGTTCACACCATTTTATTATGTTTCCATGATTTGGGTATTTTTGTGTTTCTCCATGGTGTGTTCAATTTGTAAAATTTTATACTTTAGAAAAAATTTGAAAAATAGTTTGTGGAGCCTTTGATATTATCATTACATGTGTGTTATCTCTCTATATTTTTAATGATATATAATTCTTTTATGTGATGCTCTCTACTTCATGTTTAAATTCTACTCATTTGTCTATTTCAGACAAAAAGAGGGAGAACAAATTGAGGGGGAGATTTAATGAGTTTGATTTATGGGGGAGAACATTATGAGTTTTATTTTATATTTCAAACTCTTTCCATCACTGGTATTTTCTTTGCTTCATGTGTGTTGGTACTTAAGGAAGATTATATTACACCAAATGAAGACAAAGTGTCAAAGAGAAGAACAAGTGGACATTGAAGACAAAGTTTATTTTTCTATGCCATTTTGTTTTTAGGGTTTAGGAAAGGTAGTAGAATTTTTGTCTTAAGAGGGATTTTTTTGTAATTTGGGTTTCGATTAGTTTTGTACCAGAATAGCCAAAGGGGGAGATTTGTAAGGGCAAATAGTTTAACTTAGGCTTAGTATTTGTTTATTTGCCACTTTGGCACATTTGGTATATCCCCTTGCAAATCGAGACGTGCCGATATGATGAACCGAATCTCCAAAATCTCCAAAGTTCAAGTCTTCTTCACATTATGAAGGTATAAATCATTTGAGATTTTAAATTTATTGACATTTATATTTGGGAGAATTTTTATATTTTTTTTATAAAAATTAAGGTGAATTTTTACTGAGTTAAAAATTATTTTTTTATTTTACCTCATTCAAACGAGATGTAAATCTTGTTCCAATGAAAATGGTTTTTTGTTCTAACACCTCGTTCGATCATTTTATCAAATGAACATCTAACGTGGGAATTGTATTATAATTTGTTTAAAGCTAGTTATAAGCTTGTTCTAATGATATTGGAGTTTTGTTTGAACAAAACCTGTTTTTTCTTGTAACGAGATGAAAGTCTCATTCGAATGACTTCTACCTCGTTCGAATAAATTTCATCACCTCATAATTTGTGTACGACATATAAATAACTATTTCGAAAAGTTTTTAAAGGAGACTTTTGAGAAAACACAAACTACATATCTACTGCAAAATTCCTCATATCTTTTAGGTCAAAACACCAGTTTGATTCACAACATCATCCTCCCAATATACTTGTGAATATTTTTGAAACCCTAGATTGTTTCATATATGATCTATACTTGTAGAGATAGATCTTTACTGCTAACCTTGTGAACCCGGAGGGATCACTGCTGAAGAAGAAGGCTAAAGGTTGATCGGTGGATACCAAGGGTGGACCACCACCTGTGGGCTGCTCTAGATCTAAATGGTTTTCTTTAGAAAGTTTTGTAAGTAAATTGTCTTGTAAAACCATCTAATGTGCTGAAAAAGGTTTTTCCCTGCAAATGGATTTTTCCTTATATCTGTTTGTGATTGCATGTGTAGTTTAGTTTTTGTGTATGGGTCGATCATCATTCAAACCGAGGTGGAGATGGTAGCCGAATGATTTAATCTCATATTCAAAACTAAATTATTCAAAGGGCGTTTCAACCCCATGGGTTATCTAGTGATGGCCATGGCCAGTGGGTTTAAAAATCTTCAAGATCTTGGAAAGGTCTTGCATCTCAATATTTTCTTTATTTATATCACTCTCTATGTACTATTCATATTATTTAGAGAGAGAAACATATATTACCTTCTATATGCCTTCTTTCTCTAATTTATTTAGTTTCTTACGGGTGTGAGGAATTAGGGAAACAAAAATATTCATAATTTTTTGAAGAGATTTGTAACCTGTCAGTGGGAAGTTTTGGTTTGGGTGGGGTTAGGAAAACATATTACAGAGGATGATGGTGGTGGTGGGTGGACACGGAAGGGTTTTATGGGGGTTTGGGTGGTGGGTAGTGTTGATTGGTTTTGGGTGGGTAAAGACAGTGGTGGGGTATAGATGGTTGTGGGGTAACGATGGTGGAGATGGGTAGCATGGGGTGGCGATTTAGTTTTGTGGTGATAAAGGTTGAAGAGAGAGAAGTGGATTTAGTTTTGTTTTCCTTGGGTTTGAATTTTGAAAGTTTTTATGCTTGTTTTTTGTTTTCTATTTTTTTTTGCAGGGGAATTCTAGTCATTTTTCCCCTAAAATGGAGGAAACCCAACTTTTAGGGTTAATTACAATGAATTGATAGTTGAGGGGGTGAGTTTGTCGAGTGCTTTTTTTAGGGGGTGACCTAAATATCCATGATAGTTAAATGTGTCTAGTTATAATTTACCCCTTTAGTTTTTAAAGATTCAACACCCAACTTTAACCTAGAAAATGAAGAACCCAAAGAACCCCTTTAGAACTTTAAATCACTCCAACCTATCAATTAATAAGTAAAAGATGATAATAACAAAATGAGCCTGTGACATTTAAACCAATAATGATGAACACTTCAAGTCTTTGTTTTGAAATTACAAAATGAGGGAATAATTCAATGGTCACAACAAATGATAATTTTATACGGAAGTGGCATGGAAATGTAGAGTATTATATAAATGATATGAGAAGGATAAGGAATCCCTTACCCACAGGACCCTTGATGGCCACCCGAAATCACTAACAACACATTTGCTCTCTTTCAAAATTTATTTATCGAGAAACTTCGTATTAGAGATAACGTCGTTATCTAATCTATATATATGCATGAATTATTTGTTAAAAATATCTTTTGTCTCATGGTATCATGCTCCTGTCCCCTAAAGAAACTTTTGTCATGGGGTTAGCCATATACTTCATATGCTTCTAGCAATTCACATGACATTATCAAACAATACATGATTTGGATAACATTATACAATCCACAAGAACGACCTTGTTGACGATTCTTTACTTCAAAAACCTTTAAAGTTGTTTGAAAAATGTTATATCTCACATAGGATAAATCCTCAACCTTCCCCCCTTTAAAATATAATGGCTCAAAATCACGTGCATAATGACAACCTCTCTTAAATTAGAAAATAATTATTTTCAAAAATAATGGATATTAATATTTATACTTGATTTATTTAGCATCCAGTAGGCCTAGTATTATGTTTTAGTTCGTGCTTACGTAATCATTTTCATTTTATAACCATATAATCTCATTATGTTTCCATCAAATTTATTTTACTCTATCTTATTGACAAAATTGAGTTGGATTTATGGTATCTTAGAGAACTTCCATTTAACCTTCTTACTATTACAATAGATCTTAGGCTAAAATTAATCGAAAAAAATAGTGTCATTTATCATTTATTAGGATGTTATCTCATATTTTGAGACCCGATAATATATATAGTCCACGACTGTGGCTAATTTATAACTACGGGTAGTTGTGTATAAACTCCTTTATATAAAAGAACAACTTAATATTTTTTTTATATTTACTCCAATATTCCCATCATGTATGATAACATAGATTTTAATTGTTTAACTAAAAATGCCGTGAAACACTCCCACACAAAACACATAAAAATTCGCCATAATCTTTTACAAGATCATGTTAAGAATATACATTGAGCTTTAGACACTGATTGAATATTGGTATAATTTTCAACAAACCTCTTGTAGAGTGTTTGTTTTGACCAATTATGATAGATCTTACTACAATAATATTAAGTGATATTTTATAACCTACCACTTGCCAAAAAAACATAGTAACAATAAATATATTGTCTTCCTTTATGTGAAAGACTGATATTGGTATTCCTTTGATTAAATATTACAAAGATTCAGTGACAATATATAGATGATTCATATACATACCATCAATACATTTAGATTACTCAAAAAAATCTATCCATAACCTCCTCCATCCCTGTTGATGTTGATAACGAGAGAGAAAATATTGATTGTCAACAAAAGTATTAAACGTGTTATATACATACCATCAATACATTTAGATTACTCAAAAAAATCTATCCATAACCTCCTCCATTCCTGTTGATGTTGATAACGAGAGAGAAAATATTGATTGTCAACAAAAGTATTAAACGTGTTATAAATTTTATAAAAACTTCATACCATGAATTGAGAAAGAGGTTTGTTAAATCCTTCTTGAATTCGTTATATATATATTACTTCCATTTTATTTTGATTACATAGTTATATTTTCATAGTAAAAAAGGATATATTGTGAAACTAAATATTTTTTAAGGTTATTTTAGTGATATTTCAATTATAATTTATTGAGTGTGTATATTTAACATCTGAATTAAGTTATGGTGCATAAAGTGATAAATGATCGAATCACATGAAGATATATCAAGAGATAAAAGAACTCAAAGAATAAGACTCAAGTAAAGTATTGAAGACATTTTATACAAGACATAATCAAATAATTCAACCAGAATAACAAATACAAACATCACATATGTTCAAATGTCCAGATAAATTTTCTCATAAAGGAAAATTTAATATTTGTCTGACGATCAAGACAAACGATCTCATGAATTAAAATTCGCATGCTCAGAGGTCAAGACTGAAACCATGGTGGATCATGTGTGAATGAGCAAGGTAAAAAGTCCTCGTGAAGGGCGATTATAACTAAAAGACATTTTAATTAAGTATTTCCAAGTATAGCTTAAACAACCTAAATTTATAGAGTTGTTTAGAAAATGGATTTTAAAACATTAGATATACAACTGAATAAGTGTGATGATATTTTTTGTGGGGTAATTATACGACTTAATGGTAAAGGCTGACACATGTCTCGCAGACTTTATAAGCTATTGCAACTTGAAGATAAGGACAAAAGAGAAGCCGATAAGCAGAAATCTCGGGCTTGGATTCATTCTACTAGATCAAAACATCATTCCAAGTCAATCGATACCGGCACGACTCACTCGCTTTATATTCACTATAAATGTAACCCACACCCTTGAAAAAATGGGAATGTATCTTTATTATCAATAATTGATCAATAAGAGAGAGAGAGAGAGAGAGAGAGAGAGAGAGAGAGAGAGAGAGAGAGAGAGAGAAAGAGAGAAAGAGAGAGAGAGAGAGTAACACCTCATGGATGTAGGCACATTGTCAAACCAATATTATAATGTGTTGTGTGACTGTGTGATTTTCCTTTACCGCTTGACTTACTTGTCTTGAACTAACTATATTAGGATTTTACCACGTACACTTGACACCATTTGTGGGAACGAATTTCTTTCTTTTATCCAACAAAGACGATGGATAATCATGTCTCACCCATATAACCCTCAATTATCATCTAACGATGACTATCAAAATGATGAAAATGAATGTCCATTACCCAGATTCAGGTGTGAGGTCCATCCCAAGAGGAGTCACAACACTCACAACTCATGATATCTCCCACATGAGGATCAAACCTATAGAAACCAACTAACAATTGAGATCCACTCCGATCACATGACTTGCAGATGCCTATGAACGGTGACTTATGAATAGGAGCACGTCGCGTGCTTCCAATAAGAGGGAAACATCCACTTGTAATGTCGCTCAGAGAGAATTAAGAAATATCTCCATGGGGAAAAATACAGATGCTAAAACAAGACACTAATCTCCCAGGCGAGCAAAACTCACAGTTGGGATGGATATCGTGGTGCAATCAAGGATGAGCTAGGAATAGGAGAGTGATAGCGATAAAGGACCGAGAAGGAGGTCATCATAAGAATGATCTCAGTGCTTTCATTTGGCCTGAGATGGACGAATATTCTTCTCAACACGGGGCCAGATTTACCAAGGAACTGCCCCAAAAGGACCCTGATAACCTATATAAGGTCCCCTTTCTTATGGTCAACTAAGGAATTGGAGCCTCCAAAGAAGTTCTCCACCCCTAGATTTAAAATATATGATGGGAAAACTAAACCCATCGATCATGTTCATCAGTATTGACAAGAAATGACCCTTTGGATCAACAATGAAGTCCTCATGGGTCGCGTATTGCCTTTTAATCTGGGGGATATTGTGAAAAAGTGGTTTGATAAGTTATCACACAGGTTGATCACCATCTTCAAGCATATCACAGGAGCTTTTATCACCAAATATAGCACCAACAGTTCTTATCCAAATGGGATTTAATCTCTCCCAACCACAAGGAAGAAGAAATAAGAAACCTTGTGGGAATATGCTCAGAGGTACGGTGAATCCAATAATTTATCCGAATAGGTCATTGTAGCCTCGTTCAAGATTGGCCTACCAAGCAGCTCCACATTGCACCAATATCTCACTAAAAAAGAGGTGAGCATAATTGATGACCTTATATCTAAAATCAATAGATAGACCAAAGTAGAAGACCTGATAGCTAACACCCAACAAGAAAATGGTCGATCAAAGACGACTAAGAACTATGATGAAAAAAGCCATAGGGGGGGCTGGGCTCGAGGCAAAATGGTGGATTAAAAAACAATGAAAATTAGATCCCACCAAGGATCATCAGGAAATATATATAGTTTTCAAGGAGCCGGTCTATAAGATCTTGGGCAAGATTAATGATCATCTATTTTTCAAGTGTCAAAGAAAGATGACAAGAGATATGTCAAATAGGAATTATGCCTTCATATGTTGTTATTACAAGACATCAGACACCAAACGAAAAATTGCAAGGTTCTCAAATCCCACTTGGAAGAGTTGGACTAGACAAGCCATCTGGAAGACTATGTGGAAAAGAAAGACGTCAACACGCCATGGAACACGTACGAAAACCTGATGATATCCTAGATGACGAAGACATAGGAAATGAGTTTATGGTCATCCAAGGGACATCAAGTCTAAACTAAATTTAAGGGAATGCTATTCGAATGTATCTAAAAATGGTCACCGAGGTTATGGAAGCTTTCCATATCGACCCTGCCAAAACTTCAGTAGGAAAGAGCCATTAACCCGTAGATGTTGACTATAATAAGCATATAGTCTTCACCGAGAAAGTGATGGTCAGAGATAAGACTCTGCATTATGATGCCCTAGTAATCACTCTCCGGATTAAAAACTGGAATGTGGATAAGCTACTAGTTGACCAGGGGGCTCCTCGAAGGTTATGTACCTACGGTTATTAAAAAAACTCAATCTCAAGATGGAGGATCTAAAGGAAGGGACCATATCTCTAGTTTGCCCAACTGGGAAGATGATTATGCCACTCGGAAGGTAGTACTGCTAGGGCACACTAGAAATATCTTAAAGATAATTGAGTTCCTAGTTGCGAACATTGAGTCCCTTACAAATCTATCCCATGATGAGGATGGATTCACACCATGAAAGATGTCCCTTACACTTATCACTAGAAGATCAAATGCATTATCGAGTGGGGGATAATGGACATATGGGGGAACTAGGCCGTTGTTCGATAAGGATTTATCACTGCCATTAATCCTAAGCAAGAAAAGAGAAACAAAAAGTGGTAGTAGAGGAGACGACTAAGGATGGGATTATTGCATCCAAATAGAAATTAAAGTGTGGGAGACTGGGGTAGATGAAACAAGGTTGAACCATGCAGTAGAGTCATGAAAATACTATAATAAGTATTATTTGACAACTCACACCCGAACAAGAAATTTCTGACCAACGGCTCACTCACCGATCAAGAAAAATAATAATCGATATCTCTATTAAAAAAGAATCAATAGGTATTTGATTGACACTCTTACGATATGTCTGGTATTCATAATGACATCATGTGCCATCAACTTCACATCAACCCAACATTCCCACCGATCACACTAAAGGCACCCCGAATAACCCCCCAAAAGAAAAAAATTATGGAAGAAGAAATGGGAAACTTCTGGAGGTAAGATCCATTAAGTAAGTTTAATTATCCAAGTGTCTCTCTAATCCAGTCATCATAAAAAAGAATCACAGGAAGTGGAGAGTTTTCATTGACTTCACTGACCTGAACACAATCTATATAAGGGACAACTTTGCATTGCTAAAGATCGATCAGTTGGCTTATGCTACGACTATCCATGAACGTATGAGCTTCCTAGATGCATACTCAAGGTCTCATCAAATCCCTCTGTTAGGCCCGGACTAAGAGAAGACTTCATTTACTACCACCCTTGGTTTGTATTGCTACATAATCACATCATTTGGACTCAATAATGTAAGAGCAACTTTATGGGGATCCTTATAAGAAAAATAACAAAATTCATCCATTTATCTTCGATTAATCAAATAATAGAAAGAGGTAAAACAAAAAACTAGATTTGAAAAATAAACTAAGGGTTTAGAACACAATACTTTACGAATCTGATTGCAATATATTTGGCATAAAAGTATTTGTTGACGATGTAGGGTGCCTTGTTTTGGATCTCTAAAAGCTTTATTAAACCTTCTAAAAACTAGAATCTTCTATTGTATGATCCTCCCCAAAGTCAGGTAGGTGGGTGGACACCTTTTTAGATGAAAACCCATGCTTAATATTGAGATATTGTGCTATCTCTAGCCCCTTTCACAAAAATGTGAATAGTTTTTTCTCTCACCCCTCTTGAACAATATTAATGAATAATGATGATCCCACACCTTTATATACAAGTACAAAAGGTGGGCTTGGTCCAAACTGGGTTTGTTGAGAGTAGGGGTATGATTACTTGGGCATAAGGACTACACTAGGGAACCAAGAAAAATATTAAATTATCTCCAAATAAGTACTCAAAAATTCCACATTACATTTTCCATAATTTATTTTCTTTCTTTATTTAATCATAATTAGTTCCATGAAACAATTATATCTGTACTATAATTTAATTATCTCAAATCACTCCGATATAACGAGTCTTATTTACCAAGTCGATAATGGTACATAATTTGATACCCTGCATTAAGCTTTAGATACCATCTTAGTCAAATCACTATGCCGCTAATTGACTTTAACCAACATCTAATCAATTCCTTAATTCTCGAACTTAACTTATTTCCTTACTCCACCTTATTATAAACAATCCAGGTATTAGGTTTATTGGTTGAAATAAATCTATCAATGGGGTATCGCAATCCAAGGTATTGCCGTATACGAATTCCTCCAAATTAAGATCTCAGACCTCCTTACACGATTGTTACCCAATATGCAGGGATCGTTTGATTTAATCTAAGATAAAATTTCACCCATAACAATAAAAGCCACAATCACATAAGCATTATAATCTTCATAATTCTCAGGATTAAGAATATATGCAACCTTTGCAAATGGTGTAATATTTCCCAAGTCTAATCAAGACAACCCTTAGACTCAGATATTATGGGTAACCATGATCAATACATTCTTAGGATGTACCGATCACAATCCACTATTGAATTATTGCATAAGTTCTCGAACCATCATACGGGTTCCCATAGTTTCAGATAAAATACTAGTATTTCATCCCAACTGTTCTGATAGGATTTCAACTCCCTATCTAGGTTGTGAACTTTTCCATAGTGCTAGAACCAAAATTCCAATCTCTATGTTAAAAACCCAAAGTCAACTCACTAGAATCCCTACTAACCTCTATTGATCGATATATATATATATATATATATATATATAACACTCTTGAAAACTTGATTCTCATTTAAAAAAAATGAAACAATCCTTTATTAATAAAAATAAAATGTTTTATACATGGTTTTCTAAATAAGACCCAATGATATCTCACTTGGTCTTAAAGCCATGTGGCCACGAACTTGACTCCCATTCATTATACATGACTCTTAAAAATCCTAGCTGGTAAGTTTTTTGTAAAAGGATTCGTGAGGTTGTCCTCTGTTAAAATATTGTTCACGATGATGTTGCCCCTCTGCACGATATCTCGAATCAGACTATACTTGCACTTAATGTTCTTCACTCTCTGATGAGTCCTTGGTTCTTTCAAATATTTAACTTTATCACTTTGTCAAAATAGAGTGTAATAGTCAATTGTACTGAAGGAACCATACCTAAGTCACTTAGGAAGTTTCAGAGCCAAACAACCTTCGCCTCTGTAGTGGTAATATACTCGACTTATATGGTAGAATTAATAATATATGATTGCTTGATACTCCTTCAACTTATGGATCCACCTTATAGGGTAAAAAAAATATCAAGGTTAATTTTCTTGAATCCTTATCTGACTGAAAGTCAGTGTCTTTGGTACTAGACTCTCTACTGAGTAAACCAGCATATAATATCTACTCCTATTTAGGTACTTGAGAATGTGCTTCACAACTTCCAGTTCTCCTTTCCAAGATTACACTGGAATCTTCTGACCATGCCAATAACGTAAGAGATAATTGGATTTAGTATATACTATATCATACATCAGGATTCCCACTACCTAAGCATCACGTATGTTCCTCATCCTCTCTATCTGATTAGGCGTCTTAGGATACTGATCCTTAGATAAAGGAATTCCATGCATGAAAGGGAGAACCCCTTCCTTAGAATCCTGCCTAATAAACCTTATGAGAACTATATCAAAATAAGTAGCTTGGGATAATCCCAACATCCTATTTTTCTAATCACGTAGTGCCTTGATCCTTAGGATGTGATTGTATTCTCCTAAGTGCTTCATATTGAATTTATTATACAACTGCACTCTTACACTAGATAATACACCTACATCATTATTGATTATGAGAATATCATCTCGTATAATGAGAAAAATACCATGAAATTTCCATCATTCTTCTTATGCACACAATTTTCATCCATACATTATTAAAAGCTAAAAGATTTGATTGACTTGTCCAATTACTTATTCTAAGACTTTAATGCTTGCTTAAGTTCATATTTGGATCTCTTAAGATTGCACACCATTGATTCTTAGACATATGCTATGAATCTCGTGGGTTTCATCATATAGACGCACTTGTCAAGACTACCGTTCAAGAATGCATTCTTGATATCCATTTGTCAAATATCGTAACTAAAATATGCAACAATGGATAAGAGCATCTGAGCAGACTTAATCATGGTTAACAGAAAGAAACTTATCCTCATAATTGATCCCTTATTTCTCAATGAACCCTTTCACAAAAAAATGTGCCTGTAAGGTTTCCACCTTCTCATTTACCCATCTCTTACTAGTATAAATCCACTTGCATACTATGGGTTTTCTCCCATCTTTCAAGTCCACAAGCTCCCACAATTGATTCAAATACATTGAAACCATCTCGATATATATGTTTTTTACCCAAAGCTCGGAATCTTTGCCTTAGAATTCCTCATCATAGTTACCAGGATCCAATTCATGTTCCCTTTGTATTTCAGTGAAGTTCTCTCCTAAATACACCTACTTATCAGGCTAATGTCTAACCCTCCCACTACGATGTGACTCACTAGCAGAAGGCAATCAAGGAGGTTAATTCACTAGTCTCCCTTAAGAAAAAAAGGGGAGAGTTCATTAGGATCCATGCATAGATATACATGGAGTTATACAATGAGATTGATGATTACAATGACATGATACCAATCTCTTCATTTAATTTTGGCCCGGATCGATCGAATGATCTCTACCAACCCCTCATAAATAAATAGTTCTCTACGATGGACCCACTTATATTTCGTGTTGAGAAGTGTGACAAGGTGGAGGATGAGGTCATTAACGAAGAAGCCCCAACCGAGTAAAAGAAGAGTGAACTTAAGAAGGACCCTAAAGGGAGAAATTAACCCTCTTAGACCAAGAAAGGATTCAATAATGAATCCCCTAAAGGTTTCCCTAGGTCTAAGGCTAATGGGAACAACTATAAGGCATCAGAGATAGTCATCAAAGATCCCATCTATAAGCTTATTTTGTGTATTAAAGAGGAGACCTATTTTAAGATGCCTCCAAAGATGGGAAATGGTCCTAATGATAGGGATGCCAACCTCAGGTGCACTTATCACCAGGATCACTAACACCTCACAAAAAATTATAAGATGTTGGCGAAGAATTTGGAAGATATTATTCAAGACGATTATCTCAAGGACTACATTAACACAATGAATCCAGATATTTTGATAAAGATCAATGCAACTCAAAAGGCATAAGACGATCTGCCTTTAGTAGGACTGGTCGTAGTCATTCACATATATACCAACCTACCTCAATGCGCTGAAAAAAGCTCAGGGAGAAAGTGAGAATTTCCACCAATAGTTAACAAGCTTTTGAGGTGGACTTGTCCAAATCTGTACTTTCCGAGAGGGAGAGAAAAGACTTTGATGTTAATCGTCCATTATGTTCACCGACGATGATCTAATCGACGTGAATCTTCCATAAAATGATGCTCTAGTCATCTCGATGCAAATTTTAAACTTTGATATGAGAATAATACTGGTGGATTAAGGATGCTCTTCGAAGATCATGTATCCGGCAACGCTCTACAAGGTTATCTTCAGTATCAAAGACCTTGATACTAATGTAGTACCACTGATTGGTTTTAATGGAGACGTAAAGACCCCCTGGGGAAGATCAATCTACCAGTTAAGGTCAGTTCATCCAATAAGGATATCGAGTTCCACTTTATACAATTGAATTTGTCGTATAATGCCATAATGGGTAGAGGATGTCTTCATGAGATGAAAGATGTACCTGATTACCTTCAATACAAACTTAAGTTCTTGAGCGACTAAGGGCGATGGAGAATAGGGGAGATAAAGAAGAAGCTCGCATCTACTTCCTGTCAACCATCAAAGTAAAGACATAATTAGTCCAAGAAAATCCATGATGATGATGATTCAAAGACGATCAACCTAAGTAGACACCAAAGGAAGTTCGGCTAGGGGAAAAAGAGACTCGATTAACTCCTATTGAATGCATGATGTTGGAACTCATTTTCTTTCCTTTGGATTCATCAGAGCACGAGAAGACATTCCCATCGAATATGAGTTACCTAATGATAAAATGGATCATCTTATTCATTTCCTAACAGAATGTAGATGTCTTTGCATAGAAAATATATGATCTTCCAAGGATATACTCACAAATCACTTGTCATCAACTTCAGGTAGATCAAACTATCAAGACGATTAAAAAGAAGCCAAGGAAGTCATCCCCAGAGAATATAAAAGATATAGAGACTAAAGTAGACAACTTACTCCAGTCTTCTCTATCAGAGAAGTCCAATTCCTAAGTTAGATTATTTATACTTTTGTTATCAGAAAAAAGAACGACGAGTCGAGAGTATGTGTATACTTCACCAACATCAATAAGCATTGCCTAAAAGATATCTTTCCATTACCATATATAGATGATCAGACATTAACTTATAAGCTTTATGGATGCGTACTCCGGATACCTCCATATACCCTTGTTTATCCCAGATCAGGAAAAGGCCTCATTCATCATAACCCTTGGACTTTACTGATAAATGGTAATGCCTTTAGGTTTGAAAAATGAAGGATCAACCTATAAGTTCCTTGTAACCAAAAGGTTTAAGAAGAAAATCATCTCTACTATGGAGGTGTACATCAATGATATGCTCGTCAAAAGAAAGAAAGCAACTAATCACATCATATAATTGAGGAAAGCTTTCAAGATCCTCAGAGAATACATGATGAAGCTTAATGCCTCAAAATGAATCTTTGTGGTTTGCTCTAGTTAATTTCTTGGATACTTGGAAACCTATTGACGTATAGAGGATAATATGGACAAAATCAAGTCTCTTTAAGATATCAGGAGGCTGACTACTCTCATAGAGATCCAAGTCATCACCAAAATGCTAGTCTCTCTAAATTGATTCATTTCAAGATCCCGGATCATGTGTCAATCATTCTTCCATGCATTGAAGAAACTTATATTCGCCATCTGGAAGAGGATTGCGTGTAAAGATATTATTCTTCAGATGTTTAGAACAAAAAATACGACCTTTTTCTATATACATACTAATACAAATATTATTCCCTCATTTTAATGGTGTTTTCAACTTCGAGAGTTGTCTCTCATAATAAATATGTTGTTTGACCGTGACTGCCCAAATTCAAATACATGACTTTCTTTTTTTTGATAAATTTCAAAAGAAAAGTTGAAGCAAAAGTACTGCTAAAGTAAATATATTAGTCTTCCTAAACTAGAATTAAAAGTATTTCCAAAGTTTGAATCTTTTATTGTATAGGAAGAAGGTTCAGGTGGTTATGGCATAGTTTACAGGGCACAAAGAAAGAATGATGGAGCTACGCTTGCTATTAAATGTGCTAATGTAAATGCTAATAGACACTATGTTCATAATGAACTAAAAATGGTGAAAATGTCCTCATGTAAATGCTACGAATCTGTCTTATGCATAAGTTTCCAATCAAGTGCTTTTAGTAGCTTATTCTTATAATACCATAGTGGCTTCCTAGATAAAAATACATTAAAAAATAAAAAATCACTTATTTTTATTGATATTTAGAAGCAACAATGTCATTGCTATGGTTTTCTAGCATGAGAATCGCACTCCTCCTGGCACTAGTATTCATTGTGAAATGCGATTTTATGAAAATATAGTCCCAAGTTGTACCATATATGACATTAAATGACATTAAATGTCCTCAATAGCCATTAGCAGAATATTTGGCATCTTCTTCATTCAGTTTTACTGTGTTCTACTCGCTCATAGGAGTGTGTTCATCTATAAGGACTTCTTCCCCTAAATGAAGAGTAACCAATTTGGATTATTTGCAACATCAACTGCACAAATTCCTGATACGCTCCATTCGGAGGAGCTATTCAAGGAACATATCCTCCAAGATAGACTCTGTGAATCTTGCTAGATGTAAACACCCCATTCTATCATCCCCTAACCTCTCCTAGGTCCCTAACACCTCCCCTCATCACTACAGACCTAAGTCATACCCCTGGTACTAACCTAGAGACTATCAGGCACACCCAGGCTCCATTTGACCAAAAGTCAAACTCTTTAGCTAGATCGAGACTGAGTGAATCTTCAAAGGGCACTGAAACCCCTTTCCAATGGTCTTCCCCATGCGCAATTATGACTTACAGTGCGGACGAATGATCCGTTTTCCCTCAAAACTTGATTAGGAGGTCACCGGATGCTCCTAGGCTACGTTTGACCAAAGTTAACTCTTCAGCTCGACCGAGAGTGAATGACTATTAGAAGGTCACTGAAACCACTTTCCAACAGTCTGCCCCATGCGCGATTATGACTTACGGTACGGACGAAGGATCCGTTTTACTCTGGAAGGTCACCAAACACTTCCAAGCCATGATTAACCAAAGTCAACTCCACAAACTGAGTCAAGCTCTTTGGAATGTCAAAGTACATTTCCTAACCTTTCCAACGGTCCACCCAGTGCGCGATTCTAACTTACCAGGCGGAAGAACGATCCGTTTGCGTCCGACAATTCCCAGTCCAAAGGACTGACAAACGCTTCCGAGCCACATTTGACCCAAAGTCATATCTCGGACCCGGGACCAGTCCAAAGGACTTTTGAAGGTCTCTTAAGTAACTTTCCAATGGTTTGCCCAGTGTGCGATTCAGATAAACGGTTTGTGCTCTACGACTGATTTTCCAAAGGAACCTGAGAGAGACTGCCAAACAGTAGGTTCCAAACCCTGCCTAGCGGCCATGTGCCTAAACACACCTGCCGATTGGCAAGACCAGGGCTATGCCGATCGGTAATGCCATGGGCCTATAAAAAGTAGGGCCTAACCCCCTTCCAAGAGGGATCCAAGATCTTTAATCCATCACTCTCAGTAAACTCAGAAAACCTCTCTCGAAGTCACCGTGATTTCCACATCCAAATCCCTTTCCAACCTTCACCTTTCATTACCGTTTTCATCAAACTTGGTGAATTAAGTACCCTACATCATCACCCAAGTTCAAGGGACACTCTCCAATATCAAAGATCAAGCTCAAGATCTCCAAGAAGGTCCAACTCTTTCAACTCTCTCTTTAAATTCTCCTAAATTCGCATTAACTTGTTTTATTACTTAGCACTGTTATTCTCTCATCTCACATATCTTAATATACTTTTTATCTAGTATTATTGTACATCTCTTATTTTCATATGAATAAAACCCAAAAGATAAGAAAAAGAGGGCTCTCACTCATAAATTCCAAATGGGAATTCTCACACTTTTGTCACACTTTTCTCACAACTAAAACACCTTTCTACAAACACACACACACACACACACACATATAAGAGAAGTCCTCGATTGGATTTATGGGATAAACCCCATCCCTCATTTTGCATATGAACTACGTGGTCTTTGATGCCTTTATAGGCTACGTAGGTGTCTCGGAGTAAAACCCGAGACTCGAGTCCTTCTCCTAGTTTTTTTCAATTTTTTTCTATATTTTTTTAAACTTAATGCTCTTAGATTATACATATTTACATATATATATATATATATATATATATACTTGTTCCTAGTGGCGTATTATTTCGTATGCGTTATCGTTCCATCATAACGATCAATGCAAGGATAATTACGTAAATCCTATTTTTTAATATTACTTTTAGGGATATTCTTATGGATGACTTGCTTTATATTTTCCATGATATAAGTCGATGATTCCTATCTCCACTACATATACACATGCACATATATCTCGGGGAAATAAAGTAAAATAACAATAACCCATGAGAGGCCATAAGGGAGGAATGGGTGCCTAACACCTTCCAATTTCGTAACTTAGCCTCCGGACCCTTTTCAAATCATTTTTTGGTTTCGTATGTATCAGTATGTCTTTGGATGCTGTTCTTCGGGATGGATCCCTTTTTCTTTTGTATGTTTTGAGTAAAATAGACTGGAGACTCTATCTCTCTAAAATTTTCACCTCATCATCAACGTCAGCCTAAGCGCTCCTAAGAGGGATACGGGAGACCAAGACCCTCCCGACAAGAAGGAGATCCCCCATATTCTTCGTCTCTCCAACCGGGAGGATCGGAGTGGATGGCCACAGTGGAGAATCTACTGGGGAAATTATTTTGAGGGCTAGACTTAATTTACATGGGTGTTATCTTTACTTACATATCCCCCTATTTTGCATGTTCCCCTTATTATTCATGTGTACCTCATGCTTATGCTTCTATTCACGCACTTGTAGAAGATTCTCCATGTACACTTGGCACCACGTGCACCTAGGATCACATATATTCCCATGTTGAACGCATCACCCATCCATACTTGGTATACCATTAGTACCCATACTTTGCTCCCTATTGGGCATGATTAACAAAGATACTCTCGTAAGATACTAATAAGGTAATGATGCATGATTCACACAACATCACCAAAGAGCATTGTTATTGACCAAGTTTTGTCCAGTAACTGGAGGGTCACTTCGTGATGGGCACTGATCCGGCAGGGAACAGTTAGCCTAAGCGATATGACTCTCACCTTCCATTGGCCAAGTACCTTAGACGTATATCAAACAGTTCCCTTGCATCGTATCGCTTGACCAAAGTCATGATAGGAGGTATATCACAGGGAACTCATTCACGTACACTGAGTATATCAAATTCGTTCTCACACGTACCGTCCCCACGAGGTATATGGTGAGGCAATTCTCGTACACTTAGGTATATCAAATGTCTTGTCCACACGTACCGATTGCCCTCAAAGGCAAGACGTATATCATGGAAGTCACTCCAAAGGGGGGAACCCTTTTCGATTCACCCAACCAGCTGCATACCCACATATAGGTGTCAAACCTAGGACACACATGTTAGATTGCCGATTTCAACCCGAAACTCTACCGAAATTCCAGGTCGACCTGCCGCCCAAATTTTTGCACATTTTTAAAATGGGACCCTGCTCGTGAGCCTGGTTACAAGTCCAACCACATATTTGCATATGTTACAAACCCGATTTTTTCTAGGCTCGGGTCTCGTCCGATATTTCATTTTGCATTTTGGAGAATTTAATACAAGTGAGAACATAATTATAATAATCATGATGAGACCCGTCTCCAAAAGTATTTATCCTTTCTTTATCAAAAATCCAAAAACATTTTTTTTCTTCTTTATCAAAAATCCAAAAAACATTTCTCTCTTCTTTATAAAAAATCCAAAAATATTTTGTCCTTCAATCTCAAAAAGAAAAAAAAAATCAAAAAATATTTTCATTCTTTTTCTCAAAAATAAATCCCATTTTACGCCTTCTTAGGACGATCGCACGCCCTTGACCTGGCTCCCTATTGGCTTCGGTCTTCAGTCAAATCACTCTCGAGTTTCTTTCGTTCCCCTACTACTTATTTCGAGTCCGATATCCATCCACTATCCATGGAGAACACAGATCAAGTACCGTTTGCGCTACCAGATCTGACGACAGTTTTAGCCCAGCTCGTGTCCAAGATTGACAACCTCTAGACTAAGGATCGAGAGATGCAACGAAACTAGGTTCCTATTCCTCAAGAGCCTGAGGCCCTATTTCCTCAAGCTATGGGTCCACCCGATCCTATCTGGGTTCCCTAAGAGTATCGACATGCTCCACATGCCCCTCCTGTTAATGGGTCGCCGCCAACCCAGCTTCCTATGCCAAACCTTGCCCAGCCTGGGGCTAACTTGCCTATGATTGTTGATCCAAAAGAGGAAGAATTGAATAAGGTTAAAGAAGATCTCAGGATGCTGACTAAGAAGTTTGACCAAGTTTGAATCTCTAGAAATTACATGGACTACACCCACATGTCTCCTTATCCTAAGGCAAGATTACTCGAGAAGTTTAAGATGCCGAATATCAAGAAATTTGGAGGAAGTGGACCACCGATCGTTCTTCGCAGTTATCATCATTCTATGACTCTCCTAGGGGATTTTGAAGAAGTCATAGCCCAATAATTTCAGCAAACTTTAAAGGATAGCGCCCTCCGATTCTTTTTATCTCTCGAGGAGTCCAAAATCTATAGCTAGGAGGATGTAGCCAGCGAATTCATGTAGCAGTATAAGAAAAGCGAAGAGCTTGAGGTAACCCACTATGATTTAGAGCTTCTCAAACAAAACTCTGGGGAATCAGTCAGTAACTTCATAGCCCGATGGAGGGAAAAAACAACCACTATGACCAATCAGCCATCTGAGGAAGAACAAGTCAACATAGTGAAGAAAAAATTCTTACCCCATGTCTGAGAAACCATGGGAGGACAATAGTACCCCCATTTCTGAGATCTCAGAGAAGAAGGAGTAGAAATCGAAGAAGGTCTTGCTAAGTCATAGGTTGAACCAAAGAAAGTGTCCGGACAGTTCACTCCCAGAAAATATGATAAGCGTGTCAGTGCTGTAGTCTCAACCATCAACAACATCTCTTAACCAACCACTTCGTGGGCAACAGAAAGCCTCTCTGTCCCAGTTTGAAAGGTATACACTGAGCTCCATGATCCCCTCTCCAAAGTTTATCAAGCCCTTTTAAGCCGAAACCTTTTTAAACCCTTGGACCCCCACCCATTGCCAAATCCACTTCTAAGAAACTTCAAGGCAGATGCCCATTATGCCTTTCACCAAATCATTGGTCATAACACTGACCAATGCTTTCACCTTTGAAACATAATCTAGGGTCTAATTGACCGGGGTACCATTGCCCCACTAGCCAATCCTAAGACACACTACTCACAACCCACTCCCAAATCATACCAATCCTATCTTCCTAGAAGAAAACCCAGAATTTGATCCCTCAACTCAAATCACACCCATACACTCAACCAAATTTCTCCAAACTTGCCCATATTTACTCTTACACCTTGTTAGCCTCGCTGATCAGGCACTGTCACTCCACACCAGAGCATGCATCGCTGTCCATACCCGTTCTAAAAATAAAGGTATGGAATTATGAGAAGTGTTAAACCAACTCCTAGAGTTTGGGCTGAAATTACCCTCACAGATGATCATTGATTGCCAGAGTTCAGTACGCTATTCTTGGAAGCACAGAAATGGGCCCGAGAGTCAGACTGTTAGGTTGTACCAATCGATGAATTCAGCCTAGATAATGTTGTCCAGATTATGGCAGGATTATTTAGGTAAACCAACAATATCTGCAGTAATACCAAGTTACTTGATACTCTGAAGCTATAAGGACACCTGGTGCCTTCACCCTTACTTATCCCCACAAAATGGGAAGACCTGTATGAAGAAGCCATTGAAGTTTTGGAATTCATTAACTTTTTATGGAAAGAAAGAATTATTACCATTGAATGGGGGGAAGAATTTGAAAATTCAAGTGAAGATCAAGCTTTTGAGAAAACTGTCCCGGTAGCTGACATGTGTGGAATGATATCATTTGAGGAGATGCTCGGAGAAATAAACAAAGTGGTAGAATAACTCGAGATTGATGAGGAAACATGATTCATTTTCTTCCCTTCTTCAGTAATCAGGAAGGCATTACCAGATCCCAAGCTCACTACCAACAAATGACCGAAGGAAGGGCATTGAAAACCTTCCTTTGCTAGAGATGACCCTCGAGGAGAGCAAGATCCTCGACCAACTGAAGAAACCTCAAGCTAACATCACCCTATGGGGGATTTTCATGTCTTCGCAGCTACATATTAATGCTTTGATCAAGTTGCTCACCGGACCCATATTTCCTCCTTGCACCACACTAGAAGAAGCGGTAAATCTAGTCAAATACCTGAACTCTACCCGAATGCTATCCTTTTCCGAAGAAAAAATCCCTTAAATTGGGCCAAACCACAATCATGCACTCAACATCTCAGTCGAAGTTATGGGGAAGATCGTACCACTCTCTCCTGTCGACAACGGACTTGCCTTGAATGTGTACCCATTAAGAACATTCAAATGGTTAGAACTGAAGGAAAGTGACCTCGCTCTAACCTCCACTACTGTACGTGCCTACGATAACACCCATTGGGAGGTGATGGGATCTATAAAGCTTGTAATAGGGGCTGGCCCTATAAAGCCTGTCATTGAATTACAAGTTATTGACATCCCACCTTATTTCAACCTATTTCTCGGACGACCTTGTCTCCACAGTATTGAAGTTCTTCGCCGACGAATGAGTCATCACCATTTTAGGCGACGATGGTAATACCGAGGGTGCAAGTACCAGCAATCTAATCCTTGAGATACATCACGGGTCAAATGATATGCTCCTATCAGGATTCCGAGTTGAACCACTTCTACTCCCGATAAGGGACAATTTCAAAGAAAGGGTTTGTCTGGAATACGACCCCCATAGCAACATCAATGTGATCCAGATGTTCAAAACATGCACTTCATGCCCAGACTGGGGCTAGGACAAAGACAACAAGGGATACTTGAGCCGATTGAACTGAAGAAAGCTTTCCCTCCTTGTGATTTGGGGTATCAACTATCAGAACAAGAGCTCAGAATGATCCTCCAATATTGACCAAAGAGAAGACTAGACTGCATTTAGACTATACTAGGTGACTCCTTGAATGGATGATTCATCAAAGAGGGCGAGGACTTCCCCTTTTGAGGCTTTCCAAAACCATGGTATGAACATATAGACAAGAAGATGAAGCCTGGAATGGAGATCTTTTTCCAAGACAACTACCCATGGTCCAAAAGTTCCCAACACCATGTACAACCGCTCATCAAAGATACCAAAGAGACTGAGGAAAGTGACTCCGAGGACTCCTAAACTTGCATACACAGGGTCTGACACTCTGTATGGTTTCTTCAAGCACTACATCACTAGATCCATCCCACTTGATTAAAGCTGTTGATACGCCTCCCCTCAACTGGAATGTTGCGCCCGTTTTACTTGTTGAAATCCCACCTAACCCTAATGTTTACCCTATATCTTCTTCTGTTGTCTATACTGGTTCAAATGTAATCGAGACCTCCTTTTGATGAGGTTCTCAATGCTATTTTTCCTATCAACGAAATAAATGAAGATTTTGAGTATCTTGTTGTGCCTTACATTAATTACTTGGATTCTAATCAAACTTTTGATGATGATGATTTTATAAATGAACAATTATTAAATGGTCTAAATAAGGTTAATAACAAACAACATAACCGCGTTCAAGTTAATGAAGGAGAAACTATTATTGTCAACCTCGATTCTAGTAGCCAACTACACGAGATTAGGATAGGGATACTCTCGATGAGTATGAGCGCGCACAACTCGAAGAATTACTGAAGGAATTCGTGGATGTCTCCGTATGGTCCTATGACGATATGCCCAACATTGATCCCAAAATAGCTCAACATGAGATCCCAACTCTTCCATATTACAAACCGGTTAAAAAAAGTTGAGAAAGCTCCGCACCGAATGGTCGCTCAAATTCAAAGAAGAGGTGGTCAAACAGTTGAACGTGGATTTTATTCATGTGATCGAATATCCTATATGTCTAGCCAACATAGTGCCTGTGCCGAATTCGAGAGGTAAAGTTCGGATGTGTGTAGATTATCGGGACTTGAACAAGGCCTCTTCAAAGGATGATTACCCGTTACCCAATATCGATATGATCGTGGACAACACAACCAGTCATGATCTCAAGTCATTCGTTGATGGGTTCACCGAATACAACCAAATCAAAATGCACCCATATCATCAATAAAAGACCGCGTTCATCAACCCATGGGGAACCTTTTGCTACACTGTTATGCCATTTGGTCTCAAGAATGCTGGGGCTACCTACTAGAGGGCTGCCACAACCATCATGCACGATTTGATTCACGAATAAGTCAAGGTTTATATGGATGATATGATTATCAAATCCAAAACTAGGGATGGTCATATCCCCCCTCTCCGAAAGTTCTTTGAACGACTGCGACGATATCAGATAAGACTCAATCGACATAAATGTGTATTCGACGTTAAAAAGGGAAAACTCTTGGGATTCATGGTCAATGAAAGAGGGATAGAAGCAGAACCTGCCAAACTAAAATCCATACTTGAGATTCCACCTCCCCTAATGGAAATAGAAGTCCGTGGTTTCCTTGGGAAATTGCAGTACATCAATCGATTCATCAGCCAGCTCACCTCCATCTGTGAACTAATTTTCAAACTCCTCCGAAAGGATTCAACAACCGTTTGGAAGGAGGCCCGCCAAGAATATTTTGACTGAATCTAACAATACCCTACTCAACCTCCGGTACTCATGGAACCACAACCTGGTCTCCCCTTGCTCCTATACCTAGCCATAACTAACACTGATGCTGGGGATTTCTTAGCTCAGTACCTTAAAGATTCTCACAAAGAAAAAGTGTAATAACCCTTACTTTTGAGTAATTTATTTTATATTAATTGGCCAAGTGAGGTGATTATATAAAATATTAGATAATGGAGTAAATATTAATTAAGTGAGTTAAAAGATAATATTTACTAGATTGTTGCTTATTTACTGTTATGTGTGTGTAAATATCATCTTGTTACGTTTTATAATGTCGTGTACTTTAAATGACATTTATGGTATAAATGAAGCCGGAACTTGAAATGATTTAAATATTTCTGGATGCAAATTTAGAGGGCGTAGTTAGTCTGCGAGATAGTCAAAATAAGTGTCATATTGTATTTTTAGGTTCCGAGCACTTTTGACTGGTTATGACTTAAATGTCTAGTTACGAGTCATTTTAATGGAACATTTACATTTAGAGATGGGAATTAAGGATAGAGGCACGTTTAAGTCTTGCACCTCACTTTATTTTCTTAAGTGTGTATTTACTAAACCTAGAGAGAAAGAGAGAAAAGATAATTGTGGGGAAAAAGAGAAGAAAAGGAAGAGAAGTGAAGATTGAAGCTTGGAGTTGTTGCTACCAAAGGAAATTTGAGATTGCAATCTTAAGGAAAGTTTCCTACTTGCTAATATATGATTTAGAGTGAATAAATAGTATTGATGGTTGTGTATTTGAAATGATTTAACAATTTTGGGGTTTTAAGGGATTTGTAGAATTTGAACCCTTAGAATTTGATTTAGATGGTTATTGTGTGGATTATAGTAGTTATGATGCATTTATGATTATTTTGGGTTGAATTAATCTTGTTGGTTGGAGGAGAAATGGAATTTGGAAAAAACTAGGCTTCATAACTCGTAGCCCCATTCTTGGAAAATTTGCCAGGGAGAATCGATTCGCTAAGGGGTGAGGCTACAGGTATGGGAACCCGAATCGATTCGGGTTAAGGCCAAATCAATTCGGCCTGAGGCAAAATTTTAGTTTCTCCATCCGAATCTATTCGCTTTTGGGCTAATCAATTCGCTACTTGGGGCGAATCGATTCGAAATCCTTCTGTTTTGAGTTATTTTTCTAACTCAATTTTAACCCTCTTCTTTTAGGCTTAGTACTTAGGAACCTTATTTTATGAAGTAAACTTAGTGTCCTAGAGTCTTATATTAGTAAGGTAACTACCCTATATTAGAAAGGGATTAGATGGGGATTCTTCCGAGGATTAACAAGGTATCATTTTCCTTTAGCAAGTTAGTTTGAGATTAGGAGTTGTAAGATTATATCTCGGGGGACTTTAGAGACTCGATTAAGGTGTACTAAACTTTGTGGCTTATAGGAATGATTTTCTTGAAAGACTAATTTGGGGAATTTATTAAATGGGAAGTTTATAATGGTGACCTTAAACGGTTATGGTCTTGGGGATGACGTATGGTATATATTAAAATGGAAATAAACTGTAAATGATAATTTACATATACACACCTCTCTAAATTCTATCATAGGGGAAGTACATGCATGAGGTGAAGTCCCCTGGCTAGTGAATTCCGAGAGAATATATTCCTCAACCATAGGATCGGTTGTTATATATAATGTGATTATTGTTCGAAGTGAGGTAATTCCGGGTGTGGTTATGACTCACTATCGAAGGTATATGGCCACTTCCCGATGTTGCGTTGTAGTATGCCCAGGTTGTCTTGCGCGATAGGCCCTGAAAGATGATAGCTATTTAGGGGCGGGTCCAGTGGGGAAACTCAGAAGGACGATCTCAGAATCATTATATATTGTTTAATATAACTATTCTTACTCATGTGAGATTTAATTTATGACAAAGTTCCCTAAGAATTAAGTGGCTTTGAATACGTTTCCTAATGAGATATGGAACAGTGAAATGAAACGGTGTATAAAGGATGGTGATTCTTAGTTAATAACATTTACTCCTACCCTCTTGTATATTTGAATTAAATTTATGGTTATTATAATTGCTTTAGTTTATGCTCTAAGCTTGAGTAGATAGATTCTTATCATTATCAATGATGATTAACTGTTCATAACTGTCATACTCTTTATTCATCTGGTGATCATATAAAACGGGGCCCTGACCCGTTCATATTTCTTGTGTTGCATGAATCTGATATTCGCTCAGGTGCTCCGCCGCAAGGACGCCCGTATTGACTTTGCTATTCTAGTGTCTTGAAGCTGTAACACCTTGCTAATGTTACGGGATATTTTGATGTATACGCTTCCATTTTCTTTTGTAATCTAGTTATGATTGGTTACTCATTAGGGTGTGTTGCCCAAGTTTTGTAATTGTATTATAGATGTGATGTTATACTTTAATACTCGGTGTAACCATATTGTTTGGGTCTGTTAATAGACATCTTATTCGGTTATTGTGATATATATGTACTGTTCAATTTAATTACGGTAGTTATTTTATCCACCTTCTTTTCAAATTGGGTTATTTAAATGCTTTCTTCAACTTAAAAAATAAATTTTGACAATCCATTTTTAAAATAATGGGTGGTTACCTCGAATAATTATTATATTTATGGTGATGCTAAGAATGGACCATCTATGATTCCTGTAAACATTGAAGTATCGGGCTGACCACCTCTTATTTTGATAAGCGGGTTGCCACAGATGGTATCAGAGCATCAGGTTCTAGAGTTTTTAGGATCTATGTGGACTTGTCACGTTCTACCGTAGCGTTCTTTGATATAGAGCTTAATATTTGGACTGTTTTGTGTCCTAGGTTTGCGATCTTCTGTAAAAAAAATTGTTCTAAATAGTATTCTAATTCTAGTGTTTCTTCGTCTCAAATGCTGCCAAAAGGGGGTCGTCCTGCGAGAAGGAACATAGTTGTAGATAATGATGTAGGTCCTCCACCGCTGCCGCAAGGAATAATAAATGCAGCTGAAGTGTCCAATTTTGTGGCCCAAGTGGTCAATGCTGTGATGAATGTCGTAGTTCAGCAATTGCCACCAGCCCAATAACCATGAGCTTAGGAATTACAATCTCATTCGGGACCTTCTCCTTGGGAAAGAGTCAGAGAATCCTTTTTCAAGGTCCATCCTTTAGAATTTTAAGGAGGCTTCGACGTGATAGTATCTAATCAATGGAAAAAGGATATGCAGTTCCATTTTCGCATGGTGGAGTGTAGTGAGGAAAGGAAACAAGTCCTTGCTACTTTTAAACTAGTTGGAGCTGCATTACATTGGTGGGAATCGATGATCTCGCCAGAACAATGAGATACTATGACTATAAATGAATTTTGGGTTTTGTTTGATCGTAAGAATTTTCCTCCCGCAGTTTAAAGGGAGATGAGAAGAAAACTTCAAGATGTAGTGCGAGGTGAATGTTCAGTTATGGATTATGAAGAGGAATTCACTCGGTTAGCTAGTTTTGTGCTGAATGAGGTGACTCTGGAGGATAGGAGGATATCCAAATTTGTTGGAGGTTTACATTGGAGGATACGACAACATTTGCTGGGCAATCCCGCTTTACAAACTTTTGGGGATGTAATGAATGTCGCGTTACTCCATTGTCAAGATCATCGGTTACATGTTCAAAGTAGTAAGAAATCTTCCATTGTGGGACAAGCAAGTAATCCAGGAGGTGGAGCACTACCCTCGTCCCAATCATCGAGAGGTAAACAAAAAGAAAGGGACACCCAGTAAGGGGACTTATCCAAAAGGCAACATTTTGGTGGATTTAATTTTGGTGGAAGTAATATTAGGCACGGTCGGGGTGCCCAAAAATAATCAGGTCGGGGTAACAATGGGGGTAGAGGCCATCCAGGCCAAGGCTATGGGCAGTTCAGAAATAACAGGGGCAGAAATCAAGAAAATATGACGGGTCGTTGCTTTCAATGTGGGGAGTTGGGGAATTTTAAGAAGTCGTGTCCACAATTGATTGGTGGACAGTTTCCTAGGGTTCTACAGCATCCACATGCCCAATTATCACCACAAGTGCCTAATCCAGTCATCCCTCCTCAACAGGGACAACTACAATATGGTCACGTCTACCACATTCAGGATGTTATGCTTCCTCCAGCGCCGCCAGCTTTTGAGGGTAAGTTTCCCATTCAGGGGCATATGGGTCGTGTATTGTTTGATACGGGTGTGACACACTCGTTATTTCTAGAAGTTTTGCTCAGTCTACAGAGTTAATTAAATCTGCGAAAAATACTTTCAGTAGTGTTGAATCTTCTATGGGTGATAGTTCACTCATTTTCTTTGTTTGTAAACGAGTAGGAATAAACCTTGGTAATTTGTGTTTTGAGGCCGATTTACTCGTCCTTAATATGGTCGGGTATGATGTAATCTAGGAATGGATTGGCTACTGAAGTATCGTGCGATTGTAAATTGCTATGGGAAAAGTATAGTTTTTGCCATTCCGGGGCAAGATATGTTTTTAGTAGCTATGCCTCATTCGGAGGGAGGTTCTAGCACTTACTTGTATTGTATCTCGAAGGAGACTTATTGGGATGTAGTCGTTTCCTTAGATTCGATTCCAGATGTTAGAGATTTCGAAGATGTTTCTAGAGAAATACTGGGTTTGCCTCCAAGTAGGGAAATTGAGTTTGTGATTGATTTGGCACCAGGAACGAGAACAATTGCTAGAGCCCTGTACCGTATGGCTCCTGTTGAGATGAGGGAGTTAAAAGATCAGATTCAGAACTTGTTAGAACAGGGGTTTATTAGGCGAAGTACGTCGCCGTGGGGCGCTCTTGTGTTATTTGTGAAGAAAAGAAACGGTTCTCTCCAGTTGTGTGTTGACTACAGGGAGTTTAATAAAGTCACCATCCAGAACAAATACTCATTTCCTCGAATTGATGATTTGTTTGATCAACTTAGGGGAGCATCATACTTCTCTAAAATAGATTTGAGAACCGGGTATCACCAGTTGCGGATAAGAGAGCAAGAAGTGTTCAAGACTGCTTTCCTAACTAGATATGAGTCCTACGAATTTTTAGTTATGCCTTTCGGGCTAACCAACACCCCCGCAGTGTTTATGGACCTTATGAATAGAGTGTTTCGAGACTTCCTGGACCAGTTTGTGATCGTGTTCATTGATGACATCCTAGTGTATTCTCAAACATAAGTCGATTATGCTACTCATTTACGGTTGGTCCTACAGACGTTGAGGGATCACTAATTGTATGCCAAGTTTGAGAAGTGTGGTTTTTGGTTACAGGAAGTACAGTTTTTGGGTCATATTGTGACAACCCATGGTATTTCTGTAGACCCGAGTAAAGTTTTTACGGTGAGGGAATGGGGTCACCCCACGACACCTACCGAGTTTCGTATTTTTCTAGGTTTGGCTGGTTATTACCGCATATTTATCAAGGTTTTTTCTAAAATTTCTAGCCGTTTGATAAATTTAACTTGAAAAAGGGTGAGGTTTGTTTGGGATGATTCTTGTCAGTTATCTTTTGATGGCCTCAAGGATAGGCTAACTTCTGCTCCAGTCCTTGCATTACCAAGACCAGTATTGGAATATTTGGTCTTTACCGACGCATCTCTGCAAGGGTTGGGAGGTGTACTACAACAACAGCAGCGGTCTATTGCTTATGCTTCTAGCAAGCTAAAGCCTCATGAAAAGAATTATCCGGTGCATGACTTGGAACTTGCTGCAGTAGTTTTTACCTTGAAGATTTGGAGACATTACCTCCTGGGGGAGAAATTTAGTCTTTTCACGGACCAGAAATCGTTGCAATATTTTTTTTCATATAAAGATTTAAATATGCGACAGCGCCGGTGGTTAGAGTTTGTGAAAGACTACCAATTTGATATTCACTATCACCCGGGTAAGGCGAATGTGGTGGCGGATGCGTTGAGTCGAAAGCCCAAGGGGGAGTTAACGCAGATATGGAACGCTAAATGGAGGGAGATCCACCAAGAAGATGCGATTGCTAGAGAATTTATGTCGGTGTTGACCGTTATGCCTACAATAGTAGCAAGGGTTGTTGAGGCCCAAGGAAGGGACAAAAGTTATCAGGACCGTATACGCCAATTATTAACGGGGGGAGCAGAATCCTACTTTATAAGTTCTAAGGGTGGGATACGTTTCCACGGGAGACTCATTGTCCCAGACAAAGGGGATTTAATACGGGCCGTGATGATAGAATCTCATGGATCTAAGTTTACAGTACATTCGTGTGGGAACAAAATGTACCAAGACATGCACCACCAGTATTGGTGGCTAGGTATGAAACGGGACATTTCAAAAAAAAATTCCCAATGCGTTACTTGTTAACTGGTGAAGGTAGATCATCAAAGACCAACAGGTTTGTTACAACCTTTGGAAATACCGGTATGGAAGTGGGAAAGAATGTCGATGGATTTCATCACGGTATTGCCAACATCACAAAGCGGTCATGATTCTATTTGGGTGATTGTCGATCGTTTGACCAAGTCAGCACATTTCCTACTCGTTCGCACAGATTACAATGCTGCTCGTTATGCTCGGCTATCTATTGCGGAGGTTGTTAGACTCCACGGGGTGCCCATAAATATAGTCTTCGATTGAGACAAAATTTTTGTTTCCCATTTTTGGCGAAGTTTCTAAGAAGCTATGGGAACCGAATTAAAGTTAAGTACCTCTTATCACCCTCAAACAGATGGGCAGACAGAAAGAGTCAACCAAATGTTGGAGGACATGCTAAGAATGTGTGTACTTGATTTCAAAGGTGGTTGGGAACAATATCTCCCTTTGGTCAAATTTGCTTATAATAATTCATACCAATTCACTATTGGGATGGCACCCTATGAATCACTTTATGGTAGGTCGTGTAGGTCACCTACTTGTTGGTTGGAAGTAGGGGATAATAAATTTCTTGGACCTAAAATGATCCAGGAAACTTCTTTGAAGATTGAACTTATTCGTAGTCGCATCCGAATAGCTCAAGATTGACAAAAGAATTATGTTGATGCTAATAGGAGGCATGTAGAATTGAAGGTAGGAGATCAAGTCTTTGTGGGAGTATCGCCAAATAAAGGTATAAAGAGATTTGGGAAGAAAGAAAATCTTGCACCGCGTTACGTAGGCCCTTTTCCCATTATTGCTAAGGTAGGCCTAGTAGCGTATCAACTTGCCTTACTGGAACACTTACAATAAATTCATGATGTGTTTCATGTTTCATCTTTGAAAAATTACAAGAGGTGTGAAGGATATCATTGCCATATTCCTTTGGATGACATCGAATTATAGCCCGATGTTTCATACGAGGAACTAGTTGCAATCTTAGAGCACGGAGAGCAAAGACTGAGATCTCGAGTGGTGCCCTTGGTTCGGGTTCAATGGGGTCATCACAATGCCGAGGAGTCAACATGGGAACGTGAGGATGTTATGCAAGAGTAGTATCCACATGTCTTTTTGCAAGTTACGCCTGAATTTTGAGGGCAAAATTCCCCTATAAGGAGGGGGGGGGGGGGAGTGTAATAACCCTTACTTTTGAGTAATTTATTTTATATTAATTGGCCAGGTGAGGTGATTATATAAAATATTGGATAATGGAGTAAATATTAATTAAGTGAGTTAAATGATAATGTTTACTTGATTGTTGCATATTTACTGTTATGTGTATGTAAATATCATCATGTTACGCTTTATAGTGTCGTGTGCTTTAAACGACATTTATGGTATAAATGAAGCTGGAACTTGGAATGATTTAAATATTTCCGGATGCAAATTTAGAGGATGTAGTTAGTCCTGAAATATGTGAGATAGTCAAAATAAGTGTCATATTGTATTTTTGGGTTCCAGGCACTTTTGACTGGTTATGACTTAAATGTGTAGTTATGAGTCATTTTAATGCTATATTTCCATTTAGAGATGGGAATTAAGGATAGAGGCAAGTTTAAGTCTTGCACCACACTTTATTTTCTTAAGTGTGTATTTACTAAACCTAGAGGGAAAGAGAGAAGAAGATAATTGTGGAGAAAAAGATAAGAAAAGGAAGAGAAGTGAAGATTGAAGCTTGAAGTTGTTGCTACCACAGGAAATCTGAGATTGCAATCTTAAGGAAAGTTTCTTACTTTCTAATATATGATTTAGGGTGAATAAATAGTATTGATGGTTGTGTATTTGAAATGATTTAACAATTTTGGGGTTTTAAGGGATTTGTAGAATTTGAACCCTTAGAATTTGATTTAGATGGTTATTGTGTGTATTATAGTAGTTAGGATGCATTTATGATTATTTTGGGTTGAATTAATGTTATTGGTTGAAGGAGAAATGGAATTTGGGAAAAACTAGGGTTCATAACCCGTAGCCCCATTCTTGGCAAATTCTCCAGGGGGAATTGATTCGCCTTTTTTGCGAATCAACTCGCTAAGGGGTGAGGCTACAGGTTTGGGAACCCGAATCGATTCGGGTTAAGGCCAGATCAATTCGGCCTGAGACTGAATGTTAGTTTCTCGATTCGAATTGATTCGCTTTTGGGCGAATCGATTCGCTACTTGGGGAGAATCAATTCGGCCCTAGGGCGAATCGATTCGAAATCCTGTTGTTTTGAGTTATTTTCCTAATTCAATTTTAACCCTTTTCTTTTAGGCTTAGGACTTAGGAATCTTCTTTTATGAAGTAAACTTAGTGTCCTAGAGTCTTATATTAGTAAGGTAACTACCCTAGATTAGAAAGGGATTGTTCCGGGGATTGATAAGGTATCATTTTCCTTTAGCAAGTTAGTTTGAGATTAGGAGTTGTAAGATTATATCTCGGGGGACTTTAGAGACTCGATTGAGGTGTACTAAACGTTGTGGCTTATAGGAATGTCATTATTTTCTTGAAAGACTAATTTGGGGAATTTATTAAATGGGAAGTTTATAATGGTGACCTTAAACGGTTATGGTCATGGGGATAACGTATGGTATATATTAAAATAGAAATAAACTGTAAATGATAATTTACATATACACACCTCTCTAAATGCTATCATAGGGAAAGTACGCGCATGAGGTGAAGTCTCCTGGCTAGTGGATGCAGGGAGAATATATTCCTTAGCCATAGGACCGGTTGTTATATATTGTATGATTATTGTTCGAAGTGAGATAATTTCGGGTGTGGTTATGACTCACTGTCGAAGGTATATGGCCACTTCTCGACGTTGCATTGTAGGATGCCCAAGTTGTCTTGTGCAATAGGCCCTGGAAGATGATAGCTATTTAGGGACGCGTCCAGTGGGGAAACTCTAAAGAATGGTCTTAGAATCATTATATATTGTTTAATATAACTATTCTTACTCATGTGAGATTTAATTTATGAAAATTGCCCAAAGAATTAAGTGTCTTTGAATAAGTTTCCTAATGAGATATGGAACGTTGAAATGAAATGGTGTATAAAGGATAGTGATTCTTAGTTAATAACATTTACTCCTACCCTCTTGTATATTTGAATTAAATTTATGGTTAATATAATTGCTTTAGTTTATGCTCTAAGATTGAGTAGATAGATTCTTTTCTTTATCAATGATGATTAACTGTTCATAACTGTCATACTCTTTATACATCTGGTGATCATATAAAACCGAGCCCTGACCCGTTCATATTTCTTGTGTTGCATGAATTTGATATTCGCTCAGGTGCTCCACCACAAGGACGCCTGTATTGACTTTCCTTTTCCAGTGTCTTGGAGCTGTAACACCTTGCGGATGTTATGGGATATTTTGATGTAGACGCTTCCATTTTCTTTTGTAATCTAGTAATGATTGGTTACTCATTCGGGCGTGTTGCCCAAGTTTTGTGATTGTATTATAGATGTGATGTTATACTTTAATACTCGGTGTAACTATTTTGTTTGGGTTTGTTAACCGACAACTTATTTGGTTGTTGTGATATATATGTACTGTTCAATTTAATTCCTCTAGTTATTTTATCCACCTTCTTTTCAAATTGGGTTGTTTAAATACTTTCTTCAACTTACAATATAAATTTTGACAATCCATTTTTAAAATAATGGGTGGTTACCTCGTATAATTATTGTATTTATCGTGATGCTAAGAATGGACCATCTATGATTCCTGTAAACATTGAAGTATCGGGCTGGCCACCTCTTATTTTGATAAGAGGGTTGTCACAAAAAGCCATCTATTACACCAGTCACAAACTGGCCGGTTACGAAGTCAACTACAGGGCTTTGGAAAAAGCATGTATCGCGCTTCTCCGGGTCACCCAAAAGTTGCGACACTACATGCTCGCTTTCCTTATCAAACTGGTATCCCGAATGGACCCCATCAAGTACCTGATTGAGAAAACCGCCTTATCCAGCCGAATGGCCCGATGGTTGATGCTCCTGGCCAAGTTTGATATCGTGTACATCACACAGAAATCCATGAAAGGAAGAGCCATTTCTGACTACCTCGCTGACTACCCCATGGAAGAAGCCGATGTTTAGATCTCCAAATACAGATGAAAACATCCTCTACACTGCTCAAGACGACCTCCGATGGCAAATGTTCTTTGACGGTACTGCCAACAAAAAGGGATATGGCATTAGGATACTTCTTATCGCCCTAGATGACTCCCACACTCCCATCGCCATCAAATTGGATTTCCCATGCACTAATAACATGACTGAATATGAGGCGTGTACGGTAGGCCTCAAGGTCATTCTCAAGAAAGGTATTCAATGCCTAGATGTCTACGGGGATTCTTCCCTCATCATTGGTCAAGTGCTCAAAAAATGGAAAGTCAAGGACGAGAAGCTCCAACCCATCCATGCCCACCTAGAAGAACTAGCCTCCCAATTCAAAGATATCACCTTCCACTACCTACCTAGGGAAAAAAATAACCTAGCTGATTCCCTTGCTACCCTAGCCTCCATGGTCAACATGCCCGAAAGAATAACAATGGCCCCTTTCCTGGTCCAAAAGCAAGATGAACCAACCCATTGCTACCACATTAAGCTCATCACCAAAGAAGATCCTGAGTTAGCTAATTGATGGTATTATGATATCTGGAACCTCCTCAAGCATAATAGGTATCCCAAGGGTTCCAACAAGAAAGATCGGGCAACCCTCCAGAGACTAGCCGCCTATTACGTCATCTATCACAAAGCACGATTCAAAAGGAACTTTGATGGAACCCATCTACACTACATCGCAGGGGCTGACATTGAAGAGGTAATGCAGAGAATCCAGAGCGGGGAATGAGAGACCTACATGAATGATCACATGCTTGCGAAGAAAATCATTCGACAAGGCTACTACTGGACCACCAAAGTCCAGGATTACTCCGCTTATGTTCGGAGATGCCTAAAATTCCAATAGTTCTCCAACCTTTAACACCTGCCTCTGCAAGAATTGTACAATATGACTTCTACCTGGTCATTCTCCACCTGGGGCATCGACATTATAGGGAATGTTACACCCAAGGCCTCCAATGATCATGAGTTCATCCTGGTTTCCATTGATTACTTCACCAAATGGGTAGAAACCGAGTCATATGCAGTCCTGAATGCTAAGAATGTGGCCCAATACATCAAGAAAAACATCATTTGCCGATATGGGGTCCCGCATGAGCTAGTGTAAGATAACGGGTTTCATTTCGAGGTAGAAGTCACAGAAGTGGTGAACGAGTATGGGATTCAGAGACACAAATCTTCTCCCTACCAACCTCAGACCAATGGTGCGGTCAAAGCAGGGAATAAAAACCTCAAAGCCATCATCAGTAAGATGAACGAAAGCTATCGATATTGGGCCGATTGAATCCCATACACCCTTTGGGGATACCGAACCTCGATTAGAACCTCTACTGGGGATACCCCTTACTCTCTAGTCTACAAAATGGAAACATTCCTACCCATGGATATAGAAATCCCTTCCTTCATGTCATGCTTGAAAGCCAAGTCACTGAGGAGGACTGGCATCAAATCCGCCTCGAAGAGTTATCACTCTTAGATGAAAGGAGACTGAAGGCATTGTATCACATACAAGGGTACCATCGCCGTATAACGCGATCATTCAATAAGAGAGTCAAGGACCGCGGTGTCCGAGAAGGGGATTTAGCCCTTAAGGAAATAGTAGAGCCCATCTGGGACCCTAAAGGGAACTTAAAGCCCAATTGGAGCGTCCATACATCGTCAAAAAGATCTTGTCTGGCGGTGCTGCTATGCTCACCGACTTAGATGGAGTAGAGATGGCTCATCCAGTCAACCTGGACCTTATCAAGAAATTTTACGCCTAGTCCAGAATCTCGACGCGCTACGAGACTTCTCATCTCCCTTCTGTTCTAAAAAAAAAAGAAATATTCATTTCCCTTTACCTAGAACTATGTGGGCCTGACCCTCCGCAAAACCATTTTCAGTAAAATTAAAACTTTTCAAAACCCCAGAGGTACTTAGGCAGCTCATGCATCTTCCATGAGCATGACCCTTTCTTTTTCCCCAAAACTATTCTTTTCATATCTTCGAGAATGACAGTTCATTCTAACGTATACTTGAACAAAAGTATTATGCATGCCTTAAAAATCGGTATAGATAATTCAAAAATACAAAATTCATCAAAAGGCACAGCGGGATGATCAAAAACTTGTTTATTTCACTAATAAGAAAATTACAGTGCAATGACTCCCCTCCCTCCTACCTTTCTAAAAAACCAAATAAAATTCCCAAATTCATTCCCCATTACAAAAATAAACTCCCTAAGAATCCTACCCACAGCTACCAGAGGAGCTCGCTCCATCCTCTTAGTCTACATCTTGGGGTCCCCAAGCTTCCCCTACCTGAATAGAGTGCCCTAGATGCTCCATAGAACGATAAGCTTGAACCAGCCTCGAAAATACCACAACCCCTCCCTCTATGGTATCAGATAAGACAAGACACCTTTGTCTAGTCTCCACTGCCAACATCTTGCTAACTACTCTCCTCTACAACCACTTCATATAATCCCCAGGGATGTGCCAAACTCTCCTAGCAGACTAAGAGGGATGGGTCGACGGACGCCGACTCTCCCACAAAGAGCTAAGCCGCATGCGCAGACGCTCTGTCAAATCTTCTACCAGAAAGAAGTCTAGTGTCCGAGGTGGCACGATCTTCTCCCAGCTAAATTAGCACAGAAGCCGCCAAGGGAAATAAAAAGAGATCTGTCTCAGACCAACCAGCCGGACATACGGGTATTCTCCCAGTTCCAGAATAGGCAATAGTTGTCCCCACCAAGGTACTGACCAGTACATATTTAGAGCCCCATGCTCCACGAACCAATTCTCCTAGCTCTCAATATCCAAGCCAACACTAATGAAATGGAATGAAAAGAAGTTCGGTATAGCTGACAAAGGGTATTTCGTAGGAGTCACCAGGCAAAATCTTTCAGACAACCACATGAACAACATCATAGGGCTACCCCTCAGAAAGTCAGAAGGACCTTCTCGCCAAGCATCTAAGCCATTCAAAGTCTCTGCCAGTATAATCGCCGTAGGATTGTGACATTAGTACATCCATAAAATAATAGCTGCAAGTTGTGAGTCCACCAGTAGCTCCCCGGTCACCAACAACAATTTTAAAACCAAGCCCAGAACGATAGCTTCGGCATATCCAGCATCTCCAACCTCCTGCAAATGCACGGACTGTAACACCTTCGGAAGATAAATCATACCTCCGGCCACCAGTGATCTGGCCGCCGAGGACAAAACATAAAGAAGCTCGGCCAATAGCTCCCGAGGAGAACGGGAAACTCAGGCAAAGCCATAATAACGCCGGGATTTATACCCAACATGGTAGAAAATTCCTCGTAGGTGGGACGAACTTCTTCCAAGCCAAAGCGAAATACATGGTCTTCAGGGTACCAGAATTGTATCGCTGCCATCAGCATGTTCCACTCTATGGGCCGATTATGCAATAAAGAAACTCGACGCATGTTGTAAGCATCATAGTCAACGTTATAGGAGCACATTGCCTCTAAATTCTCGAGGTAGTTGGCAAACTCAACACTACCAGGGAGAGCCATCTCACAGAATAATAAAGTTAAGATGTGAAGGTGTGAGTAAAACACTCCACTCTTATCCCTCTTTTATACTTGAAAACCCCTACAAAAGACATAACCACTGCAGAAATCAGAAGAAATCCTGCCTCATAAGGTACCAAAGGCTGAAGAGGTACCAATTAAAGCTTTGAATTGATGGGACTCGACTGACCTGTCGATAGGTAGGACAAGGTGCTTGTTGATCGACGCCCCCCTACTTATGGAAATTTTCATTTTTCTGCTTTTGTTAAAATTTAGAAAACTCAAAATAAATTGATATTCTCAACAGAATTTCAAAAATCCCCTTTGAAATCTATATAATTCCTCATTGTGAGTACAACTTTCTTTCAAAAATCACAAAAAGTATTTCTTTTTACGGTCTCAACAGCAAAGTAAAAAGTGCATGTGCATGCATTCATTCATCATTAATAGAAGATAATCAAAAAATTTCATTGCATTGCATAGATATGTCTTTGTGTTACATCAATATTATAGGAAATAAAGAAAAGCAAAAAACAACGAGACTCCACCCGAACCCACATTCTCCATCTCTCTCTCTCACTTAATCTTCACCTCTCTCTCCTAAGAGCTTCCATCCCTACGAAGCGCTCCCTTTACCTTGGGGCGAGATGATGTACCACCGCTACCCGAACTAGATTCCTCGTCGGATGAGGCAAACAGCACCAGGCAAACAGCATCCCGAATATGGGCAATCGCCAAAGATGTCAAGTCTCTAATGTCCCTCAACCAAGTAGTGGACACTCGGACATGCTGTAAAAAAGGCAAAATCAATATCAAACAGAGAAGATCAAAAGAAACAAAAGGAGAAAAACATAAGGATATACCTCAAGACGAAGGACCTCCTCTATCAAGCCCAACTCCTTCGGATCCATCGCATGAGGACGATGAAGAATAGGCACCATCCCTCCATCAACCCGCCGAATGTTGTATGAAGGAGTATGAAACCGTAAAAAAGGGACCTCCGAAGTCACTGTCGCCGCAGATGTCGACGGACCGCCACTACTATGGAAGGACCCCACTAGCCGACTCTAACTCGTGGGAGGGAAGGGAAGTGCATCATATATGCTGGGCGCCATCGACCAGATCATCAAAAAGTCTATGTAATCATATGGCACAGCCGTATCGGTATACAACAGGTAAGACTTGCCAATCATCACCGCGATCCTCGCATCCTCTGGCAGTAGTCGCTCCCACCTCATAGGCATAGGAGGCCTCGCAGGTGGCACCACCACCTCCTCCTCAGTAATCTGTCGAACCACCCTCTCCCCGAGATACCAAGAGTGGCCAAAATCATGCACCAAAAAATGCCTCATCTGTGCATTCACTCCAGTCAACCCCATGTCCTGAACAACCATCCCCTAAGGGTAAAAGGTCACCTGAAAAATCCACAGAAGATACAAGTGAATGCATAATCAAAATACAAAAAGACCAAGACTGAAGAAGGAAAACTATTACCCTATAACTGGGCAAGCCATTCAGGACCTAACGCACCGTCTCTAGAGGGAGAGACCTCCTCGACTGCTAATTGGCCTTGAGCCATCGATACAACTGGCAAAAATCACCAACAGTCTCATCCTTCAAAGCGATCAGCTGGGTATTACACCCGATCACCTCATAGAACCATGTCTTCCAAAGATAAAAAATTCACGATTAAAAGAGATGCATAAGGAAAATGCGAATGCATGAAAGGAAAAAATTAAAATAATTCCTCAAAAAGATACATAACTCCAGTGAAAGTCTGCCGGCAGCACCGGTTGAATGCATCTAAGGAAAAGTATAGGGTTGCCAAAGTTAGGCTCCCCCAATCATAGAGAGGGATGTTTGAAAACATCCTCAAATATGGTAAAAACAATAAGTGGATGACGTCGTGCTCGATGCTACTAGAAATCCCCCCAACACCAGCAAAATAAAAAATTTGGCCATCTGTCTCAACTGCATCCCGTCCTCCACATCAATCACCCTGCCCAATAAAACATCATTCAGTAGCGACAGAAGGATATAATCCCCAGACACTATCCTCCCCACATCAACAAGCGTCGCGCACACCGCCTCCGTCCTCACTTGTAAGGAGCGATCCACCTCTATCTGCTCCCCATCTCAATCCAGCCTTAGCAGCTACTGCACATCCATGGGAGTCACAGTCATCTCCCCGAAACTAAGATAGAAGGTGTGGGTAGTGTCCCACCACCTCTCCCCCAGAGCACATAAAATTGTCGTCGAACGAGGCATCTCATCCAGCGTAGATGCCAACCTCCCAAAGCCTGCCGATGATACCACCCAACGCACCACAGGTGGAAGATGCTCCCAGACATCCTTAAGCCCCGTTGTCCCATAGGAACGCATAATCGACAGAGACACATCGGACTGTCAAAAAGAAAAAATCCTTGTCAAAATCTAAGAAAAGAGGAAAACACGAAAAAGGAATGCCAAAAGTCATTTTACTTAAATAACCGCCAGGGTTCACCACCCTCGAAGAGCGATGACGCGATGACTCTAGAATAAAAGTCCGCTTATTCTCAACCAGCTCAAATGCATCGAAAGATTTATCACTCCCCAAAGCAAGAGGGGCCCTGGCCCTCCACTCCACGTTCGCCCAGTCGTCAACAGCCAACCACTCCCTCTGTACTACAGTGCTCACAAAAGCGACCATTGTTTACATTGCAAAATGCTAAGATGATTCACATAAGAAAATCGTAAGAAGAGAGAAGGCAAGAAGCTATGAAAAATGAGGGGAATTCGCCCCCTTTATATAGGATGCCAAGGGTCATGCCGATTGGCACTGCACCCCCATCTACCGATCGACACTGACCCTTTGCCTTCTCAAGGCAATTCAAAAGTCCGTGCCACTGTCGAGTGGAACACTCTACACCATATCGACCGGCACCCCCTTAAACTTTGGCACAAAAATTCCCAAAAAATACCAGAAAACCCTGGAAAATCCTCAGAAAATTCCTAAAAATCCCGAAAAGGATTTAGAACATTTTCACTAAGAAAGTTTCGCACTCCCCTAAAAGGAATCCCTATTTACCTAGCGGAACTCTCAAAATCCAAGCGAATCTCCTCCCGATAACGTCCCCAGAGGATCTCTACGGTATCCAAAAATTCCCCGAAGGTCTCAAAATTTTCCTGAAAAATGCATCCAAACCCTGGACCATATAATCACTCCCCCAGCATCAAATTGGTTATTCCCCCGGTAAAGTCTCCAAAACACATAAGGACTTCCCCCACAATTACCTCCCCAGCTCAAATCAAAATCACAAGGTAATTTTCCCAACAGGGTTCTCCGAGGTCATCACAATTTAAGCTCGCGAAATTGGCTTTGTCCCACTGAATTGGTCATTTCAAACTTAAGCCCATAGAATTGGCTTTGACCCACTGAATTGGTTATTTCAAACTTAAGCCCATAGAATTGGATTTGACCCACCTAATAGATCATCCTCATCTTCTAGCCCGCAGAATTGGCTTCGACCCACTGAATTGGTCATTTCAAACTTAAGTCCACAAAATTGGTTTCGACCCGCTGAATGGGCATTTCAAACTTAAGAGCGCTAAATTGGCTTCGACCCGCTGAATTGGTCGTCACAACTTAAGCCCGTAGAATTGGCTTCGACCCACTGAATTGGTCATGAAAAACTTAATCCCACATAATTGGCTTCGACCTGCAGAATTGGCTTCGACCCGCTGAATTGGTCATCACAATTTAAGCCCGCAGAATTGGCTACGACCCGTAAAATTGGTATGACAAACTTAAGCCCACAAAATTGTCTTTGAACCGCTGAATTGGTCATTTTAAACTTAAGCCCGCTGAATTGGCTTCGACCCGCAAAATCGACTATCCTCATCTTCTAGCCCGCAGAATTGGCTTCGACCCGCTGAATTGGTCATTTCAATCTTAAGCCCGTACAATTGGCTTCGGCCCGCAGAATTGGCTTTGACCCGCAGAATTGGCCATTTCAAAGTTAATCCCCAAGAATTAGCTTCGACCCGCTGAATTGATCATTTCAAACTTAAGATCGCAGAATTGGCTTCGACCCGTAAAATTTGTCATCTGAACTTAGGCCCGCAGAATTGGCTTCGACCCACAGAATTGGTCATTTTAAACTTAAGCCCTCAGAATTGGCTTCGACCCGCAGAATATGTCATCTCAACTTAAGCCCGCAGAATTGGTCATCTCACCTTCAATTCCTTAAAACTGGCTTCGACCCACAGACTCAGTCACCCTCATCCTTAAGCCCTCAAAATCGGCCTCGACCCACAAAATCGGTCATCCCCAGGTCCTCAGAATCGGCCTCGACCCTCTAGTCATCCTCTTTCAAAGGCATCATGTGGTGTCTATTCGATGGCTATCGTTTATTCTAAACTCACCCATCGAGGGGCTCTATAGACACCCCATTCTAGCACCCCCCCAACATCTCCTAGCTCCCTCGAACCTTCCCTCATTACTACAGACCTAAGTCATACCCCCGGTACTGACCTAGAGACCATCAGGCACACCCAGGCTCCATTTGACCAAAATTCAAACTCTTCAGCTCGATCGAGATTGAATGAATCTTCAAAGGTCATTGAAACCCCTTTCCAACGGTCCACCCCATGCACGATTCGGACTTACGATGCGAACGAACGATATATTTTCCTCCAAAACTTGATCAGGAGGCCACTGGATGCTCCCAGGCTCCGTTTGACCACATTTAACTCTTAACCTCGATCGAGACTGAATTAATCTTCGAAGGGCACAAAAACCCCTTTCCAACGGTGTGCCTCGTGCGCGATTCTAACTTAGGGTACGGAGGAACGATCTGTTTTACTCCGAAAGGTCACCAAATGCTTCCAGGCCCTGATTGACCAAAGTCAACTCCCCAAAATGAGTAAAGATCTTTGGAATATCTAAGTACATCTCCTAACCTTTCCAACGGTCCACCCCGTGCGCAATTCTGACTTACCAGGCGGATGAACGATCGGTTTGCGTCCGATAATTCCCCCGTCCAAAGGACTGACAAATGCTTCCGAGCCACATTTTACCCAAAGTCAAATCTCGGACCCGGGACCAATCCAAATTATTTTGAAGTTATCTTAAGTACATTTCCAACGGTTCACCCCGTGCACAATTCGGATTAACGGTTTGCGCTCTACGGGCGATTTTCCAAAGGAACCTGAAAGAGACTGCCAAATGGCACATTCCAAACCCTGCCTATCGGCAGTGTGCCTAAACAAACCTACCGATTGGTAGGACCAGAGCTATGTAAATCGTCAATGCCCCGGGCCTATAAAAAGGAGGGCCTAACCCCCTTTCAAAACGGACCCAAGATCTGAAATCCATCACCCTCATCAAACTCAGAAAACCTCTCTCGAAGTCAGCGTGATTTCCACATCCAAATACCTTTCCAACCATCACCTTTCATCACCTTTTTCATCAAACTTGGTGAATTAAGTACCCTCCATCATCACCCAAGTGCAAGGGAAAATCTTCAATATCCAAGATCAAGCTCAAGATCTCCAAGAAGGTCCAACTCTTTCAACTCTCACTTTAAATTCTCATTAACTTGTTTTATTACTTAGCACTTTTATTCTCTCATCTCACATATCTTAATATAATTTTTATCTATTATTATTGTACATCTCTTATTTTCATAAAAATAAAACCCAAAAAATAAGAAAAAGAGGGTTTGCTCATAAATTCAAAATGAGAATTCTCACACATTTCTCACACTTTTCTCACAACTAAAACACCTTTTTACATAGACACACACATATAAGAGAAGTCCTCGGTTGGATTTATGGGATAAACCCCAGCCCTCATTTTTCATACGAACTACGTGGACTTTGATGCCTTTATAGGCTACGTAGGCGTCTCGGAGTAAAACCCGAGACTCGAGTCCTTCTCCTAGTTTTTTAAATTTTTTTTCTATATTCTTTAAACTTAATGCTCTTAGATTCTACGTATTTACATATACATATATATATATATATATACTTGTTCCTAGTGGCGTATTATTCCATCTGCGTTATCGTTCCATCGTTAAGATAAGTGCAAGGATAATCACGTAAATCCTATTTTCTAATATTACTTTTAGGGATATTCCTATGGATGACTCGCTTTATCTTTTCCATGATACAAGTCAATGATTCCTATCTCCACTACATATACACATGCACATATATCATGGGGAAATAAAGGAAAATGGCAACAACCCATGAGAGAGCATAAGGGCAGAATGGGTGCCTAACACCTTCTCATTTATTAACTTATCCTCCAGACCCCTTTCGAATCATTTTTTGGTTTCGTATGTATCAGTATGTCTTTGGACGTTGTCTTTCGGGATGGATCCCTTTTTCTTTTGTCTATTTTGAGTAAAATTGACTGGCGACTCCATCTCTCTACACTTTTCACCTCATCACCGACGTCGGCTGACGCGCTCCCGAGAAGGTTGCGCGAGACCAAGACCCTCCCGGTAAGAAGGAGATCCCCCATATTTTTCGTCTCTCCCACCGCGAGGATCGGAGTTGATGGCCACATTAGTATACAAGCAATTAGGGATTTTTTTCATAAAGATGATGAACATTTTATGAATTTTATTTCTTAGGGGCCCGTGAATCATGTTGGGAATGTTCTGTATATAAATAATCATGATCCAAATAATTATTTATTTAGTAGAATAAAGGAACGGTTGTTTTCATTCATCTTCCAAGGAATATAGAATGAAGAAACTGATCACAGTCTAAGAATCCAGTGCCTGAAGAAGAAGTTTTATAATTTTCTCATGATTATGTGGATTTTATTATATGAAAGGTACAATTATTGAATAAGCATCACTTGTTAATCAGATTTGGCGGTGCCAATGGATGGGTGTCGAGAAATGTTGATAACCATATTTCATTCTTTGTTATAGATAACACATAGACAACTGAAATCATTGCATTATATCAGATATCATAAGTGTATGAGCTTTATTTCTTGTTGAATCCTATGCTTTGGGGAAATATCTTTAAGAAATTAAACTATTCCAAATGTAAGAATCCAATAACTAGAATCCAGTAATACTTATCCCCATAAAACGATCACATCGTGTTTTATGATTTGAGAGAACAAAGAAGGGCATTACCTCGCACACAGTACAAACATATCTAACAAAAATTATTAAGAAACATTAGAAACAAAGGTAATATGTCAAAGGAAAAAATTGTTCTGATTACCTAATAAGAGTATAAAAAAGTACTAAGGTCAAACTTTCGTAATAACCATTGGTAGTGATAATTTCAAATCAAATTAAATTCAATTTTAAAAAAAAACTCAAATGTTAGGATAATTGTTATAGCATATTAAGATGCAATCATCTGGCTTCGGACTAACACTCAAATCATTAAAACATAACCCACGTTGATTCATCTCCATCTTTAGAAAACAAACTAGCAGAAGACTTTATTTAAATGGAAACCAAATATAATATATGAAACAAAGTACTTTGAAGTTCTCAAACACAAAAGTATGCACAATTCTTTTAATCATATTCATATTTAGATTCACACTAAGAATTTGATTCGAGTTTGTTAAATAAGCATAATAGAAAGGGAAATCAAAACACTAATATAACTTCAACATCACTTTAACTTATGGTTAGGGACTTGCATTACAAATTGTTCAGCCCACCTTATTGCCCAGTAACTCTTTGAGAAATTACACCAAAACCCCCTGTTTTAGCATGTATCATGCATGAAAAAAAACAATAATCAATATATTCCTTTAATAATATATATATATATATATATATATATATATATATATATATATATATATATATATTAATCGTTAGAGAGAGTATATACAAATTATGTTAAATTGCATCTTTAGAGTTGATTACAATCCCATAATAGGTACTGGAATATACTCCGATTTTGTTTATCCACTATAGGTTGATTCATCAACATCATCATCCTTGCCTTAATCTCATTATATAGGGTCGTCCACATGGATTCTACTTTTCCATTCTAATCAATTTTATGTAATATTATCATTCCAGATTTTCCATGGCAAATCTCATACGTACACCAAAAGATATTCACCATAAACGATCATCACCATAAACCATTATTGTATAAATTATAAAATGTAGGCCAATCATATATAACTGTTTAAAAAGAATATATAACTCTAAGAATAAGCAAAACACAAATTACACTTTATCTATTTGTTATTATCAATCCAAATTCCCTCACAATCTATACGTGCGCACTGTAACACCCCGCCCGCCCAGGGAGAGCGAACGGAGCGTTACTCGTCGATAAAACTAAACTAATCCACAATATAACAAGGTATAGAGCATCTAAATCCCACAATAGAAAAGAAACCATTAATCTCAAATCTCTTAAAATAAATACCAAGTCTCTCGAACAAAGTACAACAACTAAAATAAATCTCTAATGCTCTATACGTCAAAAATTAAATGAATACAAGTCTTCTCTTATTGTATTAAAATTCTTCCCAAAATAATCCTCGCTAAAATCAATCTCTATAGCCCCCCAAAATCCGCGCTAACCTGCTACTAAAAGAAAATATGGGGAAGTACACAATACGACATGAAAGATGCTCAACAAATATTAGCGGTGAATGAAACGTAACAATACGAATACGAATGTTCAAATCAAATGCGAATCTCAATAGCAATTATATCAATATAATTTCTCAATAACACATTAACCGGGTCACCAGGCCTCACCACCGTACCGTGCCTATGCATTTTTCCAGCATATCCGGAAAAAGGAATATTGGCGGGCGCCCAACTTCAGTTCCATATCAAAATCTCATGACAACACGCTCAACACCAAATATAGTACCACATGAATCGAAAATAGATTCCAACAATAATTTTCAGATTCCAATGAATTTATCAATTCAAATATGAGTCAATAATCAGAAGAAAACAACGAGAATAGTACTCGCGAGATTAAGGAGCATATTGTGTAAAATCCCATACCTCAAAATCATCACATAATTTCAGCCTCAAAATCTAATCACACCAACACGTTCCTTGTGCGAAAATAATCAAATCTCGTTCTACCCCAAACTCTAGAAAACACCAAATAAGCCTTCTAATCTAAGGTTGAAATCTTGAATAAGTTTGGGGATATGGTTTGTATATGAAAGGGAGTAATTTTGGAGAGGTTTTCTGGTTAAAAAGCTGGAGAAAAACTGATTTGAAAAGCCAAGCCACGAATTAGTTGATATATAAAGGATTAAGAGTTTGATTAAGAAAAGAGTTCAAACCAAATACAAACCCTAAAAATTTTATTTCGGGCGATCGGACCGTTGGAATTAGACGAAATTTTACAGAGAATTCGATGAAGACAAGAGAAAGCTACAGAAAAAAATTCAGCTCCATCGGACCGTTTAATATTTTTAAATATTTTTTTTTCTAGAGAGTTTTATGCTCTAAGGACTCTTAGAGAGTTTTATGTTTTGAGGACTCTTCTATATATTAAAAATTCAATTAAAACTCCATTTTAATTCCGATTTCGAAACCGTTTGAAATTCTCGCCTCTAAAAATAATAACCAACATATTTGAGCAATAAAAATAATTTTATCTCAAAATTTATTTTTCCTCTTATTTTCAAAAATACCCCCAAAATTACGCAGGTTGTTACACTTCCCCACTACCAATGGAATTTCGCCCTCGAAATTCGCCGAATACCTAACTCTAAAAAAATTAGGCCAACAATCTCCAAAATAATTCTGCCTCAAAAATAATTTCCTCACATCTAATCTAGATGCCTAACATAAAACGATTCTCTAAAAATTTCTATCTCCAAAATACGTGCCACAAAAACGCAATAGACCCAAAACCCAAGACCTGAGGGTTGTCATATACCTAAGCTCTGATACCATTCTGTAACACCCCGCCCGCCCAGGGAGAGCGAACGGAGCGCTACTCGTCGATAAAACTAAACTAATCCACAATATAACAAGGTATAGAGCATCTAAATCCCACAATAGAAAAGAAACCACTAATCTCATATCTCTTAAAATAAATACCAAGTCTCTCGAATAAAGTACAACAACTAAAATAAATCTCTAATGCTCTATACGTCAAAAATTAAATGAATACAAGTCTTCTCTTCTTGTATTAAAATTCTTCCCAAAATAAATCCTCGCTAAAATCAATCTCCATAGCCCCCCAAAATCCGCGCTAACCTGTCACTAAAAGAAAATATGGGGAAGTACACAATATGACATGAAAGATGCTCAACAATTATTAGCGGTGAATGAAACGTAATAATACGAATACGAATGTTCAAATAAAATGCGAATCTCAATAGCAATCATATCAATATCATTTCTCAATAACACATTAACCGGGTCACCAAGCCTCACCACCGTACCGTGCCTATGCATTTTTCCAGCATATCCGGAAAAAGTAATATTGGCGGGCGCCCAACTTCAGTGCCATATCAAAATCTCATGACAACACGCTCAACACCAAATATAGTACCACATGAATCAAAAATAGATTCGAACAATAATTTTTAGATTCCAATGAATTTATCAATTCAAATATGAGTCAATAATCACAAGAAACCAACGAGAATAGTACTCGCGAGATTAAGGAGCATATTGTGTAAAACCCCATACCTCAAAATCATCACATAATTTCATCCTCAAAATCTAATCACACCATCACGTTCCTCACGCGAAAATAATCAAATCTCGTTCTACCCCAAACTCTAGAAAACACCAAATAAGCCTTCTAATCTAAGGTTGAAATCTTGAATAAGTTTGGGGCTATGGTTTGTATATGAAAGGGAGTAATTTTGGAGAGGTTTTCTGGTTAAAAAGCTGGAGAAAAACTGATTTGAAAAGCCAAGACACGAATTAGTTGATATATAAAGGATTAAGAGTTTGATTAAGAAAAGAGTTCAAATCAGATACAAACACTAAAATTTTTATTTCGGACGATCGAACCGTTAGAATTAGACGAAATTTTATAGAGAATTAGATGAAGACAAGAGGAAGCTACAGAAAAAAATTCAGCTCGATCTTATTGTTTAATATTTTAAAATATTTTTTTTCTAGAGAGTTTTATGCTCTAAGGACTCTTAGAGAGTTTTATGTTTTGAGGACTCTTCTATATATTAAAAATTCAATTAAAACTCCATTTTAATTTCGATTTCGAAACCGTTTGAAATTATCGCCTCTAAAAATAATAACCAACATATTTGAGCAATAAAAATAATTTTATCTCAAAATTTATTTTTCCTCTTAATTTCGAAAATACCCCAAAAATTACGCGGGTTGTTACACGCACGAATCTTCACTTTTATTAATCTACGCAATGTTTGTCAATTCGTTGGAGGCGACATGATTTTTAGCACATCTAGTAGCATAGTCATCATCATCACACCCGTAGTTATAAACTCTTTGTGGAGTCACTAGAACGATTGACCATTTAGGATTGAATTGGTCTTGAACATAAAAAAAACTTGTTTGGCTTGAGAAGTTAATATGAAGGGCTCATTCTTATGGCCAACTATACAAAGATCAACAGATTTAAAGCCACCCTCATCTACTTTAATACCATTACCGTTGTTGACCCATTCACACTTGAAAACTGGGATTTTGAAAGTGAATTAATCAAGCATCCATATTTCACTGATGACACCATAGAAACTCAAATTTAAAATTGTGGGATGCTTATCCTTTGCACTAGCAACTTGCATTGTTGTGGCCGTGATGATAATTCCACTATTTTGGCTAACTCGTTAAGCATCACATTATTTTGTATGGTAACAACAACCATTAACGATATAACCCTGATATTTTATCACGTCTCGATGAGGTCCTCGAGTTATCCAGTTTAAGATGTCTGAAACATTGTTATTGGGGATATTTAGCTCCTTTTCAACCTGATTTTTCTTAAATGTTAGTTACAATTTTAATGGCATATTAAATCGTCACATAATTATATTAATCAAACCCTTTAATAAAACCGACCAATAATGGTTTTGTTATATTCATCTTGTGACCATTTTTCATCTTTGCACTTACAAGGATACTTTTGCCTCAAGCTCTCCATATGCTCCCTATAAGGGTGTTAATGGAGAACAATCTTTTAACCATTAAAATAAAATACAATATAGTATATGATTTGTTACAAAAGCAATGGAAAGAGAAATTACTCGATATATGATTGAACATCATCTGTGTTTTGCAACACATAACGATGTGCTCGCTCCCATGAAAACTCGTCCACCTCAATTACTTTACTACCCCTATTCCTTTGCCATTGCATATTATATCATCTATGATATTGTCATCATCTGTTGTATTTCTACCTAATGGAACCCATGTAAAAATTCGGTGCAAAATTCAATTGCTTCTTCGGCAATAGCGTTGGGCGATGCAACCATCTGGATGATCTCGATTGTTTACTTGTACCTTTAATAATTTCATCATCCTAAAAACATTTTAAATAAAATAAATATTAACTTTTTTTACTTATAACCTTATAAAGTAATGATATACTTTCTTAAGCATGTGGAAACCTTTCAAATACATACATCCAATGAGCGATAATCGGACTACATAGTTCAACCTCCCTAACAAGATGTACCATTAAATGCACCATTATATCAAAGAATGCCAGAGGGAAGTACTTTTTAAACAAACACAATGTGATCACAAAGTCATCTTGAATACTATTCAACTTCTTCACATCCACTTCTTTTGCACAAAGAACATTAAAGAAAAGCACACCCTTATGATTGCAAATCTAACATGCTTTGGTAACACGGATCAAATGGCCACCGTAAGTATCTGTTTCATGAGTATGTGAAAATCATGGGACTTGCGAACAAATAATTTTAACTCTTCCATCAAAAACAATGTTACTAAAATTTGATGAGTATCCATCGGGAACTTTGAGTCGAAGCAACGTCTCGCATACCATTTTTTCTCATCTCTAGACAATGTATAACATGCAGGTGGTAAATATATCCATTTACCCTTATCTTGTGGTGCCAACTCCCCTCTTAAAGATCAAGACAACTCTTGACTCCATATTTTGTCTTACCAGGAATGTTGAGTAGCGTCCCTATTATGCTGTCACAAACATTCTTCCAAATATTCACAAGATCCAAATTGTGTCGAATAAGAAAATGTTTCTAATACCCCAACATAAAGAATATTGATTTTTTCTTCCAAAATTTGGAGTTATTAGGCTCATTTGTATTCTCCTTATCATGTTTCCCCTTTTGTTTCAATTTATCCTTTCCCTTTGCTATTTGTGCTTCAAAAGCCCGTTTTTTCCCCAACATGCATTCATATTTTCAACCTTCTCTAGTATTTGCTCTCCGTTCAATGGATTGGGTTGATTACGAAACTCTTGCTTACCATTAGAAGCTTTCTTTTACTTTCAAAAAGGATGATCTTGTGGAAGAAATCTTCTATGTGATGTATATACATTCTTATCAGAATGATTTAATCAAATAGAATATGTTTCTTCACTACAAATTGGACAAGCATAATACCCCTTTACAGCATAGCCACACAAATTACCGTATGCAGGGAAGTCATTAATGGTTCATAGTAATGCCGCTTTTAATGTAAAGGATTCTTGGAGGTAAGCATCATAAGAATGTACACCTTCAACCCATAAGGTTTTCAAGTCCTCAATTAATGGTTCCAAATAAACATCGATATCATTTCCAGGCTGCTGCGGACCTGATATCAAAATTGTTAACATCAAAAAAATTCTCTTTGTGCTCAGCGATGGATCAAAGTTATAAGTTTCCAACATAACCGACCAACAACTATACTTACTACTAAGAGTACTAAATGGGGTAATTGCATCTGCTGAAAGTGCTAACCGAAGGTTTCTAGCTTCAGATCCAAACTCCGACCACTTGTCATCCACCAACTTCCATGCATGGGAATCTGCGGGGTGACGTAACTTTCCATAAAGTTGCCTTTAGTTTTCATGCGAAGTCAAGGCCTTTGCATTTTGTACATATTAAAACCACCTTTTGAACCTAGGAATGGCCAGAAAATACCATAATACTTTTACAGGAACTCCCACCTTCACCTCGATTGTATTTTTTTTCATCTTATACTTCGGTGTTCCACAAGTAGGGCATTCAGTTGAATCTTTGTACTTTTTTCTATAGAGTATGAAATCATTAGGGCTTGCATGTATTTTTTCATACCCCATTCCAAATACGGACAACGTCTGTATGGCCTTTTCATAAATAAGGACAGTCCATTATCTTCTGGGAGTAATTGGTCAAATATTTCAAGCATATTTGAAAAGCTCATATCAGTCCACCCACTCTTTGCTTTCAAATTGAGTAGGCTCACCAGTGCAGACATATTTGTAAACATTTTTCACCCTTTGTAAAAGGTGTTTTTGGCATCCTTAAGTAAGTTTTCAAATTATTTAGGATCTCCCTTCATTTACCTTCTCAAACATCTCCGCCAAATAATCAGCATCTTTTGGATTTTCAACCAAATTATCGTGATGGATGGGGTCACCCATGTTGACATGTGAGAAAGTTGAATTAGGATCAAATTCCCCGTGCCATATCCATATACGATAACTTTGATCAATATCGGTCGCATATAAATCACTTATAATTTCTTTTAAACTCCATTCAAAACAATTTTCACATGAAGTATATGGACACCGTACAACTTCACTATTTACAACATTCCTCTCTACAACTTTAAGAAAATATTCAACCCCTTGCAAGTACTCATTTGATAATTTATGCATAGACATCCACAACTTGTTTGTTCCCATTTCTCAAATTGTACCTAGATTAGGATTGTAAATATTAGTTACAAATGTGATTTTCGTATAAAATAATGTTGAACGGTCGCCTTGTATGAGGTAATTAAGATCACTGCCATGAATTTTAATACTAAAATCAACGAAAAAATTATTTTATCCCGGGTTAAAGTGGAAAGTATTGATTTCTTAGGTCAAGGAGACAAAGAAAATTGTTAACTTCTAAGTTCACTACCACATTTCATCAGTAATCAAATACAATGAAAAAATAATTAAACTCTAGTAGCATTCTTGTGGACGAATATTTGTAAATGATTAACAGTAAGGAAAAAATAAAATGACAATAAGTTAATGCAAGATCAAATAAATAATCAAGAAGAGTTTAAACCTAAAGAAGTTAATTGAAGCTTCAAACTACGATAAGCGAAATAAAATATGTCTTCAATCCATCATAAACTCTTTGTAATTGAAAAAAAATATTACGAAATATAAACGTCTTTAGAGAAAGAGAAATAAAATGTTTGTTAATTAATATTTCATAGACCGATTCAGATTCAGATTGAACTAAAATCAACTGTCACAATATCATAGAAGATTAATGTTTCGTAGGCCGATTAATATCTCATAAAAGATTGAAATGAAATAATGTTTTTATACCAAATCAACTATCATAATATCAAATCCCAAATAGGGTCATGCCTGAAAAAAGGAGCAGGAGAATTCTGAAGTTCCATCCAAGTTCAAGATCTAATGGTTGTGCATTTAATCAGAATCAGTAAATTATTAATTTTCACTCCCACCCTCCTTTGTGTGTGTGTTGGGGGGGGGGGGGGATTAGTAATATATACTTTATAAATTCATCTTAAAAATTTCAGATAAAATATTCAAAATTAATTGAGGTGGGATATGAGATGCAACATAAAAGAGGAGAGAAATATCTTGGGAATAAATATAAGAAATATTCAAAGTTTTTTGTTTTAAAATTATACTTTCAATACTTATTTGAAAAAATATTGCACTTTTAACTTATTTGTGAATATATTGCACTCTAAAAATTGTGATTTTTGACTTAAAACCCCTATTTTCAAATATTATTTTTGGGTGTATAATAAGTGAACAAATATATTTGACTAAAATATTTTGTTAAATAAGTATTTAATATATAATTTGAAATTGGAAAATCCAATAATGATTCAACATATGAAGTATATCAAGTTTTTCGTTAGTCAGCATTATCAATTTGCTCTGGGGGGCAACAAAATTGTCAATTTGCTCTGAAATAGATACATTTTAATTACTAGTTTCTTCAAACATTTTATTCATACAATAGTCATCTTATGAGTTGCGGTGTTTGATTTCAATTTTATTATTTGAGTCGGATGATTTTGTTGGGAAGAGATTTCTTATCTCTATATGAATTTGATTGTGCTTTAGTGTGAGTGCATGTGTGAATATGTTTTTTAACAGGGAGCTATGCTCTGTATAGGATGGTCCTCTTAAAGCAGGTGTGGGGCATAATAATATTAAAGAAAGTTGTATTTCCAGATCATCATCTTTAATCAGAGTGAGAAGTTTTAATCAACCTAAAGATTCTTATGGAATCAGGCGATGACCTGGTCTACAACACTACGACCTATACTCTCTCAATATTCAAGAGGAAATCTCCTCCCGTTTCCTCTCGCGACATCACGACCCAACACGAGATCCTAAATCATGTATTTTTTTTAGATAATAACTTTTACGTATTGCGTACCAAGCGAAAACTAATACAATATCTATTTCCAGGTTTTCTGATTCTGATTACGGACCAGGCGGAGCTAATTCAAGATTTTCAATCTTAAAATAGTGCCAAAAACTAAAGTAGGAGGGAGAAAACTTACCATCCATGGAGAGGAGATCGTTGAGAGAATGGAGATGAGATCGGGAGGGAAAGGGAGCCCAGCGTGAGAGCGGATAGAGGAGAGTGTGAGGGAAAGAGACTTTTTATTGAGGAGAATTTTGCAGGAAACAGGAACTCACGAAAGACAAAAAAAGATTTAGGGGGAAGAAACCTCCGCTTCTAAATCTTGGAGGAGAAAAAAAGCGTCATAATATGTAACCTAAGTTAAAAAATCTTTAAAAAAGGTCATAATATCTATAATCAAATATGACTTTTATATTTAAATTGTCATAAAAAATAATACTAATATGTATCAAAATGACATTTTATATTAGAAATATCACATTGATAATAGCATTAACCTTTAAATGACATTTTTGTAATGAATGCCTTTAATTATTTTTTCGAGCGTCATAAAATGGTGTTTTTCTTGTAGTGCTTGGGGCCTTTTTAGACTAGTTGGGACTAATATATGGGTGTTTTGGTCTTTTATTAGGATATGAATAGAAAAAATGGGATTTCGGTTATAAAGTGAAGAGGCTAAGGGAAACCAAGGAATCATTTTACAAAATACGAAAGGTTCTTTGAGACAAACCAAATGGTTAGAGAGAAATGAAGAGAAAAGTAAGAAAAGCTCAAAAGTTTAAGAGAAAAGCTAAAGGAATTCAAGAACCATTTAAGTGGGAAAATTTATAGAGGAACTCGAAAATATTAGTCATCATCTACAATAAATTCATACACTTCGAATCTTAAGGCAAGTGAATATTTTGCTATTTATTTATGTATTCAATTTCAATTCATATCATGGTTGGGAATTGATTTGGAGTGGGATTCATAGACTATTGGGGTTTTTGACATATTATTTCATAAAATTGTATGTGTGATTATTTAGGATTGAAATATAAAATTTGAATCCCATAATGATAGATGGATTATGAACTTTGAAGATTGAAATTGATGAATGGTTATGAGATAGGGAGACTTTTATCATATGCAGAGGTTTCTCCTAAAATTCATGAAATGTTCATATGTAGGGAGATGTATGTTCAAGATAAATCTAATCCGTGTTTAGAATTGCTAGAAATTGAATTCTATTAAACATTATATGTCCACACTTATGAATTTGGGGTTGAAACTTGTTGAAAATGAAATCGAAAGAGGCCAAAACGAGTGGAATGAGAAGAGTCGCTGTGGAGAATTTTAGATTTCTTTTTTAGTACTTTAGAAAGATATTTGAGAAAAACTCAAAACACATACCCGACTCAATTTTTCGTGTAGAATCCAAATCTGGATTCAGAATGGTAGTTCGGATAAATTTTGGATATGATTTTCTGTATGTTTAAAGTAGGCCTAAAATTGTAAATTTTGACTCTATTCGGCTGCCCTGTTACGTGTAGTTTTTCTTATTCGGTGAGATATTTTCTTTATTTAAACTCGAGGATTGAGTTATGATGTCCGTTGATAATTTGGGACTTATTCAAAAATGAGATTAATTGATGTTATGACTTAAATTAATTGATATTTTTATTCGGGGTAAAATTTTGAGTATTTGAGATGAATTATACTCATGGAATTATTGGTGACTTTTTGATGGAAAATTCAGGAAAAATAGGGCAAAGGCTGATTGAGAGTCATACGTGTCCAAAATTAATAATTTGAGAATCACTGAATTAATTAAGTGAATACTTAAATAATTGATAATGGAAATGATACTTGAAAATATTGGGTTTGAAGTGAGGTAATTTGGGTATGGTTATGACTCACTATCGAAGGACTATAACCACCTCCAATACGTTTATGATTTTGGGATCGGTGGTGAGATTCCGTCCTTATAGCGCATGATAAGGGAATGGTGCCCTGAAGCATATCACACTAGGGAATTGTATCCAAAGAGTCCTACTCTAAGGGATGACGGTGATACGTACATAGTGTGAAATATATATGTATGTTATAATGTGAAAATTATGTATATAAATATGAAAGAATTGTATATGAATTTATGACATTAAGTGGGAATAATGTTTAAATAACTGGTGAAAGTTATTTGATATAAAATAATATATTATAATTGAGAATTCTAATTATTAATTGTATGTGGAAATTAATTCAATAAAATATGCATGAACGGGATATTGTATGGACTTAAGGATTTTTTGGGGACTAGTTAGGTGAATAACATAACTAGGTAGTTAAAATGCATACGTTAGGTGCGCACTTTAGTTGAGAGGTGAGTTTTGTCCCATAAGAGTGCGCTACCGATTTAAATATGGAAGAATGAACACATAATTAATTATGCATTTTAATTACATGAAAAATATTTTCAATAGGATTTGGGCTCCAGCTTATGTCAAAATTATTTTCAAAACATTTTTAATGTCTAGCCATAGGGACACCAAGCATGAACTTCCATTCTAGGCTATCAGAGTTGCAACAGCTGTGGAGTGCTTGCAGGAATTTTTGTAGAAGTTATATGTCTTTGTAATTATAGATAGGATTTAATATGTTATCTCTGGGAATGTCTCCCAATGTCAATTGTATTTTATTTTTTTTATTTCAGTTATTGAAATTATTTGCAATTGTTTTACCAATGGTTTATTCGGTTAATTGATGTGTATTAGATTTTTATATTCAGTTATGTGATTGTAGTTTTTCTATTTGTCTGATGAATCATCGTGGATGAATTTTATTTTCGGTGACATTTATATCTTCATGTTAATATAGATTAAAATTGACACATGACTTAATTAAATAATAGGTGGTTAGTAATTAATTGATTTTTGACGGTGATGCTAAGAATGATCAAAATGAGATTTATGTTTTATATTAGCATAAGGTTGGCCACCCGTTATTTCAATAAGCGAGGTGTCATATGTCCTTTTTATTTTCTCCTAACTTATATGCTTCCACTTATTTTGTATCAGAATCTTTCTTTGAAAATATGGTTCTTCCTATTTGTTGGGTTTTATTAGTTAAAAATATAGAGCTTTTTTTTACTGAATTTGTTGGTAGTAATGAAGTATTGTGGTTAACTATTACATATTTAATATTGCACATATTTTACTAATGGTTGTTATTATATTTGGTTCGCAATGGATAGGTCTTAGATGAACAAGGAAAGATTATCAAAAGAATATAGAGAAGGGGTGGATAATTTTCTTAGGTGTGCTCAAAATTCCGTGAATGATGAGAACTTCATACGATGCCAATGCAATCAATGTGAATATAGATTAACAATGGGTGTGAGAAAAAAACATTTGTATAGTTTGGGTATCGATCCAAATTATACTACATGGAAATGGAATGGAGAGAAAGATCGACATGAAACATCGTCACATGTTATTATCGGTGAGCCTATTTGTAAAGATTACAATACGGATACCATGGAGAATGTTGAAATAATTGAGATGGTTGATACTATAAAAGAAGACTTTATGGGAAATATAGAAAAATTTCAAAAGTTTCTTGTGGATGTAGAGAAGCCGTTGTATGAAAGATGTAAAAAGTATACAATGATTTATGATATTGTCAAGATATTTAATATTAAAGAAAAGAGTGGGTAGTTTGATAAAAGCTTTTCAGATGTATTGATATTGTTTGTCTATATGCTTCCTGATAATAATGTATAGCATTCATCTACTTATGAGGCAGAAAATTGCCTTTTATATTTGGAATGGAGTAAAAAAAGATACACGCTCACCCTAATGATAGTATACTCTACAGAAATGAGTATGAAGATGTTGTTGAATGTTACACTTACGGAACATCAAGGTATAAGGTGAAGAAGAATTTGCTAGAACAAAAGAGGGATGATGGGAAACAAGGTGTTCTTGCAAAAGTATTATGGAACTTTCCACCTATTCTAAGTTTTAAAAGGTGGTTTCAATCTATGGAGATTGCTAAGTCTTTGACATGGCATGAAAATGATAGAATAGTTGATGGTCTGTTGCGTCACCCAACAGACTCACTAACTTGGAAGATAGTTGATGAAAACTGGCTCGATTTTCCAGCAGAACCAAGAATCCTTCGATTAGCAAAATCAATAAATGGAATCAATCCTTGTAGTTCCCTTAGTAGTAGGTACAGTTATTGGCAAGTCATGTTGAATACATATAACTTTGAACCAAGGTTATGTATAAAGAGAAAGTTTACGATGTTAACTATATTAATAGTAGGTCCAAAAGAACTGGGGGATGATATAAATGTTTATTTGGCTCTATTGATAGGTGACCTAAAAACCTCGTGGGATGAAGGACTCAATACTTATGACGCCATTCAAAAAGAATACTTTATATTAGGGGTCATACTTTTATGGAAAATTAATGATTTGCCACTATAGGGTATTTATCTTGATGTGTTGTTAAAGGCTATTATGCTTATCCAATATGTAGTGAAAAAACGTATTCTCACAGATTCAAACATTGTGGTAAGTGAATATGTATCGGGCATAGAAGATACCTTCCACAAACTATCCATTTTGAATCCAAAAAAAAGAATTTTAATGGTGAACAAGAGTTTGAATCCCCCCCTGAACCTTTAATAGGTGAAAAAACATGGATAAAGGTTGGCGGAATAAAGGTTTCATGGGTAAAGAAGCTAAAAATGAAGAGGGGGGTTAATTTGAAAAAATCATCAATGCGTAAGAGATTAAGGAGTGAAGTTAAGTTGTCAACATTAAAGAGATCTAGGAAGAAAGGTAAGATAAATGATCTTAACTAGTGCCCAATGCAAGGAGATAATTCTCTTCACTGTGAATATTTTGTGTTGAAGTTCATGAGATATTTCATAGAGGATCCATCCATGTCTTTTGAAATAAGAGTATACATAATTTTTGTCTTCCAAATTTTTTTTATTTAACTATCGACTATTTCTCATACCATAATAATAAACAATATTTGGTTACTTGAATATTTTAGATGAGGAAATTGCCCGACAAAGCAACATACACACCAGCTGAGATAATGAAGTTAGAATGGAGTTCATCGAATTCATTACGGATTATATATACTAGGTACATTATGAGGGCTAGTACGCTAAAAATTTCTAAATGTATACTTGGTTGTGTTTTGATGAAAATTGTATTGTGCAATAGCTACTCAGTTCGGGAGATAGTTATCAAGAGCAAAGCTTGCAAATATACGTTGATCGGATATTATGTTGTAGCTAGATATAAATTTTGACTTTGGATATTTTCTATTGTGGACATTTTCTATTTGGAATATAAAAAATTTGCATTACAAGTGTTGTTTTTGTACCAATTAAATATATATAGGTGTGTATGTTGGGCCTTGTTTTTAAATTTTAGATTTATGTTGATTGTGAAAAAACTGACTTAAATTGGTTAAAATTGTGATAAATGTGCATTTGTTAATCACATTTTTTTTGAAAGTGTGATAAAAAGAAGTTTAATGATGCAAGATTTATGCGAGTCTTTGAAAAACTGACATATATGAGAATTCTTTTATCGCGGTTTTATGAATATTTATGTCACCACTTGTTATGACAGTTATCGAATTTTTAAAAATTGACATAAGTGACTATTTATCTTGATTTTGAACTGATATAAGTGATTTTTTTCTTGTAGTGATTGTTTATTTCCTTATGAACAATAAATTAATTGATTGATATATAGTCATTAAATTTATTCGAATTTGTTAACTCAAACCTTGATTTTTTAATAAACCCACTGTAGTAGTGTTACGATTGGTATAAAAGATCGTCTGCATGGGAATCTGTCCAAAACCCACGTAAGAACTGTGTGGTACAACTCATATGTCAGTGAGACATTGCCGAAAATATGGCTAGTGGAAAAGAACTAAGATTGTTCCTAAAGACGACGCCAATCGCAGGTGGTAATTTCTTAGAAGCAATGATATTCAATAAACACAAGAAAAACAGGGATGATAATCGTAAGGAAGATGAAATCAAACATATAAAGAAAGATATATGTGGTTTAACAACGCGCCTACAACCACAAAATGTTGGGGTTGTTCTCTATTACTCAAGAACTCAGGTTAACAAAGTTATTGTGCTGCTCGACGTTAAAATAATGCATTCCCCATTCATGAGGGGTGCATTTACATTTATAAGTCAGCTTTGGAGAGCCCTAAATCCCGTTAGTAGCTATTCCAAAGAGTTCAGACTAGTCTATGATCATGATCAACTGTTTCAAGTGATATCGTTGAATAGTTCTTTGTTGACTGGGGGTCTCCATTAATCACATGGGCACGTGGCTAGGGCGCACATGTTCGAGCATGTGTCAGTGAAATTACTGCCCCATGTGATGTATAAGTTACAATTTCTAAGGTTGACATTGAGTATTAAACATTTTTTTATCATGTTTGGAAAATTTTTAATCGCATGATATATACATGTTGGTTGCATTAGATTCTAACTGAGCTTATTCTTGGTGAAAACATGTTGAGAGTATATGATTAGTTATGTAGTTAAATGCATTATCAATTATGTTTTGGATGCATAATTATGTTTATAGAAATAAACCGCGATATTGGTGTGAAATTGGTAGCGTTTTGTCGCCAAATGTTAAAGTTTTAGGATTTTGGGCAAATTATTACTTTCCCTTTTTAGTTCAATTTAGGCATAGAAAATTTATGATTTTGGAAAAATATAAAATGGAAGTTTTACATAATTAAGTTATCTACACGGGTCCATAAACGGGGGGACGACCAAAATAGTGAGTTATGGTGGATTTATGAACAATGGAAGAATATGCCTCAAATTGAAACATTTTGATTGGCCACCTCTAATCCAACGAATCCCACACAACTGACCACCGTAGTTAACAAGACAACGTTTTTTGGCTTCTTTAAAGGGATTCTACAACCCTCTCCTTCAATACACAAATAGATATCACAGAGGTCTGAGAAAAATAAGCTTGAGGAGAGAGAAACAAGGTGGTTAATGGTGGAATTAAACTTTGTGCTTAGTGAAAATTAAATTTTAAAAGTAGTTTGAAGATACTAAGGCTAGTTAAGCATATAAACTTGATTTATTTATGATTTGGATGGTTCTTTTAGTAGAAATATGTATTTGAGTGTTTGTAATCTTTAGAACTTCAATACAAGATTCGCATGTCTTTGATTTAGATTTGATTCTTATGTGTTATAATAATCATCTGTTGTAACGGGATGATAACACCGACATGATTATTATGCTTAAATTCTCTAACTAATGTGTTAATCATGATTAGTTGAATATTAGTATTAATTAGTGAGGATTATCATGAAATAAAGTTAGAAAATTAATATTTGAAGGTAGTTGGACAACTTTGTAACGTTGTGCTAAAATTGCCATATTTCTCTCTAGAAAATTCGAAACTTTATTCAAAAAAACATGTTATAACCTTAATACATAGGGTTTTACATATATGTAAACTACAACATATAGTTATTTTTGAATTATTTCAAATAAACCAACTAATGTTATGTGCATCTATAGTTAATGTTATTTTGTGTATTCAAATACTAATGTTGTTGGATTGATAGGCGAGGAAGCGACAAATACTACCATACCAAAGAACTAGATTTCATGCTACTCTAATTAACTACTTTGAGGTGAGTGACCATCCTTATATTATTGGATGCTTATACTTTTACCTGGAAATCTATATTTTAGATACATGGTTTGGGATGCATGTATGAAGATCTTGTGTTTATGGTGTATATGAATATGATTAAAAATGCTTATTGGGTCTGTATAATTATATCCACGGTATATGGTACTAACGGATTTTTTTTCTTGCATTAATAAGATAATCCAACTTAAAGTTATGTGTACTCGGTCCAAAAAGAGATGTGGTGGTCCCTATAAATAGTGATGGGTTAATTGGAATGTGATGGGTCCAGGCTTGTGAGATACCATAATTCCTAATTGCGCTATATGATTTAAACAACTTATTTAATTTTGTTGTATAATTTTGTATGTGTGTGTACGGTCATTCGTTAAGCTTATGTAACTTACACTCTGATAATGTTTATGTTTCAAGTATGCCTATCATTTGGAGTTCACTGCCAAGTGTAGGACTTTAAAAGGGAGGGGAAATGAAATGTTTAAAGGGTTGAATATCAACAAATATTTTTTTTATACATGATAAACTAAGAAAAATGTTTATGTAAATTTGTTTTTCTAGTCAATAAATTATATTTAAAGTTAGTTATATTTTCTTATAAACAAGCTTTCGAAAAAACGTGCGTTATTTCCCAAAAGTATTACAATTTTATTAATGTTTGAGGCTATATATATATATATAAATATATATATATATATACATTATGAGGATAATTTTGATAGGGTGTCACAACGTGGTATCATAGAATGGTGAAAGTGTGCCTCTTCAAGGTAAGTATCCAAATAAAAATAAATTCACCTAATTGAATAACAATATTTGTTAATTAAGATAATGTTTCTAAAATGTGCAAAAAAAGTCAAATACACAGAAGATTGGATATACAAGGGAAAAACCCATTAATCGAAAAATCTGACACCGATAAGAATGACAAACGCACTATGGTTGAGTTTTACAATGAGCAGAAATAGTCTTACAACCTCATGTTGCTACAACCGACTACACACTCTTTCGGACCATATTTTTCTTAAAGAGAGCATTGAGTATATTATAATCTTGTAATCTCCCCCTTTGCCGAATTCTGAGACAAAACATAAAAGAAAAAATTAGAAGCAAAATAAGTAAATCTACCATTTTATGACTCTATTGGCCAAGGGAAAATAAAAAATTACATTTGGTGAAAGAAACTAATTAATACAAGGGACTCAACTACAATCATGGAACAAAAAGAAGATCTTGTTTAATACTTTATCGTCACACACTTGCAAACTCATTATGGTACAAGTGTAAAGAAATATAACAAGAAAATCCGATAAAGATGAACATGTGAATATGACATTGTAAACATGAACATCATATTTATCTAAAATAACATCAACTCAAATATACAATTCCTCTCAAAAAACATGATAGAGCAATAAATAACTCTAAAAAACCTAATATGCTTGGATAGTTATACTCCCCTATCTACAAACTTCTTGATTCATCCTGAATATTGTATTTTATACCCCTTTATTCTTGCGCAGTTTGGCCCCCTCGTGTACATTAAATTCTCATGTTTATGATCGTTAAACAGAAAACCTCCATTACTTATTTTTATTTGTGTTATGTGGTATATTTGAGATTTTGTAATTATTATGGATGCATAGTGAGAAGTTGGATGCGTTTCAAAAATGTTTCATCATAAGATATGACTTCAATGGAAATTTGGTCTTTTCAATCTCTATATTTTGATGGTATAAAGTACCAACATATATATCATCAAATTATCTTTGCACGGCTACCGAATGTGCATCATTCTAAGCCTGTATGAAGATTTTATGGTTATTTTTGTGCGTCGTGTCAAAATTGGATCAAAGTGAGAAAAAGGACTACCTTTTTCGAATCGATTCAGGTATTGTTCACTTCTACAAAACTCTACTTTTAGGGATGTTGGGCTTTCGTATATATATATATATATATATATATATATATATATATATATATATATATATATATATATAGGACAATGGTGTTATGAATTGTAACTCATGGATGATAAAACATGCATGATAAACATGTATGACATTTTATGTGTTGCATGTATGCATGCATGTACTTCCATGTATGCATGCATGCACGTATACATTATTATTTTATTATTATTTTTATTAAAATATTTAAAAAATATATATTTTTTCAAAAGAATTAATATTTTTTAAAAAAAATAAATATTTTTTAAAAAATATTTTTAAAAAAATATATATATTTTTTTATTTTTTTTATATTTTTTTAAAAGTTTTTTTTTAAAAGACGGGTTATTATGGATTGGATTTTATCACGGGGGCAAATTTATCGCCGTGCCCTCGGGCACAGGCATCCGCTAGTATATATATATGTGTGTGTGTGTGTGTGTGTGTGTGTGTGTAAGCTTCATTTTGAGCGTGGGCATGTATGCATGCATGTACTTCCATGTATGCATGCATACACGTATACATTATTATTTTATTATTATTTTTATTAAAATATTTAAAAAATATATATTTTTTCAAAAGAATTAATATTTTTAAAAAAATATTTTTAAAAAAAAATATATATTTTTTTATTTTTTTATATTTTTTTAAAAGTTTTTTTTTTAAAAGACGGGTTATTATGGATTGGATTTTATCACGGGGGCAAATTTATCGCCGTGCACGGGCATCCGCTAGTATATATATATATATATATATGTGTGTGTGTGTGTGTGTGTGTGTGTGTGTGTGTGTGTGTGTGTAAGCTTCATTTTGAGCGTGGGCATGTATGCATGCATGTACTTCCATGTATGCATGCATACACGTATACATTATTATTTTATTATTATTTTTATTAAAATATTTAAAAAATATATATTTTTTCAAAAGAATTAATATTTTTTTAAAAAAATAAATATTTTTTAAAAAATATTTTAAAAAAATATATATATATATTTATATTTTTTTTATATTTTTTTAAAAGTTTTTTTTTTAAAAGACGGGTTATTATGGATTGGATTTTATCACGGGGGCAAATTTATCGCCGTGCCCTCGGGCACGGGCATCAGCTAGTATATATATATATATGTGTGTGTGTGTGTGTGTGTGTGTGTGTGTGTGTGTGTGTGTGTGTGTAAGCTTCATTTTCAGCGTGGGATTTCTTTTGTTTTTGTTAATTTAGGTTAGGTTTTTGAGATAAAGGTGATTTTGGTAACTTCTCTCCATTCTCTATCCTAGGGTTGAGTTGTAAGAAACTATTCATCATTTTCTTCATTTATTTCTTGATTTTTACTTGTACTTTTGACTTCTTAACTTAGTTTTGATTTAATATAACTTGTTTATGTTGGTTCATTTGATGTTTTCCTTCATTAGTTAGTTCTTTAAATGGCTTTATGATGCGTTGCTTCTATTTTAAAGCTAATGACCATTTTCCCACCATTAACGGGTCATTGAGCTTGAAATCTAGGTTTTGGTTTGAAAGTATTAATGTTGGAATGTTATGCGTTTGACTTCCTTTGTCCTTTAACGGCTGTGTTTATAGAAATATTAAAAAAAATGCATTTGTGACCATATTCAATTTAAAGTCTTGTATTTCATTTTTGGGTTTGGTCTATTTATGTTTCATGTTTATAATCAATTGAATTTGTTCGGTTAATTGCGATTCAAATAAAATTCTAAATTTTTTCTTATTAATCCATAGTGGAGAAATGATCATATTCTTTTTTTGTTAATGTAGACACCACATTCAAAGACCCTCCTAAGCATATCCTTAGGTCCTTATAACTTCCTCCTTCAACATAAACCTTGGGTCATACTTCGTGTACTGATCTAGGGGCCACCGGGTGCTTTCGAGCCCCGTTTGACTTCGGCCAGCTTTCTTGTCAGAACGAAAGATTAATAAATCTTTGAAGGGGTCTGAATCCCATTTCCAATGGTTCTCCCCATGCACGAATTAGACTTACAGTTCGGACAAACGATCTGTTTTACTGTCAAAAACCGACCCAGAGGCCACCGAGTGCTCCCGGGCCCCGTTTTGACTCCAATCAACTTCCTCGCCCAAGAGAAGTTTCAATGAATATTTGAAGGCCTCTGAATCCCCCTTCTAATGGTACTCTCGTGCATAAATTGGCCTTACCATTCGGACGAACGATCCATTTTCCATCGAAAACTAATTCGGAGGCCACAGGGCATTACCGGACTCCGTCTGACTCCCCTAAATTCTTTAACGCGAATAAGACTGAAAGAATCTTTAAAGGCCACTGAATACCCTTTCCAACGGCTTACCTTATGAATGAATCAACTTTATGGTATGAGCGAATGACCCGTTGTACTCCAAAGGCTCACTATGCACTTTCGAGCCTTGTTTGACCATGGTCAACTCTCTGAACCAAACAAGACTGAATGAATCTTGGAAGGGCTCTGAATACCCTTTCCAGCGGTCCATCCCACGCATTAATCGGCATTATGGTTCAGAGGAACAATTCATTTTACTTCGAGAATCTCCTATCCAAAAGATCGTCGGGCATTTTCGAGCCCCATTTGACAACAGTTAACTCTCGAAATCGAGATCGGCCCAATGAATTGTTAAAGGGCTCTGTATACCCTTTCTGATGGTATGCCCCGTGCGTGATTCGAACATACGAATTGCATTTTAAGACCATTTTTTCGAGAACTCGGCATGAGATTATCGAATGGCAAACTCATTTCCCTACTTATCGACAATGTTTCAAGGGATACCTGCCGATAGGCAGGTCAAGTACAATGCTGATCAACACCCCATTGACCTATATAAGTAGATGATGAGCTCATTTTGATAGTCAGCCTAGAAAGATCCCTCTCAGTGATCTAAGCAATATCCTCAAAAAGTCAACATGATTTCTCTATTGAAATCGTTCTTCCACATTCCATTCCCATCGCTTTTACACCTAATTTAGAAAAAATTCATTCCCTCTCCTCCTACAAACTCCATCCACTTGCAAGGGTAGCCTTTTAAACAATGAAGATCAATCTTCAAGTCTCCAAATAATGTCCTAACATTCTTCTCTCTCTTTTAGTTTACGTAGTTTTGCATTAGTTATTTAATCCTTACTTTATCATTACATCCTTGTTAGTTCACACATATTAATAATCTCACTTTTTATTAGTAGTATTGCACATAATATATTTTCTGTAAAAAATCCAAAAAGTAACAAAAAGTGGTTGTACTCATAAATTCCAAATGGGATTCTTCACCACATTTTACTTAAATTAAAATATCCTCTCTCTACACATACACATCTAAATAAAATCTTTAATCGGATTTATTAGATAAACCCCACCTTCGTATTACGTGCGAACTACATGGACTTTGATTCCCTTTTAGGCTACGTAGGCATGTCGGGTTAAAACCAGAGACTCGATTCCTCCTTGCATATTTTTTGACGCACCCCAACCCAGTTACTTATAATTAAGTTTGAAAGTCAAAGTGAGTCAAACCATGATTAATTTAACCAAACCATAAACACGAGTTCTAATTTCAGAGTCATCATTGTAAATCCATATAACTGAAAACCATTTTACAACATCAGAGTATTCATGCCCATAAAAAATTTCTCGAAGGATAAGTTAACTGAATTACATCATTTACACAAAAAAATCCATGTATCTCCCATTCCTGGCTAACCCAACCCGACCTCCTAGATTTGGCAGTGACATCGCATTACCTGAAAAAAATGTGAACATAGAAACCATGAGAAAAATAGCCCAGTGAATGCATCACTATTATACTAATGCATGAATTTAAATGAAATAAACCATGTCCACATTATTATTTATTAACTTATTCGACACATTCATAATGAATGACCAACTTTTCTGAATCATGATTCACATATCCTGTCTAAATAGACAATTCTCCCCCATTCCTGGATGAGGAATAACCCCTTGTCATTAATAGAAAAATCTCCGCCATTCCGGGTCGAGGAGTAACCTCCCATTTCGGTAAACTGAAATGAAAATTTTTATATTCATTATATTTTGATCATATCAACAACACGATACAAATATCTCTTCCCAGTGACTACACTCACCTTGGGTTGTCAACTACATATTCACGTTTTCTTCGGGAGGAGCTGAACTGGGTTGATTAGACCTTACACCTGTTAATCCAACTAAATCAGTACGGAATCTCAATCATAAGTACCATATTAATATAATTATGTAACTTTCCATGACTATACAACGACCATATAATTCCACTTAAGTCACCTTCCATGAAACATGAGTAAAGACAAAACAATGGTGCACATATTGATAAATCTACGAACATTCAACCGTAGGAAATACCTCATAAGGAATTCATAACCAAAATAAAGTAAACATGAAATTATACTTCTCAATGTATATACACATGAAACATGTACTCAAATTACCCTTTGTAAGGATGAAATACAAACATTTATTCAAGGGGTATCCAGTATGGCCTGAAATTATTGTTCTACATACTTAACCGTCCTATATTCCTAAATTTTATGAATACAGGGGTTCAACCTTATCAATATGAAAACATATATGAATATAGTTTCCAATACAAGTGACGGTGTAATTTTTCAACCTTCCTAGAGCAAGTTATGACCATTTCTTTAGAACACAAGAAATCTGCCCTACAAGCTCCTCTATTGTTCCTTCAACTTCCAAGAATTTTCATAATTTTTCTCCACCGTAAATTTCCATGATTTTCAACCCATTTTTAGTAAACATACTAAATAGTACATAATTAAAGTTTCATAATTTTTTGACTTTATTTGCTATCTCAAAAGCTTGACTAAACTCAGGGCATACCGAAATGAAGTATACAAACAAAAACTATGTACCAACTTGAAATCATCATTACAGCCTAACCACAAGGAGATAAATTCTAATTTTTAGATATGATATGAATATATGCGTCTACTTTCATATCCAATTTGAATTTCTCAATTCCAGTAAGCATACAAAGAGATATGAAAGTTTGAATATAAGGGGTTTCAATACAAAGCAATTTGACCTATAAACACCACTTATCTCACATATGAACCAATACATATTATCACAAAGGATAATGGAATTTTAGTCAATAATTCACGATTTATATACTTTTAAATAAGTATAATACAAGATTGAAACAATATTAACACATAATTTTACCTTGGAAACACCTTAAGAATTTTCTTGGAATTCTTTTCCTAGCTTTTCCTTGTAATCTTTCTTCCTTAACTTCTACTTTCTCTTTCCTTAAGCTTAAATATCTTAAAACTGAACCTAGGGTTATATTTACTGAAGAAATAATTTAAAGGGAGAAGTTTAAGTCGGCAAAGGCATGCGTCCTTTCCATCCAATCAAATTAAGCCATTTGGTTTACTAAAAGACAATTTACCACTTAAAGGGAATGGACATATTTGCCCCTTGTTCGTAAATTTGGTATAACTCTTTACTCCGGTATCCGTTTGATGCACTGTTGGTTGTGTTACAAACCTAACTCATCTTTCTACAACTATATAGTTTTTACCTCAAGTCAACTGTAATGTTGTAAGGGTCAAAACTAGTCTCGAACAGGAACATTTTTACCGAAAACAACAAAATTTTGTGTTTGTAAATAATTCGACCTTTCATGATTTATGAAAGTAGGATTATAATAAACATAATCACTTAAAATTAGATATACTAATAACACATTATTCATATCACATAAGATAAGAATTATTTAAATATAATTTATCATAATTATATTAGGGTTGTCACATTTTTATTCATATATTATTTATATATATTATACGTATGATTATTATTCACACTTTATCTAACACATATCATCATTTCACCATAACGGTCGATATCCCGATGTGTGCACATATGATGTTTTTTAATTATTATTTCGGGAACACTCCTACTGATTGCCTCATTCCGCCATTCTCCGTGATGTGAGTTGAGAAATTCCATTATGCATTTATATATACACCCGCACTCACTTCACTCACCTTTAACCATCACTCACTTAAAATAATACCTAGGATCATTTATTTCCACATGTTTCACACACCACTTAGAATATCAATGATTAGGTTTCACTAGAATGCACCTCCACTTATCAAACTTGTATATATCCATGCTCATTTGTACTTATCACACATCACTTAGAATATCAATGCTTAGGTTTCACTAGCACATACCTCCACTTATCATACTTGTATATATACATTCTCACTTGCACTTATCACACACCACTTAGAATATCCATGCACAGGCTCACTACCACACACTCACTTGCAGATATTCACACTCACATGTATCCTTGGTGTAATCTTTATGCTCCATGCTAGATTTACTTTTTATACTTGTACATTCTTCCCTATTATTATAGTTTTTCTTTTACTCATCATAAAAGACTCTCTTCATAATATACTAATCAAGTATCATTCATTTTAAACATTACATCACCAAGAGCATGGATATTTACCAAAATTTTGTCCCGTACTGGGGGTCACTTCATGATGGGCGCTGGTCTGGTAGGTGTAACAACCCATCCTTTTTGGAGACAATTAAATTCCCTAATTAAATATAAATTGGCAATTTGGAGAATTTCTCGAAATAGTGATTTTTGGGATTTTTGAGGATTTAATAATTTTCGAAGGATGTTATAAATTATTTTGGGACTATATAGGTCGAAATAATTTAATTATATGTCGCCGTGGGGTATAGAGACAAAAGATGTAAGATTTTGAGTAGAAAACCCGCATTTAATTATTTTGGGTTAGAATAGTGATTTGCGGTCAAGTACCTCGGATGGAAATTTTGACTGTGCTATGAGTCTCGGAATATCCGAGATAGTCGGAAAAGAGTGTCCGATTGTCGAAATTAAGTTTCGGATAATTTTAGAGGTAAAAGTAACTCGTAATTGGGTAAACGAGTCGTTTTTGGGTTTTAAAGGGATCAAACCCTTTTCTCCTTATAAAAGGAGGGAGAGAGGGAGAAAAGAGAAAAGAAAAGAGAAAGAAAAGAGGGAAGAGAGAGAGAGGGAAGATAAGAGGAAAAAGAGAGGAACTCCGGACAAACTCCGCGGGATTCGACTCGAGGTCGTCGGATTTTATCCACGAGGCAAGTGTTTACTTGCTTTATTTACTTTTGTGCATTAATCTCATATCATAGTTGGTAAAAATATGATTTTGGGGTTAGAACCCTTAAAATAAATTGGGTAAAAGTTGATTATGAGTTTACATATTGATGTAATGTAAACTCTTAATGATTTCTAGTGTTAAATCCATGTAAATGGAGTGAAGAATTGGATTGAAATGGGTTAAAATCATAAGTTGGGGCTTTTATGGTTTTAGGGTTTAAATCTAAGAGAAATGATTCAATACCCCAAAATAATTGATGTGTTAGTTGTAAAACATATATTAGATGTCTATTGAGTTGTTAGGTGAGGTTAGAAACAACAAAAATGGAGTTTGGGATTTTGGGAGAGATAATGAATAGTAACCCGTAGCCTTTGGGGTCATTTTCGGCCAAGAAGGTAAATGATTTAGATTTCGGCCAAAACACGAAAGTTGTAGATCTTTTTGATACGGTCGCGTGAGCGCTGACTGCGTATTTTTCTGATTTTTATACGATTTGATATAATTTTTACAAGATGACAGCTCCGGGTTGAAATCATCAACTCGGAAATCAAATCGGGAATTGGAAAAATTACGGCTAGAATTAATGTCATAGATGTTCGGGATAATTTTTGGGGTAGTTTAGAAACCCCGAAAATGAATTTGGGTTGTTGGATAAGGGACTTAAGGATTAAAGTTTTTGAGGAACTGGTGTGACCGGTCGACCGCACCCCTATGGCCGGTCGACCGCGTCAAGGAGAAAGGGCCTACTGCTTTGTTTCGTAGGCTTATTTACAACCCGCAGTCGACCGGGGATTTAGGACCGGTCGACCGGTGCCCTGTTTTCAGCCCAAGATTTTGGAGATTAGGATTATTTCTCCTTTTTGAGTTTATGTTTAAAGGCCTTCCAAATTAGAAATTTGTGGAGGGTTATGTCCTAAAGGACTTGAGGAATTGGGAGTTTATATATGTGTGTATTCACTTAGAGTGAATTAGTATAATTGGAGATATCCAAATGAATCCTTAGATGGGATTTAAGTATGTTTTATTTATTAAAGTAAGAATATACTTTGGGTTTAGTATCATGCTTATATGAATGCATGATTGTGATTCCTGGAGGGAATCTTTGGGATTATTGGTCATCGCTAGATGATATAGGCCATTATGGCCGTTTATATATTCTAGGAGGACTATATGGTATGTATTTATACTATGTGAATAAAATATATATATAGATATGTTATAATGGAAAGGATTTAGAAAATATAAAAATGAATATTTTCAAAATGGAATGAGAAATGTTTTTCATAATTAATAAATTATGGATTGTACACACCTCCCTAAATCGCTATCATAAGGGAAGTCGCGCGCGTTGTGGTGAAGCCTTCCTGGCTGTTGAGCAGGTTGGATGTAGTCCCTAGGCCATATGGGCGTTTATTTGTACTGCGCTGGTTAGGAGATTCCGGGTGTGGTCTTGACTATCCCGCAGGCATATGGCCGCTTCCCGACATTGTTAGGTTCCCAGGTTGTCTTGGAGGCCCTGGAAGATGATAGCCATTTAGGGGCGCGTCCAGTGGGGATACCCGGAGGGACGGTCTTAGATTTATTAAAGCAATTCATGATAATGGATTGGCTTTATATTTACATTTCCTGAGTATAAAAAGGGAAATGGGATAAAGGTTTAGCTTCGGTAACACTCCCGGATGGAAGAAGGGATGTGGAAGCATGATTTGATCAAAGCATTTTCATGATAATGAAAATGGCTTTGGGGGATGACATATAAAGGAAAAGCACTTTTATGATAATAAAATTGGCTTTAAAAAGGTAAACGATTTGTTAAAGCAATTCATGATAATGAATTGGCTTTTATATTTAAATTTCCTGAGTATAAAAAGTGAAATGGGAAGTTTTGAGAGAATAAAGGTATTGATAAATACTTGTATATAAATCCTCAGTCCGGGAGATAGATCCGGATGTATATTGTAGTATGAATATGTATATATAAATGGATGAATCGAGTACTGAGGGTCTAATGGATCCCGACGATCGACCTTGCCGCGTAGTAGTGTATCGGGGGGGGTTCCTTGTTTGGATTTCGCTTTGCGAGACACCCCACGCACGAATATGGCAGTGTGTTGAGACTGGGGAGAAGTTTAATCCTTAGTGCTCTTATATTATTAATTCTTATGGTATATATATTATTATATATCTTTCTGTACTGAGGGACTAGCAGATCTCTACGATCGACCGTGCCGCGTAGTAGTGTATCGGGGGGGTTCCTTGTTTGGATTTCGCTTTGCGAGACACCCCACGCACGAACATGGCATAGCGCTGAGACTGGGGTGAAGTTTAGCCCTTAGTACATTACCTGGACTATCTAGGGTAGATAGTGATTGGGTGATAGACTAGTTTAGCTAGGTAGCTTGACTAGAATGTTCTAGATAGATGCGATAGGAGTGCACTATTAGCAGAGAGGTGAGGGGTATCTCATGGGAGTGCGATACCAATTTAAATATGAGATAAAACTATTTTTCCAAATAAAGCATTTATGCACTTGCAAAATATTTTCAAAACATTCGGGCCCTGACCCGTTTGTCTACTTTCCCTTTCTTGCTATATTATATATATACGTAGGTGTCCAGACACAGGGACGCCTGGATGACAATTCTTTCGAGTCAGACGTCAGCTGCAGCAGCTGTGGATGCGTGCAGGCTTTTGATAGACGCTTCCATCGTTGTACTCTAGATAGGAGGTACTGTATAAATATTCAGGCCAATGGTCCAATTGCATTTAGTTATTCTTTCAGTACATCATTTGATATGGTTGTATATTTGGACCGAGTGTTCGGTTATTTTAGTTCCTTTCACTTTCATTTCAGTCATTACGCATTTAATTGTGGATGTTTTAATTTATTCGTTAAAAAGAGTAGTTAAGTAAAAGTTTTTAACAGCCACCTAATAGGATATTAGTAATTAAATGGATTTTTCGACAGTGATGCTCAGGATGATACATATGTGACTCCTGTTTTAATTTAATATTGGAGTGATCGCCCAGTATCTTATTAGGCGGGTTGTTACAGTAGGTCACAATAAGCCTAAGCAATATGACTCTCACCTTCCAGTATCCTAGTACCTTTGACGTATATCGAATGGTTCCCCCTGCATCGTACAACTTGACCCACCTCACGGCGGGAGGTATATAGTAGGGAACTCGTTCATATACGTTAGGTATATCGAATTCGATCTCACACGTATTGTCCCCACGAGGTATATAGTGAGGCAATTCACATAAACTCATGTATATCAAATGGCTTGTCCACACGTACTGATTGGCCTCAAAAGCAAGAGTATATTATGGAAGTCATGCCAAGGGGGAACCTTTACACTAACCCAACAACTACATAAGCCTCATATAGGCGTTAGACCTAGGGCACTCATATTTAGTTTGTCCGTTACTACGCGAAACTTTGTCGAAATGATGAGTTGGCGCATCGCCAAATTTTCGTGGTATTTCAACTTTTTTCAAAATAGGACCCTGTCTATGAGCCTGGAACCAAGTCAAACCCTATCTTACCAATTTTTCAAACCTAATTTTCGCAAGCTCGGGTCCTGTGAGACATTTCTTTTATATCTAGGTAAACTTAATACAAGTGAAAACAAAAACATAATAATAATCACGCTGAGACTCGTCTCTTGTTTTCCCTTTTTTTTTTACCAAAAATACCAAAAACATTTCTCCTCCTTTGTAAGGACACAAATTTTCAATTGAGTCATTTGTTGTTTTGGCTCAATTCTGGACAAAAAACGTTTGAGTCATAGGATAGAGTATATTGATCATCTTTCAAGCCTATTACGTGTTTGTTGAAGACATAGCGACCAAGTGTATAAAGCTTCATCAAAACGTCGTGGTTTATGTGCCTCATTTCAACAGTGGTTCCATGCTCCCAAAGTATGAATGAATTACATATATATATAGGAGCTTGGAACAGTTTATATTGGGTGTTAGGTTTTTAGAACTGCGTTTCGTTTTCAGAATGGTTTCTATTAAAACTTGTATATAAAGTATATAAAAGTTTCTGGGCTTAAAAAGAATTTTTGAACATTCTGTGAGTTCGTTCGAAGTGTCGTTCGAATGAGTTTTTTGTTCGAACCACAAGTCGTTCGAATGAGATTGCCAACGACTTCCCATTATGGCATACTGGAACTTCGTTCGAAATGTCGTTTGAACGAGATGGTCGTTCTAATGAGATTTATAATGAGCTTCTAACGAGTTCATACTGGAACTTCGTTAGAAGACTCGTTCGAACGAGAATGTCGTTCGAACGAAATGTCGTTCGAACGAGATTTGGCGGGAACAGGTTTTTGGCAGTTTTAAGCAGTTTTGCCCACTTTCCCACTTGGTTTACCCCACTACTTTTTGCTGAATATCAATGTGCGGGAAACCATTTTTCTAATTGATCTTTTTCATATCCTTTGAACTCTTAGAGAGTGTTTTGAGAGAAAAATTATAAAAAGAAAAAGATCATGTTTTGAGTGATAATTTTCAAAGTAAAATTCATCTACCACTCTTGTTTACACCCATTTTTTTGTTTATCCAAGTTCATATATATACATCTTGCTTGGAGTTTGGCACCGGGTTTATCTCCACACCGAATTGAAGAGAGTGTTTGGGTTTGCTTCTAAATCCCGCAAAGAAGAAGTTGTTTATGTTGATTTACCGACTTGGAGAAAGGCTCCTAGTTCGGGTGACGATGACCATATAAAGTCCGATCGGTGGATTTCGAGACCGCGGTGGAGCTCCAAGGTTATTCGCTAGGAAGAGGTGTCTACGAGAAAAAGCGTCCGGGCTTGAGAGGGATCGAGTCATGTGATGTAAGTCTTTTGTCTTGTATTTGTAAAACCGTATCTAGTGGATTTCTGGCTAGGGCCGTCCGAGGTTGTTTCCTGTCTTGAGTTTTTCCTCACACATCGCAGCGTAGTGATTTCTTATTTTATTTTATCTTGTGATATCACCTAGAACGCATGCTTAGGTAAAGAAGATAAAATTGGTTTAAATCACTTTTAATTTAATTTGGTGCATAATTAAATTTGGGTAATGTTTACTTAATTCAAGTCATTTGTTCAAAATGGTTTATCCTAATTTGTTTAAATAAAAAAAAATATGACTTATGCAAATTCTAGGACTTGGATTTATTAATTGGCTTAGGTGAAATTAACATAAGTGTGTGTGTTTAATTAATTTTCACTTGTGCTTAATTTTAATTTGAAATAGAAATTAAAATTTGTTTGGTTTAGTTGAACCATCACCTTTACGCTTCCGCATCTGTTTCTTAACAAGGAAATCTAGGATTTTTAAAGAAGATTAAAATGGGGGTTCTTCAAATTGGTATCAGAGCCAAAGTGATAAATTATTTCGTTAAGATCCTTTAAATAATTTTTGGCTAAAATGGAATTTTCCCCATTTTCAAAATTTCCTATTTTCGATGATTCTAACTACGTGTATTGGAAAACGCGAATGAAATCGGCACTAAAATCTATCGATGAAAGGGTTTGGATGTCTGTAGTTAATGAGTGGTCTCCACCAACTCATTTAATTGAAAATGAATGTGTTCCCAAACCGACCGATAGATGGACTGAGAATGAGTTTAAACTTTCTAATTTTAATTCCCGTGGTTTAAATGCCTTAGTTAGCGCTGTCACACCGGATGAATTCCGACGTATTATGACGTGTGAGACCGCTAAAGAAGCTTGGGATATTTTACAACTCACTCACGAAGGTACTAGTGTCGTTAAAGCTTTGAAACTCCAAAACTTCACCACTCAATTTGAAACCATCAAAATGAATGATAATGAAACTTTTGATGAATTTTATGCTAGACTTTCCGATATTGTCAATTCATCTTTTAATTTGGGAGAGAAAATACCCGACAACCGAGTTGTAAAGAAACTTTTAAGGTCCCTACCCGATAGATTTATTCCAAAAGTGACCGTTTTAAATTCTTTACCAACTTTAGCCTCTATGAAATTATAAGAGCTTGTAGGTGATTTACAAACCTATGAACTATATATGTTTCCCTCTAAAACTGAAAAGAAATTTGAAAAGGGCGTTGCATTAAAAGCCCAAAAAGAGGTCAAACAAGTAGTAGAGAGCGAGAGTGATAGTGACTCGGAAGACATGGCTTTATTTGCTCGTAAATTTAAAAAATTTCTTAAATTTAATAAAGATAATTTTAAAAATGATTTTAAGAAATTTGAAACTTCTAAGCATGACAAAGCCTATAAGATCCCTAAACCTATTAATGAACAACTAAATTGGGACGAGTCAAATAGGTGTTTTAGTTGTGAGGGTTATGGCCAAAGGGCTTCTGAGTGCCCCACTAAACTAAGGAAAGAGGGTAAACGACCCATTGCATATAATACGACCCTTAGTGATAATGATAAGGAAGAGGGATCCGATTCCCCCACTAAGCCTAATTTTGTGGCTTTTATGGCTAGTCATGTGAGTGAAAGTGACAACTCATCGATTGATGAAGCGTTAACACATGACACTTCCAAGGTCATTGTTTATGATTCTCTTATTTTTGATGATAGTGAGAGTGGAGAAGAAAGAGAGAGTGAAAATGAAGAAGAGGTTAATGCGAGTGAACTTCAAAATTCTTTTCAAGAACTTTATAAAGAATCTATTAAATTGAAAAGAGCTAATTTGAAGTTAGAAGTTAGTTTCAAAGAACGTGTCAAGGTCGTTGATAATAGTATGTTGGTTGAAGACCTTAGGACACGTGAGAAAGCTCTTCTAGAGAAGCTTGAATATATAGAAGGTGAGAGAGATAGCCTTAGGGGTTTAATGGAATCCTTGAAAAAGGATCTTCTTGCTTTTTAAGAGCGAAATGTTTTATTAGAGTCTAACATTTTTGAATTGCAAAATAAATTAAAAGACTATAGTAATGTCAAATTTGATTTGGAGTGTCGTTTGGAAAAATTAGATAAAATATTACGAACGGTCCAAATTAAAAATGACACTTGTGGTTTAGGCTTCAATACTTGTAATGAATTTACTCATAACGCCAAGACCAATTTTTTAGAGAATCTACTAGGAAAGTCTTTCGAGATCATTTCTTAGGTACCAAATTTTGACGTAATTTTACTTGTACACATTGTGGTCGAAAAGGTCATCGTAGAAAATTTTGTTTTGATCTTAAACGAATCCCTAGAAAATCCCATCATAAAGTAACCACGGTAGTTAAAGTTCCTACACCCCAAGATAGTCATTCTTCATTAATTTGGGTTAGGAAATCCGACTTGGTTGCCTTGCAAAATAGGGTTTTTGATTCTCATCTACTTTCACATGCTTCCTCCCTTGCTAAATCTAAAGGATGAATGTGTTAGTGTTTGCATACTTTATCTTTTGTACTTAATGCTATATTAACATGCTAAATGTATGCTTGTTTAATCATGTTCTAGTTTATGCCCCATGCTTAATCACATGCTAGAATAATGATTTTTGTTTATCTTTTGTATTTTATTTCTTCATTTTGTTTGCATCAAATGAAAAATACAATAAGATTTTTTTTGTTTCTCATTTGTGTTTTATTTGTTTCATTTAAGCTTAGTGAAAAATACAAATGATTTTTGTTTATCCATTTGAGTATATATTTTTATATTTGGTTAAAAATGTCAAAAACTCAAAAAGATTTTATGTTGTGTGTATTTTGGTTTGACACACTTTAAGTGGCATATACTTGTGTTTGAATCCCTCCTTTAACGCTCTCATGTGGCTAGAACTTTTGGTTTCGATTATCAATCCTTATTATGTTCTTTACCATGCCTACATGAAGTAGTTGGATTTTGTGTTGATTAAATGGATTCTATTTTTATATGCCTCTATTCACACATGCACAACTCTTTTGAAATTTTAACTTCATATGTATATTTGAGCTATGTGAGGTGTTCTCCTTCCAATCTCGTCATCTACATATTTGTGACTTAGGAGGACTACACTACACCAAATCTGCCCATTTGTCAAGGTCATTGACCTTGACAAATTCACCTTGTCAAGGTCAATGACCGTGACATTTCGAGGTGAGACAACTTTTTTTGTCACGGTCGTGTCACGGTCATTGACCTTGACACAAAACTCGCGTTTTGTGTCACGGCCGTGTCACGGTCATTGACCTTGACACGTTTGTCACGGTTTAAAACCGTGACTAAGCCGCGACCCTTTTTAAAAAAATTGTCACGGTCATTGACCGTGACAAGCCCGTGACAAATGTTGTCAAGGACTTGTCACGGTCAATGACCGTGACAATTCTGGGTAAAATTTAAAAAAAATCTGCTGGGCAGTATGGCCACCGCCACTGCCCAACAGTATATTTGTACCTGTTATAACAACGTTGTACCTGTTCCAAACATCATATATCCAACACAAACTAAAGATAATGCAAATATATATTCATGACAGTATAATCCAAATTTTCAAAGTAAAAATAATATACATGACGATATAATCCAAATATAATTAAAATGGACAAACTTAAAAATAATGTTACTACATGTCTTGGGTAAATGTGAGGAGGTGAGTAGGCCACACGACATACGAATTGACGCACCCACTAATATATGTCGTGCCGCATTGTTCACGCAACCACAGTAGGGAGTTCTCCTTCCCGGGTATGACATGCGTGACGAGCACCCTGGACTCCATCCCTTGAAGCACACGTCCATGGACTATTCCACCCTCGATGATATCCGGGTCCCTCAACCCCCTCCCTATCCTCTGGCCATCAAATATGTCCAATATGAACACGCTCGGCCAACCAATCGTCGATAATGGTCTGTTGGAGGGCGTCAAATAGGGAAGTGGATCGTCGAAGTACGAACGTGTCGGTGATGAAGCAGCGAGGTCCACATCCTCGTCATCCTGCGCCTCGTCCTCCCGCACCTCCTCGTCCTCCCTCACCTCCTCCTCCACCGCCTTCTCCTTCCCTTTCCCTTTACCTTTCTCTTTACGGTCTCCACCCAACGTACGCTTCATGAATGCGTACATATCTTGGACCGTCGCCTCCAAACGGAACAGCTTCGCGTCGTGTGAATCCACCGTTCGAGCCAACCCGGTGTCGCTCGTCTCCAATCCGATGATCCTAGATTTGGCCACCCGCGAGCTCACTCCCTTTGTCCTCCCTTTACGATCAGAGCCAAGCACTTGGCTGAGTGCGTCTGTGGACAAAGATGCCTTGTCGGCATCAGACTGCGACTCATGCACTTCCTTAAGCTTTGCCTGAAACGACAAAAAGCACATGATTAGTAAAATAAGTAAACTAAAAAATTATAACGTAATTAACAATAATTAAACTGTCGGATTACTTACAATCGTGGCCGTGACGCTCGGGGACACCTCCTTATCCTTCCCCTTCTTCGTCCGAAGAGCCACATAAGTATCGAGCCTATGTGGCTTACCCCCTGGCCCACTCCCTACCCCCTGAAATAAAATAAAGTAAAGTAAAATTAGTATCGGCCCCGCAAAGTAAAATAATATCCAATAATATATTTCTGTAGTTATAGATAAATTAAATATTACCTTCATCCTATGCTCCACCTCAGCGTAAGAGGTCCGGCCGGAGTAGTGCACGTCCGTCTTTTTAGCCCGATTTTCCCTCCCCGATTGGCGAGATGCCAATTGTCGATCCTCGATCTCATTGTCAATGAACTTTTGCCATTGTGCCAATGAGATCGGCTCCTTGGGCGGGACGGATCCGCGCCATTGTAAAATGGTCTCTCGTGTTTTTCCAAAGTACCGTGTCCGCATATTTTTTTTCCACGTCTTGTGTTGCTCCCTCAACTGCTCGAAGACGGAATCGCGTAGCTTTGGATCCAAGTTGAATTGTTCCTGTCCAACAAATACAATGTTAGTTGCGAATAAATATAAATATAAATATAAATATAAATATAAATATAAATATAAATATAAATATAAATATAAATATAAATATAAATATAAATATAAATATAAATATAAATATAAATATAAATATAAATATAAATATAAATATAAATATAAATATAAATATAAATATAAATTGAAATTGAAATTGAAATATTCATATAAATATTACCTGTAGTGCCGCCCCAACAGCTAACTTGAGCTCATACGGCACCTCCTTCCAACTCATAAACCCCGGGCCGATGACCGTCTTTAGCAGCTCGAGGGATCTCGCTAAAAGCTCCGACTTGTTTTCGACGGTAATCCCAAATTTTCCATATTTGGGGAGCCTAGGGGCGGAGGAGCCCTCGTCGCCTCCGCTACCACCGAACCCAGACGACGACATCATCATAAACAGCATCATCATCTTCGCCCTAACATCTGAAGGAGACATTTTTGCTGTAAAAAAAATGTTATTAGTACAGATAAAAAAAATGTTATTAGTACAGATAAAAAAATGTTTCGTCTATATTATAACGTATGTGTAAGTTCCGTCAATACCGCCCCCGCCACACGCACACACACACACACCACCCCTACCCACCCCACCCCACCCCCACCCCCGCCACACGCACACACACACACGCACACACACACACACACGCACACACACATATTTTGAATGAAAATATCAATTATTTATAAAATTGATGTCTACTTTTAGTGTTGTGTATATATGTTAGTCTACTTTTGCTTTTTTTTTAAATAATCAATTAACCAAATTTCATAATAGTGAATAAGGGTTAATCCTAGCCATTGATTAAGTGTATTATTAGTAAGTACAAAAATTAAATATGGACTCTTAATCTAGGATATAAGGAGTATTTGTTAGTGAAATAATAATTTAGTGATAAAAACACACTCGAACACTACCAAGTTTTGACGACACGGGTCTCTAGAAAGAAAAACAAGCATTTCCAAATTACACGTCGAAATAATACATGTTGTATAATAATAATACAAGTGCATGCTTTGCAATCAAAGGTATTTATCTTTAGGGGTTTGTAAATTTAGGATTTATTGTAATATGTATTTTGAAAATAGGACAACAAACATTTTATTTATGATTTTAGTCCCTATTTTTGAATAAAACCGCTGGCGCGGACCCATATTCATAAAACGTTAACCAATTATAAGGATAAAATTATCTTAAAATGATTGGTAGGGAATGTCTATGAGGTGGATGATAATTTATTTGATATTTTATTTTATTTCTTTTGGTTAGGTTATTAAGACTTTATTTGAATTGATATCTTAGTAATTATTATTTAATATTTATTTTGAGCAATTATCTTATATTATTATTATACAAACACATCGGGAAATACGCGTATGTGAAACTCTCCCTAATGTTTAGAATTTATAATTATTTGGCTAGCAGAGTTTGTTTTATAAAGTTACCATTAAGTTTACTAATGATGGGTTGTCTCTATCTTTCGATATCTATTTGTTTATCTCTATTTATGTTGGAGCGTCTGGCCCTGGTACATCGATTTTTCATATAAATTGAACTATAAAAATTATAAAATAATGCAAACAATATGTCTATAATGAAAATTGACTTTATCAAATAAATAAGTTCATAATTAAAACTATTACAAGAAGCATGATTTTAGTTTACTACCACAACATTTACAATGTAAACATTATGTCCATAATTGATTTATTTTTGTGGTGGGGTGGGGGTGGAGGGGTGGATATTAGAAGGCTACAAGGGATTTACCAATTTTGCTAAGTGTGTATGTGACATTACTTACTAATTTGGTGAGGTATTGATGAATTTCATTAAGTAATTGCTAATTTTATTAAGGTATATGTGAAGTACATAAAGTTTATGTCCAAATTTAGTAAGTTATATATTAATTTTATAAGGTATGTGCGAATTTTATACAATATCTACGATTTTTGGTAAATTTTTCGTTTAAACTTCTATAATGTATATTTGAAAAGAGTAATATTAGGTATACCAAAAAAATGAACCCCAAAAAATAGACCCAATGAAATTTAACAATGCATTGAGTGATATTTTTAGTAGACTTCATGTGAACCCCACACACCAACCAACGTGTTTCTTACATTTCTCATTAGGTTCATTTGAATTTAAAAAAATATATTTTAATTTGGGTCAGTTATTTATTAATTTAGTAAGTAATTGCACATTTGTGCATGTAGCGAATTTCAAAAGTAAATGTCAATTTCATACTCACTACAGTATAGTAATGTTTGATAAATATTTTCTCTAATGTACATATATCATACAAGTAAACCACTCCAAAACTCTCACCCTCATATATGAGATTTAGGGCCTCTTTGGTTTTCTGTGTTTAAATACAATTCTGATAAAAATTTACGTTTGGCACACCTGATTTTTAAATACTGTATTAAAAGATTTCCGTGTTATAATTAAGTTTTTCAGAAGATAGCAAAAGGGTATTTTCTAAATTTTGTTTTTTAATTTTCACCAAACACACACACACACACCCCACTCCACCCCACCCCACCCCACCACCACACACACACACACACCCCACCCCTAACCACCCCCTGCCCCACCCCTCCACCACCCCCTCCCCCACCACACACCACACACACACACACACACACACCCCACCCCTAACCACCCCCTGCCCTACCCCTCCACCACCCCCTCCCCCACCACACAGCACCACACACACACACACACACACCCCACCCCACCCCACCCCACCCCCTCCCCCACCACACACCACCACACACACACACACACACACACCCCACCCCACCCCACCCTCCACCACCCCCTGCCCCACCCTACCCCACCCTCTGCCCCCCTCCACCACCCCCACCCCCTCCCCCACCCTGCCCCACCCCGCCCCACCCCCCACCCCCTGCCCCCCTCCACGCACACACATACACACATATATATATACACATACACACAAATATACACACAAATATATATATAAATGAAAGAGAGAGAGAGAGAGAGAGAGAAAATGGACCTGAAAGTAGAGAGAGAGAGAGAGAGCAGCGTCGAGAGAGAGAGAGAGAGAGAGAGAGAAATGGAGGGAACGGCGCGGGAGGGAAAAAAGAAGGGGGATAGGGTTTTTGCTGCGAATATTGTCACGGTCGTGTCAAGGTCTTTGACCGTGACAAGAATTTAAATAATTGTCACGGTCATTGACCGTGACAATTCGTTGTCACGGTCGTGTCAAGGTCAATGACCGTGACATAAAACACGTGTTTTTTTGTCACGGTCAATGACCTTGACAAGGCTGGGCGGCTGAAAGGTGACAATTTGCCCATTTTGGTGTAGTGCTAGTGCATGTCAAAATCCGTTGCACGCGAGATTTGTGTGAAAAAATGTAAACATGATAAATATAAATGTGCACGGGGAAGGGCTCCGAAAGGAATAATAATCCTTTGCGATTGTAAGCCACTGTCTGTAATGGACCTAAAAGAAATACGTGGTCCAAAGGCCTAAAAACAGAAAAATTGGCACTAAAAGAAAAATAACTGCCAAGGCCTATGTTTGTCTGATATATTCATTCAAATTTAATATAAATGCTTATTGAGGGAGATTGGATGGTATATCAACGGTTTGCACAATGTCTGTTTATCCTATTTGCGTATCTCATGTCATGACTCTATTGGTTTGTAGAATCATCAATATGCTAGGCTTGTATGCATTGTATTTGTTTGTTCATTGAGTTCAATCTATATTGTCACATGTGGTTATATTCAAATGTGATAAAGTTTGAAATCAAATGAGAACTCCGTGAACATGTTTTTAAGTGATTGGGTCTAAATTTAATCGTTACTAGTTCACACCCCAACACTTCCGTTTTCATATGACACATTTTTTCCATACGAGTGTGAAAGACTCGTATTATATTTTGTGTGTCATTTATGTGTTTATATCTATATATGTGTACTTGAGTCTCTTTGATATATATTATGTATACATATATTTGATATTTTTGTTTAGTCTTTGCCTTGATTTCTAATCCCTATATACTGTAATTCATACTTGATATCCATCTTATTGCATTCTTTGTTGATATCACATGCTTAATAATTTATATATCATATTGATATCATTTTAGTGCACCCTAGTTGGTATCCGATGTTATTTCTTGGATTAGTTGAATCTTTGTTGCCCATATGCTTTAACGTTCTCGTCACTATATGAACAATTACATGTTTAAGCCTTTGTCTATTCCTGAACGAAAAGGGGGAGAATTATGATAGGGAGAAATGGGGAGAAATGGAATGGTATCTAATCCTATTATTATCACACCTTAGTTTAAGTAAATTTATCTTAGGGGGAGACGTCTTTCTAAGTAGGTTTGTTTGATAAAGGGGAGAATTAATTTAGGGGGAGTACTTAGTTCACTTGCATTAAATATATTGATATTTCCTATGCGTGTAATGTGTTTACTTAAGTGTGCAGGAATCATATTATAAGTGGCAACTTTCACCGGCAAAGATTGTGATCCTTTGGGTTGTTTGTGTCAAGCATTGTAATTTTATTTTGGGTGGGATTTTTTTTATTAGTCTAGTAGAGCTTGACGGCCCTTTAGGATTTCTGTATAGTTTTTTGTCCCGGAATAGCCAAAGGGGTAGATTTATAAGGACATAAATTTCCAATTGAGTCCTTTGTTGTTTTGGCTCAATTCCGGACAAAAAACGTTTGAGTCATAGGATAGAGTATATTGATCATCTTTCAAGCCTATGACGTGTTTGTTGAAGATGTAGCGGCCAAGTGTATAAAGTTTCATCAAAATGTCATGGTTTATGTGCCTCGTTTCAACAGTGGTTCCATGTTCCCAAGGTATGAATGCATTACATATATATATAGGAGCGTGGAACAATTTATATTGGGTGTTAGGTTTTTAAAACTGCATTTTGTTTTCAGAATGGTTTCTGTTAAAACTTATATATAAAGTATATAAAAGTTTCTGGGATTAAAAAGAATTTTTGAACATTCTGTGAGTTCGTTCGAAGTGTCGTTCGAACGAGATTTTCGTTCGAACCACAAGTCGTTCGAACGAGATTGCCAACGACTTCCCATTATGGCATACTGGAACTTCGTTCGAAATGTCGTTCGAACGAGATGGTCGTTCTAACGAGATTTCTAATGATCTTCTAACGAGTTCAGACTGGAACTTCGTTAAAAGACTCGTTTGAACGAGAATGTCGTTCGAACGAGATTTGACGGGAACATGTTTTTGGCAGTTTTAAGCTGTTTTGCCCACTTTCCCACTTGGTTTACCCCACTACTTTTTGCTGAATATCAATGTGCGAGAAGTCATTTTTCTAATTGATCTTTTTCATATCCTTTGAACTCTTAGAGAGTGTTTTGAGAGAAAAATTATAAAGAGAAAAAGATCATGTTTTGAGTGATAATTTTCAAAGTAAAATTCATCTACCACTCTTGTTTACACCCATTGTTTTGTTTATCCAAGTTCATATATATACATCTTGCTTGGAGTTTGGCACCGGGTTTATCTCTACACCGAATTGAAGAGAGTGTTTGGGTTTGCTTCTAAATCCCACAAAGAAGAAGTTGTTTATGTTTATTTACCCACTTGGAGAAAGGCTCCTAGTTCGGGTGACGATGACCATATAAAGTCCGATCGGTGGATTTCGAGACCGCGGTGGAGCTCCAAGGTTATCCGCTAGGAAGAGGTGTCTACAAGAAAAAGCATCCGGGCTTGAGAGGGATCGAGTCATGTGATGTAAGTCTTTTGTCTTGTATTTGTAAAACTGTATCTAGTGGATTTCTGGCTAGGGCCGTCCGAGTTTGTTTCCTGTCTTGGGTTTTTCCTCGTAAATCGCAACGTAGTGATTTCTTGTTTTATTTTATCTTGCAATATCACCTAGAACGCATGCTTAGGTAAAGAAGATAAAATTGGTTTAAATCACTTTTAATTTAATTTGGTGCATAATTAAATTTGGGTAATGTTTACTTAATTCAAGTCATTTGTTCAAAATGGTTTATCCTAATTTGTTTAAGTAAAAAAAAAATATGACTTATGCCAATTCTAGGACTTGGATTAATTAATTGGTTTAGGTGAAATTAACATAAGTGTGTGTGTTTAATTAATTTTCACTTGTGCTTAATTTTAATTTGAAATAGAAATTAAAATTTGTCTGATTTAGTTGAACCATCACCTTTACGCTTCCACATATGTTTCTTAACAAGGGAATCTAGGATTTTTAAATAAGATTAAAATCGGGGGTTCTTCATCCTTTTTACCAAAAATGTCAAAAACTTTTTTTCCTCCTCTTCATCAAAATACCAAATACAATTTTCCTTTTCTTTGGCAAATATGTAAAAAAACATTTTCTCTTTTCTTTAACAAAATAATTCTTCTTTCTCTCTTTCAAAAATAAATTTGATTCATTTTCTTTCTCAAGTTGATCACGTACCCGATTCTTGTCTTGGCTCCCTATTGGCTTCAGTCGTTCATAAAATCTCTTCAAAGCTCTGTTAGTTCCCATGTAACTTCATCCTAGTCCAGAATATACCTTTACCAATCCTCCATGGAAAATCTCGATCAAGCACAAAATGTACAACCTGATCTAATGGAAATCTTAGTCCAACTTAGTGCCAAGATTAACAACCTTCAAATCGAGGTTCAAGAGATACAACAAAACTGAATACTAGTGCCCTAAGAACCCGAGGTTCTATTTCCTCGTGCCATGGCTCCACCCACTCTCGAGGTTGTTTGGGTCATAGAAGAATATCAGCATGCTCCACATGCCCTGCCCGCCAATGGGCCACCGCCAGCTCAGCGGCCTATGCCAAACCTTGCCCAGTGAGGAACTTACATGCTACTAACAGTTAATCCCAATGAGGAAGAACTGAACAAGGTCAAGGAAGACCTTAAGTTGTTGTCAAAGAAGCTTAACCAAGTTAGGATATCTGGGAACTACATGGAATACACTCACATGTCTCCCCACCCTAAATCAAGATTGTCAGAGAAATTCAAGATGCCAGCCATTGAGAATTTAGGGGGCAACGAGACACCAATTATTTACCTTCATTGGTGTCATTGAGCCATGAATCTCCTTAGTCCCTTTGAAGAGATAATGTCCCAGATGTTCCAAAAGACTTTGAAGGACAACGATCTTCGTTGGTTCCTATCCCTCGAAGAATCCATAATCCGCAGTTGGGAAGATGTCATCGGGGAATTCATGTCACAGTACAAGTATAACGAAGAACTAGAGGTTACTCACCATGATCTAAAGCTTCTCAAGTAGAACCCTAGAGAAACTGTCATCAACTTCATAGCAAGGTGGAGAGAAAAAGTTGCAACCATAACTAGTCGTCCCTCCCAAGAAGAACAAGTCAACATAGTGAAAAAGAATTCTTTCCCCATATTAGAGAAACTATGGGAGGACAATATTACCCATACTTTCGAGATCTTTAGAAAGCAGATGTGGAGATTAAAGAAAGTGTTACTAAGACAAGAGCCAATCCAAAGAAAGTTTCTGGTCAGTTCACTTCCAGAAAGAATGAGAAGCCTTACCATGCCACAGTCTCAACCATCAATAATATCTCCCAGCCTTCTACCTTTGGGCCGCCATAAAGTGGCTCTAATACTGCCAGAAAAGAATACATCAAGATTCATGCTCGCCTCTCAAAGTATTCCAACCCTTGTTAAGCCAAAATCTTATCAAACCTCTGGACCCTCGTCCATTACCAAACCCACTCCCCAAAAACTTCAAAATTGATGCCCACTAAGACTTTCACTAGTCTACCGGCCATACTACTGATCAGTACTTCCATCTTTGAAATGTAATCCAAGCTCTAATTAATTGGGGTATCATCGCCCTATAAGCCAATCCTAAACCCAACATAACTCACAACCCACTTCCAACCCATGCCAATACCATCTTCCTTAAAAATGACCCGGAATTTGACCCATATGTCCAAATTATGCACAGTAAAGCACCCATCATACCCGTATTTTAACCCAAACCACTTAAAATTTGCCCATATTTTTTGCTACACCCTACCTGCTTCGACGATAGAGCTCTGTCACTCCTCACGATGGCTTGTATTGTCATTTATACTCGGTGAAGAATATAGAGTTGTAGGCTGTTCTGAACCAGCTTATGGATTTTAGGTTGAAATTTCCCTCTAAAATGTCCTTTGACTATCAGTAGTTCAGGATCATGTTCATAGAAGCCCGAAAATAATATTGAGAGTCAGATAATTAGGTTGTACCCATCGATGAAATCAGTTTGGACAATATAGTACAGATTATGGCAAACATGTTCCGACAGACTAGTGAAGTCTGCTGCATTTCCAATCTACTCACTTCTTTAAAGCTTCAAGGGCAGTTGGCCGCTTCGCTCTCGCACATTCCCATTGAGTGGGATACTTTATATGAAGAAGCCGTTGAGGTCGTGAAATGCATTGACTTCTCTTGGCAAGAAGACATTGTCTCCACCGGATTACGGGATAAATTTGACATCTCTAGTGATGAATCGAGTTAGGAAAAGTTTAGTCTAGGAATCAACATGTGCGGGATGATCTCTTTTGAGGACATGTCGGGGAAATAAGTAAAGTTTTTGTACAACTAAAAATTGATGAAAAAATAGGGTTCTTGTTCTTCTCCTCCTCCGTAAAGCATATGACTAGATCAGGGATACACTACTAAGATTCAAATTCTCAACCATTAAGAACAAACAAGGAAAGGTAGTTTCCAAGGAACTACCAATACCATAAATGACCATCAAGGAAAGAAAGATCCTCTATCAACTAAAAAAATATCAAGCCAATATTACCTTATAGGAACTCTTCATATCTTCCTAATTACACCGAAATGTTCTGATAATGTTGCTCATTGGGAACACAGTCCCTCCTTCCACCACTTTAGAAGAAGCCTAGAACCCGGTTGGATCCTTGGCCATAACTAGACTCCTGTTCATCTCCAAAGAAAAAATTTAGAAGATCGACCCAGATCACAACCATGACCTCAACATCTCCATTGAAGTGAGAGGGAAGACAACCTCGCTCTCAACCATCGACAATGGACCTGCCCTCAATATTTTCCCAGTAAGAACCTTCAATTATTTGGGGTTAAAAGTTAATGATCTAACTCCTACTTTTGCCGCAGTTCGTGCCTGTGACAACACTCTCCGAGAGGTGATCGAATCCATAACACTCGTAATAGGTGTTGGCCCTATCAATACCGTTATTGAATTTCAAGTTATTGACATACTTGCATGCTTCAATCTTCTTTTTGGTCGACCATGAGTTCATAGAATATTAGGGGTATCCTCCTCCCTTCATCAGAAATTGAACACCAAGGGGAAAGTCATTACCATCATAAGAGAAGACGAAAGTACTAAAAATGTCGGCTCCAGCAATCAAGTAGTAGAAATACAACATGGGACGAATGACATCTTTCTATCCAGCTTTAGGGTCGATTCACTTCCCCTTTAGGCAGAGGATAATTTCAATGATTGAGTCTGTCTAGAATATAACCCTCATGGCAAAGTCAAAGTGATACAAATGTTTAAAAATATGCACTTTATGCTTGGACGAGGGGCTAGGGTGATGTCAATAAGGGGTACTGGAGCCCATAGTCCTGAAAAATTCCTTTCCCCCATGTGTCTTGGGCTATCATCCTTCCCCAAAAGAAATTAGAATGCTTCGCCAACCACTATTGATGATAAGTTAGTAGATACCAAGACTATTTTGAGGGATTCTCTAAATGGGATATTCGTCACAAAGGGTGAAGACTTCCCCTTCTATGGCTTTCCTAAACCATGGTATGATCATGTTGACAAGAAAATGAAGCTAGGGATGGAAATTTTCAATTAGACAACTACTTCAGGGTTGAAGACTGCCAACATAAAGTGAAACCTCTCACTCAAAAAGTTGTATCCATTACCGAGGTCTCTAAGAGAAGTTACTTCGAAGACTTGTTCAATCTGTAAACACTAAGGGTGAGACTCTGTATGACCCGTTCATGCACTACATCGTCGGACCCATTCACTCTGATAAAGGCCACTGATTCACCTCTCCTTAATTAGAATGCTATACTAGTCCGACCTATTGAGATGAAACCCAACATTGTTATTTACCCTATCTCTTTATTCATTGTTATTCCTCCTTTTTTATAACAATGTAATCGAGACCTCTTTTGATGAGGTTCTCAAGCTGTTTTTTCTGAAATTGAAATAAAAAAGGATTTTGAGTATCTTGTTGTGACTTACATTGATTGATATGATTTTAATCAAACTCTTGATGATGATGCTTTTTCAAATGAACAATTATTAACTGATCTTAATAAGGTTAATAATCAACAATATAACCTTATTCAAATTAATGAGGATGAAATTGTTATTGTTAATCTATATTCTAGTAGCCAACAATGCGAGATTAGGATCGGGTTCAACCTTAATGAGTATAAGCGCACACAATTCAAAGAGCTAATGAAGGAATTTGTGGACGTATTGGCATGGTCCTATGATGACATTCCCGAGATCGATCCCGAAATTACTCAGCACGAGATTCCAACTCTCCAAGAATGCAAACTGGTCAAACATAATCTGTAAAAGCTCTGCACCGAATGGTCACTCAAAGTCAGGGAAGTGGTAATCAAATAGTTAAACATAGGCTTCATCCGGGTGATCTAATGTCCCACGTGGCTAGCCAACATTGTACCCGTACCAAAATCAGGAGGAAAAGTACGCATGTGCATCGACTACCAGGATTTGAACAAAGTATCTCCAAAGGACGATTACCCATTGCCCAACATCAACATGATTATGGACAATATGTTCAGTCCCACTGTCAAGTCATTCGTTGATGGGTTTACCAAATATAATCAGATACAGATGCACCCTGGCCATCAATAAAAACTGCCTTTATCACCCACCTGGGAACCTTTTATTCCATGGTTATGACATTCGAGCTCAAGAATGCAGGGTATACCAACCAAAGGACTATCACAACTATCTTGCATGATTTGATACATAAGGAGGTCGAAGTCTATGCAGATGACATGATTATTAAGTCTAAGACTCAGGAAGGTTGCGTTCCCACCCTCCGAAAGTTCTTCGAACGGCTGCGGCGATATCAGATGCGATTAAACCCACATAAATGCATTTTTGCCGTCACCAAAGGAAAGCTTATGTGATTTATGGTTAGGGAGAAGGGAATCAAAGTAGGCCCTGCCAAACAGAAATCCATACTCAAAATGCCATCACCCCGCACGGAGAACAAAGTTCAGGGATTCTTGGGAAATTACAATATATCAGTCGGTTCATCAACTAGATGACTTCCATTTGTGAACCCATATTCAATGTCCTCCTAAAGGGTTTTACCAAAAATTAGAATGAATTATATCAGGAAGCCTTCGAAAGAATCAAGCTATACCTTACCCGACCTCTGGTACTCATGCCACTGGAGCTTGGTCTCCTACTACTCCTATACTTGACCATAACAGATACTGGAGTAGGGGCTTTGCTATCCCAAGACATTGAGGAAACCTACAAAGAAAGAGCCATTTACTATGCCAACTAAAAGTTAGTTGGTTACGAGGTCAACTACATTGCCTTAGAGAAAGCATATGTAGCCCTAGTCTAGGTCACTCAAAAGTTACGACACTACATGCTCGCCTTTCCCATTAGATTTACGTCTCGAATAAACCCCATCAAATACTAGATTGAGAAACCCGCCATATATAGCCGAATGGCCCAATGGTTGATGATGCTATATGGGTTAGATATCCCATATGTTATGAAGAAATCCATGAAAGGTAGATCCATCTCTGATTACCTTGTTGACTACCACATGAAAGAGGTTGATGACTGGTCTCTGAATTTCCAGATTAAAATATTCTTTACACCTCTTAGGAGGAGATCCGATGGCAAATGTTCATTGACGGCGCAACCAACAAGAAGGGATACGAGATTATATTACTCTTGATCTCCCCTGATGACTCTCACACTCCCATTTCCATCAAGTTAGATTTTTCCTGCACCAATAATATGATCGAATACAAGGCATGAACTATAGGACTTAAAGTTTTCCTTAAGAAAGGTATTAAATACCTAGATGTCTATGAGGACTCTTCCCCTATCATCGGTCAAGTCTTTAGAAGATGGAAAGTCAAGGATAAAAAATTCTTACCCTTCCATGCCAACCGAGAAGATATGGCCTCCCAGTTTTGAGATATAGCCTTCCACTACTTGCCACGCACAAAGAATAGTTTAGAAGGTTCCCTTGCTACCCTAGACTCCATGGTTGACATGCCCGAAGGAATAACAATGGCCCTTTTCTAGTCCAAAAATAAGCTTTGCCAACTCATTGCTACCACATTGAGCTCGTCAGAGAGGAAGATTCTAATATGGCTTAGTGTTAGTACTATGATATTTGGTCCCTCCTCAAGCATGATAGGTATCCCCAATATCCCAACAAGAAAGACCATGAAACCCTCTGCAAAGTAGTTGCCTAATATCTCATCTGCAATAAAGCGTTATTCAAGAGAAACTACGATGGAACCCATTTGCATTGCATCACAGGGCTGATATTGAAGAAATGATACAGAAGATCCACAGGGAGCAATGCGTACCCCACATGAATGGTAATATGCTTGCTAAGAAGATTATCTGTCAAGGCTACTACTGGACCATTATAGTTCATGATTGCACCACCTATGTTCGAAGCTGCCTCAAATTCCAGTAGTTTGATAATCTCCATCACGTCCCTCCTCGAGAATTGTACAATATGACTTTTCCCTGGCCATTATCCGCATAGGGCATTGACTTTATAGGTAAAGTCACAACCAAAGCTTCCAATGGGAATGAGTTCATCTTATTCATCATTGATTACTTCACCAAATGGGTCAAAGATGAGTTATACGCAGTACTAAATGCCAAAGGTATCTAATTTTATGAAAGAACAGCATCTGCTGATATAGAGTCCCTCGCGAGCTAGTATCGAATAATAGGTTACACTTCGAGGCTGAGGTCACAGAACAGGTCGATGAGTATGGAACTCATAGACACTAATACTCTCCTTGTCTACCCCAAACTAACGGTGAAGTTGAAGCCACAAAAAAATCCTCAAATCCATCATCAGAAAAATGACCGATAGTTATCGAGATTTGTCCGATTAGATCCTTTACGCCCTCTAGGGCAATCGTACTTCAGTCAATACATCTACTGGGTCTACCCTTTACACTTTAGTATATGCCATGGAAGTAATCCTACCTGTTGAGATAGAAATATGTTCACTGTGTGTATTTCTTGAAAGCAAAATCAGTGAGGAAGATTGTTATCAGATCCTCTTTGATGAATTGTCACTCTTGGATGAAAAGAGACTGAAGGCTCTACACCACATACAAGGCTACCATCGCCGGATAACATGATCATTCAATAGAAGAGTTAAGGATTGCGGTGTCTGAGAAGGAGACTTAGTCCTCAAAGAAATCATAGAACCCATCTAGGACCCTAGAGGGAAATTCAAGACAAACTGGAATAGCCCCTACATCGTAAAAATATCCTGTCAGATGGTGCTGCTATACTCACTGAACTTGACAAAAAAGAGATCGCGCATTCAATCAACCTGGACCACCTCAGGAAGTTCAACCCTTAGCCCGAAATATCGACATGACACGACTCCTCTCATACCTCTTCTATTCTAAAAAAATTATTCATTTCCCTCTACTTAAAACTAGGTGGGATGATCCTCTAAAAAAATATTCTTTAAAAACAAAAATAAGAAAATTTTCAAAACCCCCAGAGGTACGTAGGTAGCTTATACACTTTACATGGGCATGGCCCCCTTCTTTTTCAGAAAATGATGTTCTTTTCTTGCTCGAGAACGATAGTTTATTTTATCATTTACACGAACAAAATGATTATGTATGCCTTAGCAATTGGCATAGATAATTCAAATGTAAAACTCATCAAGAGGCACATCAATATAATCAAAATATTTTTTTATTCCAAATTGAAGAATTCAATACAATTACACAAAATATCAGCGTAAGGAGCCAAAATATCCACCCTCCGCAACTAAATAATCCCTAAAACAAGCCTAAACAAACCATCCTAAAATTATTCCCAAAAAGAAACAAAAAGAAAACTAAAAACATACAAATACATCTCGGTCACAAAATCTTCGCAAGAAATGAACCCATCTTCACAAAGACCATATCCATAGCTACCGAAAGACCCAACCCCATCATCATCTGCTCCTTGAGGTCCCCAAACTTCCCCTTCTTTATTGGTATTCTGAAGGCGCTCCATTGAATGGTATGCCCTGACCAGCCTGGAGAAAACCAATACTCCCCCCTCTATAGTGTCAAAAAAGACAAACCACCTTTTATCGGTATCCTCTGCCATGATCTTCGCCACGACCCGCTTCCATAACCATTTCAAATAGTCTTCAGACACATGTTAGACCCTGCCTACAAATTGTAATGGACGGGTAAACGAACGATGATTCTCCCACAACAAACCTAATCTCATGTCGTGGATTCAATTAAGTATTGCACAAGAAAAACGTCTAGTGTCCGAGGAGGCACTATCTGCTCCCATCCGACTTGGCACAGAAGATGCTAAGGGAAATAGAATGAGATATGTCAAAGGCCAACTAACCTAATGTACCACTATTCTCCCAGTTCCAAAATGGTATGTAGCTCCCCCATCACAGTGCCGACCAGCGAAGGCATCGAGCTTCGTGCTCCACGAACCAATTTACCCAGTTCTCTATGAATGGGCCAAAACTGATGGAATATCAGGTAAAGAAATTCAACACGAATGCTAAGGGATATTGAGGGTAATGGCCAAATGGAATCTCTCAGCCAGCCACATGAATTTCATAATTTGGATCCCTCTAAGGAAATCGGAACAAACTTTTTGCCAAGCATCAAGATCGTGCAGGGTCTCCGCCAATGTCACTGCCGAGGGATTTCGACAATATATCATCCACGACATAATGGAAGCCAAATGAGGGCCCACCACTAGTTCCCTTGTCACCAACAATAACCTCGAAGTTACACCCAGGGTAATAGCACCAGCATGGCCTCTATCATTGAAATCCATTAGAGAAATTCTGCCAACAACGCCTGAGGAGACTGATATAATCTGGACATATCCATCATTACGCTGGGATTAATCCCCAACATTGCTGAAAACTCCCATAGGTCAGACAGAACTCGTACAAACCAAAGCGAAAAACATGATCCTTAGGGTACCAGAATTGCGCTGTCGTCGCCAACATATTGCAACCAATATCCCGGTTACGACATAAGGAGACTCGATACAAATTAAAGTCTTCATACTCTACGTTATAAAGACATATGGCTTCTAAAATCTCGAGATATGAAGTGAGTTCTATACTCATAGGAAGGGACATTTGAGAAATAATTAGGTATAAAGCAATAAATAAGAAAGAAGAAGAAATAAGAATGGATGAAAACGTACATCCCCTTCACCCCCTTTTATAAACAAATACCTTGGCTAAAGGCAAGAAACCTAAAGAGCTCGAAATAAAACCTACCCTACCAAGTACTTTTGTTGGAAAGAAAGAGCAAAAAAAGCCTTAGGGTGATTTTATTGGACCTATATGCCGATAGGCAGGACAAGGGATATGCCGATCGACAACCCCCTTGTTTTAGAAAATTTTATCTTTCATTTTTTAGTCAAAATAAAAACCTATAAAAATAAATTCTTATTTTCAAGACCCTTGGGTTATTTCCTCTAACCTTATCCATTTTTATCCATCATTTTTTTATCATAAGTCTTTTCCTTGAAATAATTAATCTCTTTTCTTAATAGACATCCTATCATTTTATAGTCTCAACGGTAAATTAAAAAGTGCATGTAGAAAAAGTAATTAAAACAAGAGTGACAAATAATAAAAGTCTGCTTCATATGTATTTCCATTTGCATAATTACATTCTTTTTAGGTACAAGAAAAAATAAGAAAAATACAAAACAATGAGACTCAGTCTGAACCCAATCCCCCTCTCTCTCTCTCTCTCTCTCTTTTTTAAAACCTCAATCCCTGCAGCGAACGCGCTTTCGTCGGTGGTGAGCTGAAGAACCACCACTCCCCGATCCGGATCCCTAGTTTGAGGTAGGAGGAAGAATAAAAAAAGAAGTAGCAAGAACATAGTCTTTAATATAGGCAGTCACAGAGGCCACCCAGTCCCTGATGTCCTTCAGCCAGTCGGCACCCAAACATGCTATAAGAAAAACCCCATAACAAAAAGACAAATTAGTTAGTAAAAACAAAAAGGCATGAATCAAAAGTAGATGAGACAAGAAAATAAAAACATACCTCAGGTCAAAGGGCGTACTTCATCAGCCCTATCAATCTCGAACGCACAATATTAGAACAATGCGGCAGGCTCACTAATCCCCCTTCAGTGAACTAAAAAATATATGAGGGAGGAGATACCTAAATGAGCGAAGCCTCCTCTGCCACTGCCAATGACGACGTGCCACCTGTGCTGTAGGAAAATTCCATCAGACAACTTGTACCCCTACCCAAAGTTGTGTGACACCCCGCCTAATTAAATATCAGGTGATCAGTCCTTTATTAAATTAAAATAAAGGTGAACGGTTGGTTCATTCTTAGCATCACTGTCGTAAAATAAAAAAAATTAATTTAAAACATCCTAATTAATTTGGCTAAGTGTCAAAACAATTTTAAACCTTATTTCTATTTTATTTAATTCCATTAAGAAAACATTTTCAATAATTAACAGTTAAGAATCGTATAAATGTTAAAGATGGCTATTAACACACACGAATTTAACCATTCAGATAAACAAATATCAAGTTTAAAAACTATAAATAAGATCATCCTAACACGAATTACATCTCAAATAGTACCAAATACTGAAAGTAAATGTACATAAATCTCTAAGAAATGAAACTGAATAGTGCCCTAACTAATCAGAAATAAAATGAGAATAGAGTCAACAACGAGGTCGTCTAAGCAATGGCCTGCAACTCCCACATAAGCTGCAGCGCGTCCGTTCCAAGGAATCTAAGCATGACGCCCCTGTGGCTGGGCACCTGTAATATATATATATATATATATATATATATATATATATACAAGAGGAAAGAAATAACAGGAAACGGGTCAGAGCCCGAGTATAAAACAGTTTAAAAAAAACAGTTTAGCAAGTATTTAAAATGCTTAGCGGCTAATGTAACACCCATGTTAGTATGCGTCACTCTCTTGAGAAATTCTCACCTCTCATCTAGTGCGCACGCCTATCGTACTATTAACCTCAAAGGTTTATTTTAACTCAACTTTCCCATAAATTTTCATACCGCTAACTACGATGGCTAATATAATTAATTTCTAAAAACTAAGCTCGCTTATATATCTTATATTATATTAAAATAACCCAGTGATATTACAAAATTCCCAAACACTTATAATAAAGTTGGAGTATTTATTCATTACTTAACTACTTTTATGCACAGTAGAAAGTTCCCATACTTAAGTGTATATATATATATATATATATATATGTATATATATATATATATATATATTAGTCACACATATAATATATATATTATCGGTACCCCACATAAAATTTATGGTACTGGCATACTTTGCTATCAAGTCCCCGTATTACTCGTACTAAGGGAAATACTAGTTCGAAATAACTCTCGAACTGTATTAACATAAAACACATACAATTGGAGGCGAAGTATAGTTCAAAGTCACTAAGAGGTCAGAACATACCCACACGTCTCTTAGGACCATCTAACTATCACTCAAATAGCCTGTATCAAGGATACTATCTTCTAGGGTACAAGTCGTTATCCCCCATAAAGGGAAAATCGAGATAAGACTGTCCCGGCGCGGAAACCCCCGTGATAGCAAGTAGCTCGGGTATGATTTTTACACAGATATATACAATATATGCCTAATCAAACAATCATATATATGTAAGTATTCACATTTCTAGATTAGGTACGCCAATGGCCCATAATCATAATTATCCCTTCTTAGCACATTTTACTCGGTTATCTCATATAACGGGCTCGTCACTTTTATTCTCATATATATGTTAGTCCATACTTACATATCATCTCTTGAAGTATTCTATTTCCCTAAGTATAATTTCAGTTGGCACTCTCACTTATCTCCTAGTCTATCTTACTCACGAGTCTCGATCTTTTATTAGACATACGCATGATTTCGTATGTGTGAATAACTCCCCGTTATCCCATAATTTTACACTGCATTAAATTTTACTCTATGGTGTCTACCTTGGCCCTACTGATCTTCTTTATATCCCATTATACTCTAACAATAAGAATCAAGGGTTCTTATGCATTTTAACCAGATTAAACCAACGAACGAGAAATATGCAGTTTTCTAGGATGGGGCGATCGATCGAGGAAAGGGGGTCGATCGATCGATCAAGAAGTTCTTGCCCAGAAAGTACCATTAAAACCTACAAGTTTCATCTTCTAATTTTCCCCCAAACGTCATTAACAAATCCCAAACTCCCAAATAACATTACTACAAGTTGTATATACATGTATGCAAGATTTCTTACGTTAAACATGTACAAATTCAATAACGGAATTGAATTAAAGGGTCAATTTATTTTAATTATCAAGAACCCTAAATTTCCACTAAACTTCCATTATTCTATTTCTTTTTCCATATTTCTCACTTCAAAATTAATCAAATTTTTTGGGTAATCCTCTACATATGATTTGGATGTCCAGAGTTTATTTATTTTTCCTACAACATGTGATTGGGTTCTCTAAATCCTTGAATTATTCCATAAAACATAGGTTCAATCATCCTAATCTAACATGGTGTGACATTTAACTAAAAGAGAAGAAAGATAGATACTTTCCTGGAATTTAAGTTTCTGATTTGTGGAAGAAGGAGGTATGGTTGTGTTCCTCAATGCGCGATCTATGCTTTGGTGGTGGCGGTGGTGTAAACGGTTGAGCCTTTGGCCTTGAGTTGCTTGGAAAGCTCTCCGACTCCTTCTCTAATAGTTGTTCTTAGATTTTGTGTTTGTTAACCCGAGAAGGAAACTCCTAAAGGCTGATTTATCCTTAGGAAATTAGTGGGTTTAATTACCCAAAAATGTCGAATGTCTATAATACCCTGTCGGGATGCCAATTAGGCCTAAAAATGACCCGATACCCAAACTAGACCCCTGGGTACATTATTTTTACTATGTCGGCCCTTCCCGACACATGGCCGCACTCGAAATGACCATACGGGTGACTTATAATTTATTCACTTTTAATAATAAGAATTTAATCCCGACATAACACAGGCGCATCCCGATTTAATTTTCACAATTATCAAATTATACACTCATGATAATTTTAATAAATTCGTTTATACATATTACTTTACCCCTTAAGTAATATTCAACAATTTTCCAATAATTACTAACTCTCGTCACACTAGTAAATATTTAAATTAATTTTTGGATTAATATTAAATTAATAAATCAATTTAAATTTAATAAATTCCCAAATTTAAAAGCCATAAAAATACGTGGTATTACATACTTCCCCCCTAATAACGAAATTTCGTCCCAAAATTTGGAAAAATAAGGCATATCTGGTAAGAATAAATCTAGGTATCTCTCGTGCATATCTGCCTCATGCTCCCAAGTGGATTCCTCCACATTATGATGCTCCCACTAGACCCGTACAAGTGGGAATACCTTCGACCTAAATTTCCCCTCGCTATGGTCTAGGATTTCCACTGGGCTCTCCTCGTAAGGGTTTTTGAGTTGTAAATCAATCTCCTCTATCACGATGTGAGTATGGGCCATGTCATTCCGAGGATATCGTCTCAACGATGAGATGTGGAACACATCGTGAATGCGATGCAAATGCTTTGGCAACCCCAATCTATATGCCACCAGCCCAATCCTCGCGATAATGGAAAATGGTCCCACGTACCTTGGAGCCAATTTCCCTTTCTTCTCGAACCTCATCACTCTCTCATAGGAGACACGCACAGTAATACTTGGTTCCCCACGTTAAACTCTCGAAAAAACCATTTTGCATCGGCATAGCTTTTCTGCCTGTCCTAGGCTACCTGAATGCGACTCCTGATAAGCTCAATCCTAGTTGAAGTTTCCTGAATCACCTCTAGTCCGAGTAATTTATTGTCCCCCACCTCTATCCAATAAGTAGGAGAATGAAAAGGCCTGCCATGCAATGCCTCAAATGGGGCCATGCTGATCGTGAACTTTGATGATACTGGAAATAGCACCACCCTTCAAGGTGTTTGTGAGCTCAAGTCAATGTTAACAATGGCAGGATAGGAGTACATACACATATAGTAGAAGGAGGTGAGGAGAAGAGGATTCACATCGGAATATAAGTGGTTCAGCCAATCTGGCCTACGTCCACTGTGAAAGTGTATGATGTGTATCACTGTATGAGGGCTCTAATGGCCATTGATACAATCTCTCAAGCTTTCTCTCTCTACTGTGTATTTGAACAGAGTTTTAGCTAGGGTTGATAATTTAGGATCCTTTGCAAGGTAGAGGATGACCTCTAAGTATAGTACCTGGGGGGTGTAATGTACCCCCCATGCATGCAATGGGCATGTGTGTGTTGATCTAGCCAATCTGATGAAGACATCTGTCACTGTCACATGTAGAGAATGATGATGAAATATTCCCCCCACGTGAGGGGAATGATTGGTTATAACTAAATTGTGTCCACGTGTCCTTGTCCACATATGTCAATAAGTGCTCGACCTTCATGCTGGGTCATGACCGCGGCCTGGAAGAGTCCGAGGTTGTTAAGGCCTAGCTGCCCATCCTATCCGAGATGAGCCATCATGGTCTCGTCTTAAGTGAAGTCGAGGTAAGGCCTTAAGGTCGGCCTGGGCCGAGGTTAGGTTGGCATGTGCTTGGCACATTAGCCGATTCACAGGTGGGGTTGACCTTGGTAGTGGTATGTCTCCTTGTAGCCTCGGCCCTCCATCGGATGAGGTTTCCATTCCCGATTGAGTTGATGAACTGTTGACCCCTTGAAGAGGTTGGCAGTGGTGTCGGCCAGGGCCGACCCTAATATGGCCGAGGCGGCGAGTCACTGATTCAAGGCCTTTCCAACGTCAGTCATGCCCTCGACCGAGGTTAATGTCTCTGGGCTGAGGTGACACTTAGGGCATATCAATCACCCCCAGCCCTTAGTTACATGTGAGAGCAGGTGACTGTGGGATCTCTTCACCTCTGAGGTCTTTCTTCTATGTGCCAATGCTCATTTGAAACTTTTCCATTGCTAAAGTGAGGCGTGTCTGACAAGCATGTGATGGCAGTCGTCCTTTGGGGCTCTCAAGGAAATGATGGGCCTTGGGAAGCGTGAACACATATTTAAGGGTTTAAACCCCCATTTTCCCTCCTTCTTCCTCACTTCTCTTTCCTGGCTCGATTAGTTTCAGCAGCACTTTCTCTCTCTAAAAAAGCTTTGATTCGAAGCGTTTTGGTGGTGATTCCTCGTAGTCTCTTCCTTCTCTCCTACTATTTCGTCTTCAGGTATCCTCTGCCATTCTTTTCTCTTCATTTTCCATATTTTCCCCTTACTTTTGTGTTTTTCGGTGAGTTTTGGAGATTTCTGGCGAGGTCTCCATACTTTCAGGCGAACTGTTTTTGTTCTAGGTTTTATAATTTGATCTTTAGTTGAATCATTCCATTAGCCAGTTTTTATTTATTGTTTTAGGAGAGTTGGTAAGTGTAGTGTCTGCCTCTTATGCTTAGACCCCTCTACCAACTCTTAGAGGAGTTCCCTTCTCTCAAAGAGAAGACTTTAGAGAAAATTAGGCAAATAGAAAGGGCGCAGGAGGAAGCTCGTAAGTCAGAGGAATTCCCCCTCAGACCTATCTTTCCCCCACCTATGAAGGTAGTATACCCTGAACCATCAGAACTCGCCAACCAAGCCGAGGTACCTGCTGAATCCTCACCAATGTCTAAGTTTGAGTCTTCCACATCAGACCCTATGTCTGTGGACTCTATCCAAGAGGCCATGGACTTCTCAAATCAACAAGATCAGGTCCCTGATCAAGCAGAGGTTTCCAGTCGGGTCTCGTCTGATAAAAATTTGAGCACATCATCCTCTTCCTCAGAGGTTGAGATTGTCAAACCAAGCGTGGCTATTCCACCAATACTCGACGCCATTCCCCTGTCGGCCGTCACAGGGGCTGAGTTTGCTAAGAGGTTCCCAAGTAACCCTCCAACATCTGCTCTAGCCGACGTTGATCTAGATAATGATGATGATGATGTTGAGAATGATGTCGACATATCTGAGGTGGTCGAGATTGAGAGTAAAGTTAGTGAGGTCTACCTTCTTTGCTTGAGATACCTATACTCCATCGATCCCTCCATAAAGCTCAGGAGACCTTTGAGGGAAGAGAGGGCCTACCACGGCCAAGAAGGTGAGATCTGTTTGTACGAGCAGATGTTCAAGTTGGGTTTTCATTTTCCCATACATCCCATCATTAGGTCCATCATAACCTACATCAACTTGCCCCCCTCCTAGTTGTCACCTAATGCTTAGAGGGTAATAATTGGGGCCATCGTCTTATGGGGGACTGTTCACCACTCAGACCTTCCATTCCAGGTCTTTGTGGGTTGCTATGTCCCTTCATCTGCCAAAAATCATCCGAGCTATTACCACTTTGTAGCTCGAAAACCTAAGAAGAAGATGCTCCAGATAACTCAGACTTCTAATCACAACTGGAAGCCTCGTTATTTCTTTGCCTCAGGGCCATGGGAATTTGGTCCATGTGCCACCTCTTCCACACTAGAGCCGCGAATGCCCATAAGATGGGGTAAGGTCACAATGTCTGCCAAGGACGACCCTGGTCTAAGTCTGCAAAACCTTCAGAAGGTCAAAGACCTTTAGGATCAGGGGATGCATGGTCTGGTCATTAAATTTGAATAACTGATGACCCCCCACTACCTCTCTGAGATTGGTTTAGGGGGAAGTACTCTTACAGAGTTTGGTATGTGTTTTTTATTCAAGTTATACCTCTGATTTTATGCATGTCTGATCTTCTAACTTAGACCTTTCTATTTTGCAGAGCGCCCAAAGGGGATATTAGACGAGATTTGTGAGATGGCTCCACCGAGTTTGATGAAGCTTGCTAAGAAGGAAGGTCTGAATAATCATCCTCCTTCAACCTCAAAGGTTCAGGCCACAAAAAAGAGAGGTTCTACCGACCCTACCCCTGAAGATCAGAGGCAGAAAAAGAAAGGCGGGGATTCTGCCATCCCCATATCCTCTGCAGATGCGTTGGCAGCTCGTATAGAGCAACTGAAGATCAATGACAACATCATAGGCCACAGTCTACAGGCACTGGATGCTATTGGCTCTGCCATGACCAAGGCAAACAAACATTTTTATCGATCAATGGATACACCTCTGCTGGTTGAGTTTGGCCTCCACTGGTCTATTCAGAAATGACTTCAGATTTTAGTATTATCCTCAAAGTGTAGTCTCTGATTTGGCTTTCAACTCATATACACGATCACATAATTTGCAGGGCCTGGCCGCTATGCATCATCTCGCCAACTAGACTCTGAGGAAGTTACCCCTCTTCCAGAAGGGTCAAGAGGCCGAGAAGGTGCAAAGCACTCTGAATGCCGAAGTAGACCGCCTGCAGTATGAATTTAATGAGTCTGAGAAGAAGGTTAAGGGGTTGGAGAAAGATATCTCTAAGCTCAAAAAGGACCATGCTGCTACTTTAAAGGCTAAGGATGATGTTCTCCAGAAGAAGGTCAACTCTGCAGTGAAGGCAGCCCTTAAAGATGCCTCTGAGGAGATTTTAGCAGACTACAAAGTCTCGGACGAGTTCATGAGCTCTGGCTTCGAATACTTTGAAAGAGGTATCAAGGCTACTGACAAATAGGTAACTACTAAGGAGAAGGAGGCAGGGAGTCTGAAGGCCTCTGACTTCGTAGGTCTGGGTTTTGCTGACCCTCAGTTTGCCCAAGAACTTCAGGAGGTTGAAGCAAAGGTCGCTGCCCCTACAGATACTGTGCCCCTGGACGGTACAAAGACAGGGAGAGCCAATCACAGAGATGACTAGGTCGAGGTGACAAACATTGGCCAAGAAAATCAGGCCGAGGATGCCAGCACTCTTCCTTCTAATCCTTAGGCTTAATTGTGAAGCTTTATTTTGTAAGCGCTGACTGTTTGTAATCTCTAAAGAACATCGTTAACTCATATCTTTTGAATCTTACAATTATATGACAACCTTTGAGGAGGATATTCACTTAATTTGTTCTGTTGGATGCTTGTTTTCCATGTGATGTTTTAGTTCAATCAATAGTCTTACCTCAGACCCTGTCACCATAGTGATGTTATAAGGTCTGAGGTTATCAACTAAGAGGTCACCTTCATAATTAATTTCACCAAGTTAATGATGTTAAGGGTTGGAGGTCATCCAAGTATGATGTCTGACCTCAGAACTTGTCACCACTTAATGATGTTATAAGGTCTGAGGTCATCACCTAAGATGTTATCCTCATTAATTATTCACCAAATTAATGATGTTAAGGGTCTGAGGTTACCCAAGTATGGTGTTTGACCTCAGACCTTTTCACCACTTAATGATGTTATAAGGTCTGAGGTCATCACCTAAGATGTTATCCTCATAATTAATTTCACCAAATTAATGATATTAAGGGTCTGAGGTCATCCAAGTATGGTGTCTGACCTCAGACCTTGTCACAACTTAATGATGTTATAAGGTATGAGGTCATCACCTAAGATGTTATCCTCATAATTAATTTCACCAAATTAATGATGTTAAGGGTCTGAGGTCATCCAAGTATGGTGTCTGACCTCAGACCTTGTCACCACTTAATGATATTATAAGTTCTGAGGTCATCACCTAAGATGTTATCCTCATAATTAATTTCACTAATTTAATGATGTTAAGGGTCTGGGGTCATCCAGGTATGATGTCTGACCTCAGAACTTGTCACCACTTAATGATGTTATAAGGTCTGAGGTCATCACCTAAGATGTTATCCTCATTAATTATTCACCAAATTAATGATGTTAAGGGTCTGAGGTCACCCAAGTATGGTGTTTGACCTCAGACCTTTTCACCACTTAATGATGTTATAAGGTCTGAGGTCATCACCTAAGATGTTATCCTCATAATTAATTTCACCAAATTAATGATATTAAGGGTCTGAGGTCATCCAAGTATGGTGTCTGACCTCAGACCTTGTCACAACTTAATGATGTTATAAGGTATGAGGTCATCACCTAAGATGTTATCCTCATAATTAATTTCACCAAATTAATGATGTTAAGGGTCTGAGGTCATCCAAGTATGGTGTCTGACCTCAGACCTTGTCACCACTTAATGATATTATAAGTTCTGAGGTCATCACCTAAGATGTTATCCTCCTAATTAATTTTACCAAATTAATGATGTTAAGGGTTTGAGGTCATCCAAGTATGATGTCTGACCTCAGACCTTATCACCACTTAATGATGTTATAAGGTTTGAGGTCATCATCTTAGATGTTATCCTCATAATTAGTTTCATCAAATTAATGATGTTAAGGGTCTGAGGTCATCTAAGTATGGTGTCTGACCTCAGACCTTGTCACCACTTAATGATGTTATAAGGTTTAAGGTCATCGCTTAGATGTTACCCTCATACTTTCTACCATTAGAGCATAATGAAGCAAGAATCAACATGGAAACTGATCTTTTATTGATAACCTCTTCATAAGATGGTACATTTACATAACTTTTTGCAACATCATATGTAATACTTTTTTAGCTGATCAGCATTCCATGGGTTAGCAAAAGATTACCCTTCTAGGTTTTCAAGCCTGTAGGTCCCGGGTACAACCTCTTCTATCACTTTGTAGGGGCCATGCCAGTTTAGGTGGAGTTTGTTTATTTTATGTAAGGTCTTCTTCAGTACCAAGTCTCCCATGGTAATGGGTCTTTCCTTCACCCTCTGATTATAGAATTTTGTTGCTCTCTGCTGTTAAGCTACTCGTCTGATTTCTGCGTATTCTCTTCTCTCTTCAATCAGATCTAGGTCTAGTCTCCTCTCTTCCCTATTTTTATTAGGGTCATAGGTCTGAACCCTATGAGTAGGTAGTCCCACTTCTGTTGGTATGACTGCCTCTGAGCCGTGAGTTAGCATAAACGGGGTTTCTCCTGTTACTGTCCTTACCGTGGTTCTGTAGGGCCATAACACAACATAAACATCTTCAGTCCATCTTCCCTTCGCTTCTTCTAACCTCTTCCTGATTCCGTCGAGGATTATTCTGTTCGTGACTTCGGTCAGACCATTTGCCTGAGGTCGGCCAGGAGATGAGAAGAATTGCTTTATCCCAACTCTAACGCAATACTTTTCTAAAAAGGAGTTCTTAAACTGGGTTCCATTATCTGAGATAAGAGTGTTTGGGAGGCCATGTCTGCATATGATGTTCCTACAAATAAATTGGAAGGTCTTCTATTCTGTGATTGTTATCATCGGCTCTGCCTTCACCCAATTTGAGAAGTAGTCAATGGCTACTATCAGGAACCGGTAACTGTTGGTAGCTCTTGGTAGGGGTCCTACTAAGTCAATTCACCATACTGCAAATGTCCATGGAGAGGTGATTGACATCATAGGTTGATGAGGTTGATGAAGAATAGTGGAGAATCTCTGACATTTATCGCACCTCTTCACGTAAGCTGCAGCATCTTTGGCCAAGGTTGGCCACTAGTATCCCTGGGTAGTGATTCTCTTGGCTAAGGGTCTTCCTCCTATGTGACTGGAGCAAGAGCCCTCGTGAACTTCCTGTAAGACGAGGGGAACTTCAGTAGGATGCACAAATCTGAGGAGAGGTAACAGAAATCCCTTCTTGTACAGGACGTCTCCTATTATGGAGAACTTGGCAGCCCTATATCTCAATTTCCTCCTCTCTAGCTTGGATTCGGGTAGCTCTCCCTCTTTGATATATCTGACGAGGGGTTCCATCCATGAGTCTCCTAGGTTCAAATTGAGACAAGGTTTGCGTACCTCTTCTTCCTTAATGGTCGCTTTTCCTAAGACCTCGACCGGGACTGTCCTTACGACTTCTGTCTTTGTTACCGAGGCCAGCCTTACTAATGCATCTACGTGGATGTTACTTTGTCGAGGTACTCTCTTCAGTTTTGTTTCTTCAAAATATTCTAGCATCGTTCTCACCCTCTTAAGATACTTAGCCATCCTTTCATCTTTGGCCTCATAGACTCCCAATACTTGATTGACAACCAGCCTTGAGTCGCTATGAATTAGGAGTCATCTTACTCCTAGAGTTTTTGCCAATGAGAGACATGTTATCATGGCCTCATACTCTGACTCGTTGTTAGATTCCTGGAAGTTGAATCTTAGAGCATATTCAATGTTGTCACCATCTGGGGATGAAAGAATCAACCCTGCACCGCTTCCATTGTCACAGGAAGAACCATCAATGAAGAGGTTCCAAATGTCTGTATCCGATGAGAAGGCCCCTTCTGACATGATTCCTTATTTGAAGAGGTACCGATCCTTCTCAATCTTCGCTACTCCGCTCCTTATCCTCTTGGATACGGCCTCTTCCTGGTTTTGGAAGACGTTTGGTGCAACCTCTTCTAGTTCTTGGAAGACCTTGTTGTTTGACCCTTCAGCACCCTCTAGGTCATTCTCTACCTCTGCCTCTTCCCATGTGAACTCAGCAACAAAGTCTGCGAGAGCCTGCCCTTTGATGGTTGCCCTAGATTGATAAGCAAGGTCATACTCTCCAAACTCAATGGCCCAGGTCATCAATCTTCCAGACTTCGCAGGTTTATGTAGAACCTGTCTTAGTGAGGAATCGGTGAGGACGATAATGGAATGGGCTTGGATGTAGGGCTTCATCTTCCTTGAGGCATGTATCAAGGCATATGCTAACTTTTCCATACGAGGGTAATTTTGCTCAGACCCTTGAAGCTATTTACTGTTGAAATACACAGGCCTTTGGGATCCAACGTCTTCCCGCACTATGAATGCACTAATTGCCGATTCGGAGACCGCTAGATACACGTATAATTTCTCTCCTACTATGGGTCGAGCTAACAACAAGGGAGACCCAAGGTAAGACTTGAGCTGGTTGAAAGATTTTTCTCACTCTTCATCCCACTGGAAGCCTTTCTAAGCACTTTAAAGAACAGAAGACACTTATCCGTTGCTCTGGAAACAAACCTGTTGAGTGCGGCCACTCTCCCTGTGAGTCTTTGGACGTCCTTGATGCTCCTTGGTGTCTTCATATCAAACAAAGCCTTGATTTTCTTAGGGTTTGTTTCGATTCCTCTTTGATTGACAATAAATCCAAGAAACTTACCAGCTCCTACCCTGAAGACACACTTCACGGGGTTGAGTTTCATCCTATACAAGTCCATAGTATCAAAGGTCTTTTCAAGGTTTTCCACATGAGTGCAGGCCTTTAAGCTCTTTGTCAGCATATCGTCTACATACACCTCCATAGTCTTGCCTATTTGCTCTTCGAACATCTTGTTTACAAGACGTTGGTATGTTTCCCCTGCATTTTTCAGACCGAAGGGCGTTACTTTATAGTAGTACGTCCCTTTGTCGGTAATGAAGGTTGTCTTCTCTGAGTCCTCCGCATCCATGAAGATCTGATTGTAGCCTGAGTACGCGTCCATGAAGCTCATGAGCTCATGACCCGCAGTAGCATCTACCATCTGATCTATCTGAGGAAAGGGATAACTGTCTTTTGGGCAAGACCTGTTCAGGTCAGTGAAATCAATGCACATTCTCCACTTCCTGTTGGCTTTGGGCACGATGACTGCATTTGATAACCACTCCGGGTATATGACTTCTCTTATAAACTCAGCCTCTTCTAATTTTTTAACTTCTTCCCGAATGATGTCGTACTTCTCCCTGGAGTAAACTCTTCGCCTTTGTTTGATAGGCCTGGCATCTTTCGCCACGTTGAGCTTGTGACTCATAACCTCAGAGTTGATGTCGGGCATGTCTGCGTGACTCCAAGCGAAGACGCTCTACCTCTTCCTCAGGAAGTTTATTAGCTCTTCCTTAATTTCGGTCATTAGGGCTTTGCTGACCTGGACGGTTTTTTTCAGTTCGTCCTCATTGAGGACGATGGATTCTACCTCTTCTGTGGCCTCTCCCTTCTTCAACTTTATTTCATCTTTTGGGTCCAATGTATCAATGCTATAAGTGGTGGTTGCCCTCTTATGCGCCTCTCTCTTCGGCCGAGTTGAAGTAACATTCTCGTGATATGGTCTGGTCACCTTGCACTTCCCCTACCCCATATGGGGTCGGGAATTTTAGCATCTGGTGGACCGTCGAAGGTACAACTTTAAACTCCTTAAGGGCCACTCTTCCTATGACGAGGTTATAGGTCGAGAAGACATTTTCATCCATTACAAAGAAATTTATCTTTTAGGTTAACCTCTTAGGACACTCGTCACCCATCCGTACGTCCATCTCATACATGCCCAATGGGTGGACCTTTTCTCCACTGAAGCCCATTAAAGGATGATGATAGGGTACTAGCCTAGCTCTGCTAAGACCTAGGCTCTTGAAGCAAGGCCAAAACATCACGTCTATTAAACTCCCCCCGTCCACGAGGATCCTCTGCACCTAGCATCCATGCACCCTTTTTGTTATTGCCAAAGGGTCGTCATGCGGGGCTAAGATACCTTTGAAGTCGAGCCTGGAGAACCCAACTATAAGAGTGTCCATGTCCACCTTCTTTCTCTTTTGTGCTGTATCATAAGATGTTAGATTTACAACTTCAAGTTTGGACACTGACTTGGCCTCTGCCACATGAGCTTTCCTGTCAGCCACTTCAGAGCCACCTCCCGCATGTCCTCCGCATATGGTGTCAACACCAAAGGAGATCATACCAACCCTCTTCACCGCGGTGTTGTCATCTTTCGGCGGAAGGTCTGGATTGTTTTCATCATCATCTTTCGAGTCATTACCTCTTCTAGCTGGGGTATCGTCACAACATCTATCATTTCTCCTTTTCTTAGGGTCATCTTTCCCCCCTTAAGAGCTTTGCCATCGACATACTTCCTCAGCTTTTCAAATTTTAACATCTTCTCAATCTCATCCTTCAAGGCGAGGCATCTGTCTGTAATATGGACATGGTCCTGGTGGAACTCACATCACAAGTTTTTGTTCCTCTTATGCGGAGGGGCCTTCAGTTTCTCTAGCCATCTTAGAGTCCTATCATTCTGGATCTCGTTGAGGATATGCTCACAGCTCACGGTTAGAGGAGTATAGCGAGCAAACTTATCATCGGGTGACCTATTCTTTCCATCTTTCTTTCTTTAGGACTTCCCGCTACTACCACGGTTCTCATCCTTATACTTGGCATACATTGCCTCTTCGGCATTCATGACTTTTCCCCGCAGTTGCCAGTAGCTCTGCCATGGACCTGGGAGGGTCTTCCGCAGGTTTCCACAATAACTTCCCTTTATAAAGACCTCCTATGAGGGCGGTCATGGCTATATTCTCTTCATAATATTCAACCTCAAGCTTCTCTTTGTTGAACCTAGAGATGTAGTCCCTCATGCTCTTGTCCTTGCCTTGCTTGACATATAGTAGATGGGTGGTCTTCTTTTGAGGTCTTACCCCAAAGCAGAAGTTGTGAATGAATCGTTCGGCCAAGCCCTTGAAGTTCTAAATTAAATTCTTCGAAAGAGAAGTAAACCAGATGTGTGCTGCTCCTGTCAGAGTCCCAGAGAAGGCCCTACACTTCATCTCATCAGGTATCGAGTAGATGTCCGCTGCTGACTGATACATCTCAATCTGATGTACAAGATTGGTGCTACTGTCATACTTGGGAGACATCGCGGGTGGTTTGAACTTAGCAGGGGTCGGGAAACTCAATATCTTAGCAACAAATGGAGATCCCATTGAGAAACCTCTTTGCAATGGGTCTTGGCTCTTAATGAGGTCTCCTATCTTTGCCTCAAGACGTTGGATAGAGTCATTCCATGGTCTCTTACCATCGTCCTGGCCGAGGTCATCCCCAGCCACCTATAAGGGATGGACTGAGGGTTCCCCAGTCACAGCACAACGTCTTTTGTTGACCTCTTCCTGATCTCTGCCTCTTCCCACACGGGGTCGGCCTTGGTGAGGCTGACCTTGACCGTCTCCTCTCTGCGATCCAGCTCCACTTTTTGACCTTGATAACCTCTATCTTAGGTCATTAACTGGGCCCAACCTCTTAAAGGCTGACCCTCTACTCAATCGATAAAAAGCTTATCCTCACTGTTGGGCCTCTTCACCTCTTCTGCCTCCATAACATCGGCTCTGCTGAAGAGGACGTATCATATTATTCGAAACCTCATACGGCTCCCAACATTCTTTTAGCGCATCTTCTACCTCTAGTTCATCATACCTGTCCTCCGGGCAAGGGTTTCCTTACCTCCCCAGGCGTAAGCGCTTAGGGTCAGCAACATCCCTCCTCCGCTGGGGCACAGGTTGGTCCTTCATTGGTGCCTGGGGTGGTCCCCTGGCGTCAAGATGAGGCGGGGCAGCCACCGGAGTGATCATTTCCGGTAAAACTCCAGGTTTCCTCATCATAGTTTGGTTGATCTATGCAAACTTCTCCTGCATAGCTTGTTGCATTGCAGCCAAAGACCTCAAGGCTGCAGACACCTCCACCATTTCGGACTGGGGTGGTACCTGGCTGGAACAAGGTCCTCCTGCTCCAGGCTGCAGAAGAGGCGGTGGTAACTCTGGTGCCATATGATAACACTTAAGAGCTTGAGTTGCAGATGAGCTCAATACCTTATAGGGCTTCTTTCAATGGTGAAGCAGCTCCACGCAAAGGGCAGTGCCTGGTTCACCACCAGAGTCTCCGGTGAGATTAAGCAGAAAATGAGGAAGAGACAGCTTATCTCTTGCCACAGACGGCACCAAAATGATGATGCTGGAAACAGCACAACCCTTCAAGGTGTTTATGAGCTCAATTCAATGTTAACAATGGCAGGATAAGAGTACATACACATATAATAGAAGGAGGTGAGGAGAAGAGGATTCACACCGGAATATAAGTGGCTTAGCCAATCGGGCCTACGTCCACTGTGAAACTGTATGATGTTTATCACTATATGAGGGCTCTAATGGCCATTGATACAATCTCTCAAGCTTTCTCTCTCTACTGTGTATTTGAACAGAGTTTTAGCTAGGGTTGCTAATTTCGAATCGTTTGTAAGTCAGAGGATGACCTCTATATATAGTACCTGGGGGGTGTAATGTACCCCCCATGCATGCAATGAGCATGTGTGTGTTGATCTAGCCAATATGATGAAGACATTTGTCACTGTCACATGTAGAGAATGATGATGAAATACTCACCCCACGTAAGGGGAATGATTTGTTATAACTGAATTGTGTCCACGTGTCCTTGTCCACACATGTTAATAAGTTCTTGGACTTCGTGCTGGGTCATGACCTCGGCCTGGAAGACTCCGAGGTTATTAAGGTCTAGCTGCCCATCCTATTCGAGATGAGCCATCATGGTCTCGGCTTAAGTGAAGCCGGGGTCCTTAAGGTCAGCCTAGGCTGAGGTTAGGTTGGCATGTGCTTGGAACATTAGCCGATTCACAGGTGGGGCTGACCTTGGTAGTGGTATGTCTCCTTGTAGCCTCGGCCCTCCCTCGGCCAAGGTTGCGATTCCTGATTGAGTTGATGAACTGCTGACCCCTTGAAGAGGTTGGTAGTGGTGTCGGCCATGGCCGACCCTAATATGGCCGAGGCGGCGAGTCACTGATTCAAGGCCTTTCCAACGTCGGTCATGCCCTCGGTCGGGGTTGATGTCTCTGGACCGAGGTGACACTTAGGGCATATCACCTCTAGTCCTGATAAGCTCAATCCTAGATGAATTTTCCTGAATCACCTCTAGTCCGAGTAATTTATTGTCCCCCACCTCTAGCCAACAAGTAGGAGAATGACAAGGCCTGCCACACAATGCCTCAAATGGGGCCATGCTGATCGTGAAGTGGTAGGAATTATTATAAGCAAACTCCACCAGTGGAAGATATGGCTTCCATCCTCCTCTAAAATCAAGGACACACACGCGTAGCATATCCTCCAACATTTGATTGGTATACTCTGTTTGTCCATCCGTCTGAGGGTGATAAGCCAAACTTAATCTCAAATCTGTACCCATGGCCTCCTGAAAGCTCTCCCACAAGCGCAACAGTAAAATCTTATCTCTATCAGACACGGTATCCTGGGGCACCCCATGAAGCCTATTAACCTCGGCAATGAACAACTTTGCATACTGGCCCATGGTATAGTTTGTCCATACTGGTAGAAAATAAGCCACCTTGGTCAACCGGTCCACTGTAACCCATATGGAGTCGTGGCCCCTCTGTGATGTAGGAACCCCAGTAATGAAGTCCATGGAAATACTCTCCCACTTCCACGTAGGTATTTCAAACGGTTGAAGTAATCCCGATGGTTTCAGGTGGTCTACCTTTACCATCTGGCAAGTAGAACACTTGGATACGAATTCGACAATGTCTTTCTTCATCCCACTCCACCAGTACTATCGCCTCATATCCTGGTACATCTTATCCGCTCTGGGATGTACCGTAAATATGGACCCGTGAGATTGTGTCATCACTTTATGCGTAAGTCTTCTCCTTCTGTGACCACCAATCTCCCATTAAACCTTAAACCTCCATCAGAACTTACTGAATAGGATTCATCACCCTCAGCTAAAAGCTATACAATCTGTTCCTGACAAAACGAATCCACTGACTGTGCCTGTATCACACTCATAACAATCTCTGGTGTGACTATCATGATAGATACAAAGGAACGGGCTACTGCATCCTGGTGACCCAAATCTTTCCACTTCGCTTTCCAGATGTCTGCTACATCACCCACCGGTCTACGGCTTAACACATTAGCAACCATGTTATCCTTTCTCGGATGGTACTGTATTTCGAACTGGTAGTCTTTCACAAACTCCAACCATCTGCGCTTACGCATATTCAGCTCTTTCTGAGTGAATAAATACTGCAGTGACTTGTGGTCTGTCAACAAGTGAAACTTCTCCCCCAACAAGTAATGTATCCAAATCCTCAATGCAAAAACGATTGCTGCTAGCTCTAGGTCGTCGGTGGGGTAATTCCTTTCATGAGGCTTTAGCTTGCAGGAGGCAAAAGCTATAGCCTTCTCCTCCTGCTGAAGTACTCCCCCGAGTCCCCGTAAAGAGGTGTTAGTGTACACTAGATATTCTACTCCCATCTTGGGCAAAGCAAGAACTAGCACCGAAGTCAACTTATCTTTCAGCTCATCAAAAGCCAATTGACAAGCATCATCCCAAACATACAAAATTCCCTTGCAAGTCAGATTCGTCCACGGACTCGCTATCTTCGAAAATCCTCAGATGAATCTCCTGTAATACCAGTTAACCCCAAGAAACTATGGACTTTCGTCAGTGTCATGGGTTGTCCCCACTCCCTCATCGCCGACACTTTTCTCGGGTCAATCGATATTCCCAACATGCCCCAAAAATTGTACCTCCCGTAACTAGAATCCACACTTCTCATACTTAGCATGCAACTGGTGCTCTCGTAGAGTCTGAAGAACCTGCCTCAAGTGATCGGCAAGCTCCTCCTCAGTGTGTGAATATATCAGGATTTCATCTATGAAAATGATGACAAACTGATCCAAAAACTCTCTAAACACTCGGTTCATCAAGTCCATGAATACGGCTGGAGCATTTGTCAGCCCAAATGGCATGACTTTGAACTCATAGGACCCATATCTTGTTAAGAAATCAGTCTTCAACACATCCTTCTCCCTAATCTGTAGCTGATGGTATCCCGATCTGAAATCTATCTTCGAAAATAAGGTTGCTCCCCTCAACTAGTCAAACATATCATTGATTCGAGGCAATGGATATTTGTTCCATATCGTGACCTTGTTCAACTCCCGATAATCTAGGCATAACCTCAGTGAACCATCTCTCTTCTTCATAAATAACACTGGAGCTCCCCAAGGTGAGGTGCTCCTATGAATGAAGCCCTGACCTAACAATTACTCTATCTGATCCCGTAACTCCCTCATCTCTGCTGGAGCTATACGGTACGGTTGACGTGCTATCGACCGAGTGCTCGGCATCAAGTCTATGATTAAATCTATCTCTCGACCGAGGCTAAGCCAGATATCTCCTAAAATACATCGGAGTACTCACGAACAACTGGAATCGAATCTAAGGGAATCACGATCTCCTTAGAAGTATCCTCCTCTATATAGTACAAATCAGTGGAAGATACTCCCTCTGGGCGAGGAATCTCGACCAAAAAAATCTCATGCCCCAGAATGGAAAAGATAATACTCCCACCGAAATAATCTATTATGGATCTGTACGCAACAAGCCAATCCATGCCAATAATAACATCGTGCTCATGCATCTCTAAGACTAGAATGTCTGCCGGTAAAATTAAGCTACCAATCTCTACTCCTACACCCCGTCATATAAAGAAAATCAAAGACCCATTCCCCAATGGTGAGTCTATGCATGCCATAGTGCTCTCTTTCGTGTCTAATAACCCTAAGGCCCGTGTAAAATGAGTAGCTATCAAATAGTGCGACACTCCAGTATTAAATAAAACCCGACCCATAGTGCCATGGATAGGAAATGTACCCTCAATCGTGGGTGGTGCCTGAGGTGTTGTTGCCTGGTGGACGTTATAGACACATCCATACTATAATTTCCCCTACTGAACTGGAGCTGGTGGGATGGCGGGTAAGGCTGGAACCTGAGATGGAGCTGGGAGGGCGGCTGGAAAGAGTGGCCTCTATAGCTCATTATGGGCACCCTACTATTGTGGGGCCCTATCTCCCTCTGGGACATCCTGGCGCCTATGGCCATTCTCGCCACATCCGAAACATCTTCCCCTAAAGTTACCTCCCCTCTGCCCCTACTGACCATGACCCTGTTTAAAGTTACCTCCCCTCCACTGGCCCTGCTGACCACGACCCTGTTGGCCGTCACCACCCCTCCACTGGCCCTGATGGCCCTGTTATTGAACCTGATGTTGATGGTGTTGGCCCTGTTGGCCATGCTGATTAGACTGGCCCTGCTGGCCCTGCCTGAATCCCCTAAATCCCTGTCTGTAGTCACCTAATCAGAACCGTTTGGCGGGGTCCCCTGATGAGAACTCTGCTCACTGTGACGGGTCTGTCCCTGGACTGCTGGTGCCCCACCAGTACTACTGCCCCCTATCCTGCCCTGCTGGCTGGACTCCCCTTCTCGTTTGCTCCCATGTAGATGGAAGAGGTGATCTTGACAGTGTAACAAAGTAGCGTTGAGAATATTAGTGTAAGTACTCAATGATAGATTGCCTATGAGGTGCTGATGGATCCTCCAGGCTAATCAATCTACAAACAATAGTATCTTCTTCTTCTCCTCAGTGGGTGCCTCATCTGGCACTATAATGAGAAGTCTAGTAAACTCCTCCTCGTACTCAGTAACAATCATACTCTCCTGCTTCAGATTCAATAACTTTCTCTTCATCTCAGTCTTGACGGCGGATGGCAAGTACTTGCGGTGAAACGATGCCCAGAATGACTGAATCGTGATACTGTCCCTCTCCTCCAAGGTGGTATTGGACTCCCACCACTGCAAAGAGGCCCCCACTAGCTTGAAGGAAGCCAAAAGCTATCTCTGCACGTTAGTGCATTCATACATGCGTAGATGCCTCTGGATATCTTTCTTCCATTGGCTGGCGACTACTATGTCCAAACTACCCGAGAACTCCGGGGGATGCGCCTTCTGAAAGGCAACCCTAACCCGCTCCCGTGCAGATGGAAGTTGTGCTGGTACTGGTGCCACTACCTGAATCTAGGGTGGAGCCTTCTGCACTACCGCTAATGCAGCATTCATTGCCTGAGCAACAATAGCGGCTACCTCAGTTGCGTTCATCATCCCCTGAGTTAGAGCTGCTGGATTCTCGGCCTGGGCACACCTGTCTCGGGGTGCGCATCTCGGAAGCATCTGAAATAAGAAGTAAGTTGATTAGTCTACAGCTATTATGAAACCTAGAATAGCTGAAGACATAAGCATAATTACAAGAATATAACAGTCCTAAAAATAGGGCTTTATATCAAGGACGCTAAGATGGAAGCGAAATAAGCCGTAAAGATCCTAAAGGACACTAGAACTCGATGCTCTGATACCACCTGTGACACCCCACCTAATTAAATACTGGGTGATCAGTCCTTTATTAACTTAAAATCAAGGTGAACGATTGGTTCATTCTTAGCATCACTGTCGTAAAATAAAAAATTTAATTTAAAACATCCTAACTTATTAAGCTAAGTGTCAAAACAATTTTAAACCTTATTTCTATTTTATTTAATTCCATTAAGAAAACTTTTTCAATAATTAACAGTTAAGAATCGTATAAATGTTAAAGATGGCAATTAACACAAAAGAATTTAACCATTCAGATAAACAAATACCAAGTTTAAAAACTACAAATAAGATCATCCTGACATGAATTACATCTCAAAGAGTACCAAATACTGAAAGTAAATGAACATCAGTCTCTGACAAATCCAACTGAATAGGGAAACGAGTGACACATGCCCTAAGTAATCAGAACTAAAATGAGAATAAACTCAACAACGAGATCATCTAAGCAATGGCCTGCAACACCCACATAAGCTACAGTGCGTCCGTTCCAAGGAATCTAAGCATGACGCCCCTGTGGCTGGGCACCTGTAATATATGCATATATATTGATGATGCTGGAAACAGCACTACCAGATAAGGTGTTGACAAGCTCAAGAAAGTGATTACAATGGCAGCACAGGAGAATATATATATATATATATATATATATATATATATATATATATATATATGTATATATATACATGTGTGTATATATGTATATATATATATATATATATATGTAGATATAGGTGAGGAGAAGAGGATGAACACTTGAATATAAGTGGTTCAGTCAATCTGGCCTACGTCCACTGTGAGTGTGTTTGAGTAATATCACTGAATGAAGGCATTAATGTCCATGGATACAATCTCTTAAGATTTATCTCTCTACTGTGTAAAATGACGGAGTTTAAGCTAGGGTTATAATTTTGGATGCCCCTCCATGTAGGAGAAGGCAAGCATATATAGTGTGTGTGTGGGGGGGGGTGTCTTGTACCCCACATGCATGCAATGAGCATGTGTGTATTGATCTAGCCAATCTAATGAAGACATTTGTTATTGTCAGTTGTAGAAAATGATGATGAAATATTCCCTCACGTGAGGGGAACAATTCGGTTACAACTGGTTTATCACATGTGTTCCTAGCTATGCATGTGTGTATGAATGGTCGGCTGCCTTCGATTGGTACCAACCTCGGCCTAGAAGAGTACGAGGTTGGTGAAGTCTGGCAGCTGCCCAATCCAAGGTTATTCATGATGATCTCATCTCAAAAGGAAAGCCTAGGTAAGGCAGGTGGAGTTTTAACGTCGTCCTCGGCCGAGGTTATGTTGGAGTAGCAGGAACCTTGGCCGATTCCCAGCTGAGGCTGATTACGATGATTGTGTAGTCTCTTCTTCCTCGGCTTATACCCAATCGAGGTTATTATACGATGTAGGTGTGATGTCGGCTCCGACCGACCTGATGGATAACTGTCCCCACGGATCACAAAGACCTCAGCTATTTGTCTGACTATGGGGCAACTAGTAACGTCGGCCATGGATGACCTTGCTTAGGACGAGACCGTTGGTTGCCAATCTGTGGCCCTTCTAACCCACCCATCTTCCAGGTCGAGGTTGGTGTCTCTGAGCTGTTGGGTACATATAGGGCATATCAATTACCCCTAGACCTTACTTACCTATGTCAACAGGTGACTAAGGGGTATGTATGTCCGAGGTTAGATTTCTTTAAGTGTCAGTATTTTCTTGACAAGTGTCAGTTTCTGAAGTGGATTGTGCACATGGAAAATGCAATGATTGTGGTATTTTGGTCTCCCAAGGCAATGATGGGCCTTGGGTTGCATGTAAGTTGATTTCAAGGGTTTTAACCCTTTTCTCTCTCTTTCTTCTTCATTTCCTTTCATTCTTCTGCCTGAACCTTCTTTGCTTTCTGTCCCTTCCATAGCTTGATCAAGAGTGCGTTTGGTGGACTTTTCTTGCCAATCTTCCCCTTCTTCTCCACGTATTTCATCAGGTATTGTTTATTACCTCCTCTTTGTCATTTTTCCAGCCTTGTTTTTTTATTTGCTGCATTTTTCGGTATCAACTTGAGTTTTTCGACGGTAGTTTAGGTTTTTTGAAGAGCCTACGAGTTTCTTAGTGGACTATTCTTGTTAAGAATCTTTCAAATAACCACGTTTGATCTTTCATTATTGTGTTCATCCTATTTGTTTTTATCTTGAGTCGATAAGTGTAAGGTCGTCCCCATAAGCTCAGGCCCCTTTATCAACTCTTAGAGGAATTCCCTTTTCTTAAGGAGAAAACCTTAGAGAAGATTAGGCAAATAGAACGAGCCCAAGAGGAAGCTTATAGGGAAGAGGCATTCCATCTCAGGCCTATATTCCCACTCCCTCTGAAAGTGATATACCCTGAGCCATCTGTGTCTGTAGAGGTCCCAGTAGAACTTATTCCGATATTTGAGTCTGAGTCGTCAACTATAGACCCTATGTCTGTGGATTCTTTTCAAGAGTCCATGGACTATTTCGTCCGAATGGACCAAGCCCCTGACCAAGCTGAGGTTTCCAGCCATGCCTCGTCTCACAAGAATTCTAGCGCCTCGCATTCTTCCTCAGATATTGAAATTATAGGACCTAGTGTGGTTGTTCCCCCAATCCTTGATGCTATTTCCCTATCGGCCGCCATAGGAGCTGAGTTTGCTCAGAGGTTCCCTGGTGGTGCTCCCTTATCTACTCAAGCCGACGTTGCCTGGGATGAGGATGACGGTAGTGAAAGCGATGTTGACACCTCGAAGGCAGTCAAGATAGAGAGCACTGACAGCGAAATCGGCCTTCTAGCCTTTAGACATCTATATTCTATAAGTCCATCCATAAAACTTAGGAGACCTCTGAGGGACGAGAGAGCCTTTGGCGACCGAGATGGTGAGATCTGCTTATATGAGCAGATGTTTTAGTTAGGATTTGTCTTACCATTCATACAATAATTAGAGCTATATTGTCTTATATTAACTTGTCTCCTTACCAATTATTTGGTGATAATTGGAGATATAATCTTGTGGAGGGCAGTCCATCATTCAGACCTTCACGTCCAGGTCTTCACAAGATGCTACGTCCCCTCCTCTACCAGGAATCATCTGAGTTACTACCACTTTTTAGCTTGAAAGTCCAATAAAAAGATGTTGTAGGTTACCCCAAACTTCAAACCATAATTGGAAACCACGATACTTCTTCACGTCAGGGCCATGGGAGTTTGGTCCCTGTCCCCCCTCTTTATCCTTAGAGCCGAGAATACCCCTGAGATGTAGAAATCTATCAATGGCTGCTAAGGCTGAGCTTGGACTAAGCCAAAATAACCTTCAGAAGGTGAAAGACCTTAAGGATCAAGGGGATCATGGTCTGCTGGTCAAGTACGAGCATTTGATGACCCCCTACTATCTCTCTGAAATTGGCCTTGGGGGGAGTCCTCTGACCGATCTCCGTAAGTTACTTTATTATTTCAACAAGTTATACCTCTGATTTTGCTATGCCTATGATTTTTTAACTCAGATATTTCTATTTTCAGAGGACCCAAAAGTAATTTCTGACGACCTTTGGGAGATGGCAACCCTAAGTCTTACCAAACTTGTGAAGAAAGAAGGTCTTACTGCGAATCCTCCTACTACTACTACTTCAAGGGCTGAGGCCTCCAAGAAGAGAAGATTTACTGAACCTGCCCCTGAGAATTAGAGGTAGGAGAAGAAAACTTCAAAAAGGGATTGTGTTATCCCCATCTCTTTTGAGGACGTGCTAGTTGCCCGTCTGGAGCAATTGAAGATTAGCGACAGTCTTATCGGTCAGAGTTCGAAGGCCTTGGACGCTATTGGTAACGTCATGACCGACTCTGACAAATGCTTATACCGTTCTCTAGATACCCCTCTGCTGGTCGAGTTTGCCCTCCATCGATCTATCCAAGTAAGACTTTTTGATTTTACTGAATAAGTGTAACCTCGTCTTTGAATTATGCCAAATCTTGAACTGACATCTCTACACATGTTCTGCAGGATCTCCTCACCATGAATCAATTTGTTGACTGGACTTTGAGGAAACTTCCTCTGATTGAGAAGGGCAAAGAGTCCCAAAAGACTAAGGCTACTCTGAACGCTGAAGTGGAGCGTCTGAAGGCCTCCTCAGAGAAGTCTGAGGCTAGTGTTAAGCAACTGGAGAAGGACATGGACAAGATTAAGAAGGATCATAGCTCTGCCCTGAAGAATCAGGCTGACTCTCTTCAACACAAGGTCGATATCGCTGTGAAGGCTGCTTTGGATGACATCTCAGAGAAGATTTTGGAGGACTATAAGGTCTCTGATGAGTTCGTCAGCTTCGACTTCGAGTACCTCGAAAGGGGTGTTAAGGCCACTAAAAAGTGGGTTATAATGAAGGAGAAAGAGTCAGGGAGCCTGGAATCCCATGACTTCATTGGTCTGGGTTACACCGATCCTCAGTTCGCTCAGGCCTTACAAGAGGTCGAGGAGGAAGGAGGTGCCGCACCTACCGAGACTGCTCCTCAAGAGGATACCAGGACTGAAGACGTTGGTCCTCAAGATGATGGGATAGAAGTGACCAACCTCGTCCAGGGAGATGGGGGCGTAGCTACTAACCCTGAGGTTGCAGATACTTAAATCCTTTTGTGAACCCCTTGTAATTCTTAACATTGATCTGTAACTTCTGATGACAAATTCTGTTACCTTTTGGTTTGTAACTCTTAACTTCATGCTATATCAACCTCTGAAGGGGGATTTCTTTCTTAGTTACTGAATGTTTCTTTGAATGGTTTTCTATGTTATGCAAATATGTTTGTTTTAAGGCCTAAATTCTCAATATAATGGTGTCTTTGTGAGCCTTATATCATTGTCTAAGGTCTGAGGTCATCCGAGTATGATGTCTTATCTCAAACCTTGTCACCAAATTATGATGTTATAAGGTCTGAGTTCATCACCTAAGATGTTATCCCCATTGTAGAGGGGGCTTGAAGGTAATCTTGACATTAGGGACAAATCCCCAGTTAGCAACAGTGTTTGGGATTATGCAACCGAGATAGCTCAAGCGTGGCAACTCAGCAAGGTAGCTCGGCGTAGCAGCCCATATTTTAGCTTGTTGTATTAGTCATATTGTATCTTTGTTTATATTGACTGTAATCTATAACGGTTGTAATGACGTAACGATAATAACAAAAGAGTTTGTATGAGGTCAAACGGTACTTGCGAGAGACCAGGCTTGGCAGGGCCTGGGAGAGCTTTCATGCTCTATCGAATGACCTCACCGTGGGAACTTTAGAGGGACTTGTTTTGGAGGATTGAGAAGTAAGGCACCGTTGGGGCTTGTCCTGACCATCTTAGATACACCTGGTAAAACACCAAAGGACCTTGATCGTGGAACCTCAAGCGGAGCAGCTTGGAGTTCCATCGGGCGTTGAGTTATGAACCAAGCAGCCCTCTACTTAAATGTCACATCTACTATAGGTGATATCACTAGCCAGCTAAACAAATGTCAGGTCTGCACTTGAGTAAGCCACCGTGGTATTTGGGGCTGTCAGGCAGTTGGTGAGCCACCTCTGCGACAACATCCCCCTGACACACAGTGGTTAGGCAAAAGGCATGTCTTGGCAATTAATGTTTATGACGTGGAGACAACTAGCGCATCAGGCATTTAATGCTGTGACATAAAGTATGAGGGATGTCTTTCATAGTTTTAATGACTGAGTCGCCTCAGGGGTAGTGGGGGGGGGGGGGCTATTTAAGGACCCCAACCACCTTTGAGGAAGAGAGAGACCTTTTGAGAGAACTCTGAAGTTATTGCAAAACCAGAGAGCTTACTCAGTTACCATTGTCATTTATTATAAGCTTTTAATACTTGACAGAGATCCTTGAGGGTTGTTTGGTGTGTTTCTTCCTGCATATAAAGGTGTATCTAGGATGTTTAATTTTCTCTCCCTCTAGCTAAACCACTTCTAAAGTTCATTATTATTCCCTGAGTTATACACGAGAGACTTTGTGAGTTTAAGCTGAGTCTATCTTCATTGGGTTCATGTTTATGTGCCCTGTCATTAATCCAAAGCTTTGACCAATTAACTTGTCATTACCATACTCAATAGGGGTCACGTCTCCATATATAATCTAAAGTACCCTCCTACATTTGGCGACTCCGCTGGGGAGGCATCCTTCTAGATAGGGAGTATGGAGCAAGATAATGCTACTCGGAGACTCAATTTCGATGACATTCAGCATAATGAAGAACAGGCTGCGAGAGAGCAAGAGGCCCTAGGAGATGGGGCTCCTCGAGTAGAGGTACCTCTGGCGCCAGCAACGATAGGCATCCCAGGGGTGGCCCAACCTCCCGTGATCACGGGGTTGGGACTCGCTCAGATTGCCCTCCTCATGAGCAAGTTTCACGAGTTCTTACAAACTCCGGTGGCTTCAACTATGCTGGGAGGGTTAGAGGCTAACGCTTTCGTAACACCAGGAGTAGCCCCAACGGTCCCACCAGGGGCAGGTGTTACAGGAGCGGTCCCAGCAAGTGTACCCTCTGTTGTGAATCCAGCTGTGGGTACCTCAGGAGTTTCAACGGCACCATCGGTAACGTTCGTGTCAGTTACAACGAGAGCTCGGCCCTCTGGCCCATCGCTGGTGTCCCCAGTAGCCTCTCCGATGGAAGAAATGAGAAAAGAGATGCAGAAGGAGATGCTAAAGTTCATGCAGGCTTCCTCGCAGGCTGTGGGCGAGGTGGCTTTGGTCTACAATGACTTTCGGACACCTTAACCCCAGGAATACAACGACGAGCCCTACCCGAAGGACTATATTCCCCCTACCTTTGAAAAATACTCAGGGAAGGGTGAGAACCCGAAGGAACACATTAAGCGTTTCATTGAACATTTAGGAGCGCACTGCAATGACAAAAAGCTTAGATTAAGGGAGTTCTCCAAATCCCTAACCGATAAAGCATACACTGGGTACTCACACTTGCCTCCCAATAGTGTCTCTACATGGGAGGAGATGCATGTATTGTTCGTCCGGAAGTTCTTCTTGGAAAAAGATGAGTTCACCCTAACCCAACTTGGCAGGGAGAGGCAAAGGTCAGGAGAAGAGGTAGTGGCCTATATTCGAAGGTTTAGGGAAAGGTCCCTCGATGTAAGGGAAGAAGCTAAGGAGGCCAGGTTACTACAGATCTGTGCTGAGGGATTACTTCCTGAGTATATCTGTCACCTAATCAATGAGACACGCGAGGGAACATTTTCAGAATTCTTAAAATCCGCAAGAAATATCTCTTTGGTGGTGCAACCTAGCCCAGTAGTAGCTCCCATGGTGTTCAGACAGCCGATACAACCCATTGGAGGAAGGTCTCAGGCCCCACGGGTGGGATATATCGAGAGGGAAGATGGGGGCAAGGCCCGAAGGAAGGACAACAAAAGAAAGTTCAGAAGAGATAGAGAAGACCCTCCACCGTTACCTTGTACGATGGAGGAGGCTGTGAGTTGCTATAATGCAATGGTCCAAGGTAAAATGATTTACGAACCAAAGGGTGTTCCGGCGGAAGAGCCCGACGCAATAACTAGGGCTGACCCCAAATATTTCCAGGTTCATCGAAAGGTCCAGCATCCAACAGAAAGTTGCTTCACGCTGCGAAGGATCATCGACAAGTACATGAAGGCGGGGACATTGCAAATTCCCCCGCAGAACGTTAACAATAACCCACTCCCAGCACATGGGGCCAATCTGGTAACGACCTATGATAAGGAAGCAGAATGGGAGGGGAGAGAGGCAACGACGAAGGAGTTAGATGAGGCACTGGAGCATTGCACTAGGGGAATGGCTAATGTAGTTCTAGCTTATGATGAAGCAAGTGCTAGGGACGTAGAAGACGCCTACAGCGTGGAGGGTGAGGAAACGGACCCAGTTGCAGAATATAGCGCAGTTTTAAAATCTCCAAAGTTCACTTGGTTCTTCGACCAAGTGGGAATCCCAAAAGAGAGAAGAATGGAGATAACTCAGGCGATCTTAGATATTGCAAGGAGAAATACAGTCCCCTTGATAAGATGGAGGGGACCCATGGCTAGGCTGGTAAAGAAGTTCCTCTCAGAGGTAACATTCAGCGATGCGGATAGAGCTATAAGGTTCCCCCATAATAGGCCTCTGTATGTAACCGCCAGTGTTAACGGGGTTAGATTTGCAAGGACTCTTATGGATGGGGGTTCTTTCATCAACATTATGCCAATCAAATCCTTCCACGCGGCCAATATTCCTGAAGAAAGGTTGGTTCCCATGCCCTTGGTAATCTCGGGCTACGATAATCAATCTTCCAAATCCATCGGGTATGTAAACGTGGGGATAGTAATGGGAAATCTGAGTTCCCATATCAAGTTCCATGTAATAGAAAGCGTAACTTCCTATCATTTGTTAATAGGAAGAGTATGGATGCACAACCAAGGGTTAGTTCCCTCAACGTACCATCAATGTGCTAAGGCGAATATCAAGGGGACAGAAGTGACTATTAGGGAAGCTAAGAGGCCTTTCGCTATCGAAGAAACACACTTGGTGGATGCAGCCTTTTATACAGAGCTCAAAGAGGATGTGCGAGTTCTAACAAGAAGAATGGAGGGAGCATGGGTCCCCTTGATTAGAGAAAGAATGGGACCTTTAAATGAGAGTGGCGAAGGGGGGAGGATCGAGAAAACATATCGGGCGGTCCCTCAACCCCAAAACATCTCGAAGCAGCTCAAAGAAAAGATGAGGCCTAGGACAGACCCAGGCGAGCATGAGGTCCAATGACAAAGCGTGTTAAGTTATTTTTCAGGGGAAAGAATTACTAAGGCTTCCAGAGAAAGGAAGGGAAAGGCCGTAGCAACAGCTACCAGCAGGCAATGCAAGAAAATTGTCACTGAAGAGGGAAAAGTGGTGTACCTCTTATAATGGTGTGAACGAGCGGCCGAAAAGACTAACAATGAGGTTGACCCGATATATGAGTGTTTTTAGTAGATCAACGGGGGCAGTGTATGGTGATAGACAACTCCAATATACAAGATTTCCTAGAAGATGTCGCCGAAGAACTAGACTACATGGCAGACCAACCAAGGCCCTAGGCACAAGTGTTGGAGCAACTAAACCTAGCAGGAGAAGGGGAAGATCCAAGGACTATCTTTATCTCGAAAGATCTTGTTAAGTAGAAACAAGAAGCCTTGGTTGACCTAATTCGGGAGTTCATAGATGTCTTCGCATGGAAGTACACTGAAATGGAAGGGATGGATGAGGAAGTGAGATGCCACAAGTTGAACGTGATGCCTTCGGCTATTTCGGTGAAGCAGGAAACAAGAACTTACAAGCCTGAAATAGATTTAAAGATTAAAGAAGAGGTTCAACACTTATTGGCAGCAGGATTTATCAAGCCCATACAACATCCCCTCTGGCTATCCAGCATTGTGCCAGTGGGGAAGAAAGACAAAAACCAAATAAGGATCTGCCTGGACTTCAGAGACTTGAATAGGGCTTGCCCCAAGGATGAGTTTTCCCTACCCTCCATCGACAGTTTGATAGATGCCACGGCTAGTCATGAGATGTATAGCTTCATGGATGGATATGTGGGATACAACCAGATCAAGATGGACCCCTCTGACGCAGAGAAAACAACATTTAGAATTCCGTTGGGAAACTTCATGTACAAGGTAATGCCGTTTGGACTCAAGAACGCCGGGGCTACGTACCGAAGAACAATGATGGCCATTTTTCACGACTTCTTTCACAAATTTGTGGAATTCTACGTAGACGACTTGGTCATCAAATCAAAGAAGGAGGAGTCCCATATGAACGACTTAAGGAAGGTGTTTGCTCGGTGCAGGAGGTACAAGTTAAGGATGAACCCGTTAAAGTGTGTCTTCGGAGTAACAAGTGGTAAGTTATTAGGCTTCGTGGTTAAACGACAAGGTGTACAGATGGACCAGGATAAACAGCGGGAAATCTTGGAGATGCCATGTCCAAGAACGGCGAAGGAGCTAAAAAGTTTTCTCGGTAAAGTCTCCTACCTCAGGAGATTTGTGCCTGGATTGGCCGAAATAACACACCCACTGATGCAGCTGCTGCTAAGGAACACGAAATTCAGATGGAAAGAGGTTCACCAGAAGTCCCTGGTTTGGTTGAAGAAGCTGCTCGTATCACCACAAATCATGGTTCCTCCCCAGGCGGGAGCTCCGTTGCAGATATACCTTACATCCACCACGAGGTCCGTTGGAGCTCTACTGGCACAAGAAGTAGACGGGCAAGAACGAACGGTTTACTACCTCAGCAGAATTATACATGGGCCAGAAACTAGATATACTAGCTTAGAAAGGCATTGTTTAGCCTTGGTCTTTGTAGCACAAAAACTTAGGCATTATATCCTGTCTTTTACCATTCATATTGTAACTAGATGCGACCCAATTAGGTATTTACTAGCAAAGACTATATTGATTGGCAGGGCAGCTAGATGGTTCCTTATTCTCTATGAATACGACTTAAAATGTGTGGTCCCTCGCACAATCAAAAGCCAGGCGTATGCCGACCTATTGGTCATATTCCCTTCAGGAACCTTCGAGCCACCTAGGGAAGACATTCCAGGAGATGATTTGCAGGCCAATTACCAGGATGCAACCGAGGAGGAGTGGACGATGCAGTTCGATGGATCTTCGACAGAAAAGAAGGGAGGAGCAGGGGTTGTTCTTTCAAAAGGGATGGAAGAGATTTGCCTTTCCTACAAACTAGATTTCCCTTGCTCTAATAACGAGGCAGAATACGAGGCATTGGTACTAGGGCTTCTAGAGGCTCTTCGGAGGGGAATTCGTTCACTCTGCATTAAAGGTGACTCGAACTTAGAAATACAGTAGGTAAATGGAGAATATGCGTTGAAACACATGAGCCTGGTGACCTATAGAACAATCATCAAAGGCTCCTCAACTAGTTCCATCGGACCAAGATCAGGAGACTTCCCAGAATGATAAACCGCCATCCAGACGCCTATGCCACTATTGCCCAGAAGATGATAATGAAAACCAATGAGACTACAGTTGTGATCCAACGAAGAACAGCTCCTTCGGTAGTACAGTCAATACTACCGATGGAGGAGGAGTTGGGCTGGAGAAGAGATATTAAGAAGCAACTGGAGTCTGGTGAGGGGGCGATGCGGCTAGGAGAGTTGGCCTAATATTTTACATGCCAGGGAAATCTCTATTTCATAAATACAGGAGGATGGTTGTCAAGATGCGTCAGCCCAGAGGAGGCCGAGCAAATATTGAGGAAAACGCATGAGGAGCACTGCGAAATGACTGAGATACCCCTATATAGGAGAATTCAAAGGGAGTGGTATTTCTGGCCTAGAATGAAGCAAGATGCGGCAGAGCTACAACGAAAATGCAACAAGTGTCAGCTATTCTTCGAAGCAGTTGAGTGCCATTTTATTAAAGCTCAAATGGAATGGAGGCAGCCCTACATTGACTTTATTCAAGAGGGGGTTGTCCCAACGGAGAAAATAGATGCAATGGGTCTGAGGCGAAGGGCTCCAAGGTTCTACATCCAGGAAGGGCAGCTTTATCGAAAGGGGTACTTTAACAGGCCCTTGCGATGTGTCATGAGGGAAGAAGCAGTGGAGGTCCTCAAACAAGCGCACGATCCAGCACATATAGGAGGTGCCAAGCTGTATGATCAGTTGATGACATTGGGGTATTATTGGCCAATAATGGAGAAAGACTCGGCAGAGTTTGTTCAAAAATGCAAGGCTTGCCAACTTCATGGGAATATGATCCATGCCCCATCGACAGACTTGCACTCTTTATCAACGCCCTATCCATTTCATACTTGGGCGTTCGACCTAGTAGGCGCAATCCAACCCTCTTCGAGAGGCAAGATATGGATACTTGTAGCGACAGAATGTTTCACAAAATGGGCTGAGGCAATACCACTTAAACGGGCAACGGCTGGGGTGGTGAGCAACTTCATCAGAGAATACATCATTTGCTTTTTGGGATCCCAAAAGTAATTCTCTCGGATAATGGGACCCCCTTCGTCAATTCTGAAGTAACAATGCTCACGGACAAGTACTCCATCGTTCATCACACTTCAACGGTGGCATACCCAAAGGGAAATGGTCAGGCCGAAGAAACTAACAAAACCCTGATTAATATTTTGGCCAAAATGATGGAAGACTTTCCAGGGGCGTGGGATGATAAGATACCAGCTGTCTTGTGGGCCTATCGAACAACCAAGCGAAAACCCACAGGATACACGCCGTTCTTTCTTGTTTATGGCGCTGAGGCAATCCTCCCGATAGAATTGGAAGTTCCCTCTGCACGTTACGCCTTGAGAAGTAGCATGCTCCCTCATAGTAAACATGTACAGCTGGAAGCGTTGGATGAGCACAGAGATAACTCGATGCAACACTTTCAAATATATACGAAACAACTCTCCAGGGCATATGACAAATTGGTGAGACTAAGGAAGTTCGTGGAAGGAGACCTCGTATTGAAAGCGGTAGTGAAGCACATCAGGGGACTTCCTCTACCAAAGTTCGCAGCCAACTGGGAGGGACCTTTCGTTATGAAGGAAGCTCATGACTCAGGTTATTGCTTAATTTCGAAGTTAGAAGAATACAAGCCATTTAAGATTAACAATAAGTGGATGAAGGTTTATCATGTGTAAACAACCAAGTTTGAACGGATGTTATGGCTAGCTATCGTTATAAATATACAAGTTTTGGGTGACATTTTTTTAGCATAATGGAAGAATTGAAGAAATACAAAACCCTATAGCACACAACAACAGTCACAACACGCGAAGGGATTGAAAAGTATATGTTCTTCATTCATAAACAATAGAGCATTACAAAATTTCTTTTGGGAGCTATTGCACAAGAATTACATAGATAAAAGCAGTAAAGGATCTGTATACAAGAAGTAACTAGTCTAAAAGAAAAGATAAATCTGAGGAAGAGAAGAAATCTCTAGGAAGGCCCGAAGAAGCTGCTGTGAAAGACCGTTGGGCGTTAATAGAAACTTCCAGCCTCGTTTGAACTTGTGTGCGTTCGATGAGGAGTCTCTCACGCTTAAGTTTGACCAGGCACAAAGCTTCTTCGGCATCCTTTACCTCTTGATCCACCGCTTCCAAAAGGGGTGCCAATGCGACCAACCTCGCTTCCTGGTCCTCCTGGTGCTTTCGTAACACTTCCCTCTGGCTGATCAGTTGCTGGTTCTTTAAAGTCTTCAGATACGATATAAGCCAGTCAAAACGGAAACCATCACGTCCCAACTCCTTCAGAAAACCCAGAAATTGGTTAAGAAGGGATCTGGTAACACTTGCAGTAGGGGTACTGGAAATTTCAGCAACAACGATCGCCATGCCTTGCAGTCTGTGACACATCACATGAATATTAGAGCGTAGGCAATCTGGTGTGAAGGTCTCAGGGTGGCGGTTCACCAGTTGCTCAATCACCAAGCGATGGTTGACAGGCATTTGAGGAGACTGCCAAAGAACCATCAGGCAGAACGCATGAGGAGCCAGGTCGGGAAGAGGCAGTTGCACCCAGACTCGCTCTCGGCTGCAGCACCAGTCGTAGAACCTTAATCATCATGAATAGAATTTTCGGAAACATCAGGTTCTTGGAAGGGCGAGCCTACAGGTGAGAGAACTGGGGGCAAATTTTCCCGAGAAACCTGAAAAGAAGTAGCCCACATGATGAAATTATGAATAAAAAAAAAGAAAAAACTTAACAAGTGTTTTCGTTGTTAAGTCACCGTTATAAGGTGGAGTTTATGAAAAAAACTTAACAAGTGTTTTCATTGTTAAGTTACCGTTATAAGGTGGGGTTTATGAAAAAAATCTTAACAAGCTCTTTCGTTGTTAAGTCACCGTTATAAGGTGGAGTTTATGAAAAACTTAACAAGTGTTTTGGTTGTTAAGTCACTGTTATAGGGTGGAGTTTATGAAAAACCTTAACAAGCGCTTTCTTTGTTAAGTCACCGTTATAAGGTGGAGTTTATGAAAAAACTTAACAAGTGTTTTCGTTGTTAAGTCACCGTTATAAGGTGGAGTTTATGAAAAAAAACTTAACAAGTGTTTTCGTTGTTAAGTCACCATTATAAGGTGGAGTTTATGAAAAAACTTAACAAGTGTTTTCATTGTTAAGTCATCGTTATAAGATGAAGTTTAAGAAAAATCTTACGAAAAATCATAAGATGGAGATTACGGAAAATCTTAACAAAAGTTAGCAAGAAAAATATACCTCAGTCACAACGGGGGCATATGAGGCAGCCACAGGGACAGGAACCTTTGGGGGAGAGATTACTACCCCAGAAGCCATAACGGGGTCCCTGGACGCAGAAGCCTCCACGCTTGGCAAAACTCTATCACCCGTATAGGGCACAAGGGCCAGCATACGGGGTTCATCATGCGAAGACACTGAGCCCTCAAACAAAGCCACATCAGGAGGGGGTGTAAACGCACCAACCTGGGCCCTCACTGCAGGAGTTGGTGCAAGATCAGGAGAAAACTGTGCACAAAGCCAAGTGTTAGAAAAGAAGAATGGGCACAAAAAATATAAAGAAATACTCCTAAGTGTTACTTACCTCAGTTATGATACTAAAAAGAGGAATGGCAGTCAGGGGTCTCATCAGCGTCGTCGGAAGAAGAACGCTTGCTAACAACGAAGATACTTCAACCTAGGGTACCTGAAACATATTAGAATTCAGCAAGCCAAATAAGAAAGGAGTGGGACCGAAAAGACTATAACAAACATACTATAGAGGATATCATACCTCGGGCTCACTCTCCCCAACAAGAACAACGGGGAGAGGAACCTCAGGTGAGGCCTGTAGATCAGAAGGGGTCGAGGGTGCTATCTCGGATTGTGTTATTCCAGGTGGTGTTACCAGTTTAGGCGAGGAATCACCTCCCCTAATGACCTCCCTTACACGTTGACTGCCAGCACGTCGAGAATAGGTAAGCCCCATCATGGGAGAACGGGGAGGAGTCATATCAGTATGAGGTGCACCAAAGCGTCCCCCCACAAAAGGGCTTACGGGAGGGCTAGAGGGGTCTGGTCCTTCTATTTCAACTCCCTGCACCACAGTTGTCAAAAAAAGAAAAGAGAAGGAAAATATATGTATAAGTAAAGACAGTCCTCCTTAAGCAAAAGGGAGATAATAACTAAATCAGGCATACATACCTCTGATTCAGAAGGAGAGCGAGAAGGCATAACCACGGGTGAAGAAGGAGGAGTAACAGCAACAGATGGGGCAGGAGTGAAATGCACCTCAGGAGTCCGTTTCTTCTGGGACTTGGTGCCCAGAGTCTTCTTCCTTGACCCTGCTGCGCCAGTACTGCCGCCTTCAGGAACCCTGGAGCTCTTCCTCCTTCTGGACGTTGGCTCTGAAGGATCCACCACCACCGTGGGGAAAGCAACGGAGGAAGGGACAACGAATGCATGCCGTTGATACTCGGCATTTATTCGGTCTAGTTCTGCTTGGGCCTCCCTCCTTACACGCTCAGCCATCTCAGCAGGCATGGGAGGTGGAACGGAGGCTATGGGAAGAGCCGCCACGGGAGTTTGGGGCTTCTGGGACTTCGGCTTGGATGACCCACTCTTGGCTGTTTTTGCCCTCTTGGCAGGTGGTGGAGAAGCCCCCTCGTGGGTAGTAGCTGAAGTAGAGGGGGCAGCCTTCTTTGGAACAACAGGAGTCCTCGGCCTTGGCGTTGCAACTGGTACCATGGGGCAAAGTGGGGGAAGCTCGGTAGGAGGTGCTTTGTGGGTTGAACTTAGGGGGAATTTTATCCCAAGCACAGAGTTACCCTTTAGCCCCAGCTCCAGGGAAGAAAATGAAGATACGGGAGGGTACACCGGCTCTCCCTCAACGAACTTAGCAATTTCAGCTAGTTGTTTCGGCCAATACATTGTGGCAAACAAAGGGATCACATCCCCATGTCTAGTAATACTGGGAATGGTGACACGCCCAACCATTATTGAACATATACCCCAAGCAGCAGTTGAAGAAAACAAGAAGCATGCCTCGCCAAAGGATACCTTGGGGTTTGACGATTGAAACACTAGACGTGGCACCCCCTGGTCAAACCCAAACTGACGGCTGCATCGGTTGGGATTATAATGCTCGCTTGTGTATCCCCACTCGGTTTAGGAGGGCAGATATCCATGAAAAAGTAGAAGAACCACGGCAAGCAAGGGATCCTCAATGTCGGGAGAAGGCTCCTGTATCAATCTGGCATCATGATGAAAGAATTCACAAGTGTGATAAAAGGCCTCTTCTTGATAGGGCCTCATAACGAAATTCTCGAAACGGTCAATCACAGAAATCAACTCCTTTCGACTTTGTCTCTTATGATAAGTGAAAGACTGAGGAGGCAATATTGCTTCACCCGAAGGAGGGCTGTTGGGCTTGGCCGCTACGGTAGGAAAGCGGAAGTAGAGAAAGCTGGCCAGAAGAACGTTATTGGCAAAATTGGCCAAGTTATAACGACCAATAGATCGTTCCATGTCAAATAAAGCCCTATCCAACCAGGTGTACAGGGATCCCAAGGCAATTGCAGCCAGGGGAAGCTTTATGCCTCGAGCTAAGCAAAGGGACAGGTTGATAAGGTCTCTTTGGGGATGGTCGTTAGGCTTGCCCGTCAAAAGGAGACAGGACAGAATTACAAGAATGTAAGCGGGAAGCTCCAACGGCATACCTTGACCAGGGGCAGGTGATGAAGAACTGCCTTCACTAGAACTCTTGAAGAAATAATTGATCAAGGGAGAAAAAGTGGCTTTGTTGGAAGAACCGATGCAACTTCGGCATATGCGATCCAACTCCAAACGATCCGCAGTCTCTTGAGCATCAATAGCCTCATCGGTGTAAGGCGCATGGCTTGTTGCATTGAGGCCCAGGAGCTCACACACGTCCTCCAGAGTAATGGTAAACTTTCCCCGTACAGCGATGAACGTATGAGTATCCACGTTCCATCGAGAGACCAGGAAAGGAAGGGCAGCGTTGTTCTTTGATAGAGTAAACTCACCAAACCATCTCGCCCGTTGTAGCCCGATCTTAGTAAGGACATCAGCATAGGAACTTTGCATGTGAGAGTTCCAGGCAGCAAAGTGCGTGGAGGATCCCCCGGGTGCTTCGAAATCAATATGGGACCATGGGAAGTCCTCTCGCTCCAAGCAAAATCTGAGAGTTCCTTCTGGGGGAAGAAATCCCCACTTAGATAATTCTTCATCCTCATCACCCAACAGGAGGGCGTCAAACTTAGAGGAAAAACAAACAGCCTTACAGGCAACAGCAAATCCATCACCCTCCCCAAAAATGGGAGAGCGACGGTAAAACCTCAGCTGTTCCTGGCGAGCAGCACCTAGGGCGGAGGCAGCAGTGGTGGCAAAAGACGGAACACTGGTGGCAGACACGGTGGGGTTGCTTGAAGACGCCATGACAAACAATGAAACCGTAACAGATAAAGCTTCGAGAAAAAAAGGATTGAGAGCGAGAATGGAGAAGCACGATCACAAGTGGTGGTATGGAAGATGAAGAATAAACCTCCTGCAACAATGGAGTCTCTATCTCTCTTTCTAAAAAAGAAACGCCAGTCTGAAGAAGATAATAACGGAGTAAGAAGAAAACAAAGGAGAAGGTTCAAAGTATTTTCAAAATGGCTGTTTGAAAATCTCGAGTTTTGGCGTTTAGATTTCCCAACCCTCGCACGTGTACGACCGCCTATAATCATTTCATATGAACACGTGTCACCTTGGGAAGTTCTTTGACAGTTGAGAGGACTGCGCCACCTCATTAATGAAGTGACATCTGGGGAACACTAATCGTTGCCTTCCTATACAAGCTTGAGTTTTGGCGCCAATAAAACTTCTTGTCAGACTTATCCCTTCAAGCCCCAACGAAGAAGATGTCCCAACGGTTCTGTATAAAGGAAAAAGGCATGAATATTTTCACATAAAGAAAGGTCCATCGTTTTGAGACATTTCGTGTAGACATTTCTTGTTCCAACATATCCCTCCACGAGGGGGCAAATGTAGAGGGGGATTGAAGGTAATCTTGTCATTAGGGACAAATCCCCAGTTAGCAACAGTGTTTGGGATTATGCAACCGAGGTAGCTCAAGCGTGGCAACTCAGCAAGGTAGCTCGGCGTAGTAGCCCATATTTTAGCTTGTTGTATTAGTCATATTGTATCTTTGTTTATATTGACTGTAAGCTATAACGGTTGTAATGACGTAGCGATAATAACAAAAGAGTTTGTATGAGGTCAAACGGTACTTGCGAGAGACCAGGCTTGGCAAGGCCTGGGAAAGCTTTCATGCTTTATCGAATGACCTCACCGTGGGAAATTTAGAGGGACTTGGTTTGGAGGATTGAGAAGTAAGGCACCGTTGGAGCATGTCCTGACCATCTTAGATACACCTGGTAAAACACCAAAGGACCTTGATCGTGGAACCTCAAGCGGAGCAGCTTGGAGTTCCATCGGGCGTTGAGTTAAGAACCAAGCAGCCCTCTACTTAAATGTCACATCTACTCTAGTTGATGTCACTAGCCAGCTAAACAAATGTTAGGTCTGCACTTGAGTAAGCCACCGTGGTATTTGGGGCTGTCACTGTCAGGCAGTTGGTGAGCCACCTCTGTGACAATAGCCCCCTGACACACAGTGGTTAGGCAAAAGGCATGTCTTGGCATTTAATGTTTATGACGTGGAGACAACTAGTGCATCAGGCATTTAATGCTGTGACATAAAGTATGAGGGATGTCTTTCATAGTTTTAATGACTGAGTTGCCTCGGGGGTAGTGTGGGGGGCTATTTAAGGATCCCAACCACCTTTGAGGAAGAGAGAAACCTTTTGAGAGAGCTCTGAAGTTATTGCAAAAACAGAGAGCTTACTCACTTACCATTGTCATTTATTATAAGCTTTTAATACTTGACAGAGATCCTTGAGGGTTATTTGGTGTGTTTTTACCTGCCTATCAAGGTGTATCTAGGATGTTTACTTCTCTCTCCCTCTAGCTAAACCACTTCTAAAGTTCATTATTATTCCCTGAGCTATACACGAGAGACTTTGTGAGTTTAAGCTGAGTCTATCTTCATTGGGTTCATGTTTATGTGCCCTGTCATTAATCCAAAGCTTTGACCAATTAACTTGTCATTACCTTACTCAATAGGGGTCACGCCTCCATATATAATCTAAAGTACCCTCCTACACCCATAAATAACATTTTCACCAAATTAATGATACCTAAGGTCTGAGGTCATCCAAGTGTGATGTTCACCTCAAACCTTGTCACCAATCTATGATGTTTAAGGTCTGAGGTCATCAACTAAGATGTTACCCCCATAAAATATTCACCAAATTAATGATGTTCAAGGTCTGAGGTCATCCAAGTGTGATGTTCACCTCAGACTTTGTCACCAAACTATGATGTTTAAGGAGGTCTGAGGTCATCAACTAAGATGTTATCCCCATAAAATATTCACCAAATTAATGATGTTCAAGGTCTGAGGTCATCCAAGTGTGATGTTCACCTCATACCTTGTCACCAAATTATGATGTTTAAGGTCTGAGGTCGTCAACTAAGATGTTACCCTCATAAAATATTCACCAAATTAATGATGTTCAAGGTCTGAGATCATCCAACTGTGATGTTCACCCCAAACCTTGTCACCAATCTATGATGTTTAAGGTATGAGGTCATCAACTAAGATGTTACCCTCATAAAATATTCACCAAATTAATGATGTTCAAGGTCTGAGGTAATCCAAGTGTGATGTTCACCTCAGACCTTGTCACCAAACTATGATGTTTAAGGTCTGAGGTCATCAACTAAGATGTTATCCCCATATATAACATTTTCACCAAATTAATGATACCTAAGGTTTGAGGTCATCCAAGTGTGATCTTCACCTCAAACCTTGTCACCAATCTATGATGTTTAAGGTCTGAGGTCATCAACTAAGATGTTATCCCCATATATAACATTTTCACCAAATTAATGATACCTAAGGTTTGAGGTCATCCAAGTGTGATCTTCACCTCAAACCTTGTCACCAATCTATGATGTTTAAGGTCTGAGGTTATCAACTAAGATGTTACCCCCATAAAATATTCACCAAATTAATGATGTTCAAGGTCTGAGGTCATCTAAGTGTGATGTTCACCTCAGACATTGTCACCAAACTATGATGTTTAAGGTCAAAGGTCATCAACTAAGATGTTATCCCCATAAAATATTCACCAAATTAATGATGTTCAAGGTCTGAGGTCATCCAAGTGTGATGTTCACCTCATACCTTGTCACCAAATTATGATGTTTAAGGTCTGAGGTCATCAACTTAGATGTTACCCTCATAAAATATTCACCAAATTAATGATGTTCAAGGTCTGAGATCATCCAACTGTGATGTTCACCCCAAACCTTGTAACCAATCTATGATGTTTAAGGTATGAGGTCATCAACTAAGATGTACCCCCATAAAATATTCACCAAATTAATGATGTTCAAGGTCCGAGGTCATCCAAGTGTGATGTTCACCTCAGACCTTGTCACCAAACTATGATGTTTAAGGCGTGAGGTCATCAACTAAAATGTTATCCCCATAAAATATTCATAAATTAATGATGTTCAAGGTTTGAGGTCATCCAAGTGTGATGTTCACCTCAGACCTTGCACCAAATTATGATGTTATAAGGTCCGAGGTCATCAACTAAGATGTTACCCTCATAATATATTCACCAAATTAATGAACCAAGAGTTGACACAGGAACTGGTCTTCTCATTAATAATCTCCTCATAGATTAACACATTTACATAGGAATCATTGCAACATCATATGTAATACTTTTTCAAATGATCAGCATTCCATGGATTGGAAAAAGGTTCCCCCTCAAGGTTTTTCAACCTATAGGTCCCAGGTACAATTTCTTCGATCACCTTGTAAGGGCCATGCCAATTTGGGTGAAGTTTGTTTAATTTTTGCAACATCTTCTTCAACACCAGGTCTCCCACGGCTATGGGTCTTGATTTCACCCTTTGATTGTAGAACTTCACTATTCTCTGTTGGTAGGCTGCCTGTCTGATCTCTGCGTCTTTCCTTCTCTCTTCAATAAGATCTAGGTCAAGTCTTTTCTCCTCCCCATTATTCTCAGGGTCATAGGCCTGAACCCTGTGAGTGGGGATCCATACCTCGGTTGGTGTGACGGCTTCTGAGCCTTGCTCTAACCTAAATGGGGTTTCCCCTGTTGGTGTCCTAGTCGTTGTTCTAGAGGCCCATAATATAGCATAAACCACTTCAGCCCATCTCCCCTTAACTTCTTCTAACCTCTTCTTAATCCCATCGAGGATTGTTCTGTTTGTGACTTTGATCTGACCATTTGTTTGAGGTCGGCCCGGCGAAGAGAAAAATTGCTTGATCCTAACTTTCTCACAATACTTTTCTAAGGAAAAATTCTTGAACTGGGTTCCGTTGTCCGAGATGAGGGTGTTTGGAAGGCCATGTCTTCATATAATGCTCTTCCAAATGAATTGGATGGTCTTCAGCTCTTTAATCGTGATCATCGACTCATCCTCTACCCACTTGGAGAAGTAGTCGATGGCAACTATAAAAAACCTGTAGTTATTCCCAGCCCTTGGTAAAGGACCCACCAAGTCAATTCCCCATACTGCGAATAGACAAGGAGATATTATTAACATCATAGGCTAATGAGGTTAATGGGGGATAGTGGAGAATCTTTGCCATTTGTCCCACCTCTTCACATAGGCTGCAACATCCTTGGCCAAGGTCGGCCACCAGTATCCCTGCATGATAATCCTCTTGGCTAAAGGTCTTCCTCCTATGTGACTCGAGTAAGAACCCTCGTGTACCTCTTATAGGATGCGGGGAACCTCTGTGGGATGAACACACCTGAGGAGGGGTAATAGAAATCCCTTCTTGTATAGGACATCTCTTATTATTGAGAACTTTATCGCTCTATACCTCAATTTCCTCCTCTCTAGCTTTGATCTTGGAAGCTCTCCCTCTCTGATATATCTGATAAGGGGTTCCATCCAAGATTCCCCTAGGTTTAAATTGAGGCAAGGGTTACTAACCTCTTATTCTTCTTCAATGGTCGCTTTGGGTAGGATCTCAACTGGAACTGTCCTTCTGATGTTTGTCCTTATTGCTGAAGCTAACATTCCTAGTGCATCTGCATGGCTGTTATTTTGCCGAGGTATTCTCTTCATCTTTACCTCTTCAAAACCTTCTAATATCACTCTTACCCACTTCATGTATTTGGCCATCCTTTCATCCCTAACCTCATAAACCCCCAACACTTGGTTAAAAACCAACCTTGAGTCATTGTGAAGTAGGAGTCATCTTACCCTAAGGGTCTTTACCAAGGAGAGGCCTGCTATCATGGCCTCATATTCTGACTCATTATTTTATGCATTGAAGTTAAACCTTAGGGCATATTCAACGTTGGTACCATCCGGGGCTGAGAGTATCAGCCCTGCACTGCTTCCACTTTCGTAAGAAGACCCGTCAACAAAGAGGTTCCAGATGTCTTTATCTGATGATAAGCTCTCTTCTAACATGATTCCTTGCATGAAGAGGTACCGATCTTCTTCATTCTATGCTATTTCATTTCTAGCTTTGTTGGATACAACCTCTTCCGCGTTTCGAAAGACACTGCTATTTGATCCCTCTGTAGTCTCTAGGTTATTCTCAACCTCGGCCTCTTCCCACGTGAACTTAGCAACAAAATCTGCAAGTGTCTGCCCTTTAATGTCCACCCTGGGTTGGTAAGTAATGTCATACTCTCCCAACTCAATGGCCCATATTATCAATCAACCTGACTTTTTAGGTTTGTGGAGAACCTGTCTTAGTGGGGAGTTAGTGAGGATGACCAAAGAATGGGCTTGAAAGTAGGGCTTCATCTTCCTAGAAGCATGTATCAAGGCATAGGCTAACTTTTCCATTCGAGGATAATTCTGTTCATACCCTTGAAGGGATTTACTGTTGAAGTATACATGCCTTTGGACCCCAACGTCTTCCCGTACTATGGCTGCACTTATAGCTGACTCAGAGACTGCTAGATAAACATACAACTTCTCTCCCACTATGGGCCGAGATAGGAGCAAGGGAGATCCTAGGTAAGACTTGATTTTATTAAAAGCTTCCTCACACTATTTGTCCCATTCAAAGGCCTATTTAAGCACCTTAAAGAACGAAAGACACTTTTCCGTCACTCTAGAAACAAATTTGTTGAGTGCAGCTACTCTTCTAGTGAGCCTCTGAACGTCCTTGACATTTCTTGGTGTCTTCATGTCAAGCAAAGCCTTGATTTTCTCAGGGTTCGCCTCTATTCCCCTCTGATTGATAATGAATCTAAGAAATTTTCCATCTCCTACCCTGAAGACACACTTCGCGGGATTGAGTTTCATTATATACAAGTCCATGGTATCGAAGGTCTTTTCTAGGTCTGCCACGTGAGTGCAGGCCTTCAAGCTCTTCGTTAACATATCGTTTACATACACCTCCATAGTCTTACCTATTTGATTTTTGAACATCTTATTCACAAGACGTTGATACGTTGCCCCTGCATTTTTCAAGCCGAAGGGCATAGCCTTATAGCAATATGTCCCCTTATCAGTGATGAAGGCTATCTTCTCTTAGTCTTTAGTATCCATGAAGATCTGGTTGTATCCTGAGTACGCATCCATGAAGCTCATGAGCTCTTGCCCTACAGTGGCATCTACCATCTGATCGATCCGAGGTAAGGGATAACTATCTTTTGGGCAAGACTTGTTCAGGTCAGTAAAATCTATGCACATCCTCCATTTTTCGTTGGCTTTGGGCACAATGACTGCATTTGATAACCACTCTGGGTATATTCCTTCCCTGATAAACTCAGCCTCTTCCAACTTTCTAACTTCTTCCCGGATGACGTCGTACTTTTCCCTAGAGTAAACTCTTCGTCTTTGCTTGATTGGCCTAGCATCCTTAATCATGTTGAGCTTGTGGCACATAACCTCAGGGTTAATGCCTGGTATGTCTGCGTGGCTCCAAGCGAAGACACTCTACCTCTTCCTTAAGAAGTTTATTAGCTCTTCCTTGATCTCCTCTTTTAAGGCTTTGTCGACCTGGACGTTTTTTTTTAGTTCATCCTCATTGAGGACGATGGATTATACCTCTTTCGCGGCCTCTCCTTTCTTCAATTTCGTTTCATCTCTAGGGTCAAGTGTATCAATGTTATACATGGTAGTTTCTCTCTTATGGACCTCTCTCTCTCTTCGACTGAGTTGAAGTAGCATTCTCGTGATATGGTCTGGTCACCCTGCACTTCCCCTACCCCATAGGGAGTCGGGAATTTTAGCATCTGATGGAGCGTCGACGGCACGACCTCAAACTCCTTAAGGTCTACTCTTCCTATGATGAGGTTATAGGCCAAGAAGACTTTTTTGTCCATAAAGAAAAAATTGATCTTCCGAGTCAACCTCTTAGGCCACTCATCGCCCATTCGCACGTCTATCTCATACATGCCCAACGGATGGACCTTTTCGCCACTGAAGCCCATTAACGGATGATGTTAGGGTATCAGACTAGCTCTACTAAGGCCTAGTCTTTTGAAGTAGGGCCAGAACATCACATCTGCTGAACTTACTCGATTTACAAGAATTCTATGTACCTCATATCCATGCACTCTTGTTTTGATTACCAAAGGGTCGTCATGCGGAGCTAGGATGCCTTTGAAGTCGAGTCGGGAGAACCCGACTATAAGAGTGTCCATATCCACCTTCTTTCTCTTCTGCTTGGTTTTGGAAGACATCAGATTTATAACTTCTAGTTTGGCCACTTACTTGGCCTCTGCCACATGAGCTTTTTGGTCAGCCACTTCAGAACCACCCCCTGTGAGTCCTCCGCATTTGGTGTTAACACCAAAGGAGATCATACGAACCCTCTTCACTGGGGCACTATCGTCTTTTGGTGGGAGGTCTAGATTGTCCTTATCATCACCCTTTGTATTATCGTCTCTTCTTACTGGAGTATCGTCACGACATCTGTCGTTTCTTTTCTTTTAAGGGTCATCTCTTCCCCTCCTGGGAGCCTTGCCATCAACATACTTCCTCAACTTTCCTGATTTTAATATCTTCTCTATCTCATCCTTTAAGGCAAATAACTTATTTGTAATGTGGCCATGGTCTTGGTGCAACTCACACCACAAGTTCTTGAGGAGCCTTCAGCTTTTTTGTCCATCTCAGAGACCAGTCATTTTTTATCTCATTGAGAATGTGCTCGCAGCTCACAGTTAGAGGGGTATAGTGTGCAAACTTATCGTCAGCTGACCTCTTATTTCCATCATTCTTTATATGGAACTTCCCACTGCCACCGTCGTTCTCATCCTCATACTTTGCAGCCATGTCCTCTTCAGCGTTCATGACCTTACCTACAGTTGTAATAACTCTCCTATGGACTTGGGAGGGTCTTCTGTGAGTTTCCACAATAACTTCCCTTTCTGGAGACCTCCTATGAGAGCGATCATAGCTATGTTCTCTTCGTAATATTCAACCTCTAGTTTTTCTTTGTTGAATCATGCGATGTAGTCTCTTAGGCTCCCATTCTTCCCTTGTTTGACATATAGAAGATGAGTGGTCTTCTTTTGAGGTCTTACCCCAAAACAGAAATTATGAATGAATCATTCAGCTAAACCCTTAAAGTTCTCTATTGAGTTCTTCAGAAGAGAGGTAAACCAGATGTGTGCAGCTCCCGTCAAAGTCCCGGAGAAGTTCTGACACTTCATCTCATCTGGTATTGAGTAAATGTTCTTCGCAGACTGGTACATCTTAATATGATGTACAGGGTTGGTGCTACCATCATACTTTGGAGACACCATAGGTGGCTTGAACTTGGCAAGGGTTGGGAAGCTCACTATCTTAGCAATGAACGGAGAGACCTATGAGAAACCTCTTTGCAGTGGGTATCGGCTTTTGATGAGGTCTCCTATCTTTTCCTTAAGACGTTATATGGAGTCATTCCATGGCCTTGCAACGTCGGCCTGACTGAGGTTGTCCCCAGCCACTTCCAAGGGGTGAACTGAGGGTTCCCCAACCACAGCACAACGTCGGCTATTGACCTCTTCCTGGTCCCTACCTCGTCCTATGTGGGGTCGAACATGATGAGGTCGACGTTCCCTTTCTTCCCTTTGTGAGACGGCAGTGCTTCTCGACCTGGACAACCTCTGTCTTAGGTCTTTTACTGGGCCGAGCCTTTTAAAGGCCGACCCTCTACTCAATCGATCAAAAGTTGATCCTCTTTGTTGGGCTCCTTCACCTCTTTTGACTCCACATCCTTGGCTCTGTTGGATAGGACACACTATGTTATTTGAAACCTCATATGGCTCCCAACAATCTTCTGGAGCATCTTGTGCCTCCAAATCAAAATAACTATACTCAGGGCAAGGTTGTCCTTTCCTCCCAAGACGCAATATCCTAGGGTCAGCAACGTCCCTCCTCCGCTAAGGTGTAGGTTAGTCTTTCCGTGGTGCCTGGGGTGGTCCCCTAACATTAGGATGGGGCTGAGCGGTCGTCGAAGTAATCATCTCCGATGAGACCTCAGGTGGTCTCATCATGTTTTGACCGAGTTGAATAAATTGATCCTTCATTGCTTGTTGCGTTACAGCCAAAGACCTTAAGGCTGCTGCTACCTCCGCCATTTCGGACTGAGGCGGTGCCTGGATGGAACTAGGTCCTTCAGCACCAGGAGGTGGAAGAGGTGGTGGTAATTCCGGTGCCATACGTTAACACTAAAGATCTTGTGAAGTAGATGAGCTTAGCACCTTAACGGACCTCTTTCAATGGTGAAACAGCTCCACGCAAGGGGTGAGGCCTGGTTCACCACCAGAGTCTCCGGCGAGGTTTAGCAGAAAATGAGGAAGAGATACCTTCTCATTCCCACTAATGGCGCCAAAAGGATGATGCTGGAAACAGTACCACCAGATAAGGTGTTGACAAGCGCAAGCAAGGGATTACAATGTCAGCATAAGAGAATATATATATGTATATATGTTGAAGCAAGTGAGTAGAAAAGGATGAACACTTGAATATAAGTGGTTCAGCCAATCTGGCCTACGTCCACTATGAGTGTGTGTGAGTAATATCACTGAATGAAGGCACTAATGGCCATGGATACAATCTCTCAAGCTTTCACTCACTACTGTGTAAAATGACAGAGTTTCAGCTAGCGTTATAATTTTGGACCCCCCTCCATCTAGGAGAAGGCAAGCATATATAGTGTGTGTGTGGGGGGGGGGGGGGTGTCATGCACCCCCCATGCATGAAACGAGCATGTGTGTATTGATCTAGCCAATCTAATAAAGACATCTATTATTGTCACATGTAGAGAATGATGATGAAATATTCCCTCACGTGAGGAGAACAATTCGGTTATAACTGATTTATCACACGTGTTCCCCGCTATGCATGTGCGTATGAATGCTCGGCTGCCTTCGATCGGTACCAAACTCAGCCTGAAAGAGTACGAGGTTGGTGAAGTATGGCAACTGCCCAATTTGAGGTTATTCGCGATGATATCAGCTCAGAAGGAAAGCCGACGTAAGGAAGGTGGAGTTATAACGTCGTCCTGGGCCGAGGTTATGTTGGAGTAGCAGGAACCTCGGTCGATTCCTAATCGAGGATGATTACGATCATTGTATAGTCTCTGTTTCCTCGGCCTATACCCAACCGAGTTTGTTGTACGATGTAGGCGTGATGTCGGCTCCGGCCGACCTGATGGATAATTTTCCCATGGATCACGAAGACCTCAGCTGTTTGTCTGACTATGAGGCAACTACTAACGTCAGCCATGGCCGACCTTGCTTAGGACGAGACCGATGGTTGCTAATCTGGGGCCTTTCTAACCTCGGCCATCTTTCAGGCCGAGGTTGGTGTCTCTGAGCTGTTGGGTACATATAGGGAATATCATATATATACAAGAGGAAAGAAATAACAGGAAACGGGTAAGAGCCAGAGTGTAAAACAGTTTCAAAAAAATAGTTTAGCAAGTATTTAAAATGCTTATCGGCTAATGTAACAACCATGTTAGTATGCATCACTCTCTTGAGAAATTATCACCTCTCATCTAATGTACAAGCCTACCGTACTATTAACCTCAAAGGTTTATTTTAACTTAACTTTCCCATAAAGTTTCGTACCGCTAACTACGATGGCTAAAATAATTAATTTATGAAAATTAATCTCTCTCATATATCATATATTATATTAGAATAACCCGGTGATATTACAAAATTCCCAAACACTTATAATAAAGTTGGAGTATTTATTCATTACTTAACTACTTTTATGCACAGTAGAAAGTTCCCGTACTGAAGTATATATATATATATATATATATATATATATATATATATATATATATATATATATATATATATTAGTCACTTATATAATATTTATATTATCGGTACCCCATATAAAATTTATGGTGCTGACATACTCTGTTATCAAGTCCCCATATCACTCGTATTAAGGGAAATACTAGTTCAGAATCACTCTCGAACTGTATTAACATAAAACACATACAATTGGAGGCGAAATATAGTTCTAAGTCACTAAGAGGTCAGCACATACCCTCACGTATCTTAGGACCATCTGACTATCACTCAAAAAGCCTGTATCAAGGATACTATCTTCCAGCGTGCAAGTTGTTATCCCCCATAAGGGCCCAATCGAGATAAGACAAACCCCTGTGAAAGCAAGTAGTTCGGGTATGATTTTTACACAAATATATATAATATATTCCTAATCACACAATCATATATATGTAAGTATTCACATTTCTAAATTAGGTGTGTCCATGGCCCATAATTATAATTATCCATTCTTAGCACATTTTACGCGGTTATCTCGTATAACGGACTCGTCACTTTAATCTAATATATAAGTTACTCCATACTTACTTCTCATCTCTCAAAGTATTCTATTTCCCTAAGTATAATTTCAGTAGGCACTCTCACTTATCTCCTAGTCTAATTTACTCACGAGTCTCGATCTTTTATTAGACGTACGCATGATTTCGTATGTGTGAATAACTCCCTGTTAACCCATAATTTCATACTATATTAAATTTCACTCAATGGGGTCTACCTAGGCCCTACTGGTCTTCCTTATATCCCATTATACTCTAACAATAACAATCAAGGGTTCCTATGCATTTTAACCGGATTAATCCAATGGATGAGAAATATGCAATTTTCCGGGAGGGGTCGATCGATAGAGGAAATGGGGTCTATCGATCGATGTTCTTGGGTCGATTGATCGATCAAGCAATTCTTGCCCAAAAACTGTCATTAAAACCTACAAATTTAATCTTCCAATTTTTCCCAAAACGTCATTAACAACTCCCAAACTCTGAAATAACATTACTACAAGTTCTATATACATATATGTTATATTTCCTGCATGAAACATGTACAAATTCAACAACGAAATTGAATTAAAGGGCCAATTGATTTTAATTATCAATATCCCTAACTTTTCGATAAACTTCCATTATTATATTTCTTTTTCCAGATTTCTCACTTCTAAATTAATCAAATTTCGTGGGCAATCCTTTACATATGATTGGGATGTCCAGAGTTTATTTATTTTTCCTACAACATGTGATTGGGTTCTCTAAATCCTTGAATTCTTCCATGAAACTTAGGTTCAATCATCCTAATCTAACATGGTGCAACATTTAACTAAAAGAGAAGCAAGATAGATACTTGCCTAGAATTTGAGTTTCTAATTTGTGAATGAAAGATGTATGGTTGCGATCCTTGTTGCGAGATCTACGCTTTGGTGGTGATGGCGGTGTAAACGGTTGAGTCTTTGGCCTTGAGTTTCTTGGAAAGCTTTCCAACTCCTTCTCTAATTGTCGTTCTTTGATTTTGTGTTTGTTAACCCTAGAAGGAAACTCCTAAAGGTTGATTTATCCTTAGGAAATTCGTGGGTTTAATTACCCAAAAATGTCAAATGTCTATAATACCCTCCCGGGATGCCAATTAGGCCTAAAAATTCCCCGAGACCCAAACTAAACCCCCGGATACATTATTTTGACTATCTGGACCCTTCTGGACACATTGGCCCACTCGAAATGACCATACGGGTGACTTATAATTTATTCAATTTTAATAATAAGAATTTAATCCCGACACACACAGGCACGTCCCGATTTAATTTTCACAATTATCAAATTATACACTCATGATAATTTTAATAAATTCGTTTATACATATTACTTTAACCCTTAAGTAATATTCAACAATTTCCCAATAATTACTAACTCCCGTCACGCTAGTAAATATTTAAATTAATTTTCGGATTAATATTAAATTTATAACTCAATTTAAATTTAATAAATCCCCAAATTTAAAAGCCATAAAAATACGAGGTATTACAAGTTGTAGGAGGTAGAGGCATGCTCATCACACCATGAATACATGACGGCATCAACCAGCACGTCACGAAATCGAGGTAGTCGTAAGTTTCCATCATATTCGTGTTGAACGAATAAGCATCTCCGCCATCTTAGCCTCATCCGCCATCTCCCCCACCAGCCTCATATACATCAGAGGCACCGCCAGTGGGACCACCACCTTATACTCCACTATCTGTGGCATAACCTTTATCCCAAGTACTAGGCATACTCGAACTCATACTCCATCAGCTTCTGCATCGGTGGATGCATGTCAGTCACCCCCATCTTATGAGGAGATGTCCCCTAAGGATAAAAGGTCACCTTTAATTCCCAACAAAGATTAGTATTCATGAAAACAAAATAAAATATAAAAACTTGTTTCAAAAGAAAAATGAAATAACCTGATCACTCGTTAAAGTGTTTGGGGCTTGTCACACTGCCGCCAGAGAAAAGACTAGTTCAACCGCTTATTGGACTTCCGCCACTAGTACATCTGACAGTACTCCCCCAAGTCCTTGTCTTTCAGGGATATGAACTTGGCATTAAGACCAATAACCTCATGGAACTAGGTTTGCATAAAGGATAGGGGTCATCAATCAAAATAAACCAAAAGGAAATGCAAGAAAATACAAGAAAAGAAAATGTGAGAATTATCTCCAATAAGTATATGGCCCCCATAAGGGCTTATTGGTAGCGCCGAATGAATGAATTTAGAGAAGAATAAAGGGTTTACAAAGTCGCCCCCCCCCCCCCCCCCCCCCCCCCCCAAATCACAGAGGAGGAAATATGAAAAGATCCTAAAAAATTTCAAGAACTAGAGATGGATGATGTCTCCACTCATCACCACCAAAGAACTACCCAACCGAATCAAGATAAATAATAGGACAATCTGCCTCACCTATCGCCCGCAAAAGTCGTCAATCCTTTGAATCAAAACCTCCCTAAGAGAGGAATGATGATACAATTTCCAAAAACTATCATACCCACATCCCCCAAAGATGCATAAATTGCCTTCGACATCAACCTCGTCGTACGGTCTACTTCAATCTGCACACCCTCGCAGTCTATCCCTAAATCTACTGCATGTCGATGGGAGTAATGGTGTGGGTAGTGTCCCACCATCTCTCTTCTAACGTGCATAAAGTCACACTGGAACACAGTGTCTTATCCAAAGCCTATGCCAAGTGACCAAAGCCAACAGAAATAACTACCCAATGCACCACTTTCAAAAGAATATCCATACATCCTTCAAACCCGTGGTCCCCCTAGAACACAAGCTCGAAGGAGCAATATCAATATGTCAAAACTTAAAAGAAAAGCAAAACCCCCATTCGTTAGCACAAGAAACCAAAGAAAATAAGAAAAAAAAAGAATGCTAAAGGTCACTATACTTACATAGCCACAAGGGTTCCTCACCCTAGAATAGAGGTGGGTGAGGGATCATGTAGAAAAAAGTGATCCTCGCCTACTGGCTCAAATAAGTCAAAAACATTTTCATTGCCCAAAGTAAGGGGGACCTTATCTCACCTCTCTAGGCCCGCCCCCAATCATCAACGCTCAACCACTCCTAGTTATATCCCTCTCTCGAAGAACCTACCATTTGAAGTCTTGAAAAAAGAAAGACTTAGAAATGGACTCTAGAGAGAAGAAGCTGAGGAATCAGATGCATAAAGGTGTGAAAATGAGGAGGGTTCACCCCTTTTTATAGGAGCCCAAATGGCATGCCGATCGGCAGCCCCCAGATCATACCGATCGGAACCTGCCTTTTCCTTTGACCAAGGAATCCCAGGATACCATGACACTTTCCAAACGGTAACCCTTATGACATGCCCGTCGGCATACCCACTAAAATTTTGTACCAAGAATTCCAAGAAACGATTGGAAAATTAAAAAAGTCTCTAAAAAATGGCATACAAGTCTTAAAACATTTTTTCACCAAGAAAACCATTTTAAGCTCTTATATTCCCCAGCCGGATTACTATTATAGTCTTACCACTAGCACAAACCCTAAAACACATGCCACAAAATGGTGCATCCAAAAAAGGTCCACTACTATTCCCTAACGAAACCCATAAATCAAATGCTTCCTTAGCAAGATTACATAATATCCTCCTAATTCCCCAGCAGAATTTTAAGACTAAACTTCCTCCCAATAGGACATTATCCCCAATTGATTAATTTCCCTAATAAAATCTCAAAACGACAAATACGCAAGGATAAAAGACACTCTGGAGAAGAAACCTCCCCATGTCACAACTTTAGGTCCTTAGAATTTACATTGGCCCTCAGAATCGGTCGTCACAACTTTAGGTCCTCAAAATCAACATTGGCCCTTAAAATTAGTCATCACAACTTTAGATCCTCAGAATTTACCTCGACCCTCAGAATCGGTCGTCACAACTTTAGGTCCTCATAATTGATTTTGACCTGGAAAATCGATCGTCATCACGTTAGGTCCTGAGAATTGACCTCGACTCACAAAACCGGTCGTCATCACTTTAGGTCCTCAGAATTGACCTCAACCCGCAAAATCGGTCTTCCCATCTTCAAGTCCTTAAAATTGACCTCGGCTAAAAATTGGTCATCTCTTTAGGTCCTCACAATTAACCTCGACCCTTAAAATTGTCTCTACAACTTCAGGTACTCAGAATTAACGTCGGCTCGCAGAATCAATCATCACAACTTTAGGTACTCATAATTGACCTCGGCTTTCAAAATCAACCAACACAACTTTAGGTCCTCAAAATTGACCTCTATTCACAGAATCGATCATCCCCAGTATTACCTCAGGTCCTCATAATCAACCTTTACAATCTGAATCGGCCATCCTTATACCTTTGGTCCATTAAATTGACCTATTTCTCAAACATACATGTGGTGGATATTCGATGACTTTCACTTGTTCCAAGATCACTTGTAGAGGGGTTCTATAAACTCCACATTCTAGGAGACTCCTAAGCATCTCCTTAGGTCCCTAGAACTTCCTCCTTCATCATAAACCCTAGGTCATACTCCGAGTACCTATCTAGAGGCCACCGAGCGCTCCCAAGCCCTATTTGATTCTGATAAACTTTATTATTAGAGCGAAAGCTTAATGGAACTTATAATGGCTCTGAATTACCTTTTTAATGGTTCACCCAGTGCGCAAATCAACCCTATTGTTTGGACAAAAGATATATTTTACAGTTAAAAATTGATCCAGAGGCCATCGAGTTCTCTCGGGCCTCATTTTGACCCCAGTTAACTTTCTTGCTCGATTTAAAGCTTAATGAATCCTCAAAGGGATCTAAGTCACATTTCCAATGGTTCGTGCATGTATGAATCCGCCTTATCGTTCAGACGAATGATCCATTTTCCCTCAAAAATTGATTCAGAGGCCACTAGCCCCTCCCAGACTCCATTTGAATCCCATCAACTCTTAATCTATAAAGATATTGAATGAATGATTCAAAGTAACTAAATACCCTTTCTAAAGGTCCACCCCATGTACAAATCAGCCTTATGGTATGGGCAAACGACCCGTTTTACTTTGAAGTGTCACCAGGCGCTTCAGAGTCCCGTTTAACCAAGGGCAACTCTTTGAATGAAAAATACGGAATGAATTTTCCAAGGACTCTAAATAACCTTTGCAATGGTCCATCCCGTGCATGAATCATCCTTACGATTTAGATGAACGGTCCATTTTCCTCCGAGAATATCCCGTCCAATAGATCGTCAAGCGCTTTGGAGCGCTGTTTAACCACATTTAATACTGAACTCGGGAGTATTCCAATGGATTCTTAAAGGGATCTGAATTTCATTTCCATTTGTATGACCCATGAACGATAAAAACTTACGGATGGCATTTTACGGCCATTTTTTAAGTATTCTACATGAGATTGTCGATTGGAAAACCTATTTCCTTGCCTATCGACAGTGTGTTTGGGGATGATTATCGATAGGTAGGTTGTTTACAATGCCGTTTAGCACCCCTTGACCCTATATAAGGAGATCATGATCTCACTTTGAAAGGAAGCCCAGAAAGATCCCTCTCCGTGGTCTCAACACTATCCTCTCAAAGTCAGCGTGGATTGTCTATTGAAATCTTTCCTCTACATTCCATTCCCATCTATTTTACACCCAATTTAGCGAAAATCCTTTCCCAATCCTCCTACAAACTCCATCCACTTGCAAGAGTAGCCTTTTCAATAATAAAAATCAATCTTTACATCTCCAAAGAAGGTCTAAAAATTCTTCTCTCTTTTAGTTTCCTTATTTTTTCATTAGTTATCTAATATTTACTTTAACATTACACCCTTGTTTGTCCACACATATTAATAATCTCACTTTTTATAAGTAGTATTGCACATAATATATTTTCTATAAAAAAACCCAAAAAAAGGGTTTAGTCATAAATTCCAAATGGGATTCTTCGCCACATTTTTCTCAAATCAAAACATCCTTTCTCTACACACACACTTATCTAAATAAAATCCCCGATTAGATTTATGGGATAAACCCCATCCTCGTATTACATACGAACTACGTGGACTTTGATTCCTTTTTAGCATACGAAGGCGTCTCGGGTTAAAATCCGAGACTCGAGTCATACTTGCATATTTTTATTCATATATTATTTATATATATTATACTTATGATTCTTATTCGTGCTTTATCTTGCACATGTCATTGTTTCACCATTACAATTGATATCCTAATGACCGCACACATGATGTTTTTTTAGTTATTATTTAGGGAATACTCTATGAATGACCTCACTCCGCCATTCTCCATGACGCGAGTTGAGAAATTCCATTCTCTCTTATATATACACGCGCACACACTTCATGGAATTTTTAAGAAGAATAATAACACATTCCCATGAGAGATCGAAGGGGATGGATGGGTGACTAGAACCTTCCCATTCCATAACTTATCCCCAAACCTTTGAACTAATTAGTTTTGCAAGCATCAGTATGTCTTTGATGTCGTTATGTCGAGGCCGCAACATCTTTTTTGTTTGTTTGTGGAAAATAGGCTGATGACTCTATCTCTTTACATCATCCCACATCGATGATGACCGAAGCGCACCTAGAAAGGGTGCGAGACCTTCTTATTCTCTCCCTCCAACCGCATGCACGAGCGCCAAAACCCCAAGCAATAGGAGGAATGGGATGGCCATGGTTTAATTTTTATTATTTAGTTTACATTTGTGTAGTTAACTTCCTTTTACCTTTTTAATCCACCCATATCATCTTTTATTTTCCCCTTTTTAAGTACGAAATCCATATCATCCTAAATACTATTTGTTATGGATTCAATCCTTACTTACCACTAGACTCCCATAGTGTAGCCAGTTGTGGTTATTTTTGTTAGGTGGTAAACACCCAATGACAAATTTATTTTACAAAGTTTATCCCTCATCAAAATTGAGTTGTTGCAAGAGAAAGGTGTTTTTTGGGGATTTTAGTGATTTAGTACGTTGTCTATATCTTGTATATTCTATTTTTTGTTTTAACATGATTTGTGACTTTCACCTTTTAATATCAAGAAACTTGAAATTTGGGGGCTCGTCGCTTTTTTGAATTTCACATGAGGTAAAATATCTCATTCTAACCCCTTAAATAGTTTTAATTGTTACGATAATGGTTCTAAAATCTACACTCCTAAGAAAATGAGTAAATTTTTCAAAATTATTGAGGATGAAATAAGTAAGCTTCAAAAAGGAAAAAAAAAATACACCACCTGTGATGATGGATGATTATATGAAGATTTTTGAAAATGAGAGGATTGAAAAAAGAAGTTGGGAAACTTTGCAAACTGAAAAAAGGAAATGGACGATGAATTTGAATTTTAACCTTTGATTAATGATTCAAAATTCTAGTGGTTGAATATATTTCATTTCCTTTGTTCCCCACCATTATGCACCTATGACAACTACCGTAAGAATCAGATGAAAATCTTAAGGACTTTGACCCTATTATTGAAAGGGAATGTTTTTTCGAGATGCTTTCTCTAATGGGCTATTCACTTACACTAGCCCTACCTCCCATTCTAATTCAAAACCTTCTTGGGGTAATTTAGTTTTTAGTTTCTTGGGACTGATTTGCTCTTGTCCCCCGTAACATCCAAATTCTCCATCACTCATCTTTTGTATGATGTCTCTTTTTCCCCTCCCAAACCATGCCTTACATTGTTCAAATGTCATTTTAAATTTTCAGGAGGCATGATATTTAGTGAGGTCCCTCCATTAATTCCTTAAAGTTAAATTATATTCTTGGTGGGCCCTCAAAAATTTCAACTTCTTGTGTAGTTAGTTAGAAGTTTAGATTTTAGTTCTACGTTATAACTTCTTGTGTAGTTAGTTATTTAAATATTTTTCGTTATTCTTGATATTAACATGTTTTATGGAATCAATGGACTTGTACTATCTAAAGATTGCTCTATTTTAGGTAATATCATTCACTCCATCTCATTAAGTTGTGCTCTTGATTCGCATTGAGGATATAATGAAATGGTTATGTTATGGCATGTGAGTTATTGTTCCCATTCATTGGTAGTTAATTTGATTTATTAAATTTTCATACCAAGTATGCTTTTTGTTGTAAAAAAATTGAAATTTTTTATAAAGATTTTCTTTATTTTTCTTTGTTGGGAAGTTTGTCCTTACTTACAATGCTCATTCATAGATAATTCGATGATGCACATTATTGATTTTAGAAGTTATTATGCTTTAGTCCTTAAATCAATGATATTATGAAACACTTCATGAATTGAACTTTGAACCTATGAGCATTTTATTTTTTCTTACTGAAGTGATTTCGTTTAAGGCTTTTACAACTTGGTGATATTTTATTGCATTGTATATAATTATACTAAGGGAGAGTTGTGCTTTTCTTCATTTGTCAGTGTTTATGCATTGCTATTTCATTCTTAAAAACATTAAAGTCATCGGCAATCTCACTATTCTTTCATTCATCATTCATTAATTGAGTTCACTATGAAATTTGTTACTTAAGGATGTTTTCAAAGTTGTCTTCACTTGATAATCGTGTAAAAAAATAAGATAGAATCACAGTCTCTCTTTGTTAATTAACCCATATGGACCTTGACCTCACCATAAATATTAACCCATTCAACCTTTTTAGCCTAAATATAACCTTTCATTTCTAAAAACGCACGGTTATACAGATTTAGTTTATCTTAGGTTACACACATAAAGATCCAATTTTTAAACAAATTTTATCTTGATTAAAATTAGTTTTGCATGCAAGATAATTCCCAATCCAAAATGTTTCAAATCAAAACCTAAACTAATCAGAAGAAGAATTGAGGAAAAATCCATTCCGGGCAAAACCTAAATTTAGCACTGTCAAAGAGTTTGATGGGCTCGATGACTTGGAGAATACTTAGAGAGATGCTAAGCATATTGCACAGAGTCTCCAAATCATCAACATAAAATGATTCAGTCTAGCACCACCCGTAGGAAATATCTCTTCCGTTGGTATCCACCGATCATCCTTAGGAATGCGGAATCTTTTCTTCTTCAGCAGTAGAGTCGCAACTCCACAAATCATCCATAAAGAAAATTATACAAGAACTCGATGTAGTGTATGGAAATTGGGATTGATAAAACTAGACAAAGTATATTTAAGGATCTATGATTTGGAAAATAAAAGTGTCTTTATGAAAAAAAAGTAGAAAACTTTTAGTGCAATTATATTAATTGATTTTTGCCAAAATATTAGTGTAAAAATGTCCAAAATAATCCTTTTTTTAATAGAAAAACACGACTTTTGAGGCGACAGACTCATTTAAATGAAAATAGGAGTTCTTTCGAAAGAAAATCCTAGTTTCATTCTAATGAGGCCCAATCTCGTTCGAACAAAATTCTTAGCTTGTTCAAACGAGCTTCCTACTAACTTCCAATGATGTTTGTTCTGTCAGAGAGAGACCATTTATTAGATGTTTGTTAGAAGTTTGATTTAATGCTTTTAGTGCTTCTTTCAAACGAAATTCAACCTCGTTCGAATGAGAATAAGGTATCATTCTAACAAGATGGCCATCTTATTCCAATGAACTAAAAATTAGATTTTTTTTAAATGCCTCGAGTATAAAAATGTACCATAATTGTAACACCCCGCGCATTCAGGCAAGCGAGGTGGCCAGTCGCCGCCTCAAAACTACATCGGGCATCACGAAATAAGTTATCATTCTCAACATGTGATAGAAATATGAGACTCTAAAAAAATATCCAAAGGATATAATCAAATTTATCCAATAAATATTGGCATTCATGCAAAATAAAAATCCATCACCATGCTATCTCCAAAATAAATCCAACTCCAAATAAATATAAAACCCAAATTAAATAATACAACTATAAGTATCTGACTGAAACAATAAACAATTGTGGAATCTATTGGCCCACTAAATTTAGAAATAAAAATCTAATAATAAAATTCAAAGAATGGAAAGTAAATCTAAACTACTGAAGTAAATAAAATAAATCTACAGATGCACTCTCAAAAATATCTCCAATCACTCTTGTGCAGCTACTCCATAACTATACCTGAAATGTTAGTCAACGCAATGGGTCAGAGCCCACCGCATGAATACTAGCTACTCCTCCCAATTAGGGTCGGTAAACCCAAACAATAACATTATACATGATAAACATGACAATAGAGTATTTTATTTTAAACGAGATATATATTAACGTGCGAGTAAAAAAAAACTACTACCATCAACCCACATAACTAAGTCACCCCAATTGTTTAAGTCCAATTATTCCATTTCAATTATAATTTAAACATTAGCTCTTATTCTAAATTAATTTAATTATACAATTATTCTTATTCGTGCGACACAACTATTGCCAGTCAACTCCTCTACTGGTTCTGAACACACACGTGGTGCGCTTAAGTTCTAGCAAATCACACATATTCCCCTCACTATAGCCAGTCAACCCGAGTTCTGTCAACTTTGCACGTACTCGTGAGGTTCCATGCACGAGGTGTCACTATAGCTAGTCGACCTAATATGTGTCATCCCTACACATACTCGTGATGCGAACACACCCCCACGTGGTTATAGCCAGTCAACCCAATTATTGTTTGTTCTTCACATACTCGCGATGCAAATTCTTTTTAATACTCGCTTATTATCTAAGACATTAATTATCAATTTCTCAAGTTCTTGTTATTTCCTAATAACCCCACCCTTCCATCGAGCATAAATCCTCAAATTACACCTTGTCCTATACCTAGATGTCTCCCAAACGCAAGTGTATTATAGCCTATAATTAGGAAAAATACCTACCAATAGCTATTACCTAGCCTCACACCTAGGCTAACGATCCAACGAAAATGATGTATAATTCAGCCCCACCCCAGAATCATCAACCCGTAAAAAAACATTAACAACTACGGCCTACATTCTAGTCTCATACCTAGCAAACAACCTAAAAATAAGGTGAAAGCAATAACTACCCCAACAATTTTGTCATTCCCGTGGTGTCAATTATTACTACAATTAACGAATCACATATGGCATTTTTTTTAACTCATCAGAACCATTCATTAAATTGATCGCAAGATCCATATTTATCCAAATTATGTCCGTATAATTATAATATTAATTAAAAGAATTCATTTTCTCATCAATCAATAGAATTTCAATTCACATGAATATTTTTGGGAGCATACAATAATAAATATCTCCTCTACAAGATGCACATAAATAACGTGGTTTTACATGTCGAAATGAATTTATACATCCCACAATTTATTCTACATGCGAACATCAAAAATTCTAACGGAACCCCAACCTCTATTTTATGCATGCAAGGGTCTTGCGTCTTAATTTGTATTAAAAATTTGAATAAAATAAGTACCAAACTTTAGTATCAATCTCCCTAATTAGTCATTCTAATTGATTTTAAGAAAACAATAATTATTAATGTTTATGAAACATTTAAAATGCATAATACCAAAGGGGAACAATGGAAGTATTGATGCCTGTAAAAACCGTTTCAAGAATCTGATTAAATGGTTGCGTTCCTCTCGAGAAAACAACAAAAACATGTTCTTGGACAATCTTGAAAAATCTTGATGAAGTTTTTCAAATCTTGAGTTGAAAGATGAGTTTAAAGGATTTAGGTTTGAAAGAAAAGAGGGGATGAAAATTATGGGAGGTTCTTTGTAACACCCAGCGCATTCTAGCAAGCAAGGTGGCCAGCCGCCACCGCCAAACTACACTGAGCGTCACAAAATAAGTTATCATTCTTAGCATGTGACAGATATATTAGGCATATAAAATTTCATTCCACGAGATAATAATAAAATTGAACCAATAAATATAACCATGCATGCAATATTAAAATCCATCACCATGTTATTCTCCAAATAAATCCAACTCCAAATAATATAATCTCAAATAAATGCTCCAACTATAAATATCTTAATAAAACCATAAACAACTTTGGAACTGATTGGCCCACCAAATCCATAAATAGAGTCTCATAATACAAATGGGACTGAAAGGAAAATAAATCTAACTATTAAAGCATCTAAAATAAGTAAGTCTCTAGTTGTACCTCCAAAATATCTCTAAAACTCCTTTGCATCTAATTTAATGCTATACCTGAAATGTTAGTCAACGCAATGTGTCAGAGCCAACCGCATGAATACAAGTTACTCTCCCCAATTAGGGTCCGTGAACCTAGACAGTAGCATTATACATAATATATACCACAATTGAATATTTTAAATTAACGCGATAATTATTGACGTGCGAGAAAAAATAAACAGTTATCATCTAATCACGTAATTATGCCACCCCAAGAGTTTAAGTCCAACTTATGTTATCACAATTTGGCAATTACTTCTAAAGTCACCATGTTTACTTTAATTGATTTATAACATTATTATTATTATCATAGCGGTGCCGTCATAGCCAAGTGACCCTAATGTATCTCATGCACTTATTTGGGGTCGTTTAAAGTTTTATACCACATACATTCCCCTCGCTATAGCCACTCACCCTGTATTCAGTCAATCCTAAACTTATTGGTGAGGTTCCATGCACAACACATTATAATAGCCAGTCAACCCATATTATGTCAACCCTGCACTTATTACAACGCCACACCCACACGTCGCATAGACAACCAACCCGTATTCTTTCAGTCATGCACTTATTAACGATGCCAATTCATTTTAGCACCCGCTTATTATCTTAGACATTAATTCTCAATTTCTCATTACTATAAATTATACTCACCCTATTATAGAACATAATCATCGAACCTACCCCTAGTCCCATACCTAGAGGTCTACAAAGGTCTACAAAACACAAGCATATCCTACCCTATTTTATAGGATGAATTTCTATCAATTATCTCTTCCTAGTCTCACGGTTAAGCTATTCAAACCAATGGAACGACACCAAAATCAGCCCCACCCCGGAATATCCCATCCGTAAAAATATATACTAACTAGTCCCATACCTAGAAAGTGTTAATCGCAACTAAGGCATACCCATTAGTCCCATACCTAGCAATTATTCCTAAAATTAGGGTGAGAACATACTACTCAAAATATCGTCGTCCCCACAGTGATGAATATAATTAACACGATAAGTCGCATAATCCAATTTATCAACAAATATACAATTTCTCATATAATCACAATCAAACTAAATTTAATTCGTTCAATCCATTATCGTAATTAACACAATTTATTTTATCCAACAATTATAATTTCAACATCATACGAGTTTAAGGAGCACGCCGCGATAATTTACTTTGATCATACCTACATAATTCTATATTATTTCACAAGTTCCCTTTTCATTTAAATAGCGCAACTATGATTTTCTACATGCAAACCTTCCCCCATAATAACAAAATCAAATCTCTACCCTAAGCACACAAGGGTTATAAGTTTTAATTCAGATTAAGATTTTTCACAAAATAGTTCCAAATTAGATTTCAGTTTCCCTAATTAAGATTGCTAATTTATTTTACGAAAAACATGAAATTAATGTTTAGGCGACATTTAAAACGTATAATACTAAAAAGAGAGAAAAGAAGTATTCATGTCTGAAGGGAAGTCGATTGAAAATTCTGATTAGATGGTTATGTTCCTCTCAAAAAATGGATAAAGACTCATTCTTAAAAAATCTTAAGAAAACTTGATTTAGATCTTCAAAACTTAGGTTAAAAGTTGGGTTAAATAGGGTTTAGGTTTTGTTGATAAGAGAGAATAAAATTATGGGAGGCTACTGATTTTTGAGAAGGCTAAAATGTGTTTTAAAAGTCATAAACTCGTCACTTTATTATAACACCCCGCACAAAACATGAGGCACTACTATGATTAAAACTAAACTAAATCATCAACAATTAGTATAGAGCATCTATATTCCACAAAATAATGAATCCAAAATTTACATTTCTAAAATAATGACAATTAAATTATACTTGAAAATAATAGTAAGCTCTCCAAATAAATTACACTGCCAAGCTATACAAAAATAAAATCCTCCAAATGTCGTGCTCTAAAATCCTCTAAAAATTCATAGGGTCCAAATCCATGCTAACCTGCCATGAAAAGAAATATACGAGGAAGTACGCAATATGATAAGAATAGATGCTTAAAAAATAACGGTGAATAAATGCAATAATTTGAATATTAATTCAAGTTCAATGCGACATTCGAGCATTGTACCAATTTAATTTTTCAAAAATACATAAATAGGTCACAGGGCCTCACCCTCACCTAAGCTTCGTAAAGACTCATCCTAGCTATTGGACTTTTGAACTATTGGCGGGTGACCATTATCAGTGTCATATAAAAATTTCATGACACCATGTTCATCAACAAATACAATATCTCAAATCGAATCAATATTTTGGATTCTAATAAACGTCATGATATCAATAATACGAGTACAAATAAATGAGGAACAAAATGACTATTCTCAAGAGATTAAATGAGCATATTGAATAAACCTCGTACTTCAAAATCATCATAAGAAACTCATAAGATTCTGCCTTAAAATTCTGATCAGACCACTACATTCCTCACGCGAAAACAATAAAAACTCGTTCTTGCCCAAACTCAAGAAAACACCAAATAAGCCTTCAAATCATGGGTTGAATATTAGTTTAAATGGGGCTAGGGTTTTGTAGATGGAAATAGATGAAAAAAAGGAGGATACTGATTTTTGGGAAGGTTAAAATGTGTTTTAAAAGTCCTAAACTCGTCACTTTATGTTTATATACCAAAAAGAGTTTTCCTAATCAAACACAAACATGCAAAAATTTATTACGGATGATCAGACCATTGAAATTAACTAAAATTTTAGCTTGTCATAGCGAATGGTGACATGGAACTGCTGAAAAAAATTCAACTGGATCAGACGATCGAATTTTTTTATTTTTTACCTCCTTAGACGGGATCCTCCCCCTATTTTTATACAAAAAGTTCTAATTTTCAAATTTTAATCCCGACTTAAATTTCACTTAAACCCTTATTTTTATATATAAATACCAACCTTTTTACATACCAAAATTAAATAAATAACGAAAAAAAAAAATTTTTTAAGATTTATTTTAACAAAGATTTTTATGGCTCAAAAATCACGGAGTGTTACATTTATGTTTACATACAAAAAAGAATTTAAGTCATAATCAAACACAAACACTAAAAAAATCGTACGAAAGGTTGGACCTATGGAATTTGCTGAAATTTTAATATGTTGTAGCTGAAGGCGAGACAAAACTGCACACAAAAATTCACTTAATCGGACGGTCAAATATTTTTACTTAATTTTTTTGCTCCTTAGATCGGATCCTCCCTCGATTTTTACACAAAAAATTATAATTTCCAAATTTTAATCATGATTTAAATTCCACTTAAAATCTTATTTTTATACCTAAAAACCAACATTTTTTCATACCAAAATTAAATTGATTCCAAAAATTATTTTTTCAAAATTTTTAATTTAACAAAGATTTTTACGGCTCAAAAATCACAGGGTGTAAAACTTTAAACATGACCGAATAAGTGCAGGACATACAGTAGGGCCGGTTGGCTATGATGGCACTACTATGTCAATAGTAGTAATGTGATATATCAAATTAAATAAAGATGGTGACTTTGGATGTAATTACCAAATTGTGATAACATAAGATGGACTTAAATTCTTGGGGTGGCATAATTATGTTATTAGACGATAGTTGTTTATTTTTACTTTCACGTTAATAATTATCGTGTTAATTTAAAATATTCAATTACAGTATTTATTATGTATAATTCCACTGCCTGGGTTCACAGAACCTAATTAGGGAGAGTAGCTTCTATTTATGTAGTGGAATCTGACAGATTGCGTTGACTAACATTTTAGGTATAGTGTTGGAGTAGTTGCATAGGATTATTAGAGAAATTTTGGAGGTGCATCTAGAGACTTACTTATTTTAGATACTTTAGTAGTTATATTTATTTTCCTTTCCATAACATTTTTATTATGAAACTCTATTTATGGATTTAGTGGGCCAATCGGTTCCACAGTTGTTTATGGTTTTACTCAGATATTTATAGTTTGGAGAATTCATTTGAGATTATATTATTTGGAATTGAATTTATTTGGAGATTAGCATGGTTATGGATTTTAATATTGCATGAATGGATATATTTATTGATTCAATTTGATTATTATCTTGTGGAATGAAATTTTATATGCCTCATATATCTGTCACATGCTAAGAATGATAACTTATTTTGTGATGCTCGGCGTAGTTTGCCGGCGGCGGCTGGCCATCTCGCTTGCCAGAATGCACGAGGTGTTACATTCTTACTTTTAGAGAAGGCTAAAATTTGTTTTAAAAACCTTAAACCTATCACTTTGTGTTTTTATATCAAAAAGAATTTTAGTCCCAAACAACTCTAGAATTAAAGAGTTTTAGTTTTGAAAACTGTGCAAGCGAACTGGTCCTCCCCTCCATCCGAACTGGTTTGGATTCCTTGACATCAAAATTTCCCCCTTACTTTATATAATGCAAGACTCTCTTATTTTGAATCTGATTTTAATTCCGATAAAACACCTTTTTATTTAAATCAAAGTCATAATTTTCAAATGTGTTTTCCAAAAAATTATTTTTACCCAAAATTTTAAATTGCCAAGAAAATTTTATCTTTTAAAAACACGGGGTGTTACAAGAATATAATTGGATGAGAAATAATCAAAACCTCAAATCCATATACCTCCAAAAATGTTTGTGATGAATCCAAAGGATTGAAATTCGTAAATGATGCTCGCTCACTAACTTGTGTTCAATGATTGTGTGGATGCATATGGGGATGTAGTATTTTATTTGTAACGAGATATGCCAAAATATCAAAAATATGAGAAATTATAAATTTTTTTATCTTACAAATATCCCCCTTTGTCTATTCCAGTGAAAAACAAAAACCAAACCAAATTAAAACCCTAAAGACAATGTTCTACTAATGCCCTCCCAATCCCATAATGGAATGACATTCGAGACATTCCCTTCAACTGAAATTCTTTATCCTGTGTTTTCTATGAGATCATCATCAAAGCAGACCTACATATATGAAAACAAGAATATTGTGATGCATTTGAGTTTAAATCAAAAATAAACTCCCCTTGTCTAAAGAAAAGATGAACTCCCCCTCAATTTGTTCGCCCCCTTTTTGTCCTAAATAGACAATTGGTTAGAAACTAGCATGAAATACTAGCATCACCTGAATCCGAATGAAATAACATCAAAAAAATAATCAATAAGCACATGCGATCATAATTTCTAAATTGCTTCCAAAGAACTATTTTTGAAAATTTTCAATATTTTTTCAAAATATATCTATAAATGGTATATATATGTACAAAAAATTCCTAACACGATGGAATAACAGTAAAATATTCGAATCGTGAATGCAGAATGTAATTTTCCACAGACAAATGAAAATAAGCATTTATAACATCGGTGCAAAAAGTTTTTAAAGAAAGAACTTAATCTCAACCTTAGGTGTAAAAAGGTTAACCAAATGAAATTGACTCGACTTATGCAACATGCCATGAATTTAAATGCTTCTCAAATCAATAACGCAAAATAATTTAATTCTTTTGAAAAGAGTCCGTTGTGCAAACCCATTGATCTTTTACTTTATAAAACCCTCAAAATCTCGCATGTTTAGGAATTCACACTCAAATTTTTGAAGATATCATAATGCTGATGCGTAGAGAATCATGAATGAAAAGAAGAATAGGGAACTTTTATTGTTATGTGCCATTAATCTTTTAAAATCTTTTTGCAAATGATGGATTTAATGGAAAGCTAATTTTTCTCTTTTGTAGACCCTTTCCATTGCTTAACATAAAACATATTTTCCTGGAAACAAAATACGGGAAATTGTTCTTTAAAGGACAACTTATCTCTTAGTACATTTGGTTAAATATTAAAAACTATTGAGATGATAATTTCGTATTCTCCATATGATAAGCATGCACAATGTTCAAAAGTTCGTGCATGCGGCAATATATGTGGTAAAAATATATCATGAAGAAACTAATCATCAATGAAAAAAGAAATGCTAGCCACACATTATTAAGTACACTAAAGAAACAAAGCTATGTCTAAAAACACTACGAAAAAGCCACATGAATGGATGGAATGTAGGAGTGATCCGAATATCATAAATGCACATTCATATATGGTGAAAAAAGAAAATATAAAAATATTTTTGGATTTTTCAAAATACATCAAAAAGAATAAACAAGTATAAGCATAACAATATAATAGAAATACAATTTAGCAATAAGGACAAATGATATGAATAAGATAATTACCCTATACTAGAAAAAGTGCTCGAACTCAATCAAGAGAACAAATATTCAAAGACTTCCTAAGATTCTCGAATCTAACTACATCTAAAGGTTTCATGAAAATATCAGCCAATTGGCGCTCAGTGCTTACAAAGCTCAAGGACATGACCTTATCATCAATGAGATCATGAATGCAATGTTTATGTATCCTAATGTTCTTCATGTGGGAATGGTAGACCAGATGATAGGATTTATGAATTGCACTCATATTATCACAGCAAATAGTCATTGAGCCGTGGGAAATCTCATAACCTTCCAACAATTGCTTCATCCATAAGAGTTGTGTGCAACAACTCCCGATGACTATATACTTGGCCTCTGCCATGGATAAGAATGTGGAGTTTTTTTTTTGCTCAGATAAGAGACGAGCATTTCTAAAGTAAAAACACCCACTCGAGGTTATCTTACAACTATAAAAATACCCGGCCCAATCGATAACCGAATAGGCGAACAAAAATTTGTTCTAAATCCTTGATTAAAGTGTCTTTACTAAGCTTAGTAGATGTACTCATAGGTGTGTGTGAGTTCTTAGCGGAGTCTAATCTAGACTTCTTCCCTAGGTCCCTAACATATTTGAATTGATATATGAATATCCTATCGATATGATGATGCACTTAAAGACCTAAGAAGAATGTAAGCTCACTAATCATTCTCATCTCAAAATCGCTTTCCATCCCCTCCTCAAATGTATGAGCATGTCGATAGCACATGGATCCAAATACTATGTCGTCCACATAGACTTAGGCAATCAATATCGCACCACTCTCCCCTTACAAAAATGTCTTATCCACTCCCCCTCTCTTGAAGCCACAAGCTAATAGATAATAAATGAACACCTCCTACCAAGAATAGGGTGCTTTCTTCAAACCATACAGGGCCTTCTTAGGATAAAAGATGTGTACTAAGTGCTTTGGGCGTTCAAACACCTTTGGTTGTTCCATGTACACTTCCTCCTATAGAATGTCATTAAGAAAGGCATTCTAGACATCTATTTGATATAATTGAAGTGTTGATGACATACTATAGGGAGTAGTAAGCAGATGAATTCAAGCCTAGCAATAGGAGCAAGTGTCTCATCAAAGTCTACACCCTCAATTCATGAGTATTCTTGAGTGACTAACCTAGAATTATTCTTAACTATGGTATCATTCCCATCCATCTTAATCTTGAAAATTGACTTGGCACCAGTTACACTAGTCTCTCTAGCTCAAGGGACTAACTCCCAAACATCGTTCTTGCGAAACTAAAGAAACTCATCTTGTATCACAGATATCCAATGATCATCCTTGAGTGTTTCTTTAACATTCTTGGGCTCGACTAAGGAGGTGTAGAAAAAGTAGCTAACCACATTCTCAAGTTGAGCACAAGTCTTTACACCTACAGTAGGATCGCCAAGTATGGAGAAAGGGTCATGACTCTTTCAAACCCAAGAGGATGGATCCTTTAAATCAAGAGTGGGATGCACCGAGGTAGTATGAGTAACAATGGGATTATCATCGGGGGTGCATCATTCTCACACTCGAGGTCAGGGCCAACGAATGTTGATGACTCATTGTCTCTAATAGTAACATTTATTGACTACATAACCTTAGATCCTATAAGGTTAAGCACCCTATAATCCCTTCCTGACGATGAATAACCAAAAAATATCCCCTCATCACTTTAGGACTCGGGCATTTAAAAATTCTCACTATTTGTCAAAATTTATCAAGGATTACCAAATACTTGAAAATATGATAGGTTGGGTTTCTTCCATTTCCACACATCATAAGGCGTGTGTAATGTATGTGGATGAAGATATAACTGATTCATCGAATGGCATGCGATATTAGTTGTCTCTGCCCAAAAATATCTAGGCACGTTTCTCCTAAAAAGCATGGATATATCCATCGCTTGAACCATCTAATTCTTCCTCTCAAATATCCTATTTTTTGGGAGTACTAACGGCCAAAAACTCGTGTTTAATTCCCACTTCATCACCTTAGATATCCACTCTAGCTTCTTTGAATTCACTATTATTATCACTATGCATTCGATTAATAGTGATACCATGTTGGGTTTATAGGACATGAAACTTAGTTGTTAGAAACTCAACCATATCATACTTTTTCTCAAAGAAACCCACGATATAGTACCTTGAGAAACCATCGACCATCATGAGAAGTGTAATGGTATTCAACTTTATATGGGGCTTAGTATTTGTTTTCCTTGTTGGTAAGGATTATAAATCGAGGAAGTTCATTTTTAAAATGATGGCAAGCCAAGAACTAGGTCTTTCTTCACTAATCTCTCAAGATCTATAAAGTTTGACAAAGTTTCATAGAGGAGACCGTGGAGTTATTACGCATAAAGGAGATCTTGGTAATCATCCCATAACAATTATCTCCGGTCCTTACTTCTTGTAAAAATAGTTCACTAGATTTATCATATATGTTACACTCAAATCGGTCAAATTTTACCGTGAAGTTTACATCGCAAAGTTGGCTTATTCTAATTAAGTTCTCTTTTAACCCCTCGACGTACACCATGTTGTCAATATTATGATATTAGGGTATCTTAAAACAAACACTTCCTAAAATGCTGGACCTAATATGATCTCTAAAGGTGAGTTTTCTTTCCTTACGATCCATAAGGTCAGTAAAATACGACTTGTCACTGGTCATGTGACTAGAGAAGTCACTATCAAAATACCATTGGGAAGTGTTTTGTACATTGAGATCAATGTGAACAACAAGGCCTTTTTCGTCTTACTTATTTACTCAAGTGGAGCTAAACTTTTTTTTTACCTTATCGTTTTTAGTTCTAATCGTATCACTAGAAGCGTTCTCAAAAGGCATAGACATACTTTAAAATTATTCTATTAATCTTTGAGAAGTGGCAACTGGGAACTCAACTTTCTCTCTAGAACTAGTAAAGTTGCTATAGCGGTGCATAGGAGTATGTTTACGTGTAGTTATTTCCAACTTATAGAAAAATTCCCAAAGGTGACCTATCCTTTTGTAATTGGTGAAAAAATAGACTTGTTTGGGTCTACCTTGGTTTTATCCTTTAGGTTGAACTTTCTTTGGTGGTTTAGGCCGAGGACCATAAGGATTTACCATAAATTTAGGAACTGATTCCGTTACAGCATGGGAAGTGGATGCATCGCTTAACCTATTCCTTGCCTCTCCCTAAAGCCTAAACGGGGCCCAAGGAACATCTTTCCAACCTTATTAGATGTATCTTATATAGTAACCTTGAGCTCTTGGTAATGTTCGAGATCTCAATCGAGTTGGGATACAATGGGTTCAAGTTTCTCACGAGTCTTTAATGAAGCCTGAAGATCACTCGTAACGCTATCCACTTTGTTGATCAAGTCATTATTTTCCCTCTACACTAAAATGACTTTCTCTCTCTCTTAAAGAAACTCCCATTGAGGACTCTCTTTCTCTCGACTCATTCAACTCTTTATCCAGAGATAATACCCTAATAGCCTAAAAAAAATTGTTTTAAAAGACTCTATATAAATCTCGACGTAATCAGGTTGGAGGTAAAATTCTCCATCACTCTCTACGGAATGACTAGGCTCACTATCGAGGTCATCATGTTTGGAAACATCCTCATCGACGTGAGATGTACTCAATGTACTAACATGATTATCCATGAACATGGTGAAGTTACATCCATGTGGTGATTCATCCCCCGAATTCGTCGACTCAACCTCGTTATCATTAATAGTGACATTATAAGCGGCCTTGCGTTTGCCCTGTCTCTTTAGCCTCGTAGCACTCTCCTGGGATTTATGACCCTTAACCTCACACTTATATCATCTCTCCTAATGTTTTTTAGGCTACTCTACTCTCGCATTTTCAAATTTTTTATTGACAGATTTAAAATCTTTATTTTTTTGAAAAAAAATATTTTCTTTGGAAGAATTTTCTTTTATTAGCTTGCAAAAAAAATTGAAATTTTTTGCAAAAAGGGAAAGGTCCTTGATATTAAACTCAAATTCAGAGTCAAAAGAGACCTCCTATTTATTTTTAGATTGGACTGTCAAAGCAATTACTTTTTCTTTTGGCTTTTGAATTTTACGTAACATGTCGATTTAATAAGTTTGAAGGTCTCTTATGAGTTCTTTTAACCTAACACTTTCTATGATTACCAATGAATTAAGCTCTGTAACTTCATGGATAAAATAGGACGATCGGGATATCAAAATATTTTTCTTATGCGAGTCTCAAGAATTCTCTTACCCAAATTAAAAGTAGAATTGAATACATCAGATAAACGTACATAAAACTCATCAAACATCTCAACCTCTAGCATAGTAATGGTCACAAACTATGTGGTGATATTTTGTAGTGTAGAACCTTTCACATCGCTAGAACCCTCATAAGTGAGTTGGAGGATATCCCATGCTTCCTTAGACGTGGTGCACGTCATGATGTGGTGGAACACATCAAGGGTGATGGCTCTCGAAATTGCACTTAAGCCGCTAGAGTTAAAATGAATCCATATAAAATCATCATCAGTCCATGCATTGATAGGTTTAATACTTTCAATATTGTCATGAATCACAGTAGGTGGTGTCTACCCTCTTTCACAATCAATCCAAACACGCTCATCAATCATTTTTAATGCTAACCTCATTCAAACTTTCCAATACATATAATTTGACCCATAAAAAATAAGAACCCTATTATACAAATTATCCAAATAATCCCCACATACAAACATAAAAATTAGGGTAACCTACACTGATATCAATTTGAAAATGTAATTTTTTATTAAAGCATGAAATCGAAGATTATAATGTGTTAAATTAAATAAAACAAGAATTATTGATGCATGACACGATAGAAAAAAACCCAATAATCCAACATAAACTACAAACAAAAGTAAAATAATACACACAAACACAAAGATATATATAAAAGAAGTAGAAAGCACTCACGGAGGATATCATGAATGTGAAATTAGCGATTAGCGACCCAGTTCGTGTAATTAACGTTTAGATGAGTCCAACCTTGAGTATCATCTCCAACCACGTAAAGAGCTGCATTGGATACTTTTAATGAAGAAAAAATGAGAAGCATGGTTATGAGTCGAGCGAATTTCATACCCAAATCCATATTTTGTTTATTGAGATGAGAGAAAATGGGAACTTTTGATACGGGTTGCATTGTTTATAACGCAAAGACCATTATACAGACAAAATGTGTTATATGAATTTATTTGTATCATAGATTACACACATAAAGATCCAATTTTTAAACCAATTTTATCTTGATTAGAATTAGGTGTGCATGCAAGATAATGTCCAAACCAAAATGTGCCAATTAAAAACCCAAACCAAGAAGAAGAAGAAGAAGAATGAGAATTGATTACTTACAAACTACTTAGGGATCCACTAAGTATAATGCACAAGGTCTTCAAATCTTTAACAAAAAGTGATGCAATATAGCACCACCCACAAGTAGATCTTCCATCGGTTTTGATGTTTTGTATGGAAATTGGGTTTGGAAAAACTAAACAAATCATATATAAGGATGTATCATTTGGAAAATAAATTTTGAAAAATATTTTTGTTAAAAACTCCTTGAGTATAAAAACATTCCATAATATAGTTAACTAAGAAATAATCAAAACCTCATATTCGTATACCTTAAAAAAGTGTTCATGACGATTCCAATGGCTTGAAAGTCAGAAATGATGCTTGGTCATTAACATGTCATAAAAAATCGCGTGGATGTATATACGGATGTAGTGTTAGGCTTGTAACAGGATATGACAAAATATCTAAACGGTGAGCAATTATAAATTCTTTCTCTTACAGTTTCAAAACCCATAATCTCATAACCAACTCCACATTGGTGTTTTTAACCCTTATATACATTTTCCATACCTTTACTTGGAATCATATGTGGGATTTAATGATGTTTTCGTTTCATGGTTGCAATTAATCATATGAGTTGATTTTTATTATTAAGAAAAATACAAGAAAAGAAAATGGTAAGAGAAAGAAAAAAGAAAGGGGTTGAAAAACGTAAGAATTTTGGTTTTATGTTTCGATAGTAATAATGAAAGTTATACATCAATGTCATATCCATTCATTTTTATGAAAATTGTATTCCCATTTTACCCACAAATTTTCCATTATCATAAGTATTGTCCCCAAATCATTCGAATCCATAAATATCCCATTCCTTTTATAGCCTTAACCAAAAATATACACTACAACTTTTGAAATTCCTACTTGATCCTATGGTGAATGTTATTCAAACGTTTAAATAGTTGTGTTAAAAAAATTCTACTCCTTTAATGAATGTTATCTTTCATTAAATTACAATTTTTCATTTTATAGAGTGTTCTTCATTGATGACATGTGTGTGACCTTGCATCCTTTTACATTTACTCATTATGTCCACATGGTTTGTGTGTGTTATACCCCATTCAAAGTGTTTTTATAGTGTAATCATCGGAGATGTTTGATCCATTCATGGCTTATTATTTATCATAGCTACAAAAGTTTTGCCAAATCATATTTTTTTTCCTGTTCTCTCTCTTCCTCCAATATTTAAGGTTTCAATTGTGATGAAGTTATTCTAATAATTTTAATGATTACAGACTATTGGGTAAATTCTCATTTTCTTTGTTATAATAACTTGTTGAAATCATTTGTGTTTTTGTTGAGCTTGTTTTATTTGATTTTTTTGTCATACTTTTGAGGAAACTTGATGTTTGTGGCTTTCATCCATGAAAACCCTCACGAGACAACACTTGTACACTAGGGTAATCTAAAGGTTTAAGGGCTTATTGCATATGCTAAATGAAATTGTTCGCCCGTAAAAGTGGAATTTATATTTTGTACATGTTTCATCCTTTTTAGTATACCTTGGTTATCTGGATTCTTTTCACTTCATTTCTAGGGACTAGAAATGTATAAGTATGGGGGTGTGATTAGTTCTGAATATTATATTTTATACATCTTTATTCTTTCTCAATTTATCTCCCTCTTATATGTAAATTCCTATATTTATAATCTTTAATATAAAACCTCTATTGTTTATTTTTATATATTTTGGGAGGTATATTTGAGTTTTTGTAGGTATTATGAGTGCATAGTATTATGTTGGATACGTTTCTTAAAAATCGCCAGATGCATCTTCAAGGGCAATTTGGTCTTCTCAAATCATCTTCCCGTGGCCACGGACCGTGCGTCATTTCCAGTCCGTGTGAATATTTTATGGTTTATTTCGTGTGACATGTCAGAATTGGATTAAAGTGAGAAAGATGACTGCCTGGACAGAATCGATTCAAACTCTTTCCAAATCAATTCAGGTACGATTCACTTACACAAAACTCTATTTTTATGGATTTTTCTCAATGGTATATACTTTCGAACTTTAGTTTAAGTTTCAGACATCTTTTTTTTTGGTTAGCTTAGTGTAGGTTTTTAGATAAAAGGTTATTTTGGGAGCTTCCCTCCATTATTTATCCTGGGGCTTGATTTGGAACTACTCATCACCTTATTCATTTATTCCATGGTCTTAACTTGTATTTCTATTTTTTTTTCTAGCTTAGTTTTGATTTAATATAGTTTTTTGTGTTGTTTTCCATTATTGATTAGTTTTTTTAATTTATTTATGATGCGTTTAACTTCCTTTGTTAGGAAGTGGTAGTGTTTATAGAAATATTACAATGTTAATCCATTTATGACCATATTCAATTGAAAGTTTTCTCTTTCATTTTTGTATTTGGTCTCTTCATTTTTTATGCTTATAATTAATTAAATATGTTCGGTTAATTGCAATTTGAATCAAATTCCTTAGAAATTTTTGTTAACCCATGGTGTGGAAATGATCCTAATTTTGTTATGTTTATTCTTTGTTATTTAGTTTTTATTTGTGTAGTTAACTATTTTTCCCTTTTTAATCCACCCATATCATCTTTTATTTTCCCATTTGAAGTACAAAATCAATATCATCCTAAATACAATTCCCTTTGGATTCAATCCCTACTTCCAGCTACACTCCCATAGTGTACCATGTTATGGTTCTTTTTGTTAGGCGGTAAACACCCAATAAAAAATCATTTTTTAAAGTTTATGCCTCATCACTTCTCCTTTTTTGTCATGAAAAGAGACAAAGTAAAGAACTAAACATATAATTGGATCAATTTCACTAAACACATTCTGAGTGTTATAGTGCACTTTTATCCAGTCCAAAGATCATTTCACACACTAACACTCGAACTAATGGTGTATAAAAATCATGCACATTTGGAAGTTACATTGTGAGGGTGGTATGTGGGAAAATACAAGAACAAACAACCATATTTACGATGCAGAAGTCTTTAGCAAGATAAAAATGCAAAAACTCATACTGTTTCATTCTTAACAATAGTTGTCTGTTAAAAGAGTGATAGCATCCTGGTAACTAGGTACATTCAAATACTTCTCATAAAGATATTTGGGATATTTTTCTTCTGGAACACTAAGTCTGTTGCATATCCATAAAAAAGTCTCGCTTCAATTCCCCTCATTTTTTCATAAAGAACTCGATTGCCTCCGTGATCCTTACCATCCACAAGATTAGAATAAAATTATCTCACAATGTTAGGGTAGCATGGTCCGATTTGAAAGAAAATACCAAATCAATATCTTTTATCCAAAAACTTGTTTAAATGTTTATTGGAATAATATTTCAAATCTATTGACCTCTTCCAATGCACATAACATGTTGCAACGAGTTAATGAAATTTGGAAGGTTTAGTGAAGTCAAGTACTTGTGATCTTAATTTTGGAGCCATAAGATATCCTGAAATGACATACGAAGACACAAGCATGGAAATCCTTTGAGAAATGAAATCCAAGGATCCTATACTAAAACTATGAGTAAAAAAACCCCAAAAGTGTAAAATACAATCTACACACACTAAAGCTACTCAATACTTTCCGTTTAAACTGAATATTAGAATAAAACTCATCAATTCTTGAGAAAATTTCAAAAAATCTATCAAAATAATTATCACCAAGCCCTGACACTAAAAAGAGTAAATCGTAGGATCTATGGAACCAAAAAACTTACCGAGATGATGATTTAATCCTCTGAAGTGTGGTTAGGACAACCTAAAAGACTTCTAAGAGCTAAAATTGGAGAAAGGCATGAAGTATATCTAATGGTGAAAAATGTTTTGAGAGAAGAAATGGGTAGGAATCCTAAGACAGTCCCAATTTGGGTGTTTTAAAATTCCCAGGTGTTGTCACTAGAGGGAGAAATATTCTCGCAAGCCTCACTAGCATCTTTCGGCAATATAGGTCACGAATTCTTCTAGCGAATAAAAACTATACAAAAATAGGACACTCGAAAGGAAGTGTACACCCTATATACTAGCTACAAAGAAGATACATTTTAATCCCTAAAATTCCATTTTGAATGATCAAAAAATCTATAAAAAAGATCATACAATGGCTATTGATTATGGACAATGCTCTACAAAAAGAATGGTTTTAGCATTCAATAGCCCAATGTCAAATTAAAGCAATATAAAATATGAGGTGATTCAAATACACATCTCGTAATAGAAAGTGAATAAAATGAATTTTAACCCATAAAATCGAAGAATGGAGATCAATGTTTGAACTCACTTTTGAAATTTTTTGACGTTATGCAATAAAGAGAAAGCCTCATTATTCGTCGAAAACAAATAACATTTTCTACTGTCATATTTCTCCTTCAAATATATAATTATGCTTAAAATACTTTTAAGTCTCATATTTGTGGTGCTACTTAATTTTGGATAGATAGAAATATTTGAAATATAACTTTTGATAAAATTTTGCATGTGGTGGCTTTCGCTGATTAATTACAAAGAGTGGGGAACTATTTCTAGTTTTTCATAGGTAGTGTAACACCCCGCATTTTTAGAGATAATTAAATTTCATAAATGGGTGTGATTTGGAAATTTGAGGAATTTGTCAGAATAATAATTTTTGGAGTTTATGAGTGTTAGATGATTTCTGATGCATGTTATAACTACTTTTGGGAATAAGTAAATGAGCAGGATTATTTTATAACAGGTCGCAGTTGGGTAAAGTGATAGAGGACAATATTTTAAATTGGAAAATTCGGTTTGAGAGGAGTTGGGTTTAATTAGTAAATCGTACTTAAGTGACTCGGATGGAGATTCTGAGTGCGTAGTGGTTTTTAAAATGGCCGATATAGTCAGAATAGTGTATCCGGGGGTAGTGTTTAGACTCCGAGAACTTTTAGATAAATCGGGACTCGAAATTGAGTAAACGAGTCATTTTTGGATTTTAAAGGGATAAACCCTTAATTTCTCCCTATATAAGGAGGGAGAGGGGAAGAGAAGAGAGAAAAGAGGAAGAAAAGGGAAGCTCCGGCCAAACTCCGCGGGATTCGGCTCGGGATCGTCGGATTTTATCACGAGGCAAGTGTTTACTTTATTATTTCATTTAAAGCATAAATCTCATAATATAGTTGGTAGTGATAAATCACAAAGATTTTAGGGATGGGTTTTTGTGAACCAACATGGGTTTTCGAAAAAGTTTAACGGATTAACCCCGAAAAATATCCCAATTGGAAAACTTATGATTTAGTTAATAATTTTTGTGGATAATGGGTTCTAGGATGTTTAGGGCCCTCATAGATTGTGTGTATGTAGTTGATTGAGGTTGGGGGACGTTAGGTGAGGAGGCACAAGCTTGGGAGAAGCTTTAATGGACGAAATAGCTTCTCATAGAAAAAGGTATCCGAAGCGATCGTTCAATCGAGGGTAAAGGATCAGTCGATCAACCTTCGATTGATCGAGGGCAAAGGGTCGATCTATCGACCCTTCAGGATTTTTGGCAATTTTTGCCTGGGGTTAATTATATGGGATGATTTCCAATTTTAATTGGTTCTAGCTTATTCATTTGAGTAAATAAGTATTTATCTAGTAATTCATCACTAGCCATTTGGGGGAGACTTATGGGGGCTAGGAGGTGTTATAATTGTGTGGCAGTAAGGTATATTTTCGAGGAAAATAGACAAATTGAAGGATTAGAAAATTTGGGATTTACATAATGATAAGAGGGGACTTTTAAATAATTATTATCGGAGTGAAATGTATACCTTGGATTAATTGGGTAAAATCCAAGACTTATTTAATTATGGATGTTCGGAGTTAGGGACACCCGAGGGAGTATTTGAGCAAGCGATTATAGCTAAATAATCATGTGAATGGGAAAAAGTAAGTGTATGGAATTAGTGAGTAACTCCTACGAGGTGACTAGGATGGAAATTGGGTTATGGGTTAAAGATAAGTTGAGAGTATACTTATCATACGATTATGAATTAGGATATTTGGAGAGTATATAAAATTCTCAACCGCAATTAAGGTGTGAGGCATATTTAAGTGGGAAAATACTTAAATATTATTATGAGATTGGCAATTTTTGCCACGTATATATTTGAGGAATGATGTAATATAAATGTGTATATATATAGGATGTGATTAAAGTATATATATAATATGATGCGTAGATGTATATATATCTATGTGTGAATCGTATATATATATATATATATATATATATATATATATATATATATAGGCAGGCTCCTGTGCACACTAAGTTTGCACATTACTTTTTTAAAGTAGTAAAAAAAATATTTTTGAGTGGTGGCGCACACAAATTTTTTTATGTGATATTTTAACATTTCAACGGACTCACATAAAAAAATTAGCTGAAAAAACTTTTTTTGCTATTTTTAAAAAATCGGTCAAACTTTCGCAGTTTTTAAAGGGCTTAAAAGCATAGAAAGTTTGACCGATTTTTTAAAACTAGCAAAAAAAGTTTTTTTGAGCTGATTTTTTTTATATGGGTTCCTTGAAATGTTTAAATATCACACAAAAAAAATCAACTCAAAAATATTTTTTTTACTACTTTAAAAAAGTAATGTGCAAACTTAGTATGCAAAATTAGTGTGCACAGGAGCCTGCCTCTATATATATATATATATGTGTGTGTGTGTGTGTGTGTGTGTGTGTGAAGCATACCCCCTTTAATTCTATCATGGGAAGTTGCGCGATGAGGGTGAGCCCCTGGCTGGGTGTGGATAGTCCCCAAGTCATAGTCTTCCATTGTTATATTGTGTGATTTTTATTAGGGATGAGACGTGGTGGGTATGTTTTTTCTCATTGCCTGTTAGGAACTATGACCATTTCCCAAACATTGTGATTTGGTTTTGACCACGAAGTAGGTGACATTTAGTCCTACCGGTGGTCCCCAGGATGGTATGTGAGTAATGCCCTGGAAGATGATAGCATTGAGAGACCGCATCCTCGAGTTATAGCTCGTTGGGATGGTTATTATACTTGTGTGTATAGTATATTACTTGTGTGTGAAAACAAGGTATTATATATCTCTATTAGAGTAAAGAGATAAAATGAAAAAGGAAAATAAATGATTAATTCTCATTTCGGAAGATTATATCCGGTCGTGTATATTGATATGCAGATAAAAGTAAGTATGATAATGTATATAATTATATGAATATATATATATATATATATATATTATTGTTTGTATATATGAGTCTTATATACACGTCATGTGCTAAGGGTCTAATGGATATCGACGAACAACACTGCTAAGTAGTAGTGTATCAGGGGGGTTCCTTGTTTGGATTTTGCTTCGCGAGACACCGCACGCACGAACGCAGTGCAGTATTGAGAATGGAGAGAAGTTTATCCCTTAGTACTCGGATTGTCGAGGTTTCTAGCAGATGAGTGAATTAGATTGGTTAGGCGGGGTAGCTTAACTAAGATGTTTTAAACCAATGCGTTAGTTGTGCACTATTAGAAGAGGGGTGAGGGGTATCTCATGGGAGTTCGATGCCAATTTAAATATGAGACAAAACCTATTTTTTTTTTAATAAGCATTTATGCACTTGCAAAATTTTTTTACAAATTAGGCTCTGACCCATTTTCCTATTTTTCTGTTTCTTGTTATATATTATATGTATATATAGGTGTCCAGATGCAGGGACGCCTGGATGATGATTCCTTCGAGTCAGACGTCTGTTGCAGCAATTATGGATGCATGCAGGTTCACTATAGACGCTTCCATTATTGTATTCTAGATATGAGGTACTGTATAAACATTCGGGCTAACAACCCACTTGCATTTATTTATTCTTTTACTGCCTTTTATGTGGATTCGATATGGTTGTATTATGTTAAATCAAGTGTTCGGTTATTTTTATTTCATTTCAGTTTTATTTATTCAAACTGTGTGAATGTTTTCATTTTATAAATTGTTTAAAAAGATTAGTTAATTAAAATTTTGACGCCAGTCTAATAGGTTATTAGTAATTAATTTGGTTTTCGACAGTGATGCTAAGAATGAACCATATGCGACTCCTGTTTTAATTTGGTATAGGAGTGATCGCCCGGTATTTTGTTAGGTGGTGTGTCACAGGTAGATATCATAATCCAAAGTTGTAGACCTTACCACATAATCACTCATTATTTTGAACATATATATTATCAATTCCAACAAGATGATAAAAACTCTCATATAAAAAAGGATTAACAATGACACCCTTTCATCAAGACATCACATAAAACTTTTAATTTTCGATAGAAGTAAAAAAGAAATCCCTTCATTATATTTTTCATGGAAATGTTCAAGTTTATTGTGCAGTATAAAAGTTCATAAGTTATAACATATACTCTAAAATATCAAGCTCAGTTTAATACGGCAATTCAAGATATAAAGTTTAAGCATGGAATATTAAAATATATAAATAGAACCATTAATACAATGACTAAGCATGTCGGTTTGCATTTAAGTTTGTAGTATAAAATAATACCTAACAAGCATAGAAGACAAATGTTGTAAAAGGCTAAAATCTCAAGGTGTGAACAAAAAAAGATCGTAACTAAAGAAAATAAAAGGTGATAGAGAGAAATCAAGATGTATATCCAAAAAGAGAAAACCAAACACTTTAAGACACCTAGACCGCAAGAATCCTATTTCTTTACTAACAAGGCCAAGCCTTGGCACTTTTTTAGGGATTATAGTTCTCCTCTATCAATAGTTTGTTTCAAAACCAATCCGGATCAAGTCTTAAAGATTTGGATATAGGAACTGAGTCATGAAGTGTGGGAGGATAAAATATTTTCTTCTTCTCTTTTCCTTTGGAAGAAACCTTTTGAAGGGCTTCTACCTTTTTGTTTTCCATTTCCTATCGACGTTTCTACCCTTATGAACATCTCCTAAATGTCATGTGAGTTGAAGCAAAACACAAAACTCCTTAAGGTGTCCTAATTTGAGTTAGTGTGTGAACCTATAAGGTTATGGGTCAATGTGGCACTTGAGTTGTTTCTTCCTAAGTCTAAAGCAAAACTCCTTCAAGTGTCCTTCCTTGTTTAAAAAAGAACATATGAAAGCCACCTTCCCTTGGCTTTGGGTGTGGAATGAGTTAATGATTCACCATAGGGATATGAAAAAATGCATTGGGATGCTAAGAAAGCTAGGTTAGATGTAGAACCATTACTTCCAAAACCAAGTCCTTGTATATCTAAGGTGTATAACTTGACACAAAAAATTATCTTATCCAACTTTTGATACCTACCCTCCATATTCATCTTTAAAATGCATGTGAATAGTAATTTGGTCTCAAGAGAAGAAATTTCGTTCTCTAGAACTATTTTGGAGCTTTCACTCTCATTTAGGGACATCCTAAGGAACTCAATCTCCATATGAAGAAAGTCAATGGAACTTCTTTCAAAATGTGGTTCACTACTTAACACATGTGGATCAAGAAAATTAGTCACACTACCCTCACTCACCATAGTCATTTGGTTATCACTTTTGGCTAACTTGGTGAAGATTTCCGTATTATGAATTTTGAGATCTATGGACTCCTAGTAAAGCCTAACATAGTCCACTTGAAGATCATTTTCCTCTTCTTCCTTAATAGTGCTCAAAGAGGGGATAGGAATAGTCATTTCTTTAGTAGGTGGAAGGGGAACATTAAAATCCTCTAAATCATCTAAGTCTTGAATTTTTCCTCTTTCCATAAATCCAACATAGTTACATTCTTGAGAGTCATCTTCGAAGTTTGAGTCATCATCAATAAAATTAGATTAGTATGCATTGTTTCCACCATCATAACTCTTATCTGGGGAACATTTCTTCGACATATGCCCTCAACCACCACACATAAAATAGGTGAGGGTCCTTGGAGTTTCAGGTCTCTTTTTTTCACTTCCATGACCAATCTCAAGTCTGGGTGGATAGTTTTTGGGTGCGCGTTTCAACTGAAATCATGTTTGCCTCTTCTTTGAAAACTTAGTAAAAAATTCCATATCATCCTCACTAACATCATGGGAACTAAAATCGGGAGATTCCTTCTTAGCCTTAAAATCTATACTTTTCTCCTTATCCTTATGAGGAACTCCTTAGTGATATGACAAATTCGCCTGATATATTTCGAGAGAGACAACCAATTATTCTACAGGCATCGATTTTGAAAGAAAGGCTTTAACCTCTTTAATGGCATCCATTTTTCCTCGAAACCTAGGGGAAGAGACTGTAAGATTCTATTAACAATTTTATTCAATGTTAGAGTCTTCCCTAAGGTAAAAACAGAGGTAAATATTGTAATACTTCATTATTTTTAGTGCTGATTTAAGAATATTATATAAGATTTCAGTAATTATTTTAAACAAAAATATTTTTATTGATCTTATATTTTAAAACAATGTATTTTTTTCAAATGAATCAAACATTTCAATTTAAATATAAATAGTTTTTGGACATTTAATAATGGTTTAATTATGTAAAGTAAACAATTTTGAATTAAAGGGCAATATGGTAATATGTGTTAGCTTAGGCTCGAAGCTGGAATTGGATAGAGGGGATATATAAGGAATATTATGGATGATTATATGGAAAGAAGGATGAAAAGGAGGACCCAAAAATAAAATTTAAAGAGGCAAAAATGAGATGAATGAAATGAGTCACTTTGGCGTGTTTTAGATCTTCTTTTTGAGTGATTTCGGTTGAGAATTGAGAAAAACTTAAAAAACATACCTGGCCCATTTTTTCTTGTAGAATCCAAATCTAAAGTCGGATCAGTGATTTAGATAATCTTTGAATCTGATTTTTCTATATTTCTAAAACAGGTCTACAATTTTGACTCTCTTGAGGTAGTTTCATTCTCCCGTTGTTAATTTAGTGTGCTATACCTATTCAACCTTGATTGTATAGTTATATCTGTGGTATGTGTTGCATTTATATGCATTATATGCTCGTATATTATATTTCTTATTGAACCCATTTTGTATGTGTTATTTTCATGTTGTGTAGTTTGGATAATGAAACTAGTTGATTTTATGAGCATGTCTGGTTATATAAATTGAGTAGAAAATATATGCACTTGATTTATGGGAATTTAATTTGAAATTTATTTAAATTAAGAAACGATATTATGATGATTATTATTGGATAATGCATTATCATCCCTTAGCCAAGCCACCCACTGGACAGGGTGTGTTATCGGCTACAATTTTGTTTATTATTCAAACACTAGGTCATGACCCCCGATTGGCGAGTATGCCAAGTGTTATTATGGCAGTGATGCAAAGATTTTATGGTGGTGATTCTAGGATACGATAGGATATGTTTAGGAGTTATGTTAATTATTTTTTGGCGGGAAATTCGATTGTTCCTACGATCATTGACAGGATACTAGACGGTAGTCCATACCGTACGTGAGAAGTGCGGTGAAAATTTTGATATGGGGTCTTCAGTTGTGTAGTGACCGTGGTGAGATCCTACATTATGATTATATTATTGGCATTTTAGTTTGAGAGTTCGTATTGCATACCCTCTTGTGTATGATGCACGTACACATGAGTATGTGTAGTTATACTTAGAGAATTTATACGAACTACTGAATTTCTCACTCACCCTCCCCCCCATATTTTTTTGTATTACAGGTTTGATGCGAGATGATATTTATGGCATTACTGGGATTGGAATCATCGTTAGAGGGTCTGGATATTTTTTTTAAAAATTTAAATGTACATTTGTTTATTGTAAATTATTTTTTAAAACGATATTTCAGATTTAATATAATTAAGACATTTTATTCAGTTGAATTATTTATTTATGCTTCCACAAATTTATGCTCAATATAATAGTATTTTTATAAAAACAAATTCTCTAGTTTATCAATAATTTTCAGTAGCACCTCCTTGGGTGTTACAACTATATTTTTCATCTCGACATAGAACTTGTCAAAAGTTTTGGCCTCCTTCATGATAAGAAGTTTGAAATGGGAGATAAGCCGTTGAAGCTTGGAATTCTTCGTGGTGGAGGTGACTTCGAAGGTAATTTTTAAAGCATCTCACACCTCCTTGGACGTTGTGTATGTGAATATACATCTGAACTCACTTGGATATATGCAACCAAAAATAGTATTAAGTCCTTTCATGTTCCACCCACCCTCCTTTAAATCATTATCGTCCTAGCTAGATTTAATCTTGTTAGCTTGGACATAATCAATCATGGTTTTGGGACAATTACTTCCCACAAACACACTATTCCTTATATAATTATCCATGGATATTAAATATTCTCTCATACGGGCTTTACAATAGGAATAGTTGCTACCATAAAATGGAAGAGCTCGGGGGGTTGATCTTTTATCCATTCCATACAAAACGGATCTATATCTAGGTTTTTAAACCTAAAACTTGGAGACCCACTATGATACTAGTTATAAAATGTGCCTCTCGATCGTAACTACCCAAATAAAAAATAATCCACCTACTTCAAGAAAATAATTTGTTAATTTATTATTACAATAAGGTTTAACAATCGAAAAGTCTAGAAAAAATATTTTACTAAGCTTTAGAATCTCTCAAGTTTTAACTTCATAATTAATACAATGATTCTAAAAGATGCAAAAAGAGTAAAATACACACAAGCTCATATGTACAATGGAAAAACCCAATCTTGGGGCAGTAATAAGGATAAATAAACTATGGTAGAGTTTTACAAAGAGAAGTAATAGACTTCCAACCTCATGATGCAACACCCGACTAGACACTCTTTCCTACAATATTCTCCATAGGGAGCACCAACAGTTAGAATACGTTACATAATCGTGACCCATTTTGGTCTGCAACCAATGCCTTCGAATCCTCTGGCCAAAACGTTTCGCTTTCAAAGTAGAAGAAACTTTGTTGTTCAGGGACATAACCTTCTATCAACCAAAATGCTACACCTAGGGTCTTTGAGGGAATCCGATAGACATGTGTGTTGGGGTGTTTCCAAAGGTGTGGTGCTTTAAATCTCAAAAAGGGTTTTTTCAAGACAACTAAAAGAAAATATTTACTTGCTAATGAAGATAATATTTTTTAAATAAGGTGAGTAAATAGACATCTATTAGAAATAATGTCTTGAAAGAACTCAAAGAAGAGGAGTGAAAAAATGTGCGCTCAATTAAATGAGATATTGTGATCAATAAAAATATTTTGTCAAAGCTTTCACACTTGGTTTGGAATAGTATATAACACACAATCTTATAATCATTTGATTTGAAAATATTTAAAGACTTAAACGCTAGGTGTCAGAATCTTAAGGTGTCAAATAGTTACATCACGGTTGAAGTCTCCTAAAAAGTTACAGTTGACACATTAACTGAGAATATCTTACAGAAATATCTTGTAAAAAATTAACTTTCGATGTTGTGAGACATGTGTCACTGCAGGGTCCCTGTAGCGAGCAATTGCATTGTTGTGGAGAACCTGAAGCGATCTAGGTCATGCAATAGTCAAGAATTTTTACATGGGGACAAAAATAACACATGAGACAGTGTCGCTACATCGATGAGGATCATCTACGAAGAAAGTCATGCCTTTGTCTAAAGAGTTTGAGTATGGATAAATAAATACTAGATATAAGTTTTGCAACATCGAGGCAGGCCGTCGTTACGGTGATGGTAAGGTAAGTCAGGCTGCGCATGTGTCGATAAATTTTATCCAGTTTTTCTTTACACGATTTTTCAAGATATTTTTTGGGGCAAGCCCCAAGTATGTTTATTTCTAGCATGAACACTCATCCTTAAAATATACAAAAATATGAAATTCTTTATAAAATAGATTTTTCAAAGTGAAAAGTATATTTGCATGTGTATTTGACAAAATCACAAAACTAAGGTCCATCATTATATTTTCCAATTATAAAAATAAATTAAACAAGGTAAACCTAAGTCCACTAAGTCTTATACCTTTTCCTAAGTGGTGTACTTGAGGTTCAGTATTGAATGAATTCGGTTTGTTGATGAAGCTTTACGGTGACCTCCTGGACAGAGACTCAAACCTGTTTTGGTCAAGGAATTCAGACAATCTATTCTATAGAGCACATCAAGTATACTATACTCTAACACACGGAGTCATGGTCTAGATTGATAGTGAACGGTAGAGAGTGGGTTTGTTATGAGTTTTCAGTTTGATTAATAATATTAATGTTAAAACTTATTCTATTTTATGTGTGTTTATTTAATTTATGTTATAGTAAGTTCTGGTTCCACGTGAGCAACGTGAAAAAGAAGAAGGCGAGGCATACCATGTTCCTAATAGTCAGGAAGGATAGAGACATGTTAAATTAGAGGAACCAGAGGTGCAACAATAACCTAGAGATAATGTCTAAAGAAAATTATGTGTAGTGTCACAACTAGTGGAACAAGCGAGAGGTGGATCACATGGGGGAGAAAAGGATAAATTGCATCAGAGATTCATGAAATTAAATACAACATTTACTGGAACAACCAATTCGTTAGTGGTGGAAGGGTGGATTGGAAAGATGGAAATAATACTCAAAGTTATGGAAGTGCGAAATGAACAAAATGTTTTATTTGCAACCTTTAGGTTAGAGGAAGATGATAAGTTATGGTGGGATGCTACATAGAGGTTACTTATTATGATTGGGGGACTGATACTAGTAATTTCTCCAATGATTACTTGGGAGTAGTTTCTCAATGTTTTTAACGAAAATAATTTTCCAAGGCATTATAGGCAAGAGAAAAAATAAGAATTATATGATGCTGAAGTAGGGGAATAGAACAGTGATAGAGTATGAAGGTTTATTCATATCTATATCTAAATTTTCACCTAATTTGATGAGGACAAAGGAAAGTAAGTGTAACCGTTTCAAATTGGATTGGATGTAAATTGAAAATCCATGGTTGTTAATACAAAGATCGCTACTTACATGGACTTGGTGAATAGAGTTATGGCGTTACAAAAGTCAATGAAAGAAATTCATGTAAAGCAGTCAGAGAGAGCTAGACATGATGGTAAACAGTCACATGGATGGGGAATATGATGCTTGATTCATAATCTATCATGGGGGGATCTAAAGGGAAAGTATCTAAAAACACGAGAAGTGAAAACGGGATATTTCAAACCTAAGGTGGAAGGACTGGGATGAGTTAGTCCAAAAATGCATTTATGTTGGGACTTAGGCCCCTTTTTTTATTATAGATGTGATAGTGAAGGTTATATGTCCCAGTGTACGATATGATTTTTCAAAAAGTATGTAAGAAGGTTTCATCAATGATTTCTTTTCACATATGAATTTCGATTTTAAAATCGAGGTCTCTATCATTGTAATGTGTATATATGAAGTTCAAAGTTTTGTCTTGCGTTTTATAGTTCTATAGAAGTTAAGTTCACCCCCTCCCAATGTTGCTACAAGGATTCTGGATATTAAGCACATTTAGTATCATCATCATCATCATCATCATCATCATCATCATCATCATCATCATTATTATTATTATTATTATTATTATTATTATTATTATTATTATTATTATTATTATTATTATTATTATTATTATTATTACTATTACTATTACTATTACTATTACTATTACTATTACTATTACTATTACTATTACTATTACTATTACTATTACTATTATTATTATTATTATTATTATTATTATTATTATTATTATTATTATTATTATTACTATTATTATTATTATTATTATTTATTTTTTGGGGGGTGGGGTGGGTATTCTCCTTTGTCATGTTATATGTGTTGTGCTCTTTTTTATGTTATTGCATTACATTGGCATTATTATTTTTGTGTAACTTTTTTATAACAAATGATCTATATTTATGTACATATGTCCTCTCAACACACTTTGAGATGCGATTTCACAATTAAACAGGTTCAAGTCCTCATTAGGCTTTTGCTTTGTTAAGCATTTATTCCGAAATTACGCAATGTCAATTTTCTTTTCTTCTAATGCAACCAAAATGAAACAATTACGATTTTTTAAACTTGGATTTATAGCACTGTTCTAAAAAACCCACCTAGGCTTAAGGCTCGGGAGAAACGCCCAACCTTAAGTTTTTTACGCCTTATTCTTGATAAAACCCTTAAGGCACACTTTTTTCTAAAAATAACAATTCTTTAGTGAAACGATATCGACTTTTAAAGAATTTTTTTACTAACCGGGCCATTATCTCATCCAAAATAATCAAATAGTATTTTAATATGCATATATTCAGACATATTTTTATGATATGTACAATTTTAGTATTTTAATAGCCTTATTATGGTTAAAATATATTAAGAAGGCCTAAATGCCTTTTCACGCCTAAGGCCCGCCTAGGCTTCTAAGGCTTAAGGCTTGGCATCCACGCCTCGATCACGCCCCACGTTTTTTAGAACTTTGATTTATAGTAAATAAATTTTCTACACCTTATCCAGCATTCAATGAATGTAAGACATGACTTCATAATCATGTTTGAAGTATTGATAATTCATTTATCTCACACGTTTTCTTATAGAGAACTCACTATGTGGCTGACTATCTTGAGTCTGTGCCATATAGAAGTTCCAACTAGTTTGGATATCGAGACAAAATAGGATTAGATTTTTTATGAGTTACTCTATCTCAAAAAGGTATCCAAGCTTCATAAAAGGAATCCTAGTTTAAGAACGCAAATCCTTTAATGTTGTACAAAAAGGTAAGTACAACTCTTGAACCACATTAGGACACAATTATTGCATATATTTGTCATTATGTGTGCACAATTTTATATTGTGGTTTAGCCTCTTCAAATATTTTATAGAAATTCATTTAAAAAAATTTTAAATCAATTTAAATGATTTTTCTTTTAATTAAAATATGGGCTTTAAAATGTTTAAGGCTAATATCAAAATTACTTTTTGTGGTGAAATCTTTGGGGGTTGCAAGTTGAATTTTCTCTAAACTTTTAAGAAATTTTGTGGTTGATTCTTTTATGTCAAACGCATTGTGTGTTATTATACTCACCACTTGTTATCCTTTTGAAGTTGAGCTGTAGACTTTGATCTTGGCCCTTGATTCTCGAGTTATCAACAGACCAAATCGATCAAGCCTCGATCCTTGTCACTCCCATCAGCCAACTAGCATCGATTGTTTTTAATCCCTTAGATGCCACATCTGTTTGACGATACCTCATCTTCACCGTTGGTTTGTAACAGATTATGTGCTGAGTATATAATGTCAGTTAGGGTTCTTTTATTCATTTGGTTAAGAGTGAAGGTCGAAGCCTAAAAAAAAAGAGAGAGACGAGAGATCGTCTCCAAGAGAGAAAACAGAAAGAAGAGAAGAACGACATTGTAAGACTGCTGGTGCTGAAAGTAAACCGAGAAAGAAGCTCGTCGGTGATAGTAAAAAATGAAAGAGAGAAGAGAGGATCTCCATTTGAGATAAAACAATGAGAAGAGAGAGGAGAAAACTGAAACCTTCCAAACCACACATTCAGTTTTGCTCCTAAACCAATTTTAAACCAACTACAACCAATCTTCTAATGTTTATACAAATAGTAAACCTATTTTTTAGAGTTAAAAAATACCTTGGGGTTTTTGTGAGTTGGGTTATTGGTTGGATTTATTTGAAGACCTCTTCAAATAATACATATCTCTAAGAACCATATAGGTCACTAAATTTTTAGGTTCTTTATTTCTTGGATCTCATTGTTGTTATTTTGATCCAACTTTGTGGTTTAAAATAAAATTTGAAACATAATACTTCTTGTTGTGTATATATTCAGATCTGAAAATACATTTTTATTTCAAAATATAATTTCACAAATTAATGAAATAAGTTTGAACATAAATAATTTTGAAACAAGTCTTGATTTAAAAAGAGTGTATTCCAAATCTGAAATTTTTGAAGTCTATTATTCAAAATAGATTTGAAATTATTTTCATATCATATAAAATGCTTTGTAATTCGTAGGAATTTATTGTGTAATTGATTAAGAGATGTGAGGTGCATGTCTGCATTTAGATTAATTCACAAACATTTACAATCTAACATGAACACTTAGATAGTGTGGTTCTTGGTTAGATATATTATTTATTTAGCTGTTATAATCAAGTGGACAAGGAAAAAGCAAGGAAGCTAGGGGATGAAGATCATATCAAGTCAGAAACCTTTGAGAGTGGAGTAACTCTTGTAGGTCATTTTTTGAACTTATATTTAGGATCTTGTATTTCATGCTTAGTGTTGTAACTTGTTCCATGTGATTTTAGTGGAATATTGTTTTGTGGCGTAAAGGTCACCGTGGATGTTTCCTTTATTTTAGGGTTTTACCGTGTTAAAAATCGCTTGTCAAATTTTCTTAAATGTTCTTAATTATTTTTGTGAACAATATCTCATTCAAGACTTAATTTTAGGTTTTAGTTTTAAAAACCTAAGGTAATCAAACTAAAAAATCTAAAGGACATATTCAGAAAATGTTTAACACATCTTGTGTTGTATTTTGAAAAGAGTTTTCGTCAAAGAGTTTGTTTTCGAAGTTTACTCAACCTATAACATTTTGTTATTAACTTAGTAAGCATCTTTTCAAGTGGTATCATAGAGGATTTATCAAAAGCTATTTTGATCCTGAAACTCCAAAAATTATTTGCAAAGTCTATTTCTAAATATGGATGAAAGATTTGAGAAGTTAGGTAACCTCTATCGACCACCACTTTTTGATGGAAATAACTTCTATTACTACAAAGTACGAATGGTTGTTTTCATTCAAGGAACTCTTGATGATGATGTTTGGATATGATTAAAAATGGTTATGAACATCTAACTAAGTCTTTATCTGATATTGATCCCACAAGGGTTAAGAAACTTGTTAGCGAATTTACTATGGTAGAGAAAAAAAAAGTCTCTCAATAATAATAAGGGAAAGAATTCTATCATTATGTCCATTAACGAACATGAGTTTAAAAGAATATCTATTTGCTCTACTTCTAAAGAGGCAAGGGACACTCTAGTCACCGCACAAGAGGGCGATGAAAGTGCTAAGGCCGGAAAAACACAAATGCTTGTCCAACAGTACAATGCACTGATTATAGATGACAATGAATCCTTTGAAGATTTCTTCATTAGGTTAACCTATATTTTCAAAAAATTACACGCAAATGGTATAACCTATAGTAGAAAAGAAATCGTTCAAAAGATTCTTAGGTCATTACCTACTAAATTTGACAATAAGAGATATGCCATAGAAGAAATGGACGACCTAAACCTAACTCCTGAATTGCTAAGTAGCAAATTAAGAACTGTTGAGATGGAGTTAGGGTTTAAAAAATAATTGACTAACCAAAACAAGAGACTCACTGAATCTAATGTTTTGTTTTCATCACAATTGACTTCACCTAATGTGACAACCCGAATATAATTATGATAAATCATGTTTAAGTCATGATTAGCTTATGTGATATGAATAATATGTTATTAGTATATATATAATGTAAGTAATTATGTTTAGTTTAATCCTACCTTCATAAAATATAAAATATCGAATTAGTTACAAATGTGAAATTTTAAAGTTTTCAGTAGGAATGTTACCGTTGGAGGCTAGTTTTGACCTTTATGACATAACAATGAACTTGAGGTGTAAACTAGATATTTGTAGATATATGAGTTAGGTTTATAACAAAACAAATGGTTCATCGAACGGACATCCGAGTGGGAAGATATTATCTTTTTACGAATAGGGGGTAAAGTAGTCATTTAGCCTTAAATGATATTTTGTTTTATATAATGCCACATATTATATTTTGATTGGTTGGGAAGGGTGGTGGATTTGAACGACTTCAAACCCTTAGATCATCTAAACTCATCCATCAGAGATTTGAAGCTTAAAGAAAGAGAGTTTTGAAGTTTAGGAAGAAAGTGTGAGGAGAAATTGAAGAAAAATTCATAGAAAAATTATGTAAAAGCCCCTAAGGTATTTCCATCCATAAATCTTGTTTTTTTTTTTTATTACTTATTTAAATGATTGAAATAATCATTTGTTTACTGAAATTCCATGTCTTTATATGTACTTATGGATAGATGCAAGTTTAAGTAAACTTGAATGTGTAAACCCTTGAGATTGTTTTGTTTAGGAACCTTGTTTATTCAAACTTCCATATATTTCTCTATACTTATTGGAAGTGATTTATTCCAATTGGAGATTAACCTGGACTCATATATGTATGACATATCCGAAAATCATGTGAAAATACCAATAAATGAGTCTTTGGTGAGAATTTGAAGTTCGGGTATGAAATTTGCCTTAAGCATGAAAGTATGTCCGCCATGTGTTCGATGTTTTGCTTGACATAGCAAACGAACCTTAAAAATTATGAAACCTTAATTTTGTATTGTTCAATATGTTTAATGATGTTGGGTAAAATATCATAGAAATTGATTATGTATAAAAATTATGAAAATTCTTGGAAATTGAATGAACGATAAAAGAGCCTATAGGGAAGATTTGTTATGTGGTAAAGAAATGGACATATCTTGCTATAGGAAACTTGAAATGATGCACTTTCTTTTGTATTAGAATACTAATATGATAAGAGTTGAATTACCAAGAATAAATGAATTTATATTTTGTCTATGATTTGGATATGTTAAATATATTAACATGGATTTGGATGGAACTTCACTTGTGATAAATGATTTGAATGCAATCATGTGATGCTTATGGATTGAATTATGCTTAAATCATTCTTTGGATTATTGATATTCTTATGATGATAATATTGTAAGAATGATAGTAAGGGAAGAAGAGCTGATTGAAACAAACCCGGATAAAGGCAAGGGAAAAGCCAGTTAAACTATCAAGGTGAGTGTACTTATGATTTGTTTCATATATAAATATGAATATATCTCTAAGAGCAGGATTTGTTTGAATACTTCGGTATTCAAGATTTGTTTGGATATTAAAATATCCAGGATTTTTTTGGGTCTCATGATCCAGGATTGGTTTGAATACTTCGGTTTTCAGGATTTGTTTGGATATTAAAATATCCAGGATTTGTTTGGGTCTTATGATCCAGGATTTGTTATTGCCAATGGGAAGAATTATTTGGATCTTATGATCCAGGATTTGTTATTGCCAATGGGCAGAATTATTTGGATCTTATGATCCATACTTTTTGTTATTGCCAATGGGCAGGATTGTTCGAATTTCATATCTACATATTCGATATAGAATTGTTATTTAATTGTAGGGAAGGAGTACCTCACTAAGCTTAATGCTTACGGTTTATATTTTAACAATTTCAGGTTTGTATGCTGCCAGCTAGAATACCATATGATCAATAACTTTGAGAGTTGCACCGTTGGAAAGAGATGGCGTTTAAATATGGGGATTTTATCATTGTCACACTGAAGATTTTAATATACTCACACATTGTATATATTGTGTTAGTATGGATTGAGTTGATGATTGTGAAATTTTATCATAGTTAATCATAGTATTGTACGTCCGGTTAATTATGACTCTGATGTTGATTTCATTACGGTATAATAATATTATGTTCATTATACATAGTGTGTAGACAAAATAGTGATAAATGAAGTATATTTTCCAATGGGATCAAGATTATGATCCAATTATTCAAATAACAAGTGATTAGTATGGATGTTGGGTTTGGGGTGTGACACCTAAAGTCCATCCCTTAGACTTGACCTTGACTTGAATTATGATTGTGATTTGGATCACCTTGACAATCAAATAGCTCTTATGAGCAAGCATTTCAAAAAGATGATCAAATTCAGAAATGCATTAGCCTATAAACAAGGTAGACAAAATTATCAAGGTAATAAAAATTAGAGACCTCATGAAATATATAACAAAAAAAGGACTTATGACAATAGCAAACCTAAGATAAACATGAAATATGTCAAATGTTATGAATGGGGCAAAAGGGGCATTTTGCTAATAAATGCCCAAACATACGTAACAACAATACTAGGACTAATTTGTGTAAGACATGGGATGACTCTAGTTATTCTGATGAAGATGAAACTGAGTCAACTCAGAATTATGAGTCATGTATGTCATTTTATGCTAGGATCATATACCATGATGATGATGAATGTGTGACTTCTCATGATTCTATTGTTCCTATTATTGCATCTGTTGTTGAGAATATTGTGTCTGTTGATGATGAAAACAACATTGTTAGTGATAGTTTGAGGGTGTGTCAAATTGAAAACATTGTCAATGAATAACCTGAAGTGTGTGTGAGTTCCACATATGAAATGAGCGGTATAGGGAACACTTCATATATTACACCTAGTGAGTCCGACGATGATCTTCCACATCTTCAAGAGCTATATACAAAAACGCTTAAAAAAAGTGTCGTCTTGAGAAAACGGTTAAGCTAGGGAATAAGCGTATTTATTTACTTAACCAGAATATTAGGAAGAACGTTGAAGAGTTTACATCACAATATGTTGCCCATGAGACTGAAACTAGGTATTTTCCCCGAAAATAGAATATCTTTCTGAGAAAAATAATACTTTGGAACAAAAATACAAGTCTACTTTAGTTGAACTTGAAGAATCTAAGGAAAAAGTTTCAAACGTGTTTAAAACATTATTACACTTTAAAACTCAAAATAAATCCTATGAAGAAAATATTGTAGGAAGCAAGTTTGATTCTCAAGACAAATCTGGTTTTGGATTTGGAGAAAATGTTTACACTAGCAAAAATGTTTCTCTTGAAAATGTTGTTATTGTAAAATAAGGCAAGAATATTCAGAACACTCAGAAAGAAAATAGTTTTAAAGATGTGTCTAAGGCAAAACAAAGTGACTATACTCAACTACCCAAATCTAATGGTCCGGCTAAGTACATCTACCCTCCTGTTAGATATCATTATCAAAAACACAAAACCAATAGCACATGGATGACCATTCCTATTAGTCATAAACCTATTTTCAAAGACTTTAGTAATAAAGTCAAGTCCTCCACACATCAGTATTGTTCATACTGTGATTTATACAGCAACTCTATTTTCGAATGTTTTTAAAAGAGATTGTATACTCCTATTTATTCAAATTTGAACTATTCTAGAAAGAGTAGGAATACTTATGTTCTCCCAAGATATACCACACACAACTCTAGCCATAAAAATAATGGAGGACATAAAACTAATAAGAAATCATTTAGAAAGATCCAACAAAATATTTCTAAATCAAAGGCAAATAAAACTGTCAAAACTAGGCCTATTTGGATTAGAAAAAGATGACTTGTTACCCCGAATCAAGTGCAATATAGTCATATCTGCTTTTAAGGCACAACACACTTCATTTGGATGGTACCTTGACTCTCGATGTTCTAAATATATGACAGGAGATGAAACAAAATTAATAAACAAAACAAACTTCCTTGGAGGTAGTGTTGTGTTTGGTGATGGAGTTTCGTCTAAGATAACAGGTAAGGGAACATTATGTGAGGAAGGTCTCCCCGATATAAAGGATTTCCTCCTAGTTAAAGGTCTCAAGGCTAACTGGCTTAACATACTGTAACACCCCGCCCGCCCCGGGAGAGCGAGGGACGCGCTACTGTCGACAAAACTAAACTAATCCACAATATAACAAGGTATAGAGCATCTAAAACCCACAATAAAAATAAGAGAATCTGCTAATCTGAAATATCTTCAAATTACACACAACCAAAAATCTCTTGAAATAAAACATCTAACTATCTCGAAAGAAAATAAATCGCTAATGCTCTATACAAGCAAAATAAATATAATTCTTCTCATCTCTTGTATTAAAATCTTCCCAAAATAATCTTCGCTAAAATCAATCTCCATAGGGCCCCAAAATCCGCGCTTACCTGCCACTAAAAGAAAATATGGGAAAGTACACAATACGACAGGAAGATGCTCAACAAAAATTAACGGTGAATAAAACGTAACAATAATAGTACGAATATTCAAATCAAATGCGAATCTCATAAGCATTTTTATCAATATAGTTTCTCAACAACATATTAACCGGGTCACCAGGATTCACCACCATACCGCGCCTATGCATTCTTATGCATATCCGGAAAAAATGATTTTTAGCGGGTGCCCAACCTCTGTGCCATATTAAAATCTCATGACACCATGCTTAACACAATAATACCACATGAATCAAAATTAGATAAAAAAAATTCCCAGATTCCAATGAATTTAGTAATTCAAACATAAGTCAATAATCACAAGAAAACAACGAGAATAAATACTCGTGAGATTACGGAGCATATTGTGTAAAACCCCATACCTCAAAATCATCGCATGAATCGTCAAATAAAAATCAACCTCTAAATAAGATCGAACCATCACGTTCCTCTCGCGAAAATAATCAAATCCCGTTCTAGCCCAAACTCGAGAAAACACTAAATAAACATTCAAATCTAAGGTTGAAATCTCAAATAAGTTTGGGGCTATGGTTTGTAGATGGAAGGGTGTAATTTTGGAGAGGTCTTATGGTTGAAAAGTTTGAGAAAAAGTGATTTGAAAAGTCCATCCACGAATTTGTTGATATATAAAGGATTAAGAGTTTGATTAAGAAAAGAGTTATAATCATGTACAAACACTAAAAAATTTATTTCGGATGATCGGACCGTTCGAATTGGATGAAATTTTACAGAGAATTAGCTGAAGATGAGAGGAAACTGTATAAAAATTTCAATTCGATCGGATCGTTAAATATTTTTAAATTTTTTTTTTCTAGAGAGTTTTATATTTTGAGGACTCTCAGAGTGTTTTATGTTTTGAGGACTCTTCTATATAATAAAAATTCAATTAAAACTCCATTTTAATTCCAATTTCGAAACCGTTTAAAATTCTCACCTTTAAAAATAAAATCCAACATATTTTAGCAATAAAATAATTTTACCTCAAAATTTATTTTTCCTCTTAATTCCGAAAATACACCAAAACTTACGCAGGTTGTTACACTTCCCCACTAACAATGAAATTTCGCCCTCGAAATTCACCGAATACCTAACTCTCAAACATTAGACCAACAATCTGCAATAATAATCTCGTCACCAAAAAATAATTTCCTCACATATAATCGAGATGCCTAACACGAAACAATTCTCTAAGAATTTCTATCTCCAAAATACGCGCCACAAAAATACAACAGACCCAAAACCCAAGACCCGAGGGTGGTCATATACCTAAACTCTGATACCATTATGTAACACCCCGCCCGCCCGGGGAGAACGAGCGACGCTCTACTGTCGATAAAACTAAACTAAATTACAATATAAAAAGGTATAGAGCATTTAAAACCTACAATAAAAATAAGAGAATCTGCTAATCTGAAATATCTTCAAATTACACACAACCAAAAATCTGTCGAAATAAAAACATCTAACTATCTCGAAAGAAAATAAATCGCCAATGCTCTATACAAGCAAAATAAATATAATTCTTCTCATCTCGTGTATTAAAATCTTTCGAAAATAATCTTCGCTAAAATCAATCTCCATATCGCCCCAAAATCCGCGCTTACCTGCCACTAAAAGAAAATATGGGAAAGTACACAATACGACAGGAAGATGCTCAACAAAAATTAGCGGTGAATAAAATGTAACAATAGGAGTACGAATATTCAAATCAAATTCGAATATCATACGCATTTTTATCAATATAATTTCTCAACAACTTATTAATCGGGTCACCAGGCCTCACCACCATACAGCGCCTATGCATTCTTATGCATATCCGGAAAAAATGATTATGAGCGGGTGCCCAACCTCCGTGACATATTAAAATCTCATGACAACATGCTCAACACAATAATACCACATGAATCAAAATTAGATTCAAACAAAAATTCCTAGATTCCAATGAATTTGGCAATTCAAACATGAGTCAATAATCACAAGAAAACAACGAGAATAAATACTCGTGAGATTACGGAGCATATTGTGTAAAACTCCATACCTCAAAATCATCGCATGAATCGTCACACAAAAATCAACCTCTAAATAAGATCCTACCATCACGTTCCTCTCGCAAAAATAATCAAATACCTTTTTAGTCCAAACTCGAGATAACACTAAATAAACATTCAAATCTAAGGTTTAAATCTCGAATAAGTTTGGGGCTATGGTTTGTAGATGGAAGGGTGTAATTTTGGAGAGGTCTTATGGTTGAAAAGTTTGAGAAAAGGTGATTTGAAAAGTCCATCCACGAATTTGTTAATATATAAAGGATTAAGAGTTTGATTAAGAAAAGAGTTGTAATCACGTACAAACACTAAAAAATTTATTTCGGACTGTTGGATTTGGATGAAATTTTACAGAGAATTAGTTGAAGACGAGAGGAGACTGTTCAAAAAATTTCAACTCGATCGGACTGTTAAATATTTTTTTTGCTAGAGAGTTTTATATTTTGAGGACTCTCAGAGTGTTTTATGTTTTGAGGACTCTTCTATATAATAAAAATTCAATTAAATCTCCATTTTAATTCCAATTTCGAAACCGTTTAAAATTCTCACCTTTAAAAATAAAATCCAACATATTTTAGCAATAACAATAATTTTATCTCAAAATTTATTTTTTCTCTTAATTTCGAAAATACACCAAAACTTACGCAGGTTGTTACACTTCCCCACTAACAATGGAATTTCGCCCTCGAAATTCGCCAAATACCTAACTCTCAAACATTAGACCAACAATCTCCAAAAATAATCTCGCCACCAAAAAATAATTTCCTCACATATAATCTAAGTGCCTAACACGAAACAATTCTCTAAGAATTTCTATCTCCAAAATACGCGCCACAAAAATACAATCGACCCAAAACCCAAGACCCGAGGGTGGTCGTATACCTAAACTCTGATACCATTATGTAACACCCCGCCCGCCCGGGGAGAACGAGCGACACTCTACTGTCGATAAAACTAAACTAAATTACAATATAAAAAGGTATGGAGCATCTAAAACCCACAATAAAAATAAGAGAATCTGCTAATCTGAAATATCTTCAAATTACACACAACCAAAAATCTCTCGAAATAAAAACATCTAACTATCTCGAAAGAAAATAAATCGCCAATGCTCTATACAAGCAAAATAAATATAATTCTTCTTATCTCGTGTATTAAAATCTTCCAAAAATAATCTTCGCTAAAATCAATCTCCATATCGCCCCAAAATCTGCGCTTACCTGCCACTAAAAGAAAATATGGGAAAGTACACAATACGACAGGAAGATGCTCAACAAAAATTAGCGGTGAATAAAATCTAACAATATGAGTACGAATATTAAAATCAAATGCGAATATCATACGCATTTTTATCAATATAATTTCTCAACAACTTATTAATTGGGTCCCAGGCCTCACCACCATACCGCGCCTATGCATTCTTATGCATATCCGGAAAAAAGGATTATTAGCGGGTGCCCAACCTCCGTGCCATATTAAAATCTCATGACAACATGCTCAACACAATAATACCACATGAATCAAAATTAGATTCAAATAAAAATTCCCATATTCCAATGAATTTAGCAATTCAAACATGAGTCAATAATCACAAGAAAACAACGAGAATAAATAATCGTGAGATTACGGAGCATATTGTGTAAAATCCCATACCTCAAAATCATCGCATGAATTGTCACACAAAAATCAACCTCTAAATAAGATCGTACCATCACGTTCCTCTCGCAAAAATAATCAAATCCCATTTTAGCTCAAACTCGAGAAAACACTAAATAAACATTCAAATCTAAGGTTGAAATCTGGAATAAGTTTGGGGCTATGGTTTGTAGATGAAAGGTTGTAATTTTGGAGAGGTCTTCTGGTTGAAAAGTTTAAAAAAAAGTGATTTGAAAAGTCCCTCCATGAATTTGTTTATATATAAAGGAATAAGAGTTTGATTAAGAAAAGAGTTGTAATCACGTACAAACACTAAAAAATTTATTCCAGATGATCGGACAGTTGGAATTGGATGAAATTTGACAGAGAATTAGCTGAAGACGAGAGGAGACTATTCAAAAAATTTCAACTCGATCGGACCGTTAAATATTTTTTTTGCTAGAGAGTTTTATATTTTGAGGACTCTCAGAGTGTTTTATGTTTTGAGGACTCTTCTATATAATAAAAATTCAATTAAAACTCCATTTTAATTCCAATTTCGAAACCGTTTAAACTTCTCACCTTTAAAAATAAAATCCAACATATTTTAGCAATAACAATAACTTTATCTTAAAATTTATTTTTCCTCTTAATTTCAAAAATACACCAAAAATTACGTAGGTTGTTACACTTCCCCACTAACAATGGAATTTCGCCCTTGAAATTCGCCGAATACCTAACTCCCAAAATTTAGACCAACAATCTCCAAAAATAATCTCGTCACCAAAAAACAATTTCCTCACATATAATCTAGATGCCTAAACAATTCTCTAAGAATTTCTATCTCCAAAATACGCGCCACAAAAACACAACAGACCCAAAATCCAAGACCCAAGGGTGGTCGTATACCTAAACTCTGATACCATTCTGTAACACCTCGCCTACCCGGGGGAAAGAAAGACGCTCTACTGTCAATAAAACTAAACTAAATTACAATATAAAAAGGTATAGAGCATCTAAAACCCACAATAAAAATAAGAGAATCTGCTAATCTGAAATATCTTCAAATTACACACAACCAAAAATCTCTCGAAATAAAACATCTAACTATATCGAAAGAAAATAAATCGCCAATGCTCTATACAACCAAAATAAATATAATTCTTCTCATCTCCTGTATTAAAATCTTCCCAAAGTAATCTTCGCTAAAATCAATCTCCATAGCACCCAAAAATCCGCGCTAACCTGCCACTAAAAGAAAATATGGGGAAGTACACAATACGACAGGAAGATGCTTAACAAAACTTAGCAGTGAATAAAACGTAAAAATAAGAGTGCGAATAGCCAAATCAAATGTGAATCGCATAAGCATTTTTATCAATATAATTTCTCAACAACACATTAATCGGGTCACCAGGCCTCGCCACCATACCGCGCCTATGCATTCTTGAGCATATCCGAAAAAAAAGATTATTGGCGGGTGCCCAACCTCCGTGCCATAATAAAATATCATGAGAACATGCTCAACACAATAATAACACATGAATCAAAATTAGATTCCAACAAAAATTTCCAGATTCCAAATGAATTTAGCAATTCAAACATGAGTCAATAATCACAAGAAAACAACGAGAATAAATATGCGCGAGATTACGGAGCATATTGTGTAAAACCCCATACCTCAAAATCATCGCATGAATCGTCACATAAAAATCAACCTCTAAATAAGATCGCACCATCACGTTCCTCTCGCGAAAATAATCAAATCTCGTTCTATCCCAAACTCGAGAAAACACCAAATAAACCTTCAAATCTAAGGTTGAAATCTTAACTAAGTTTGAGGCTATGGTTTGTAGATGAAAGGGAGTTATTTTGGAGAGGTCTTCTGGTTGAAAAATTTGAGAAAAAGTGATTTGAAAAGTCCATCCACAAATTTGTTGATATATAAAGGATTAAGAGTTTGATTAAGAAAAGAGTTATAATCATGTATAAACACTAAAAAAATTATTCCAAACGATCGGACCTTTGGGATTCGATGAAATTTTACAGAGAATTAGCTGAAGACGAGAGGAAATTGTCCAAAAAATTTTAGCTCGATCGGACCGTTCAATATTTTTAAATATTTTTTTTTGCTAGAGAGTTTTATGTTTTGAGGACTCTTAGAGTGTTTTATGTTTTGAGGACTCTTCTATATAATAAAAATTCAATTAAAACTCCATTTTAATTCCAATTTCGAAACCGTTTGAAATTCTCATCTTTAAAAATAAAATCCAACATATTTTAGCAATAAAAATAATTTTATCTCAAAATTTATTTTTCCTCTTAATTTCGAAAATACACCAAAAATTACGCGGGTTGTTACACATACCTCAATTTTGTGATTCCAATCATGTTGTTACCTATTCAAAAACTTATTGCAAAATTCTTGATGAAATGACAAATTGTATTCTAACAAGAAATATAAATAAGGATAACTGTTACACAGTCATTCCTAAGCCTGAATCTTATAATGCCAGATTAGAAGATGCTAATCTTTGACACAATATATTGGGACAATTTTTTTTTGATAATCTTCTTAGGTTAAGTTCCTAAGAAATTGTTAGGAGATTACCTAAAATCAAAAATTCTTTTAATCCTGTCTGTGGTCCTTGTTAAGAAGGGAAAATAAGTAAACCCACTCACAAGAAAGTTAAAGATGTTCTATCGATAAAATCTTTGGAATTAATTCATGAGGACCTTATCGGTCCCTCTAGAACTGTCAGCTTTTATAGTAACAGTTACATACTTGTTATTGTGGTTGATTAAATACGAAATAAATGGGTATCCTTTATGAAAAATATATTTGATACCTTCAATAAGTTCTTAAAAATTACTTTTAAAAATAGATAACGAGAAGGATACCCAAGTATGTCGCATCAGAAGTGACAGAGGCGGAGAATTTAAAGATTCTGGTGTTGCAGAATATTGTGTAGGCAATGGCTATATACATGAATTTAGTGCGCCTAAGACACCTCAGCAGAATGGCATTACTGAAAGGAAATATATAACTTTACAAGAGATGGCTAGGGTGATGCTACATGTGAAAAATCTACCTTAGTATTTTTGGGCTGAAGCTATTCAAACAGCTTGTCATATCATTAATCATGTATACCTTAGGAAGAATTCCAAACCTCTTGATAATATTAGATTTGAGTATCTTCGTAATGCCATTGGTATGATAGTTCTTACTTAATTCAACAAATAATTCATATCTTCGGTAGTTGGATGCTAATAATTGGTTTCTGAGGATTTAGTGCATGGACATTTATCAAATGACAAAAGACTCCTCCTAATACCTGTTTAATATAGGAGACCCTTGTATCTTCCCTTGTATATGTTATTGCTTATGTTGACATCTTATATCATATTCTCCTGATTTATATTCTTTTACGTCTTTGTATTTTTGAGCAAAATTGGGGGAGAGGAACTTGAGTACCCATGCTATGATGTTTATCTTTTCTTGTACTAACTCAACTAATATTCCATTGAGTGTTTATCTTTTTCAGGCATTTTTCAGACCGAGTTGTATAGCTTGTCATATTTATTAGGGTTTTGGTATGTATAGTAGTTGAGTAATGTATTTTCTTCTCTAATTTTTGGTTCTAGGATGGGAATGGGTAGCTAGAGATTTTTGTATAGGAAATCTAGGATTTTTTTATTTTTATCCACGAGTACATGATACTCAATGGAAATTTTTCTCTAATATCCTAAGGGGGAGATTGAGAACACACTATATGGTTGACATACTTGAGTCTGTGCCATATAGCAGTTCCAACTAGTTTGGATATCGAGACAAAATAGGATTAGATTTTTTATGACTTACTCTATCTTTAAAAGGTATCCAAGCTTCATAAAAGGAATCCCAGTCTAAGAACACAAATGCTTTAATCTTCTACAAAAAGGTAAGTACAACTCTTGAACCACATTAGGACATAATCATTGCATATATTTGCAATTAGGTTTGCACAATTTTATATAGAGGTTTAGCCTCTTCAAACATTTTTTAAAAATTCATTTAGACATTTTGTTAAATCAACTTAAACGATTTTTCATTTAATTGAAATATGATTTTTAAAATGTTTAAGGATAATATCAAAATTACTTTTTGTGGTGAAATCTTTGGGGGTTGCAAATTAAATTTTCTCTAAACTTTTAAGAAATTTCGTGGCTGATTCTTTTATGCCCAACGCATTATGCATTTTTATACTCAGCATTTGTTCTCCTTTAGAAGTTGAGTTGCAGCCTTAGATATTTCCCTTTATTCTCGAGTTATAAATGGACCAAATCGATCAAGCCTTAAACCTTATCACTCCCTTTATCCAACCAACATCGATTGTTTTTAAGCCCTTAGATGCCATATATGTTTGACGATACTTTATCTTCACCATTCATTTGTAAGAGATTATGTGCTGAGTATAAAATGTCATTTAGGGTTCTTTTATTCATTTGGTCAGGAGAGCAGGTCGGCGCCCAAAAGAAATCAAAATGAGAAGAGAGTTCATCTCCAAGAGAGAAAACAGAGAGAATAGAAGATCGAAGCTGTAAGCCCGTCAGCACTGAAAGTAAACCGAGAGAGAGAGAGAGCTTGTTGGAGATACTAAAAAATGAGAGAGAGAGAGAGAGAAGAGAGGATCTCCATTTGAGAGAAAATAGTGAGAAGATAAAGGAGAAAATCCAAACCTTCCAAACCACACATACGATTTTTCTCCTAAACCAATTTCAAACCAATTACACCTAATATTCTTTTGTTTATACAAACAGTAAACCTATATTTAAGAGTTAAAAAAAACCTTGGAGTTTTTGTGAGTTAGGTTATTGGTTGGTTTATTTGAAGAACTCTTCAAATAATACATCTCTCTAAGAACCATACAGTTGACTGAATTTTTAGGTTCTTTATTTCTTGGATCTCATTGTTGTTATTTTGATCCAACTTTGTGGTTTCAAATAAATTTTGAAACATAAAACTTCTTATTGTCCACATATTCTGATATGAAAATTCATTTTTGTTTTAAAATATAATTTCACAAATTGGTTAAATAAGTTTGAACGTAAATAATTTTTGAATCGAGTCTTGATATAAAAATACTTTATTCCAGATCTAAATTTTTTAAAGTTTTTTATTCAAAACATGTCTGAAATTATTTGCATATCGTATAGAATGCTTTGTAATTCGTAGGAATTTATTGTATAATTGATTGAGAAATGTGAGATGCATTTCTGCATTTAGATTAATTCACAAACACTTTCAATCTCACACGAGCACTTAGATATTGTGGTTCTTGGTGAGACATATTGTTTGTTGAGCTGCTATAATCAAGTGGACAAGAAAAAAAGCAAGAAAGATGCGGGAGGAAGATAATATCAAGTTATAAGCCTTTAAGAGTGGAGTAATTCATGTAGGTAATTTTTTGAACTTATATTTAGGATCTTGTATTGCATGCTTAGTGCTATAACTTGTGCCTTGTGATTTTAGTGGATTTTTGTTTTTTGGTGTAGAGGTCACCGTGGAAGTTTTCCTTATTTTAGGGTTTTACCATGTTAAAAATCGCGTGTCAAATTTTCTTTAACGTTCTTAATTGATTTTGTGAACAATATCTCATTCAATACTTAGTTGTAGTTTTTAGTTTTAAAAACCTAAGGTAATCAAACTAACAAATCTAGAGGAGTTATTCAGAAAATGTTTAACACATCTTTTGTTGTATTTTGAAAATAATTTTGTTCAAAGAGTTTGTTTTCGGAGTTCACTCAACTTATAAAATTTTGTCATTAACTTAGTAAGAAGTTTTTCACTAATTACTAACTATTCGACTTATTTAACAACAAATTTTTTGTATTTTTTCATCAGGTTTGTAAGGACACAAGTCTCCAATTGAGTCTTATATAATGTTGGCTCAACTCTGGACAAAAACACTTGAGTTATAAGATAGAGTTCTTGACCATCCATCAAGCCTATGACATGTTAAAGTTGAAGACGTTGCGGCCTACTTTTCAGGAGAACATCATTGCCAAGTTTCAGTGCCACGTTTCACTTCATCAACATCATATTTTAAGTCTCCAAAGGTATGAATGCTTTTATCTATTTGTAGGAGACTTGGAATATTATTAAAGGGTGTAATTTTATTTAAAATTATTTTTATGTCAGAAGCCTAATTTATAACTTGGTATAAATTTTACATTTTCTTGAATTAATTTTATAATTTTATACTTAAGTTTTTGGACTTAAACTCGAATTTCCCCATTCTGACATTTCGTTCGAAATTGTCGTTCGAACGAGAATGTCGTTCGAACGAGAGTTTTGTTAGAATGAGTTTGGCAATGAGTTTCCCATTTTGGCCACTGATTTTTCGTTAAAAAAGTCGTTCGAACGAAATGTCGTTCAAACGATATTTCTGGGCGGGAACAGTTTTGGCAGTTTATACCATTTTTCCACTCTTTTGTCCCACTTCTTTTTGGCAGTTTAAATCTTACTCGGGATAGAATTTTCAATGGACTTTGGTACTTTCCTAGAGATCTCTTTCTCTTTTGAGAGAAAATACACCAACCAAAGTTCCATGTTTTTATGTGTTGAATTTCAAAGAAATATTTTCAACAAACACATGTGTTTATATGCATAAAATTGTTTAGTTTAGAATTCTAAGTATATATATATTAGCTTGGAGTGTTTGGCACTAGGTTCACTTTTCTACCCAAGAAGAAAAGATATTGGGTTTTATTTAACTACCCCAACAAAAGGAGAATCATTTTGGTTTATGTTACGGTGTTCCCACTCGAAGAAAATCTTCGCGTGAGGGTGACGGTGTCCAAGAGCCCCATCGGAGGAGTTCCGTGACTGTGGAGGAGTCCACGGTTATTCGCTAGGCAGAGGTTGAAGATCGAAGGAGTGCGTCAAGGCTTGGACCGACCCAAGTCAACTTGTGTAAGTCCTCTATTGTCGATTCTTTGTAAAACTACCATACTTAGTGAATTTGTGGCGAGGGCCATCCGTGGTTTTTCCCATTTGGGTTTTTCTCGTACATCGGCGCGTCATGTGATATTGTTTATTTTATCTTGCTCAAATCATCTTAGAATGCATGCAGAGGTTAACAAGATAAAATTGGGTTAATTATCACACTTATCTATTTTTTGTGCTAAAATTAAATTGGGTGCAATTTAAGTTAATTTAACTCAAGTCATATATTTAATTTGGTTTGGCCTAATTTGGTAATATTGAAAATATTGGGTAGGAAAATTTTAGGACTTGTGTTACATTAATTTCGGGCCAAAAGTAACTTTTTCATATTTTACTTTAAGTGTTAGTTTTTGTTTTTGAGAAAAACTAAAATTTGGTTTGAGTGAATTTTTTGTGTGTGTGTGTTCGCCATAATTCACTTATTTAGGTTTAATTTTAATTTTGTTTTTAGAAATTAAAATTTGTGTTTAATTTAATTTTTCATCTTCTTAAAGAAAATCAAATCAAATAAATTTTGGAAAATTAAATTGTTCTTAGTAACCATCTTTATTCCGCACATATAGGAAATTAAAGTGAAAGATTTTAAAATTGGGGGTCCTATCACGTTTTTCAGATTGGTATCAGAGCAAAAGAGATAACTTACTTTGTTTAGATCCTTTTAATAATTTTGACTAAAAATAGACTTTTCCCCATTTTCTAAATTTCCTATTTTCGATGGTTCTAATTCCGCATATTGGAAAGCACGTATGCGTTCAACACTTAGGGATATAGACGAGAGGGTTCGGCTTTCGGTAGTTACTGGGTGGTCACCACCTACTTGTTTAATATAGAATGAGCGTGTCCCCAAGCCCGTCGAGTGTTGGAGTGAGAATTAACTAAAATCCGTTAACTTTAATTCTCGAGGTTTAAATGCCTTATTTAGCACGGTCACACTGGATGAATTTCGACGTATCATGACATGTGAAACCACTAAGGAAGCTTGGGATATCCTACAACTCACTCATGAGGGAACAAGTGTCGTTAAAGATTCTAAGCTCCAAACCTCACCGCTCAATTTGAGACCATCAAAATGGATGAAAAAGAAACATTCGATGAGTTTTATGCTAGACTCTCCGATATAGTAAATTCTTCATTTAATTTAGGAGAGAAAATACCCGACGACCGAGTTATAAACAAAATACTTAGGTCCCTACCCGATAGATTTATCCCTAAGGTGACCGTTTTAAATTATTTACCCACTCTACAATCTACTAAACTTGAGGAACTAGTAGGTGATTGGAAAACCTACGAACTAGATATGTTCCCCTCCAAAACCGAAAAGAAAATTGATACGGGCATTGCTTTGAAAGCCCGTAAGAAGGAAAAACAAGTTTCGAATGACGAGAGTGATAGTGACTCGGAAGATATGGCTATGTCTGCTAGGAAGTTTCATAAATTTCATAAATTTAATGAAGATAAATTTAAAAGTGATTTGAAGAAATTTGAAAAATCCAAGCATGACAAATCCGAAAAGATCCCTGAAACTTTTAAGGAAAACCTTAATAGGGACGAGTCAAATAGGTGTTATGGTTGTGAGGGTTATGGACACATGGATTTTGAATTCCCCACTAAACCAAGGAGAGAGGGTAAGTAACCTATTTCATACAATGCCACCTTTAGTGATAGTGATAAGGAAGAGGGACCCAAATCCCCCATTGAGCGCAACTTTATCGCGTTCATGGCTAGTCATCTTAGTGAGACTGAGATATTATCCAATGATGATAACTTAAAACATGGCACTTTCGAGGCCTTTGTTTATGAAACTCTAAAAGATGATGGTAGTGAGAGTGGAGAAGAGAGAGAGAGTGAAAGTGAAAATGAGGGTGATGTGAGTGAACTTCAATTTGCATTTCAAGAATTATATGTTGAATCTATAAAATTAAAAAGGGAAAATTTGAAGTTAGAAGAAAGTTTAAAAGAGCGTGCCAAGGTCGTTAAAGAGAGTGTGTTAGTTATTGACCTTAGGATACGAGGGAGAGCTGTTCGAGAGAAGCTTGAATATGTAGAAGGTGAGAGAGATAACCTTGAGGGCTTAATGGAATCCTTGAAAAAAGGATCTTATCGCATTTGAAGGGACCAGTGTTTTATTAAAGTCTCACATTTTAAAGTTAGAAAATAAATTAAAAGACTCTAGTAAAGTCAAATTTGATTTGGAGTGTCATTCGGAGAAATTAGATAAAATATTAGGAACGATCCAAATTAAAAATGACATGTGTGGTTTAGGCTTCGATACTTGTAATGAGTCAACTCATAAATCCAAAACCAATGTTTTAAGAGAATCATCTAGGACAGCCTTTATAGACCACTCCTTATGTAAGTCTTTTCATCGAGTCTTTAGGTGCTCTCATTGTAGTCGAAAAGGTCATCTTAAGAAATTTTGTTTTGATCTTAAAAGATTTTTTAAAAAATCCAAACGTAAGGCAACTGAAGTAGCCAAGATTCTTATATCCCGAGATCGTCATTCATCATTAGTTTGGGTTAGGAGATCCGACTTGGTAGCTTTACAAGATAGGATTTTTTATTCTCATTTGCTTTCACACGATACCTCCCTTGCTAAATCGAAAGGTTGAATGTGTTAGTTGTTTGCATACTCTAGTTTTGTGTGCTTCATATCATATGTCATTTCTAGGTGTACGCATGTTTAGTCTTTTTCTAGACTTTGACTTATTTCATATCACATGCTAGAAATAATGACTTGTTTATCTTTTGAATTTTATTCCTTTCATTTTAGTTCACTTTAAATGAAAAATACAAATGATTTTTATTTATCTTTCGAGTGAATATTTTTGCTTGGTTAACATTTTTGAAAAAACTCAAAAAGAGTTTATTTATGTGTGTATTTTGGTTTTACACACCTTTTTTGGCATGTGTTTGTGTTTGAATCCTTCATACCGCTTCCATGTGACTAGAACTTTTCGTTAAAATTTTAATCCTTAAAATGTTCTTTATCATGTTTACATGGAGTAGTTTAAGTTTGACTTGCTTAATGGATTCACTTTTATATGCCTTTATCATACACATGCATGAGCTTTTTGAACCATAACTTCACATGTTATATTTGATCTTTGTGAGGTGTTCTCCTATAAATCTAGTCATCTACTATTATGACCTAGGAGGACTAGTACATGTTAAAATCCGTTGCACGTGAGAATTAAGAGATAAAAATGATATATATATATATATATATATATATATATATATATATATATATATATATATATATATATATCTGTGTGTGTGTGTGTGTGTGTGTGTGTGTGTGTGCATGGGGAAGGGCTCCGAAAGGAAATATTATCCTTTGCGAGTAAGCCACCGTTTGGAATGGACCTAAAAGAAATACGTGGTCCAAAGGCCTAAAAGAATATGTTATTAAAAGAACAAATATTTTCCAAGGCCTATTTTGTTTTGTTGATATATTCATTCGATAGAAAAGAATTATATGATTATTTGAGGAAGATTGGATGGATTGTCAACTATTTGCAAAATGTCGTTTATCATGTTGTACTTTAAATATGATGACTCTATTGGTTTGTAGAATCATCAACATGCTAGGCTTGTATGCATTGTGTGTGTTTGTTCATGAGCTCACTATATCTTGTCACATAAAGGCTAAATTCTAGTTGATGAAATTTTACAATCAGATAAGAACTTCGTGAACATGTTTAAGTGATTGGGTTTTAAATTCATTAGTATCTAGTTCACACCCCTTCACTTCCGTTTCCATATGACACATTTATGCCATAAGAGTGTGGAAAACTCATATTATAATATTTTGTGTCATTTGTGTGTGTATATCTCTATATGTGTATTTGCATATATTTTCTATTGAGTGTGTTTACATATATATGATATTTTGAGTCTTTGTCATTTTAGCTAGTCCACGTATGATTTAATTCATAATTGGTATCTAACTAGTTGCAAAATGTTTGTTTGATATCACATTCTTAGTCTCTTATGTTTTAAATTGATATCGTTGTGTTCGCATCATAGTTAGCATCCATTATTCTTGCTTGGATTAGTTATTGTCTATTGTTTCCCATATGCTTTCATGTTCTTAACACTTTATGCATATTGGTTGTACTTGTTTTCCCATATATACCCTTGCGTAGCTTTTAGGGAGAGAATTCATACTTAATTCTATTGGGGGAGAAACGAGTAATTTATTAGTTCTTTTATCCTTTGTCTATTCCTAAACAAAAAGGGGGAGAGTGATAATGATAGAAATGGTATCTAATCTTATTATTATCGTATCTTAGTTTGGGAGATTTATCTTAGGGGGAGACGTGTTTCTAAGTATGTCATTGTTAGATAAAAAGGGAAGAATTAATTTAGGGGGAGTATTTAATTTAATTGCATTCAATTATTTGATATTCCCTATGCGTTTAATGTTTGCTTAAGTGCGCAAGAATTTTTCTAAGTGGCAACTTTCATTGGCAAAGCTATTTATTCTAAGTGGTCCTTGAGTCAAGCATCTAAGTGGAAACTTTCATTGGCAAAGTTATTTATCCTAAGTGGTCCTTGAGTCAAGCTTCTTATTTTTAGTTTTGTGTGGGAAGTCTTTGAGTCTAGTAAAGCTTCACGGCCCTTTAGGGTTTTGTTTTGGTTTTTTCCAGGAAGGCCAAAGGGGGAGATTTGTAAGGACACAAGTCTCCAATTGAGTCTTATGTAGTGTTGGCTCAATACAACTGCACTAAATAAGAGGTTTAAACGATGCACCGGAGCATTCTTAGTCGCTTCCGGGCCCCTTTAGAGATAGGGGCGGGTGTTTGGGCCCGGCCGGATAGCCGCTCTGGAAATAGGGATCAGGAAAGGTTCGGAAAGGGACCAGGGCCCTTTGACTGAGAGTAGGGAGAGGGAGAGAGATTTTTGGCAGATTCTTTTTGGAGGAGTTTCTCCGTCGGAGAATCGTCCTTTCTTGTCGGAGAATCTGCCTCGCGCAGAATTGTCCTTCATAAGCTTTTTATTTTTTTCATTTTTTACGGCTAAAAGTTGTCTAAATTCGTTATTTTTTTTAAAAAACCTCCATTTTTGAAGGATCTAATCTGTGATCATAGATAAGTAATGATTTAGAGTCTTTACATTCGAGTCGCTAGCAATCACTTTTCCGCTTCCTAAGCTCCGAGCTCACCCAGCTCTATAGCTGCCTAATTTCACCCACTCTTCAACAACTTTTCCCCAAAATTAATCACTAAACAAACAGTACTAATAGCAGTAACAACTGTCAACAGTAACAACAGTATTCTATGGATTTCCACTCATAAGGAAGGAAGGTTAGATAGCTTTGGCAGGGTTGTATTTTTGGTTGAAATGGTAGAGAAGATTAAAGATCCCAAAATGCAGTCTAGACAGCGGGCCGCTTTTCCAGAAGCAAGACGAGGAAGCGGAGCTGTCGTAGAAGCGGTAGCTTCCCCCGACCGACTAAAATACAACAGTCGCGACCTAACATGCCAAAAACTGCGAAGATGGCTCCATACGGGTAGAACGAAATAGAGATAAAAGTGTAGTATTGTTGGATGGCTAAATTGTAGTAAAAAACTACAGTTTAGGAGTGAGCAAGCATATTTGTGTGCATTGATTGATAGAAGGGGCAAGTTTTGGTGGGGACAAGCTATCGCATGCATGGAAGTGAGGCAAGCTATTTTAGTTTGCTTAATTGTGGTGTTTTGGAATTCATTTCTCTAAGAACTGCAAAAAAGATTGGATCTTGTGCGTTGGCTATGCGTCAGGTCTCTCTCTCCCGCAAGGAAGCTTTGTCTTTCTATCTATCTTTCATAAATTCATATTATGGGTCTCAGAAATGGGTTTGAGCTTTTCTCCCTTGGTTGGTTGCTGGGGATTTGAATGCTATCAGAAAGAAGAATAAAATTATTGGGGGGTCGCTCATATGTTTTAGGTGGCCTAGCTGGATGGATGAGTTTCATGTCTGCATTGATAATGCCGAGTTAGATGATTTGAGGTATGGGGGAGCTTTCTACACCTGCTCAAATAGAAGAGAAGATAGTCCTATCCTTAGAAAGCTATATAGAGCTCTGACCAATATAAAATGGGAGAACACCTTCCCAGGTTCTGAAGCACTATTTTTTCCTGCAGGGGTTTCTGACCACTCTCCAATTTCCCCCTCGAGATAAGAAGTTGAAATTCAAAGAAAGTCTAATGGCAGTGCTTAGAACAACGAGTTCTATGATGACGACAGTCCATCACACACTTGTTATATTTGTTTATATAGTTATAGAAGTATAACTAATTGAAAGCGCCTATGAATTAGTTCCAAGAAAGCGACCGTTCACGTCAGGAATAGAGGTTGTTGATGTAGTTGCTTGTAGTTTTCTTTTTTTCGTCGAGATTGGGTTGGTGTTCAGTGTACCGCCCCTATATTCATTGAGGGGGTAAATAATTGAGTCATAGGATACAGTTCTTGACCTTCCATCAAGCCTATGACATGTTAAATTTGAACACGTTGCAACCTACTTTTCAAGAGAACATCATTACCAAGTTGAAGTGCCACGTTTCACGTAATCAACATCATATTTCAAGTCTCCAAAGGTATGAATTCTTTCATATATTTATAAAAGACTTGGAATATTATTCAAGGGTGTAATTTTATTTAAAATTATTTTTATGTCAGAAGCCTAATTTATAACTAAAATAAATTTTATATTTTCTGGAATTAATTTTATAATTTTATGTTTAAGTTTTTGGACTTAAACTTGGATTTCCTCATTCTGACATTTCGTTCGAGAATGTCGTTCGAACGAGTTCATTCGAACGAGTTCGTTCGAACGAGTTTGCCAATGAGTTTTCCATTTTGGCAAATCACTTTTCGTTAGAAAAGTCGTTCGAATAAAATATCGTTCGAACGAAAATCCCGTTCGAACGAGATTTCTGGACGGGAACAGTTTTGGCAGTTTTATCCCATTTTTCCACTCTTTTGTCCCACTTCTTTTTGGCAGTTTAAATCTTACTCGGGACAGAATTTTCAATAGACTTTGGTACCTTCCTTGAGATCTCTTTCTCTTTTGAGAGAAAATACACCAACCAAAGTTCCATGTTTTTATGTGTTGAATTTCAAAGAAATATTTTCAACAAACACATGTGTTTACATGCATAAAATTGTTTAGTTTAGAATTCTAAGTATATATATATTAGCTTGGAGTGTTTGGCACTAGGTTCACTTTTCTACCCAAGAAGAAAAGAGATTGGGTTTTATTTAACTACCCCAACAAAAGGAGAATCATTTTGGTTTATGTTGCAGTGTTCCCACTCGAAGAAAAGCGTCGCGTGAGGGTGACGGTGTCCAAGAGCCCCATCGAAGGAGTCCGAGGCTGTGGAGGAGTCCACGATTATTCTCTAGGCGAAGGTTGAAGATTGAAGGAGCGCGTCAAGGCTTGGACGGACTCAAGTCAGTTTGTATAAGTCCTCTTTTATCGATCCTTTGTAAAACTACCATACTTAGTGAATTTGTGTCCAGGGCCATCCAAGGTTTTTTTCATTTGGGTTTTCCTCGTACATCGGTGCGCCATGTGATATTGTTCATTTTATCTTGCTCAAATCACCTTAGAATGGATGCATAGGTTAATAAGATAAAATTGGTTTAATTATCACACTTGTCTATTTTTGGTACTAAAATTAAGTTCGGTGCAATTTAAGTTAATTTAACTCAAGTCATATATTTAATATGATTTGGCCTAATTTGGTAATATTGAAAATATTGGGTAGGCATATTTTAGGATTTATGTTACATTAATTTCGGGCTAAAAGTAACTTTCTCATATTTTACTTTAAGTGTTAATTTTTATTTTTGGGAAAAACTAAAATTTAGTTTGAGTGATTTTTTTTTTTTGTGTGTGTGTGTTCTCCATAATTCACTTATTTAGGTTTAATTTTATTTTTTTTTAGAAATTAAAATTTGTGTTTAATTTAATTTTTCATCTTTTTAAAGAAAATAAAATTAAATAAATTTTGGAAAATTAAATTGTTGTTAGTAACCATCTTTATTCCGCACATATAGGAAACTAAAGTGAAAGATTTTAAAATTGGGGGTCCTATCACGTTTTTCAAGGTTAAATGTAGTGATGGATAAAATTTGGATTAGTATAAAACATAAAGTTCATCCTTTATACGTGAAAAAGCAAAAGGCTTTGTTAAGTTTGCCTCTGATCACATATCTAATGCTGAAAAAATATTATGTCCGTGGAAGAAATGCCACAATATGATATTTGTGAAGAAAGATGTCGTGGTAGAACATATGATACTTAATCATTTCTTAGAGAGTTATACATATTGGACCTTTCACGGGGAATCTTCCTCATCTTTGACACCTTCTTCTGAATCTATTTTTTTGTGATTGAATGAGAGAGATGATATATGATGCCTTGAAATTCTGCCCTTTAACCCACAAGACTTTATAGATAGTGGTACAGAATAACAAGAAGTAGGGGGTCTGGATTCTAAAACCAGAAATTCTTTAATCTATTAAAAAAAATTGGAGTAAGAGTTGTAACCAAATTGTAAGAATTATTCCCCACTCTCATTTCTTGTTCAATTATTGCATATAAAGTTTTTAGGTGGGTGGAGTGACAAAACCTTTACAATGCCTCTTGAGTCATTAAAAGATGCATTCCCAGAGGGTGAGACATTGCCAATGACTTTTTATGAAGCTCAAAAGTTGATTTCAATCTTACGATCAGGTTACAAGAAGATACATACATGCCCAAGTGATTTCATGTTGTAGTGGACACTACACCAAAACTGGCGATTGGTCACGGCCAAAATCCCTGACCAAAGCTGTGGGTCGCGGACTTGGGTCGTGACCATTTCGAGCGTGACCATTTTCGTGGGTCGCGGCCCAAGTCCGTGACCAAAAAATGGTCACGGTCGAGAGGGGGTCACGGCAGATGGTCGCGAACTTAGGCCGTGACCCATGTCGTGACGGGTCGTGGCCCTCATCCGTGACCCACAACCGTGAAAAATTGGTCGCAACCAAAGTCCGCGACCCACAACCGTGATAAAAAAAAATTTTAAAAAATGGTCGCGACCCTTATCCGTGACCCACAATCGTGACAAATTGGTCGCGGCCAAAGTCCGCGACTCATTACCGTGACAAAAAAAATATAAAAAAAATTGGTCGCGGTCCTAATTCGTGACTCACAACCGTAACAAATTGGTCGCGGCCAAAGTTCACGACCCACAACTGTGACAAAAAAATGGTCGCGGCCTAAGTCTGTGACCCACAACCCTGACGAAAAAAATGGTCGCGGACTTTTGTCGTGACCATTTTTATGCGTGATGAAAAAATAAAAATGGTCATGGACAAAGTCCATAACAATATTTAACTATAATTTTAAAAAAAATGTATTTTTTGGTCCAATCCTAAAATTGGGGGTCCTGTGAGTGCACCATCAGTTGCTACGTGTAACGTTTGACGTGTACGAGGTGTTACAAACATTTATTATTGGCAAAACCATAAAAAAAATCACAAATTGCGAATCGAGAACGTTGTTAATAAACAAATATATATACAAACTTATAAATATTACACGTCTTAATAATTCACAGACCAAAAAAAAAATTGGGCAGAGTTTCCTCTATTTTCTTGACATTTTAAAACCTGTAAATGTAAAACCTACTTATTATAAAGCCTGCACGGCCATAAGATTCAACAATCAAATTATAAAAGCATGCACGGCCATAAAACTAAACAATAAAATCCTGCATGGCTGATAAAATACTGATTGTCCACAACCTATAAACAATCTTCATGCTGTAGACCATTACCTCCTTCGTTTGTTCCGCGTGCAAAAATCCTACAAATGATGGGATACATAAAAAAAATATCACTAACCAAGTAGTTTTACAAAAAATTTAATCAAGCAGAAAAATTGCATATATGAGTTAAAATTATCAGTAACCAAGTAGAAATATGCAAATTACCCTCGTATTCTCAAACAGGGAGTCCCGCGGCTGTGGGGTCAGTTCCTACGAGTTACATTGGGTCTCGTGGGAGGTGTTGGTTCCACCCACGGGGACGTTCGGGGCTGTTTCGAGTCCTCACCCTCTAACGCCATGTTTTAAGCCTAAGTCTACAAATATGCAAATTATCGTCGTATTCTCAAATCGGGAGTTCCGCGGCTGCGGGGTCAGTTCCTACGAGTTACATTGGCCCACTGGGACATGTTGGTGCCACCCACGGGGCCTTTCGGGGGCTGTTTCGAGTTTTCACCCTCTAACGCCATGTTTTTAAGCCTAAGTCTAGAAATATGCAAATTACCGTTGTATTCTAAAACAGGGAGTACCGCGGCTGCGGGGTCAGTTCCTACGAGTTACATTTGTCCCGGGGGAGGGGTTGGTGCCACCCACGGGGCCGTTCGGGGGCTGTTTAGAGTTTTCACCCTCTAACGTCATGTTTTTAAGCCTAAGTCTAGAAATATGCAAATTACCGTCGTATTCTAAAACCAGGAGTCCCGCGGCCGCGGGGTCAGTTCCTAAGAGTTACATTGGTCCCGGGGGAGGTGTTGGTGCCACCCACGGGGCCGTTCGGGGGCTGTTTCGAGTTTTCACCCTCTAACGCCATGTTTTGCTTAAGTCTAGAAATACGCAAATTATAGTCGTATTCTCAAATTAGGAGACCCGTGGCTGCGGGGCCAGTTCCTACGAGTTACGTTGGTCCCGGGGGAGGTGTTAGTGCCACCCACGGGGCCGTTCGGGGGCTGTTTCGAGTTCTCACTCTCTAACGCCATGTTTTTAACCCTAAGTCCATAAATATGCAAATTATCGTCGTATTCTCAAACCGGGAGTCCCACGTCTGCGGGGTCAGTTCCTCAACTTACGTTGGACCCGTGGGAGGTGTTGGTGCCACCCACGGTGTCGTTCTGGGGCTGTTTTGAGTTTTCACCTTCTAACGCCATGTTTTTAAGCCTAATTCTAGAAATACGCAAATTACCGTCGTATTCTCAAACCGGGAGACCCGCGGCTGCGGGGTTTGTTCTTACGAGTTACGTTGGTCCCGGGGGAGGTGTTGGTGCCACCCACGGGGCCGTTCGGGGGCTGTTTCGAGTTTTCACCCTCTAACGCCATGTTTTTCTTAAGTCTAGAAATACGCAAATTACTGTCGTATTCTCAAATCGGGAGACCCGTGGCTGCGGGGTCAGTTCCTACGAGTTACGTTGGTACCGGGGGAGGTGTTGGTGCCACCCATGGGGCCGTTCGGGGGGTGTTTCGAGTTCTCACCCTCTAACGCCATGTTTTTAACCCTAAGTCCATAAATATGAAAATTATCGTCGTATTCTCAAACTAGGAGTCCCGCGGCTGCGGGGTCAGTTCCTCAAGTTACGTTGGTCAAGTGGAAGGTGTTGGTGCCACCCACGGGGCCGTTCTGGGGCTATTTCGAGTTTTCACCTTCTAACGCCATGTTTTTAAGCCTAAGTCTAGAAATACGCAAATTACCATCGTATTCTCAAACCGGGAGTCCCGCGGCTGCGAGGTCAGTTCCTACGAGTTATGTTGGTCTAGTGGGAGGTGTTGGTGCCACCCACGGGGCCGTTCTGGGGTTGTTTCAAGTTTTCACCCTCTAACACCAAGTTTTTAAGCCTAAGTCTGGAAATACACAAATTATTGTCGTATTCTCAAATCGGGAGACCCGCGGATGGGGGGTCAGTTCCTACGAGTTACATTGGTCCCGTGGGAGGTGTTGGTGCCACCCACGGGGCCGTTCTGGCGCTGATTCGAGTTTTCACCTTCTAACGCCAAGTTTTTAAGCTTAAGTCTAGAAATACGCAAATTACCGTCGTATTCTCAAACCGGGAGACCCGGGGCTGTGGGGTCAGTTCCTACGAGTTACGTTGGTCCCGTGGGAGGTGTTGGTGCCATCCACGGGGCCGTTCGGGGGCTGTTTCAAGTTTTGACCTTCTAACGCCATGTTTTTAAGCCTAAGTCTAAAAATACGCAAATTACCGTCGTATTTTCAAACCGGGAGACCCGCGGCTGCGGGGTCAGTTCCTACGAGTTACGTTGGTCCCGTGGGAGGTGTTGGTGCCACCCACGGGGCCGTTCTCGGGCTGTTTCGAGTTTTCACCCTCTAACGCCATGTTTTTAAGCCTAAGTCTAGAAATATGCAAATTATCATCTTACTCTCAAATCGGTAGTGCCGCGGCTGCGGGGTCAGTTCCTACGAGTTACATTGGTCCTGTAGGAGGTGTTTGTACCACCCACGGGGACGTTCGGGGGCAGTTTCGAGATCTCACCATCTAACGCCATGTTTTGCTTCAATCTAGAAATATGCAAATTACCGTCGTACTCTCAAATCGGGAGTCCCGCGGTTGCGGGGTCAGTTCCTACGAGTTACATTGGTCCCATGGGAGGTGTTGGTGCAACCCACGGGGTCGTTCGGGGGCTGTTTTGAGTTCTCCCCCCTCTAACGCCATGTTTTTAAGCGTAAGTCTATGCCGCGGCTGCGGGGTCATTTCCTATGAGTTTCATTGGTCCCGTGGGAGGTGTTGGTACCATTCACGGGGACGTTCGGGTGCAGTTTCGAGATCTCACCCTCTAACGCCATATTTTTCATAAGTCTAGAAATATGCAAATTACCGTCGTACTCTCAAACCGGAAGTCCCGCAGCTGCGGGGTCAGTTCCTATGAGTTACATTGGTCCCGTGGGAGGTGTTGGTTCCACCCACGGTGCCGTTCGGGGGCAGTTTCGAGTTCCCACCCTCTTACGCCATGTTTTTAAGCCTAAGTCTAGAAATATGCAAATTACCGTCGTATTCTAAAATTGGGAGTCCCGCGGCTGTGGGGTCAGTTCCTACGAGTTACATTGGTCCCGTGGGAGGTGTTGGTGCCACCCACGGGGTTGTTCGGTGGCTGTTTCGAGTTCCCACCCACTAACTCCATGTTTTTAAGACTAAGTCTAGAAATATGCAAATTACCTTCGTATTCTAAAATCGGGAGTCCCGCGGCTGTGGGGTCAGTTCCTGCGAGTTACATTGGTTCCGTGGGAGGTGTTGGTGCCACCCACAGGGCCGTTCGGGGGCTGTTTCGAGTTCTCACCCTCTGACGCCATGTTTTTAACCCTAAGTCTATAAATATGCAAATAACCGTCCTATTCTCAAACCGGGAGTCCCGTGGCTGCGGGGTCAATTCCTTCGAGTTACATTGGTCCTGTGGGATTTGTTGGTGCCACCCACGGGGACGTTCGGGTGAGTTTCGAGATCTCACCCTCTAACGCCATGTTTTTAAGCCTAAGTCTATAAATATGAAAATTACCGTCGTATTCTAAAATCAGGAGTCCCGCGGATGCGGGGTCAGTTCCTACGAGTTACATTGGTCTCGTGGGAGGTGTTAGTGCCACCCACGAGGTCGTTCGGGGGCTGTTTCGATTTTCCACCCACTAACGCCATGTTTTTAAGCCTAAGTCTATAAATATACAAATTACCATCGTATTCTCAAACCGGGAGTCCTGTGGCTGCGGGGTCAGTTCGTACGAGTTACATTATTACCGTGGGAGGTGTTAGTGCCACCCACGAGGTCGTACGGGGGCTGTTTCGATTTTCCACCCACAAACGCCATGTTTTTAAGCCTAAGTCTATAAATATACAAATTACCGTCGTATTCTCAAACCGGTAGTCCCGCGGCTGCGGGGCCAGTTCCTACGAGTTACATTTGTCCCGTGGGAGGTGTTGGTTCCACCCACGGGGCCGTTCGGGGGCAATTTTTAGTTCTCACCCTCTAACGCCATGTTTTTAACCCTAAGTCTATAAATATGCAAATTACCGTCGTATTCTCAAACCAGGAGTCCCGCGGCTGCGGGGTCAGTTCCTACGAGTTACATTGGTCCTGTGGGAGGTGTTGGTGCCACCCATGAGGCCGTTCGGGGACTGTTTCGAGTTTTCACCATTTAACTCCATGCTTTTAAGCCTAAGTCTAGAAATATGCAAATTATCGTCGGACTCTAAAACCGGGAGTCCCGCGGCTGCGGGGTCAGTTGCTACGAGTTACATTGGTCATGTGGGAGGTGTTGGTGCCACCCACGGGGTCGTTCCAGAGCTGTTTCGAGTTCTCATCCTCTAGCGCCATGTTTTTTAGCCTAAGTCTATAAATATGCAAATTACCGTCGTATTCTCGAACCGGTAGTCCCGTGGCTACGGGGTCAGTTCCTACGAGTTACTTTGGTCCCGTGGGAGGTGTTAGTGCCACCCACGGGGACGTTCGGGGGCAGTTTCGAGATCTCACCCTCTAACGCCATGTTTTTAAGCCTAAGTCTAGAAATACGCAAATTACCGTTGTATTCTCAAACTGGGAGACCCGCGGTTGTGGGGTCAGTTCCTTCTAGTTACGTTGGTCCCGTGGGAGGTGTTGGTGCCACCCACGGGGCCGTTCTGGGGCTGATTCGAGTTTTCACCTTCTAACGCCATGTTTTTAAGCCTAAGTCTAGAAATATGCAAATTACTGTCGTATTCTCAAATAGGGAGTCCCGGGGCTATGGGGTCAGTTCCTACGAGTTACGTTGGTCCTGTGGGAGGTGCTGGTGCCATCCACGAGGCTGTTCGGGGGCTGTTTCGAGATCTCACCTTCTAACGCCTTGTTTTTAAGCCTAAGTCTAAAAATACACAAATTACCGTCGTATTCTCAAACCGGGAGACCCGCGGCTGCGGGGTCAGTTCCTACGAGTTACATTGGTCCCGTGGGAGGTGTTGGTGCCACCCACGGGGCCGATCTGGGGATGTTTCGAGTTTTCACCCACTAACGCCATGTTTTTAAGCCTAAGTCTAAAAATATGCAAATTATCGTCGTACTCTAAAATCGGGAGTCCCACGGCTGCGGGGTCAATTCCTACGAGTTACATTGGTCCCGTGGGAGGTGTTGGTGCCACCCACGGGGTCATTCGGGAGCTGTTTCGATTTCTCACCCTCTAACGCCGTGTTTTTAAGCCTAAGTATATAAATATGCAAATTACCGTCGTATTCCCAAATCGATAATCCCGCGGCTACGGGGTCAGTTCTTACGAGTTATTTTGGTTTCGTGGGAGGTGTTGGTTCCACCCACGAGGACGTTCGGGGGAAGTTTCGAGTTCTCACCCTCTAACGCCATGTTTTTAAGCCTAAGTTTAGAAATACGCTAATAACCATCGTATTCTCAAACCGGGAGTCCCGCGGCTACGGGGTCAGTTCCTACGAGTTACGTTGGTCCCGTGGGAGGTGTTGGTGCCACCCACGGGGCCGTTCGGGGGTTGTTTCGAGTTTTCACCATCTAACGCCATGTTTTTAAGCCTAAGTCTAGAAATATGCAAATTATTATCGTACTCTAAAACCGGGAGTCCTGCGGCTGCGGGGTCAGTTCCTACGAGTTACATTGGTCATGTGGGAGGTGTTGGTGCCACCCACGGCGTCGTTCGAGAGCACTTTCGAGTTCTCATCCTCTAGCGCCATGTTTTTTAGCTAAGTCTATAAATATGCAAATTATCATCGTATTCTCTAACCAGTAGTCCCGCGGCTGCGGGGTCATTTCCTACGAGTTACTTTGGTCCCGTGGGAGGTGTTGGTGCCACCCACGGGGACGTTCGGGGGCAGTTTCGAGATCTCACCCTCTAACGCCATGTTTTTAAGCCTAAGTCTAGAAATACGCAAATTACCGTTGTATTCTCAAACCGGGAGACCCGCGACTGTGGGGTCAGTTCCTACGAGTTACGTTGGTCCCGTGGGAGGTGTTGGTGCCACCCACGGGGCCGTTCTGGGGCTGATTCGAGTATTCACCTTCTAACGCCATGTTTTTAAGCCTAAGTCTAGAAATACGCAAATTACCATGGTATTCTCAAATAGGGAGACCCGGGGCTGTGGGGTCAGTTCCTACGAGTTACGTTGGTCCCGTGGGAGGTGTTGGTGCCATCCATGGGGCCGTTCGGGGGCTGTTTCGAGTTTTGACCTTCTAACGCCATGTTTTGTAGCCTATGTCAAAAAATACACAAATTACCGTCGTATTCTCAAACCGGGAGACCCGCGGCTGCGGGGTCAGTTCTACGAGTTACGTTGGTCCCGTGGGACGTGTTGGTGCCACCCACGGGGTTGTTCAGCAGCTGTTTCGAGTTCTCACCCTCTAACGCCATGTTTTTAAGCCTAAGTCTAGAAATATGCAAATTATCGTCATAGTCTAAAATCGGGAGTCGCACGGCTGTGGGGTCAGTTCCTACGAGTTACATTGGTCCCGTAGGAGGTGTTGGTGCCAACCACGGGGACGTTCGGGGGCAGTTTCGAGTTCTCACCCTCTAACGCCATGTTTTTAAGCCTAAGTCTATAAATATGCAAATTACCGTCATATTCTCAAACCGATAGTCCCGCGACTGTGGGGTCAGTTCTTACGAGTTACTTTCGTCCCGTGGGAGGTGTAGGTGCCACCCACGGGGACGTTCGGGGGAAGTTTCGAGTTCTCACCCTCTCACGCTATGTTTTTAAGACTAAGTTTAGAAATACGCTAATTACCATCATATTCTAAAACCGGGAGTCCTGCGGCTACGGGCTCAGTTCCTACGAGTTACGTTGGTCCCGTGGGAGGTGTTGGTACCACCCACGGGGCCGTTCTGGGGCTGTTTCGAGTTTTCACCCTCTAACACCATGTTTTTAAGCCTAAGTTTAGAAATACGCAAATTACCATCGTATTCTCAAACCGGGAGTCCTGCGGCTACGGGGTCAGTTCCTACGAGTTACATTTGTCCCGTGGGAGGTGTTGGTGCCACCCACGGGGCCGTTCTGGGGCTGTTTCTTATTTTCACCCTCTAACACCATGTTTTTAAGCCTAAGTCTAGAAATAAGCAAATTACCGTCGTATTCTCAAACCGGGAGACCCGCGGCTGCGGGGTCAGTTCCTACGAGTTACGTTGGTCCCGTGGGAGGTGTTAGTGCCACCCACGGGGCCGTTCGGGCGCTTTTTCGAGATCTCACCCTCTAATGCCATGTTTTTAAGCCTAAGTCTATAAATATGCAAATTACTGTCGTATTCTCAAACCGGTAGTCCCACGGCTGCGGGGTCAGTTCGTACGAGTTACATTGGTCCTGTGGGAGGTGTTGGTGCCACCCGCGGGGCCGTTCGGGCGCAGTTTCGAGATATCACCCTCTAACGCCATGTTTTGCTTAAGTTTAGAAATATGCAAATTACCGTCATACTCTAAAACCGGGAGTCCCGTGGCTGTGCTGTCTGTTCTTATGAGTCGTATTGTTCCATGGCAGGTGTTGGTGCCACCCCCGAAGCCATTCAGCCGTTGTTTTGGGTTTTCACCCCCTAACGCCATGTTTTTAAATATAACTCTAGAAATATGCAAATTACTGATGTATTCTCAAACCGTGAGTTCCGCAGATGCGTGGTCAATTCCTACGAGTTACAATGGTCCCGTTGGAGGTGTTGGTGCCACCCACGGGGAAGTTCGGGGTTGGTTTGGGGTGTTCACCCTCTAACGCCATGTTTTTAAGACTAAGTCTAAAAATATGCAAATTACCGTCGTATTCTAAAATTGGGAGTCCCGCGGCTGTGGGGTCAGTTCCTACGAGTTACATTGGTCCCGTGGGAGGTGTTGGTGCCACCCACGGGGTCGTTCGGTGGCTGTTTCGAGTTCCCACCCACTAACTCCATGTTTTTAAGACTAAGTCTAGAAATATGCAAATTACCTTCGTATTCTAAAACCGGGTGTCCCGCGGCTGTGGGGTCAGTTCCTGCGAGTTACATTGGTTCCGTGGGAGGTGTTGGTGCCACCCACAGGGCCGTTCGGGGGCTGTTTCGAGTTCTCACCCTCTGACGCCATGTTTTTAATCCTAAGTCTATAAATATGCAAATAACCGTCCTATTCTCAAACCGGGAGTCCCGTGGCTGCGGGGTCAATTCCTTCGAGTTACATTGGTCCTGTGGGATTTGTTGGTGCCACCCACGGGGACGTTCGGGTGAGTTTCGAGATCTCACCCTCTAACGCCATGTTTTTAAGCCTAAGTCTATAAATATGAAAATTATCGTCGTATTCTAAAATCGGGAGTCCCGCGGCTGCGGGGTCAGTTCCTACGAGTTACATTGGTCTCGTGGGAGGTGTTAGTGCCACCCACGAGGTCGTTCGGGGGCTGTTTCGATTTTCCACCCACTAACGCCATGCTTTTAAGCCTAAGTCTATAAATATACAAATTACCGTCGTATTCTCAAACCGGGAGTCCTGCGGCTGCGGGGTCAGTTCGTACGAGTTACATTATTACCGTGGGAGGTGTTAGTGCCACCCACGAGGTCGTACGGGGGCTGTTTCGATTTTCCACCCACAAACGCCATGTTTTTAAGCCTAAGTCTATAAATATACAAATTACCATCGTATTCTCAAACCGGTAGTCCCGCGGCTGCGGGGCCAGTTCCTACGAGTTACATTTGTCCCGTGGGAGGTGTTGGTTCCACCCACGGGGCCGTTCGGGGGCTGTTTTTAGTTCTCACCCTCTAACGCCATGTTTTTAACCCTAAGTCTATAAATATGCAAATTACCATCGTATTCTCAAACCAGGAGTCCCGCGGCTGCGGGGTCAGTTCCTACGAGTTACATTGGTCCTGTGGGAGGTGTTGGTGCCGCCCATGAGGCCGTTCGGGGACTGTTTCGAGTTTTCACCATTTAACGCCATGCTTTTAAGCCTAAGTCTAGAAATATGCAAATTATCGTCGGACTCTAAAACCGGGAGTCCCGCGGCTGCGGGGTCAGTTGCTACGAGTTACATTGGTCATGTGGGAGGTGTTGGTGCCACCCACGGGGTCATTCCAGAGCTGTTTCGAGTTCTCATCCTCTAGCGCCATGTTTTTTAGCCTAAGTCTATAAATATGCAAATTACCATCATATTCTCGAACCGGTAGTCCCGTGGCTGCGGGGTCAGTTCCTACGAGCTACTTTGGTCCCGTGGGAGGTGTTGGTGCCACCCACGGGGACGTTCGGGGGCAGTTTCGAGATCTCACCCTCTAACGCCATGTTTTTAAGCCTAAGTCTAGAAATACGCAAATTACCGTTGTATTCTCAAACTGGGAGACCCGCGGTTGTGGGGTCAGTTCCTTCTAGTTACGTTGGTCCCGTGGGAGGTGTTGGTGCCACCCACGGGGCCGTTCTGGGGCTGATTCGAGTTTTCACCTTCTAACGCCATGTTTTTAAGCCTAAGTCTAGAAATATGCAAATTACCGTCGTATTCTCAAATAGGGAGTCCCGGGGATATGGGGTCAGTTCCTACGAGTTACGTTGGTCCCGTGGGAGGTGCTGGTGCCATCCACGAGGCTGTTCGGGGGCTGTTTCGAGATCTCACCTTCTAACGCCTTGTTTTTAAGCCTAAGTCTAAAAATACACAAATTACCGTCGTATTCTCAAACCGGGAGACCCGCGGCTGCGGGGTCAGTTCCTACGAGTTACATTGGTCCCGTGGGAGGTGTTGGTGCCACCCACGGGGCCGATCTGGGGATGTTTCGAGTTTTCACCCACTAACGCCATGTTTTTAAGCCTAAGTCTAGAAATATGCAAATTATCGTCGTACTCTAAAATCGGAAGTCCCACGGCTGCGGGGTCAATTCCTACGAGTTACATTGGTCCCGTGGGAGGTGTTGGTGCCACCCACGGGGTCATTCGGGAGCTGTTTCGATTTCTCACCCTCTAACGCCGTGTTTTTAAGCCTAAGTATATAAATATGCAAATTACCGTCGTATTCCCAAATCGATAGTCCCGCGGCTACGGGGTCAGTTCTTACGAGTTACTTTGGTTTCGTGGGAGGTGTTGGTTCCACCCACGAGGACGTTCGGGGGAAGTTTCGAGTTCTCACCCTCTAACGCCATGTTTTTAAGCCTAAGTTTAGAAATACGCTAATTACCATCGTATTCTCAAACCGGGAGTCCCGCGGCTACGGGGTCAGTTCCTACGAGTTACGTTGGTCCCGTGGGAGGTGTTGGTGCCACCCACGGGGCCGTTCGGAGGTTGTTTCGAGTTTTCACCATCTAACGCCATGTTTTTAAGCCTAAGTCTAGAAATATGCAGATTATTATCGTACTCTAAAACCGGGAGTCCTGCGGCTGCGGGGTCAATTCCTACGAGTTACATTGGTCATGTGGGAGGTGTTGGTGCCACCCACGGCGTCGTTCGAGAGCTCTTTCGAGTTCTCATCCTCTAGCGCCATGTTTTTTAGCTAAGTCTATAAATATGCAAATTATCATCGTATTCTCTAACCAGTAGTCCCGCGGCTGCGGGGTCATTTCCTACGAGTTACTTTGGTCCCGTGGGAGGTGTTGGTGCCACCCACGGGGACGTTCGGGGGCAGTTTCGAGATCTCACCCTCTAACGCCATGTTTTTAAGCCTAAGTCTAGAAATACGAAAATTACCGTTGTATTCTCAAACCGGGAGACCCGCGACTGCGGGGTCAGTTCCTACGAGTTACGTTGGTCCCGTGGGAGGTGTTGGTGCCACCCACGGGGCCGTTCTGGGGCTGATTCGAGTATTCACCTTCTAACGCCATGTTTTTAAGCCTAAGTCTAGAAATACGCAAATTACCATGGTATTCTCAAATCGGAAGACCCGGGGCTGTGGGGTCAGTTCCTACGAGTTACGTTGGTCCCGTGGGAGGTGTTGGTGCCATCCATGGGGCCGTTCGGGGGCTGTTTCGAGTTTTGACCTTCTAACGCCATGTTTTGTAGCCTATGTCAGAAAATACACAAATTACCGTCGTATTCTCAAACCGGGAGACCCGCGGCTGCGGGGTCAGTTTTACGAGTTACGTTGGTCCCGTGGGACGTGTTGGTGCCACCCACGGGGTTGTTCAGCAGCTGTTTCGAGTTCTCACCCTCTAACGCCATGTTTTTAAGCCTAAGTCTAGAAATATGCAAATTATCGTCATAGTCTAAAATCGGGAGTCGCACGGCTGTGGGGTCAGTTCCTACGAGTTACATTGGTCCCGTAGGAGGTGTTGGTGCCAACCACGGGGACGTTCGGGGGCAGTTTCGAGTTCTCACCCTCTAACGCCATGTTTTTAAGCCTAAGTCTATAAATATGCAAATTACCGTCATATTCTCAAACCGATAGTCCCGCGACTGCGGGGTCAGCTCTTACGAGTTACTTTCGTCCCGTGGGAGGTGTTGGTGCTAACCACGTGGACGTTCGGGGGCAGTTTCGAGTTCTCACCCTCTCACGCTATGTTTTTAAGCCTAAGTTTAGAAATACGCTAATTACCATCATATTCTAAAACCGGGAGTCCTGCGGCTACGGGCTCAGTTCCTACGAGTTACGTTGGTCCCGTGGGAGGTGTTGGTACCACCCACGGGGCCGTTCTGGGGCTGTTTCGAGTTTTCACCCTCTAACACCATGTTTTTAAGCCTAAGTTTAGAAATACGCTAATTACCATCGTATTCTCAAACCGGGAGTCCTGCGGCTAGGGGGTCAGTTCCTACGAGTTACATTTGTCCCGTGGGAGGTGTTGGTGCCACCCACCGGGCCGTTCTGGGGCTGTTTCTTGTTTTCACCCTCTAACACCATGTTTTTAAGCCTAAGTCTAGAAATACGCAAATTACCATCGTATTCTTAAACCGGGAGACCCGCGGTTGCGGGGTCAGTTCCTACGAGTTACGTTGGTCCCGTGGGAGGTGTTAGTGCCACCCATGGGGCCGTTCGGGCGCTTTTTCGAGATCTCACCCTCTAATGCCATGTTTTTAAGCCTAAGTCTATAAATATGCAAATTACTGTCGTATTCTCAAACCGGTAGTCCCACGGCTGCGGGGTCAGTTCGTACGAGTTACATTGGTCCTGTGGGAGGTGTTGGTGCCACCCGCGGGGCCGTTCGGGCGCAGTTTCGAGATCTCACCCTCTAACGCCATGTTTTGCTTAAGTCTAGAAATATGCAAATTACCGTCATACTCTGAAACCGGGAGTCCCGTGGCTGTGCTGTCTGTTCTTATGAGTCGTATTGTTCCATGGCAGGTGTTGGTGCCACCCCCGAAGCCATTCAGCCGTTGTTTTGGGTTTTCACCCCCTAACGCCATGTTTTTAAATATAACTCTAGAAATATGCAAATTACTGATGTATTCTCAAACCGTGAGTTCCGCAGATGCGTGGTCAATTCCTACGAGTTACAATGGTCCCGTTGGAGGTGTTGGTGCCACCCACGGGGAAGTTCGGGGTTGGTTTCGGGTGTTCACCCTCTAATGCCATGTTTTTAAGACTAAGTCTAAAAATATGCAAATTACCGTCGTATTCTAAAATTGGGAGTCCCGCGGCTGTGGGGTCAGTTCCTACGAGTTACATTGGTCCCGTGGGAGGTGTTCGTGCCACCCACGGGGTCGTTCGGTGGCTGTTTCGAGTTCCCACCCACTAACTCCATGTTTTTAAGACTAAGTCTAGAAATATGCAAATTACCTTCGTATTCTAAAACCGGGTGTCCCGCGGCTGTGGGGTCAGTTCCTGCGAGTTACATTGGTTCCGTGGGAGGTGTTGGTGCCACCCACAGGGCCGTTCGGGGGCTGTTTCGAGTTCTCACCCTCTGACGCCATGTTTTTAACCCTAAGTCTATAAATATGCAAATAACCGTCCTATTCTCAAACCGGGAGTCCCGTGGCTGCGGGGTCAATTCCTTCGAGTTACATTGGTCCTGTGGGATTTGTTGGTGCCACCCACGGGGACGTTCGGGTGAGTTTCGAGATCTCACCCTCTAACGCCATGTTTTTAAGCCTAAGTCTATAAATATGAAAATTACCATCGTATTCTTAAATCGGGAGTCCCGCGGCTGCGGGGTCAGTTCCTACGAGTTACATTGGTCTCGTGGGAGGTGTTAGTGCCACCCACGAGGTCGTTCGGGGGCTGTTTCGATTTTCCACCCACTAACGCCATGTTTTTAAGCCTAAGTCTATAAATATAAAAATTACCGTCGTATTCTCAAACCGGGAGTCCTGCGGCTGCGGGGTCAGTTCGTACGAGTTACATTATTACCGTGGGAGGTGTTAGTGCCACCCACGAGGTCGTACGGGGGCTGTTTCGATTTTCCACCCACAAACGCCATGTTTTTAAGCCTAAGTCTATAAATATACAAATTACCGTCGTATTCTCAAACCGGTAGTCCCGCGGCTGCGGGGCCAGTTCCTACGAGTTACATTTGTCCCGTGGGAGGTGTTGGTTCCACCCACGGGGCCGTTCGGGGGCTGTTTTTAGTTCTCACCCTCTAACGCCATGTTTTTAACCCTAAGTCTATAAATATGCAAATTACCGTCGTATTCTCAAACCAGGAGTCCCGCGGCTGCGGGGTCAGTTCCTACGAGTTACATTGGTCCTGTGGGAGGTGTTGGTGCCGCCCATGAGGCCGTTTGGGGACTGTTTCGAGTTTTCACCATTTAACGCCATGCTTTTAAGCCTAAGTCTAGAAATATGCAAATTATCGTCGGACTCTAAAACCGGGAGTCCCGCGGCTGCGGGGTCAGTTGCTACGAGTTACATTGGTCATGTGGGAGGTGTTGGTGCCACCCACGGGGTCATTCCAGAGCTGTTTCGAGTTCTCATCCTCTAGCGCCATGTTTTTTAGCCTAAGTCTATAAATATGCAAATTACCATCATATTCTCGAACCGGTAGTCCCGTGGCTGCGGGGTCAGTTCCTACGAGCTACTTTGGTCCCGTGGGAGGTGTTGGTGCCACCCACGGGGACGTTCGGGGGCAGTTTCGAGATCTCACCCTCTAACGCCATGTTTTTAAGCCTAAGTCTAGAAATACGCAAATTACCGTTGTATTCTCAAACTGGGAGACCCGCGGTTGTGGGGTCAGTTCCTTCTAGTTACGTTGGTCCCGTGGGAGGTGTTGGTGCTACCCACGGGGCCGTTCTGGGGCTGATTCGAGTTTTCACCTTCTAACGCCATGTTTTTAAGCCTAAGTCTAGAAATATGCAAATTACCGTCGTATTCTCAAATAGGGAGTCCCGGGGATATGGGGTCACTTCCCACAATCTAACGCCATGTTTTTAAGCCTAAGTCTAGAAATATGCAAATTACCGTCGTATTCTAAAATTGGGAGTCCCGCGGCTATGGGGTCAGTTCCTAAGAGTTACATTGGTCCCGTGGGAGGTGTTGGTGCCACCCACGGGGTCGTTCGGGGGCTGTTTCGAGTTCCCACCCACTAACTCCATTTTTTAAGCCTAAGTCTATAAATATGCAAATTACCGTCGTATTCTCAAACCGGGAGTCCCGTGGCTGCGGGGTCACTTCCTACGAGTTACATTGGTCCTGTTGGAGGTGTTGGTGCCACCCACGGGGCCGTTCGGGCGCTGTTTCGAGATCTCACCTTCTAATGCCATGTTTTTAAGCCTAAGTATATAAATATGCAAATTACCGTCGTATTCTCAAACCGATAGTCCCGCGGCTACGGGGTCAGTTCGTACGAGTTACATTGGTCCCGTGGGAGGTGTTGGTGCCACCCACGGGGCCGTTCGGGGGCAGTTTCGAGTTCCCACCCTCTAACGCCATGTTTTTAAGACTAAGTCTAGAAATATGCAAATTACCGTCGTATTCTAAAATCGGCAGTCCCGCGGCTGTGGGGTCAGTTCCTGCGAGTTACATTGGTCCCGTGGGAGGTGTTGGTGCCACCCACGGGGCCGTTTGGGGGCTGTTTCGAGTTCTCACCCTCTGACGCCATGTTTTTAACCCTAAGTCTATAAATATGCAAATAACCGTCGTATTCTCAAACCGGGAGTCCCGTGGCTGCGTGGTCACTTCCTACGAGTTACATTGGTCCTGTGGGAGGTGTTGGTGCCACCCACGGGGACGTTCGAGGGCAGTTTCGAGATATCACCCTCTAACGCCATGTTTTTAAGCCTAAGTCTAGAAATACGCAAATTACCATTGTATTCTCAAACCGGGAGACCCGCGACTGCGGGGTCAGTTCCTACGAGTTACGTTGGTCCCGTGGGAGGTGTTGGTGCCACCCACGGGGCCGTTCTGGGGCTGATTCGAGTATTCACCATCTAACGCCATGTTTTTAAGCCTAAGTCTATAAATATGCAAATTACCATCGTATTGTCAAACCGATAGTCCCACGGCTGCGGGGTCAGTTCTTACGAGTTACTTTCGTCCCGTGGGAGGTGTTGGTGCCACCCACGGGGACGTTCGGGGGCAGTTTTGAGTTCTCACCCTCTAACGCTATGTTTTTAAGCCTAAGTTTAGAAATACGCTAATTACCATCGTATTCTCAAACCGGGAGTCCTGCGGCTACGGGGTCAGTTCCTACGAGTTACATTGGTCCTGTTGGAGGTGTTGGTGCCACCCACGGGGCCGTTCGGGGGCTGTTTCGAGTTCCCACCCACTAACTCCATTTTTTAAGCCTAAGTCTATAAATATGCAAATTACCGTCGTATTCTCAAACCGGGAGTCCCGTGGCTGCGGGGTCACTTCCTACGAGTTACATTGGTCCTGTTGGAGGTGTTGGTGCCACCCACAGGGCCGTTCGGGCGCTTTTTCGAGATCTCACCCTCTAACGCCATGTTTTTAAGCCTAAGTCTATAAATATGCAAATTACTGTCGTATTCTCAAACCGGTAGTCCCACGGCTGCGGGGTCAGTTCGTACGAGTTACATTGGTCCCGTGGGAGGTGTTGGTGCCACCCGCGGGGCCGTTCGGGCGCAGTTTCGAGATCTCACCCTCTAACGCCATGTTTTGCTTAAGTCTAGAAATATGAAAATTACCGTCATACTCTGAAACCGGGAGTCTCGTGGCTGTGCTGTCTGTTCTTATGAGTCGTATTGTTCCATGGCAGGTGTTGGTGCCACCCCCGAAGCCATTCAGGCGCTGTTTCGGGTTTTCACCCCCTAACGCCATGTTTTTAAATCTAACTCTAGAAATATGCAAATTACCGTCGTATTCTCAAACCGTGAGTTCCGCGGCTGCGTGGTCAGTTCCTACGAGTTACAATGGTCCCGTTGGAGGTGTTGGTGCCACCCACGGGGACGTTCGGGGTTTGTTTCGGGTTTTCACCCTCTAACGCCATGTTTTTAAGTCTAAGTCTAGAAATATGCAAATTATCGTCGTATTCTCAAATCGGTAGTCCCGCGGCTGCGGGGTCAGTTCGTATGAGTTACATTGGTCCCGTGGGAGGTGTTGGTGCCACCCACGGGGCCGTTAGGGGGCAGTTTCGAGATCTCACCCTCTAACGCCATGTTTTGCTTAAGTCTAGAAATATGCAAATTACCGTCGTACTCTCAAACTGGGAGTCCCGTGGTCATGCTGTCAGTTCTTATGAGTCATATTGGTTCCATGGCAGGTGTTGGTTCAACCCTCGAAGCCGTTCGGGCGGTTTTTCGGGTTTTCACCTCCTAACGTTATGTTCTTAAGCCTAACTCTAGAAATATACAAATTACTGCCGTATTCTCAAACCGAGAGTTCCGCGGCTGCGTGGTCAGTTCCTACGAGTTACATTGGTCCTGTTGGAGGTGTTGGTGCCACCCACGAGGACGTTCGGGGGTTATATTGGGTTTTCACCCTATAACGCCATGTTTTTAAGCCTAAGTCTAGAAATATGCAAATTATCTTCGTATTTTAAAACCGGGAGTCCAGCGGCAGCGGGGTCAGTTCCTACGAGTTGCATTGGTCCCGTGGGAGGTGTTGGTGCCACCCACGGGGCCGTTCGGGGGCAGTTTCGAGTTCCCACCCTCTAACGCCATGTTTTTAAGACTAAGTCTAGAAATACGCAAATTACCGTCATATTCTAAAACCGGCAGTCCCGCGGTTGTGGGGTCAGTTCCTGCGAGTTACATTGGTCCCGTGGGAGGTGTTGGTGCCACCCACGGGGCTGTTCGGGGGCTGTTTCGAGTTCTCACCCTCTGACGCCATGTTTTTAACCCTAACTCTATAAATATGCAAATAACCGTCGTATTCTCAAATCCGGAGTCCCGTGGCTGCGGGGTCACTTCCTACGAGTTACATTGGTCCTGTGGGAGGTGTTGGTGCCACCCACGGGGACGTTCAGGGGCTGTTTCGAGATCTCACCTTCTAACGCCATGTTTTTAAGCCTAAGTCTATAAATATGAAAATTACCGTCGTATTCTAAAATCGGGAGTCCCGCCGCTGCGGGGTCAGTTCCTACGAGTTACATTGGTCCCGTGGGAGGTGTTAGTGACACCCACGAGGTCGTTCGGGGGCTGTTTCGATTTTCCACCCACTAACGCCATGTTTTTAAGCCTAAGTCTATAAATAAACAAATTACCGTCGTATTCTCAAACCGGAAGTCCTGCGGCTGCGGGGTCAGTTCCTACGAGTTATATTGGTCCGGTGGGATGTGTTGGTGCCACCCACGGGGTCGTTCGGGGGCTGTTTCGATTTTCCACCCACTAACGCGATGGTTTTAAGCCTAAGTCTAGAAATATGAAAATTATCGTTGTACACTCAATTCGGGAGTCCCGCGGTTGCGGGGTCTGTTCCTACGAGGTACATTGGTCCCGTGGGAGGTGTTGGTGAAACCCACGGGGCCGTTCGGGGGCTATTTCTAGTTCTCACCCTCTAACGCCATGTTTTTAACCATAAGTCTATAAATATGCAAATTACCGCCGTATTCTCAAACCAGGAGTCCCGCGGCTGCGAGGTCAGTTCCTACGAGTTACATTGGTCCCGTGGGAGGTGTTGATGCCACCCACGGGGCCGTTCGGGGGCTGTTTCGAGTTTTCACAATTTAACGCCATGTTTTTAAGCCTAAGTCTAGAAATATGTAAATTATCGTCGTACTCTAAAACCGGGAGTCCCGCGGCTGCGGGGTCAGTTCCTACGAGTTACATTGGTTATGTGGGAGGTGTTGGTGCCACCCACGGGGTCGTTCGAGAGATGTTTCGAGTTCTCATCCTCTAGCGCCATGTTTTTAGCCTAAGTCTATAAATATGCAAATTACCGTCGTATTCACGAACCGGTAGTCCCGTGGATGCGGGGTCAGTTCCTACGAGTTACTTTGGTCCCGTGGGAGGTGTTGGTGCCACCCACGGGGACGTTCGGGGGCAGTTTCGAGATCTCACCCTCTAACGCCATGTTTTTAAGCCTAAGTCTAGAAATACCCAAATTACCGTCGTATTCTCAAACCGGGAGACCCGGGCTATGGGGTCAGTTCCTACGAGTTATGTGTGGGAGGTGTTGGTGCCATCCACGATGCCGTTCGGGGGATGTTTCAAGTTTTGACCTTCTAACGCCATGTTTTTAAGCCTAAGTATAAAAATACACAAATTACCGTCGTATTCTCAAACTGGGAGACCCGCGGCTGCGAGGTCAGTTCCTACGAGTTACGTTGGTCCCGTGGGAGGTGTTGGTGCCACCCACGGGGCGGATCTGGGGATGTTTCGAGTTTTCACCCTCTAACGCCATGTTTTTAAGCTAAGTCTAGAAATATGCAAATTATCATCATACTCTAAAATCGGGAGTCCCACGGCTGCAGGGTCAGTTCCTACGAGTTACATTGGTCCCGTGGGAGGTGTTGGTGCCACCCAGAGGGTCGTTCGGGAGATGTTTCGAGTTCTCACCCTCTGACGCCATGTTTTTATCCCTAAGTCTATAAATATGCAAATAACCATCGTATTCTCAAATCTGGAGTCCCGTGGCTGCGGGGTCAGTTCCTACGAGTTACTTTGGTCCCGTGGGAGGTGTTGGTGCCACCCATGGGGACGTTCGGGGGCAGTTTCGAGATCTCACCCTCTAATGCCATGTTTTTAAGCCTAAGTCTAAAAATACGCAAATGACCGGTGTATTCTCAAAACGGGAGACCCGCGGCTACTGGTTTAGTTCCTACGAGTTACGTTTGTCCCGTGGGATGTGTTGGTGCCACCCACGGGGCCGTTCTGGGGCTGATTCGAGTATTCACCCTCTAACGCCATGTTTTTAAGCCTAAGTCTAGAAATATGCAAATTACCGTCGTATTCTAAAACCGGCAGTCCCGCGGCTGTGGGGTCAGTTCGTACGAGTTACTTTGGTCCCGTGGGAGGTGTTGGTGCCACCCACGGGGCCGTTCGGGGGCTGTTTCGAGTTCTCACCCTCTGACGCCATGTTTTTATCCCTAAGTCTATAAATATGCAAATAACCATCGTATTCTCAAATCTGGAGTCCCGTGGCTGCGGGGTCACTTCCTACGAGTTACATTGGTCCTGTGGAAGGTGTTGGTGCCACCCACGGGGACGTTCGGGGGCAGTTTCGAGATCTCACCCTCTAACGCCATGTTTTTAAGCCTAAGTCTATAAATATGAAAATTACCTTCGTATTCTAAAATCGGGAGTCCCGCCACAGCGGGGTCAGTTCCTACGAGTTACATTGGTCCCGTGGGAGGTGTTAGTGCCACCCACGAGGTCGTTCGGGGGCTGTTTCGATTTTCCACCCACTAACGCCATGTTTTTAAGCCTAAGTCTATAAATATACAAATTATCGTCCTATTCTCAAACCGAAAGTCCTGCGGCTGTGGGGTCAGTTCCTACGAGTTACATTGGTCCCGTGGGAGGTGTTGGTGCCACCCATGGGGTCGTTCGGGGGCTGTTTCGATTTTCCACCCACTAACGCGATGGTTTTAAGCCTAAGTCTAGAAATATGAAAATTATAGTTGCACACTCAATTCGGGAGTCCCGCGGCTACGGGGTCTGTTCCTACGGGGTACATTGGTCCCGTGGGAGGTGTTGGTGAAACCCACGGGCCGTTCGGGGGCTATTTCTAGTTCTCACCCTCTAACGCCATGCTTTTAACCATAAGTCTATAAATATGCAAATTACCGCCGTATTCTCAAACCAGGAGTCCCGCGGCTGTGGGGTCAGTTCCTACGAGTTACATTGGTCCCGTGGAAGGTGTTGATGCCACCCACGGGGCCGTTCGGGGGTTGTTTCGAGTTTTCACAATTTAACGCCATGTTTTTAAGCCTAAGTCTAGAAATATGCAAATTATCGTCGTACTCTAAAACCGGGAGTCCCGCGGTTGTGGGGTCAGTTCCTACGAGTTACATTGGTTATGTGGGAGGTGTTGGTGCCACCCACGGGGTCGTTCGAGAGATGTTTCGAGTTCTCATCCTCTAGCGCCATGTTTTTAGCCTAAGTCTATAAATATGCAAATTACCGTCGTATTCACGAACCGGTAGTCCCGTGGATGCGGGGTCAGTTCCTACGAGTTACTTTGGTCCCGTGGGAGGTATTGGTGCTACCCACGGGGACGTTCGGGGGCAGTTTCGAGATCTCACCCTCTAACGCCATGTTTTTAAGCCTAAGTCTAGAAATACCCAAATTACAGTCGTATTCTCAAACCGGGAGACCCGGGGCTATGGGGTCAGTTCCTACGAGTTATGTTGGTCCCGTGGGAGGTGTTGGTTCCATCCACGATGCCGTTCGGGGGATGTTTCAAGTTTTGACCTTCTAACGCCATATTTTTAAGCCTAAGTATAAAAATACACAAATTACCGTCGTATTCTCAAACTGGGAGACCCGCGGCTGCGAGGTCAGTTCCTACGAGTTACGTTGGTCCCGTGGGAGGTGTTGGTGCCACCCACAGGGCCGATCTGGGGATGTTTCGAGTTTTCACCCTCTAACGCCATGTTTTTAAGCTAAGTCTAGAAATATGCAAATTATCATCATACTCTAAAATCGGGAGTCCCACGGCTGCAGGGTCAGTTCCTACGAGTTACATTGGTCCCGTGGGAGGTGTTGGTGCCACCCACTGGGTCGTTCGGGAGATGTTTCGAGTTCTCACCCTCTGACGCCATGTTTTTATCCCTAAGTCTATAAATATGCAAATAACCATCGTATTCTCAAATCTGGAGTCCCGTGGCTGCGGGGTCAGTTCCTACGAGTTACTTTGGTCCCGTGGGAGGTGTTGGTGCCACCCATGGGGACGTTCGGGGGCAATTTCGAGATCTCACCCTCTAATGCCATGTTTTTAAGCCTAAGTCTAGAAATACGCAAATTATCGGTGTATTCTCAAACCGGGAGACCCGCGGCTACGGGTTTAGTTCCTACGAGTTACGTTTGTCCCGTGGGATGTGTTGGTGCCACCCACGGGGCCGTTCTGGGGCTGATTCGAGTATTCACCCTCTAACGCCATGTTTTTAAGCCTAAGTCTAGAAATATGCAAATTACCGTCGTATTCTAAAACCGGTAGTCCCGCGGCTGTGGGGTCAGTTCCTACGAGTTACATTGGTCCCGTGGGAGGTGTTGGTGCCACCCACGGGGCCGTTCGGGGGCTGTTTCGAGTTCTCACCCTCTGACGCCATGTTTTTATCCCTAAGTCTATAAATATGCAAATAACCATCGTATTCTCAAATCTGGAGTCCCGTGGCTGCGGGGTCACTTCCTACGAGTTACATTGGTCCTGTGGAAGGTGTTGGTGCCACCCACGGGGACGTTCGGGGGCAGTTTCGAGATCTCACCCTCTAACGCCATGTTTTTAAGCCTAAGTCTATAAATATGAAAATTACCTTCGTATTCTAAAATCGGGAGTCCCGCCGCAGCGGGGTCAGTTCCTACGAGTTACATTGGTCCCGTGGGAGGTGTTAGTGCCACCCACGAGGTCGTTCGGGGGCTGTTTCGATTTTCCACCCACTAACGCCATGTTTTTAAGCCTAAGTCTATAAATATACAAATTATCATCGTATTCTCAAACCGAAAGTCCTGCGGCTGCGGGGTCAGTTCCTACGAGTTACATTGGTCCCGTGGGAGGTGTTGATGCCACCCACGGGGTCGTTCGGGGGCTGTTTCGATTTTCCACCCACTAACGCGATGGTTTTAAGCCTAAGTCTAGAAATATGAAAATTATCGTTGTACACTCAATTCGGGAGTCCCGCGGCTGAGGGGTCTGTTCCTACGAGGTACATTGGTCCCGTGGGAGGTGTTGGTGAAACCCACGGGGCCGTTCGGGGGCTATTTCTAGTTCTCACCCTCTAACGCCATGTTTTTAACCATAAGTCTATAAATATGCAAATTACCGCCGTATTCTCAAACCAGGAGTCCCGCGGCTGCGGGGTCAGTTCCTACGAGTTACATTGGTCCCGTGGGAGGTGTTGATGCCACCCACGGGGCCGTTCGGGGGCTGTTTCGAGTTTTCACAATTTAACGCCATGTTTTTAAGCCTAAGTCTAAAAATATGCAAATTATCGTCGTACTCTAAAACCGGGAGTCCCGCGGCTATGGGGTCAGTTCCTACGAGTTACATTGGTTATGTGGGAGGTGTTGGTGCCACCCACGGGGTCGTTCGAGAGATGTTTCGAGTTCACATCCTCTAGCGCCATGTTTTTAGCCTAAGTCTACAAATATGCAAATTACCGTCGTATTCACGAACCGGTAGTCCCGTGGATGCGGGGTCAGTTCCTACGAGTTACTTTGGTCCCGTGGGAGGTGTTGGTGCCACCCACGGGGACGTTCGGAGGCAGTTTCAAGATCTCACCCTCTAACGCCATGTTTTTAAGCCTAAGTCTAGAAATACCCAAATTACTGTCGTATTCTCAAACCGGGAGACCCGGGGCTATGGGGTCAGTTCCTACGAGTTATGTTGGTCCCGTGGGAGGTGTTGGTGCCATCCACGATGCCGTTCGGGGGATGTTTCAAGTTTTGACCTTCTAATGCCATGTTTTTAAGCCTAAGTGTAAAAATACACAAATTACCGTCGTATTCTCAAACTGGGAGACCCGCGGCTGCGAGGTCAGTTCCTACGAGTTACGTTGGTCCCGTGGGAGGTGTTGGTGCCACCCACGGGGCCGATCTGGGGATGTTTCGAGTTTTCACCCTCTAACGCCATGTTTTTAAGCTAAGTCTAGAAATATGAAAATTATCATCATACTCTAAAATCGGGAGTCCCACGGCTGCAGGGTCAGTTCCTACGAGTTACATTGGTCCCGTGGGAGGTGTTGGTGCCACCCACAGGGTCGTTCGGGAGATGTTTCGAGTTCTCACCCTCTGACGCCATGTTTTTATCCCTAAGTCTATAAATATGCAAATAACCATCGTATTCTCAAATCTGGAGTCCCGTGGCTGCGGGGTCAGTTCCTACGAGTTACTTTGGTCCCGTGGGAGGTGTTGGTGCCACCCATGGGGACGTTCGGGGGCAATTTCGAGATCTCACCCTCTAATGCCATGTTTTTAAGCCTAAGTCTAGAAATACGCAAATTACCGGTGTATTCTCAAACCGGGAGACCCGCGGCTACGGGTTTAGTTCCTACGAGTTACATTGGTCCCGTGGGAGGTGTTGGTGCCACCCACGAGGTCGTTCGGTGGCTGTTTCGATTTTCCACCCACTAACGCCATGTTTTTAAGCCTAAGTCTATAAATATACAAATTATCATCGTATTCTCAAACCGAAAGTCCTGCGGCTGCGGGGTCAGTTCCTACGAGTTACATTGGTCCCGTGGGAGGTGTTGGTGCCACCCACGGGGTCGTTCGGGGGCTGTTTCGATTTTCCACCCACTAACGCGATGGTTTTAAGCCTAAGTCTGGAAATATGAAAATTATCATTGTACACTCAATTCGGGAGTCCCGCGGCTGCGGGGTCTGTTCCTACGAGGTACATTGGTCCCGTGGGAGGTGTTGGTGAAACCCACGGGGCCGTTCGGGGGATATTTCTAGTTCTCACCCTCTAACGCCATGTTTTTAACCATAAGTCTATAAATATGCAAATTACCGCCGTATTCTCAAACCAGGAGTCCCGCGGCTGCGGGGTCAGTTCCTACGAGTTACATTGGTCCCGTGGGAGGTGTTGATGCCACCCACGGGGCCGTTCGGGTGCTGTTTCGAGTTTTCACAATTTAACGCCATGTTTTTAAGCCTAAGTCTAGAAATATGCAAATTATCGTCGTACTCTAAAACCGGGAGTCCCGCGGCTATGGGGTCAGTTCCTACGAGTTACATTGGTTATGTGGGAGGTGTTGGTGCCACCCACGGGGTCGTTCGAGAGATGTTTCGAGTTCTCATCCTCTAGCGCCATGTTTTTAGCCTAAGTCTATAAATATGCAAATTACCGTCGTATTCACGAACCGGTAGTCCCGTGGATGCGGGGTCAGTTCCTACGAGTTACTTTGGTCCCGTGGGAGGTGTTGGTGCCACCCACGGGGACGTTCGGGGGCAGTTTCGAGATCTCACCCTCTAACGCCATGTTTTTAAGCCTAAGTCTAGAAATACCCAAATTACCGTCGTATTCTCAAACCGGGAGACCCGGGGCTATGGGGTCAGTTCCTACGAGTTATGTTGGTCCCGTGGGAGGTGTTGGTGCCATCCACGATGTCGTTCGGGGGATGTTTCAAGTTTTGACCTTCTAACGCCATGTTTTTAAGCCTAAGTGTAAAAATACACAAATTACCGTCGTATTCTCAAACTGGGAGACCCGCGGCTGCGAGGTCAGTTCCTACGAGTTACGTTGGTCCCGTGGGAGGTGTTGGTGCCACCCACGGGGCCGATCTGGGGATGTTTCGAGTTTTCACCCTCTAACGCCATGTTTTTAAGCTAAGTCTAGAAATATGCAAATTATCATCATACTCTAAAATCGGGAGTCCCACGGCTGCAGGGTCAGTTCCTACGAGTTACATTGGTCCCGTGGGAGGTGTTGGGGCCACCCACAGGATCGTTCGGGAGATGTTTCGAGTTCTCACCCTCTGACGCCATGTTTTTATCCCTAAGTCTATAAATATGCAAATAACCATCGTATTCTCAAATCTGGAGTCCCGTGGCTGCGGGGTCAGTTCCTACGAGTTACTTTGGTCCCGTGGGAGGTGTTGGTGCCACCCATGGGGACGTTCGGGGGCAATTTCGAGATCTCACCCTCGAATGCCATGTTTTTAAGCCTAAGTCTAGAAATACGCAAATTACCGGTGTATTCTCAAACCGGGAGACCCGCGGCTACGGGTTTAGTTCCTACGAGTTACGTTTGTCCCGTGGGATGTGTTGGTGCCACCCACGGGGCCGTTCTGGGGCTGATTCGAGTATTCACCCTCTAACGCCATGTTTTTAAGCCTAAGTCTAGAAATATGCAAATTACCGTCGTATTCTAAAACCGGCAGTCCCGCGGCTGTGGGGTCAGTTCCTACGAGTTACATTGGTCCCGTGGGAGGTGTTGGTGCCACCCACGGGGCCGTTCGGGGGCTGTTTTGAGTTCTCACCCTCTGACGCCATGTTTTTATCCCTAAGTCTATAAATATGCAAATAACCATCGTATTCTCAAATCTGGAGTCCCGTGGCTGCGGGGTCACTTCCTACGAGTTACATTGGTCCTGTGGAAGGTGTTGGTGCCACCCACGGGGACGTTCGGGGGCAGTTTCGATATCTCACCCTCTAACGCCATGTTTTTAAGCCTAACTCTATAAATATGAAAATTACCTTCGTATTCTAAAATCGGGAGTCCCGCCGCAGCGGGGTCAGTTCCTACGAGTTACATTGGTCCCGTGGGAGGTGTTAGTGCCACCCACGAGGTCGTTCGGGGGCTGTTTCGATTTTCCACCCACTAACGCCATGTTTTTAATCCTAAGTCTATAAATATACAAATTATCATCGTATTCTCAAACCGAAAGTCCTGCGGCTGCGGGGTCAGTTCCTACGAGTTACATTGGTCCCGTGGGAGGTGTTGGTGCCACCCACGGGGTCGTTCGGGGGCTGTTTCGATTTTCCACCCACTAACGCGATGGTTTTAAGCCTAAGTCTAGAAATATGAAAATTATCGTTGTACACTCAATTCGGGAGTCCCGCGGCTGCGGGGTCTGTTCCTACGAGGTACATTGGTCCCGTGGGAGGTGTTGGTGAAACCCACGGGGTCGTTCGGGGGCTATTTCTAGTTCTCACCCTCTAACGCCATGTTTTTAACCATAAATCTATAAATATGCAAATTACCGCCGTATTCTCAAACCATGAGTCCCACGGCTGCGGGGTCAGTTCCTACGAGTTACATTGGTCCCGTGGGAGGTGTTGATGCCACCCACGGGGCCGTTCGGGGGCTGTTTCGAGTTTTCACAATTTAACGCCATGTTTTTAAGCCTAAGTCTAAAAATATGCAAATTATCGTCGTACTCTAAAACCGGGAGTCCCGCGGCTATGGGGTCAGTTCCTACGAGTTACATTGGTTATGTGGGAGGTGTTGGTGCCACCCACGGGGTCGTTCGAGAGATGTTTCGAGTTCTCATCCTCTAGCTCCATGTTTTTAGCCTAAGTCTATAAATATGCAAATTACCGTCGTATTCACGAACCGGTAGTCCCGTGGATGTGGGGTCAGTTCCTACGAGTTACTTTGGTACCGTGGGAGGTGTTGGTGCCACCCACGGGGACGTTCGGGGGCAGTTTCGAGATCTCACCCTCTAACGCCATGTTTTTAAGCCTAAGTCTAGAAATACCCAAATTACTGTCGTATTCTCAAACCGGGAGACCCGGGGCTATGGGGTCAGTTCCTACGAGTTATGTTGGTCCCGTGGGAGGTGTTGGTGCCATCCACGATGCCGTTCGGGGGATGTTTCAAGTTTTGACCTTCTAACGCCATGTTTTTAAGCCTAAGTATAAAAATACACAAATTACCGTCGTATTCTCAAACTGGGAGACCCGCGGCTGCGAGGTCAGTTCCTACGAGTTACGTTGGTCCCGTGGGAGGTGTTGGTGCCACCCACGGGGCCGATCTGGGGATGTTTCGAGTTTTCACCCTCTAACGCCATGTTTTTAAGCTAAGTCTAGAAATATTTAAATTATCATCATACTCTAAAATCGGGAGTCCCACGGCTGCAGGGTCAGTTCCTACGAGTTACATTGGTCCCGTGGGAGGTGTTGGTGCCACCCACGGGGTCGTTCGGGAGATGTTTCGAGTTCTCACCCTCTGACGCCATGTTTTTATCCCTAAGTCTATAAATATGCAAATAACCATCGTATTCTCAAATCTGGAGTCCCGTGGCTGCGGAGTCAGTTCCTACGAGTTACTTTGGTCCCGTGGGAGGTGTTGGTGCCACCCATGGGGACGTTCGGGGGCAGTTTCGAGATCTCACCCTCTAATGCCATGTTTTTAAGCCTAAGTCTAGAAATACGCAAATTACCGGTGTATTCTCAAACTGGGAGACCCGCGGCTACGGATTTAGTTCCTACGAGTTACGTTTGTCCCGTGGGATGTGTTGGTGCCACCCACAGGGACGTTCGGGGGCAGTTTCGAGTTCTCACCCTCTAACGCCATGTTTTTAAACCTAAGTTTAGAAATACGCTAATTACCATCGTATTCTCAAACCGGGAGTCCCGCGGCTACGGGGTCAGTTCCAACGAGTTACGTTGGTCCCGTGGGAGGTGTTAGTGCCACCCACGGGGCCGTTCGGGGGCTGTTTGTAGTTTTCACCATCTAACGCTTTGTTTTTAAGCCTAAGTCTATAAATATGCAAATTACCGCCGTATTCTCAAACCAGGAGTCCCACGGCTGCGGGGTCAGTTCCTACGAGTTACATTGGTCCCGTGGGAGGTGTTGATGCCACCCACGGGGCCGTTCGGGGGCTGTTTCGAGTTTTCACAATTTAACGCCATGTTTTTAAGCCTAAGTCTAAAAATATGCAAATTATCGTCGTACTCTAAAACCGGGAGTCCCGCGGCTATGGGGTCAGTTCCTACGAGTTACATTGGTTATGTGGGAGGTGTTGGTGCCACCCAAGGGGTCGTTCGAGAGATGTTTCGAGTTCTCATCCTCTAGCGCCATGTTTTTAGCCTAAGTCTATAAATATGCAAATTACCGTCGTATTCACGAACCGGTAGTCCCGTGGATGCGGGGTCAGTTCCTACGAGTTACTTTGGTACCGTGGGAGGTGTTGGTGCCACCCACGGGGACGTTCGGGGGCAGTTTCGAGATCTCACCCTCTAACGCCATGTTTTTAAGCCTAAGTCTAGAAATACCCAAATTACTGTCGTATTCTCAAACCGGGAGACCCGGGGCTATGGGGTCAGTTCCTACGAGTTATGTTGGTCCCGTGGGAGGTGTTGGTGCCATCCACGATGCCGTTCGGGGGATGTTTCAAGTTTTGACCTTCTAACGCCATGTTTTTAAGCCTAAGTATAAAAATACACAAATTACCGTCGTATTCTCAAACTGGGAGACCCGCGGCTGCGAGGTCAGTTCCTACGAGTTACGTTGGTCCCGTGGGAGGTGTTGGTGCCACCCACGGGGCCGATCTGGGGATGTTTCGAGTTTTCACCCTCTAACGCCATGTTTTTAAGCTAAGTCTAGAAATATGTAAATTATCATCATACTCTAAAATCGGGAGTCCCACGGCTGCAGGGTCAGTTCCTACGAGTTACATTGGTCCCGTGGGAGGTGTTGGTGCCACCCACGGGGTCGTTCGGGAGATGTTTCGAGTTCTCACCCTCTGACGCCATGTTTTTATCCCTAAGTCTATAAATATGCAAATAACCATCGTATTCTCAAATCTGGAGTCCCGTGGCTGCGGGGTCAGTTCCTACGAGTTACTTTGGTCCCGTGGGAGGTGTTGGTGCCACCCATGGGGACGTTCGGGGGCAGTTTCGAGATCTCACCCTCTAATGCCATGTTTTTAAGCCTAAGTCTAGAAATACGCAAATTACCGGTGTATTCTCAAACTGGGAGACCCGCGGCTACGGGTTTAGTTCCTACGAGTTACGTTTGTCCCGTGGGATGTGTTGGTGCCACCCACGGGGACGTTCGGGGGCAGTTTCGAGTTCTCACCCTCTAACGCCATGTTTTTAAACCTAAGTTTAGAAATACGCTAATTACCATCGTATTCTCAAACCGGGAGTCCCGCGGCTACGGGGTCAGTTTCAACGAGTTACGTTGGTCCCGTGGGAGGTGTTGGTGCCACCCACGGGGCCGTTCGGGGGCTGTTTCTAGTTTTCACCATCTAACGCTTTGTTTTTAAGCCTAAGTCTAGAAATATGCAAATAACCATCGTATTCTCAAATCTGGAGTCCCGTGGTTGCGGGGTCACTTCCTACGAGTTACATTGGTCCTGTGGAAGGTGTTGGTGCCACCCACGGGGACGTTCGGGGGCAGTTTCGAGATCTCTCCCTCTAACGCCATGTTTTTAAGCCTAAGTCTATAAATATGAAAATTACCTTCGTATTCTAAAATCGGGAGTCCCGCCGCAGCGCGGTCAGTTCCTACGAGTAACATTGGTCCCGTGGGAGGTGTTAGTGCCACCCACGAGGTCGTTCGGGGGCAGTTTCGATTTTCCACCCACTAACGCCATGTTTTTAAGCCTAAGTCTATAAATATACAAATTATCGTCGTATTCTCAAACCGAAAGTCCTGCGGCTGCGGGGTCAGTTCCTACGAGTTACATTGGTCCCGTGGGAGGTGTTGGTGCCACCCACGGGGTCGTTCGGGGGCTGTTTCGATTTTCCACCCACTAACGCGATGGTTTTAAGCCTAAGTCTAGAAATATGAAAATTATCGTTGTACACTCAATTCGGGAGTCCCGCGGCTGCGGGGTCTGTTCCTACGAGGTACATTGGTCCCGTGGGAGGTGTTGGTGAAACCCACTGGGCCGTTCGGGGGCTATTTCTAGTTCTCACCCTCTAACGCCATGTTTTTAACCATAAGTCTATAAATATGCACATTACCGCCGTATTCTCAAACCAGGAGTCCCCCGACTGCGGGGTCAGTTCCTACGAGTTACATTGGTCCCGTGGGAGGTGTTGATGCCACCCACGGGCCGTTCGGGGGCTGTTTCGAGTTTTCACAATTTAACGCCATGTTTTTAAGCCTAAGTCTAGAAATATGCAAATTATCGTCATACTCTAAAACCGGGAGTCCCGCGGCTGCGGGGTCAGTTCCTACGAGTTACATTGGTTATGTGGGAGGTGTTGGTGCCACCCACGGGGTCGTACGAGAGATGTTTCGAGTTCTCATCCTCTAGCGCCATGTTTTTAGCCTAAGTCTATAAATATGCAAATTACCGTCGTATTCACGAACCGGTAGTCCCGTGGATGCGGGGTCAGTTCCTACGAGTTACTTTGGTCCCGTGGGAGGTGTTGGTGCCACCCATGGGGGCGTTCGGGGGCAGTTTCGAGATCTCACCCTCTAACGCCATGTTTTTAAGCCTAAGTCTAGAAATACCCAAATTACCGTCGTATTCTCAAACCGGGAGACCCGGGGCTATGGGGTCAGTTCCTACGAGTTATGTTGGTCCCGTGGGAGGTGTTGGTGCCATCCACGATGCCGTTCGGGGGATGTTTCAAGTTTTGACCTTCTAACGCCGTGTTTTTAAGCCTAAGTATAAAAATACACAAATTACCGTCGTATTCTCAAACTGGGAGACCCGCGGTTGCGAGGTCAGTTCCTACGAGTTACGTTGGTCCCGTGGGAGGTGTTGGTGCCACCCACGGGGCCGATCTGGGGATGTTTCGAGTGTTCACCCTCTAACGCCATGTTTTTAAGCTAAGTCTAGAAATATGCAAATTATCATCATACTCTAAAATCGGGAGTCCCACGGCTGCAGGATCAGTTCCTACGAGTTACATTGGTCCCGTGGGAGGTGTTGGTGCCACCCACGGGGTCGTTCGGGAGATGTTTCGAGTTCTCACCCTCTGACGCCATGTTTTTATCCCTAAGTCTATAAATATGCAAATAACCATCGTATTCTCAAATCTGGAGTCCCGTGGCTGCGGGATCAGTTCCTACGAGTTACTTTGGTCCCGTGGGAGGTGTTGGTGCCACCCATGGGGACGTTCGGGGGCAGTTTCGACATCTCACCCTCTAATGCCATGTTTTTAAGCCTAAGTCTAGAAATACGCAAATTACTGGTGTATTCTCAAACCGGGAGACCAGCGGCTACGGGTTTAATTCCTACGAGTTACGTTTGTCCCGTGGGATGTGTTGGTGCCACCCACGGGGACGTTCGGGGGCAGTTTCGAGTTCTCACCCTCTAACGCCATGTTTTAAACCTAAGTTTAGAAATACGCTAATTACCATCGTATTCTCAAACCGGGAGTCCCGCGGCTACGGGGTCAGTTCCAACGAGTTACGTTGGTCCCGTGGGAGGTGTTGGTGCCACCCACGGGGCCGTTCGGGGGCTGTTTCTAGTTTTCACCATCTAACGCTTTGTTTTTAAGCCTAAGTCTAGAAATATGCAAATTATTGTCGTACTATAAAACCGGGAGTCCCGCGGCTGCGGGGTCAGTTCCTACGAGTTACATTGGTCATGTGGGAGGTGTTGGTGCCACCCACGGGGTCGTTCGAGAGCTGTTTCGAGTTCTCATCCTCTAGCGCCATGTTTTTTAGCCTAAGTCTATAAATATGCAAATTACCGTCGTATTCTCTAACCGGTAGTCCCGTGACTGCGGGGTCAGTTCCTACGAGTTACTTTGGTCCCGTGGGAGGTGTTGGTGCCACCCACGGGAACGTTCGGGGCAGTTTCGAGATCTCACCCTCTAACGCCATGTTTTTAAGCCTAAGTCTAGAAATACGCAAATTACCATTGTATTCTCAAACCGGGAGACCCATGGTTGTGGGGTCAGTTCCTACGAGTTACGTTGGTCTCGTGGGAGGTGTTGGTGCCACCCACGGGGCCGTTCTGGGGTTCATTCGAGTATTCACCTTCTAACGCCATGTTTTTAAGCCTAAGTCTAGAAATACATAAATTACCGTCGTATTCTCAAAACGGGACACCCGGGGCTATGGGGTCAGTTCCTACGAGTTACGTTGATCCCGTGGGAGGTGTTGGTGCCATCCATGGGGCCGTTCGGGGGCTGTTTCGAGTTTTGACCTTCTAACGTCATGTTTTTAAGCCTAAGTCTAGAAATATGAAAATTATCGTCGTACTCTAAAATCGGGAGTCCCACGGCTGCGGGGTCAGTTCTTACGAGTTACATTGGTCCCGTGGGACGTGTTGGTGCCACCCACGGGGTCGTTCGGGAGCTGTTTCCAGTTCTCACCCTCTAACGCCATGTTTTTAAGCCTAAGTATATAAATATGCAAATTACCGTCGTATTCTCAAACCGATAGTCCCGCGGCTGCGGGGTCAGTTCCTACGAGTTACTTTCGTCACGTGGGAGGTGTTGATGCCACCCACGGGGACGTTCGGGGTCAGTTTCGAGTTCTCACCCTCTAACGCTATGTTTTTAAGCCTAGGTTTAGAAATACGCTAATTACCATCGTATTCTCAAACCGGGAGTCCCGCGGCTACGGGGTCAGTTCCTACGAGTTACGTTGGTCCCGTGGGAGGTGTTGGTACCACCCACGGGGCCGTTCTAGGGCTGTTTAAAGTTTTCACCCTCTAACACCATGTTTTTAAGACCAAGTTTAGAAATATGCTAATTACCATCGTATTCTCAAATCGGGAGTCCTGCGGCTACAGGGTCAGTTCCTACGAGTAGCATTGGTCCCGTGGGAGGTGTTGGTGCCACCCACGGGGCCATTCTGGGGATGTTTCGAGTTTTCACCCTCTAACGCCATGTTTTTAAGCCTAAGTCTAGAAATATACAAATTATCGTCGTACTCTAAAATCGGGAGTCCCACGGCTGCAGGGTCAGTTCCTACGAGTTACATTGGTCCCGTGGGAGGTGTTGGTGCCACCCACGGGGACGTTCGGGGGCAGTTTCGAGTTCTCACCCTCTGACGCCATATTTTTAAACCTAAGTTTAGAAATACGCTAATTACCATCGTATTCTCAAACCGGGAGTCCCGCGGCTACGGGGTCAGTTCTAACGAGTTACGTTGGTCCCGTGGGAGGTGTTGGTGCCACCCACGTGGCCGTTCGAGGGATGTTTCTAGTTTTCACCATCTAACGCTTTGTTTTTAAGCCTAAGTCTAGAAATATGCAAATTATTGTCGTACTATAAAACCGGGAGTCCCGTGGCTGCGGGGTCAGTTTCTACGAGTTACATTGGTCATGTGGGAGGTGTTGGTGCCACCCACGGGGTCGTTCGAGAGCTGTTTCGAGTTCTCATCCTCTAGCGCCATGTTTTTTAGCCTAAGTCTATAAATATGCAAATTACCGTCGTATTCTCTAACCGGTAGTCCCGCGGCTGCGGGGTCAGTTCCTACGAGTTACTTTGGTCCCGTGGGAGGTGTTGGTGCCACCCACGGGAACGTTCGGGGGCAGTTTCGAGATCTCACCCTCTAACGCCATGTTTTTAAGCCTAAGTCTAGAAATACGCAAATTACCATTGTATTCTCAAATCGGGAGACCCATGGCTGCGGGGTCAGTTCCTACGAGTTACGTTGGTCTAGTGGGAGGTGTTGGTGCCACCCACGGGGCCGTTCTGGGGCTGATTCGAGTATTCACCTTCTAACACCATGTTTTTAAGCCTAAGTCTAGAAATACGTAAATTACCGTCGTATTCTCAAAACGGGACACCCGGGGCTGTGGGGTCAGTTCCTACGAGTTACGTTGATCCCGTGGGAGGTGTTGGTGCCATCCATGGGGCCGTTCGGGGGCTGTTTCGAGTTTTGACCTTCTAACGTCATGTTTTTAAGCCTAAGTCTAAAAATACACAAATAATCGTCGTATTCTCAAACTGGGAGACTCGCGTCTGCGGGGTCAGTTCTACGAGTTACGTTGGTCCCGTGGGAGGTGTTGGTGCCACCCACGGGGCCGTTCTGGGGATGTTTCGAGTTTTCACCCTCTAACGCCATGTTTTTAAGCCTAAGTCTAGAAATATGCAAATTATCGTCGTACTCTAAAATCGGGAGTCCCACGGCTACGGGGTCAGTTCTTACGAGTTACATTGGTCCCGTGGGACGTGTTGGTGCCACCCACGGGGTCGTTCGTGAGCTGTTTCCAGTTCTCACCCTCTAACGCCATGTTTTTAAGCCTAAGTATATAAATATGCAAATTACCGTCGTATTCTCAAACCGATAGTCCCGCGGCCGCGGGGTCAGTTCCTACGAGTTACTTTCGTCCCGTGGGAGGTGTTGATGCCACCCACGGGGACGTTCGGGGTCAGTTTCGAGTTCTCACCCTCTAACGCTATGTTTTTAAGCCTAAGTTTAGAAATACGCTAATTACCATCGTATTCTCAAACCGGGAGTCCCGCGGCTACGGGGTCAGTTCCTACGAGTTACGTTGGTCCCGTGGGAGGTGTTGGTACCACCCACGGGGCCGTTCTAGGGCTGTTTAAAGTTTTCACCCTCTAACACCATGTTTTTAAGACCAAGTTTAGAAATATGCTAATTACCATCGTATTCTCAAATCGGGAGTCCTGCGGCTACGGGGTCAGTTCCTACGAGTAGCATTGGTCCCGTGGGAGGTGTTGGTGCCACCCACGGGGCCATTCTGGGGATGTTTCGAGTTTTCACCCTCTAACGCCATGTTTTTAAGCCTAAGTCTAGAAATATACAAATTATCGTCGTACTCTAAAATCGGGAGTCCCACGGCTGCAGGGTCAGTTCCTACGAGTTACATTGGTCCCGTGGGAGGTGTTGGTGCCACCCACGGGGACGTTCGGGGGCAGTTTCGAGTTCTCACCCTCTAACGCCATTTTTTAAACCTAACTTTAGAAATACGCTAATTACCATCGTATTCTCAAACCGGGAGTCCCGCGGCTACGGGGTCAGTTCCAACGAGTTACGTTGGTCCCGTGGGAGGTGTTGGTGCCACCCACGGGGCCGTTCGGGGGCTGTTTCTAGTTTTCACCATCTAACGCTTTGTTTTTAAGCCTAAGTCTAGAAATATGCAAATTATTGTCGTACTATAAAACCGGGAGTCCCGCGGCTGCGGGGTCAGTTCCTACGAGTTACATTGGTCATGTGGGAGGTGTTGGTGCCACCCACGGGGTCGTTCGAGAGCTGTTTCGAGTTCTCATCCTCTAGCGCCATGTTTTTTAGCCTAAGTCTATAAATATGCAAATTACCATCGTATTCTCTAACCGGTAGTCCCACGGCTGCGGGGTCAGTTCCTACGAGTTACTTTGGTCCCGTGGGAGGTGTTGGTGCCACCCACGGGAACGTTCGGGGGCAGTTTCGAAATCTCACCCTCTAACGCCATGTTTTTAAGCCTAAGTCTAGAAATACGCAAATTACCATTGTATTCTCAAACCGGGAGACCCATGGCTGCGGGGTCAGTTCCTACGAGTTACGTTGGTCTCGTGGGAGGTGTTGGTGCCACCCACGGGGCCGTTCTGGGGCTGATTCGAGTATTCACCTTCTAACGCCATATTTTTAAGCCTAAGTCTAGAAATACGTAAATTACCATCGTATTCTCAAAACGGGACACCCGGGGCTGTTGGGTCAGTTCCTACGAGTTACGTTGATCCCGTGGGAGGTGTTGGTGCCATCCATGGGGCCGTTCGGGGGCTGTTTCGAGTTTTGACCTTCTAACGTCATGTTTTTAAGCCTAAGTCTAAAAATACACAAATAATCGTCGTATTCTCAAACCGGGAGACTCGCGTCTGCGGGGTCAGTTCTACGAGTTACGTTGGTCCCGTGGGAGGTGTTGGTGCCACACACGGGGCCGTTCTGGGGATGTTTCGAGTTTTCACCCTCTAACGCCATGTTTTTAAGCCTAAGTCTAGAAATATGCAAATTATCGTCGTACTCTAAAATCGGGAGTCCCACGGCTGCGGGGTCAGTTCTTACGAGTTACATTGGTCCCGTGGGACGTGTTGGTGCCACCCACGGGGTCGTTCGGGAGCTGTTTCCAGTTCTCACCCTCTAACGCCATGTTTTTAAGCCAAAGTATATAAATATGCAAATTACCGTCGTATTCTCAAACCGATAGTCCCGCGGCTGCGGGGTCAGTTCCTACGAGTTACTTTCGTCCCGTGGGAGGTGTTGATGCCACCCACGGGGACGTTCGGGTTCAGTTTCGAGTTCTCACCCTCTAACGCTATGTTTTTAAGCCTAAGTTTAGAAATACGCTAATTACCATCGTATTCTCAAACCGGGAGTCCCGCGGCTACGGGGTCAGTTCCTACGAGTTACGTTGGTCCCGTGGGAGGTGTTGGTACCACCCACGGGGCCGTTCTAGGGCTGTTTAAAGTTTTCACCCTCTAACACCATGTTTTTAAGACCAAGTTTAGAAATATGCTAATTACCATCGTATTCTCAAATCGGGAGTCCTGCGGCTACGGGGTCAGTTCCTACGAGTAGCATTGGTCCCGTGGGAGGTGTTGGTGCCACCCACGGGGCCATTCTGGGGATGTTTCGAGTTTTCACCCTCTAACGCCATGTTTTTAAGCCTAAGTCTAGAAATATACAAATTATCATCGTACTCTAAAATCGGGAGTCCCACGGCTGCGGGGTCAGTTCTTACGAGTTACATTGGTCCGGTGGGAGGTGTTGGTGCCACCCACGGGGACGTTCGGGGGCAGTTTCGAGTTCTCACTCTGTAACGTTATGTTTTTAAGCCTAAGTTTAGAAATACGCTAATTACCATCGTATTCTCAAACCGAGAGTCCCGCGGCTACGGGGTCAGTTCCTACGAGTTACGTTGGTCCCGTGGGAGGTGTTGGTCCCACCCACGGGGCCGTTCTGGGGCTGTTTCGAGTTTTCACCCACTAACACCATGTTTTTAAGACAAAGTTTAGAAATATGCTAATTACCATAGTATTCTCAAACCGGGAGTCCTGCGGCTACGGGGTCAGTTCCTACGAGTTACGTTGGTCCCGTGGGAGGTGTTGGTGCCACCCACGGGGCCGTTTTGGGGCTGTTTCGAGCTTTCACCCTCTAACACCATGTTTTTAAGCCTAAGTCTAGAAATACGCAAATTACCGTCGTATTCTCAAACCGGGAGACCCGCGGCTGTGGGGTCAGTTCCTACGAGTTACGTTGGTCCCGTGGGAGGTGTTGGTGCCACCCAGGGAGCCGTTCTGGGGCTGATTCGAGTTTTCACCTTCTAACACCATGTTTTTATGCCTAGGTCTAGAAATACGCAAATTACCATCGTATTCTCAAACCGGGAGACTCGGGGCTGTGGGGTCAGTTCCTACGAGTTACATTGGTCCCGTGGGAGGTGTTGGTGCCATCCACGGGTTCGTTCGGGGGCTATTTCGAGTTTTGACCTCCTAACACCATGTTTTTAAGCCTAAGTCTAAAAATATGCAAATTACCATCGTATTCTCAAACCAGGAGACCCGCGGCTGCGGGGTCAGTTCCTACGAGTAACGTTGGTCCCGTGGGACGTGTTGGTGCCACCCACGGGGCCGTTCTCGGGCTGTTTCGAGTTTTCACCCTCTAACGCCTTGTTTTTAAGCCTAAGTCTAGAAATATGCAAATTATCGTCGTACTCTAAACTCGGGAGTCCTGCGGCTACAGGGTCAGGTCCTACGAGTTACATTGATCCCGTGGGAGGTATTGGTGCCACCCACGGGGTCGTTCGGGTGCTGTTTCGTGTTCCCACCCACTAACGCCATGCTTTGAAGCCTAAGTCTATAAATATTCAAATTACCGTCGTATTCTCAAATCGGGAGTCCCGCAGTTGCGGGGTCAGTTCCAACGAGTTGCATTGGTCCCGTGGGAGGTGTTGGTGCCACCCACGGGGTCCTTCGGGGGCTGTTTCGAGTTCTCACCCTCTAACGTCATGTTCTTAAGCCTAAGTCTATAAATATGCAAATTATCGTCGTATTCTCAAACCGGTAGTGCCGCGGCTGCGGGGTCAGTTCCTACGAGTTACATTGGTTCCGTAGGAGGTGTTGGTACCACTCACGGGGACGTTCGAAGGCAGTTTCGAGATCTCACCCTCTAACGCCATGTTTTGCTTAACTCTAGAAATATGCAAATTACCGTCGTACTCTCAAATCGGGAGTCCCGCGATTACAGGGTCAGTTCCTTCGAGTTACATTGGTCCCATGGGAGGTGTTGGTGCCACCCACGGGGTCGTTTGGGGGCTGTTTCGAGTTCTCCCCCCTCTAACACCATGTTTTTAAGCCTAAGTCTATAAATATGCAAATTAAAGTCGTATTCTCAAACCGGTAGTGCCGCGACTGCGGGGTCCGTTCCTACGAGTTACATTGGTCCCGTGGGAGGTGTTGGTACCATCCACGGGGACGTTCGGAGGCAGTTTCAAGATCTCACCCTCTAAGGCCATGTTTTACTTAAGTCTAAAAATATGCAAATTACCATCGTACTCTCAAACCAGGAGTCCCGCGGCTGCGGGGTCAGTTCCGACGAGTTACATTGGTCCCGTGGGAGGTGTTGGTGCCACCCACGGTGCCGTTCGGGGGCAGTTTCAGGTTCCCACCCTCTAACGCCATGTTTTTAAGCCTAAGTCTTGAAATATGCAAATTACCGTCGTATTCTAAAATTGGGAGTCACGCGGTTGCGGGGTGAGTTCCTACGAGTTACATTGGTCCCGCGGGACGTGTTGGTGCCACCCACGGGGTCGTTCGGGGGCTGTTTCGAGTTCCCACCCACTAACTCCATGTTTTTAAGCCTAAGTCTATAAATATGCAAATTAGCATCGTATTCTCAAATCGGGAGTCCCGCGGGTGCGGGGTCAGTTCCTACGAGTTACATTGGTCCCGTGGGAGGTGTTGGTGCCACCCACGGGGCCGTTCGGTGGCTGTTTCGAGTTTTCACCCTCTAACGCCATGTTTTTAAGGCAAAGTCAAGAAATATGAAATCATCGTCGTACTCTAAAACCGGGAGCCCCGCGGCTGCGGGGTCAGTTCCTACGAGTTACATTGGTCCCGTGGAAGGTGTTGGTGCCACCCACGGGGTCGTTCGGGGGCTGTTTCGAGTTCTCACCCTCTAATGCCATGTTTTTAAACCAAAGTCTATAAATATGCAAATTGTCATCGTATTCTCAAATCGGTAGTCCCGCGGCTGCGGGGTCAGTTCGTACGAGTTACATTGGTCCCGTGGGAGGTGTTGGTGCCACCCACGGGGCCGTTCAGGCGCAGTTTCGAGATCTGACCCACTAACGCCATGTTTTGCTTAAGTCTAGAAATATGCAAATTACCATCGTACTCTCAAACCGGGAGTCCCTTGGCTGTGTTGTCTGTTCTTATGAGTCGTATTGGTTCCATGACAGGTGTTGGTGCCACCCCCGAAGCCGTTCAGGCGCTGTTTCGGGTTTTCACCCCCTAACGCCATGTTTTTAAATCTAACTCTAGAAATATGCAAATTACCGCCATATTCTCAAACCGTGAGTTCCGCGGCTGCGTGGTCAGTTCCTACGAGTTACAATGGTCCCGTTGGAGGTGTTGGTGCCACCCACGGGGACATTCGGTGTTTGTTTCGGGTTTTCACCCTCTAACGCCATGTTTTTAAGTCTAAGTCTAGAAATATGCAAATTACTGTCTTATTCTCAAACCGAGAGACCCGGGGTTGTGGGGTCAGTTCCTACGAGTTACGTTGGTCCCGTGGGAGGTGTTGGTGCCACCCACGGGGCCGTTATGGGGCTGTTTTGAGTTTTCACCCTCTAACGCAATGTTTTTAAGCCTAAGTCTAGAAATACACAAATTACCATCATATTCTAAAACCGGGAGACCCGCGGCTGCGGGGTCAGTTCCTACGAGTTACGTTGGTCCCGTGGGAGGTGTTGGTGCCACCCACGGGGCCGTTCTAGGGCTGATTCGAGTTTTCACCTTCTAACGCCATGTTTTTAAGCCTAAGTGTAGAAATACGCAAATTACCATCGTATTCTCAAACCGGGAGACCCGGGGCTGTGGGGTCAGTTCCTACGAATTACGTTGGTCCCGTGGGAGGTGTTGGTGCCATCCACGGGGCTGTTCGGGTGCTGTTTCGATTTTTGACCTTCTAACGCCATGTTTTTAAGCCTAAGTCTAGAAATACGCTAATTACCATCGTATTCTCAAACCGGGAGACCCGCAGCTGCGGGGTCAGTTCCTACGAGTTACGTTGGTCCCGTGGGAGGTGTTGGTGCCACCGACGGGCCCGTTCTCATGCTGTTTCGAGTTTTCACCCTCTAACGCCTTGTTTTTAAGCCTAAGTCTATAAATATGCAAATTATCTGCATACTCTAAAACCGGGAGTCCCGCGACTGCGGGGTCAGTTTCTACGAGTTACATTGATCCCGTGGGAGGTGTTGGTGCCACCCACGGGGCCGTTCGGGGGCTGTTTCGAGTTCCCACCCACTAACGTCATGTTTTTAAGCCTACGTCTATAAATATGCAAATTACCGTCGTATTCTCAAATCAGTAGTCCCGCAGTTGCGGGGTCAGTTCCAACGAGTTGCATTGGTCCCGTGGGAGGTGTTGGTGCCACCCACGGGGTCATTCGGGGGCTGTTTCAAGTTCTTACACTCTAACGCCATGTTTTTAAGCCTAAGTCTATAAATATGAAAATTACCGTCGTATTATCAAACCGGTAGTGCCGCGGCTGCGGGGTCAGTTCCTACGAGTTACATTGGTCCCGTAGGAGGTGTTCGTACCACCCACGGGGACGTTCGGGAGCAGTTTCGAGATCTCACTCTCTAACGCCATGTTTTGCTTAACTCTAGAAATATGCAAATTACCGTCGTACTCTCAAATAGGGAGTCCCGCAGTTGCGGGGCCAATTCCTACAAGTTACATTGGTCCCGTGGGAGGTGTTGGTGCCACCCACGGGGTCGTTCGGCGGCTGTTTGGAGTTCTCCCCCTCTAACGCCATGTTTTTAAACCTAAGTCTATAAATATGCAAATTACCGTCGTATTATCAAACCGGTAGTGCCGCGGCTGCGGGGTCAGTTTCTACGAGTTACATTGGTCCCGTAGGAGGTGTTCGTACCACCCACGGGGACGTTCGGGAGCAGTTTCGAGATCTCACTCTCTAACGCCATGTTTTGCTTAAGTCTAGAAATATGCAAATTACCGTCGTACTCTCAAATAGGGAGTCCCGCAGTTGCGAGGCCAATTCCTACGAGTTACATTGGTCCCGTGGGAGGTGTTGGTGCCACCCACGGGGTCATTCGGCGGCTGTTTGGAGTTCTCCCCCTCTAACGCCATGTTTTTAAACCTAAGTCTATAAATATGCAAATTACCGTCGTATTCTCAAATCGGTAGTGCCGCGGCTGCGGGGTCAGTTCCTACGAGTTACATTGGTCCCGTGGGAGGTGTTGGTACCATCTACGGCGACGTTCGGGGGCAGTTTCGAGATCTCACCCTCTAACGCCATGTTTTCCTTAAGTCTAGAAATATGCAAATTACCGTCGTACTCTCAAACTAGGAGTCCCGCGGCTGCGGGGTCAGTTCATACAAGATACATTGGTCCCGTGGGATGTGTTGGTGCCACCCACGGTGCCGTTCGGGGGCAGTTTCGAGTTCTCACCCTCTAACGCCATGTTTTTAAGCCTAAGTCTAGAAATATGCAAATTCCCCTCGTATTCTAAAATTGGGAGTCCCGCGGCTACGGGGTCAGTTCCTACGAGTTACATTGGTCCCGTGGGAGGGGTTGGTGCCACCCACGGGGTTGTTCGGGGGGTGTTTCGAGTTCCCACCCACTAACTCCATGTTTTTAAGCCTAAGTCTATAAATATGCAAATTACCGTCGTATTCTCAAATCGGGAGTCACGCGGCTGCGGGGTCAGTTCCTACGAGTTACATTGGTCCCGTGGGAGGTGTTGGTGCCACCCACGGGGTCATTCGGGGGCTGTTTCGAGTGTTCACCCTCTAATGCCATGTTTTTAAGCCTAAGTCTAGAAATATGAAATTATCGTCATACTCTAAATCCGGGAGTCCCGCGACTGCCGGGTCTGTTCCTGCGAGTTACATTGGTCCCGTGGAAGGTGTTGGTGCCACCCACGGGGCCGTTCGGGGGCAGTTTCGAGATCTCACCCTCTAACGCCAAGTTTTCCTCAAGTCTAGAAATATGCAAATTACCGTCGTACTCTAAAACTGGGAGTCCTGTGGTCGTGATGTCAGTTCTTATGAGTCATATTGGTTCCATGGCAGGTGTTGGTGCCACCCTCGAAACCGTTCGGGCGCTGTTTCGGGTTTTCACCTCCTAACATCATGTTTTTAAGCCTAACTCTAGAAATATGCAAATTACCGCAGTATTCTCAAACCGAGAGTTTCGCGGCTACGTGGTCAGTTCCTATAAGTTACAATGGTCCCGTTGGAGGTGTTGGTGCCACCCACGGGGACGTTCGGGGGTTGTTTCGGGTTTTCACCCTCTAACGCCATATTTTTAAGCCGAAGTCTAGAAATATGCAAATTATCGTCGTATTCTCAAACCGGTAGTCCCGCGGCTACGGGGTCAGTTCCTACGAGTTACATTGGTCCCGTGGGAGGTGTTGTTGCCACCCACGGGTCCGTTCGGGTGCAGTTTCGAGTTCTCACCCTCTAACGCCACGTTTTGCTTAAGTCAAGAAATATACAAAGTACCGTCGTACTCTCAAACCGGGAGTCCCGTGGCTGTGCGATCAGTTCTTATGAGTCATATTGGTTCCATGGCAGGTGTTGGTGCCACCCCTGAAGCCGTTCGGGCGCTATTTCCGGTTTTCATGCCCTAACGTCACGTTCTTAAGCCAAACTCTAGAAATATGCAAATTACCATTGTATTCTCAAATCGAGACTCCCGCGGCTGCGTGGTCAGTTCCTATGATTTACATTGGTCCCGTTGGAGGTGTTGGTGCCACCCACGGGGACGTTCGGGGGCTGTTTCGGATTTTCACCCTCTAACGCCATGTTTTTAAGCCTAAGTCTAGAAATATGCAAATTATCATCGTATTCTAAAACCGAGAGTCTCGCGGCTGCGGGGTCAGTTCCTACGAGTTACATTGGTCCCGTGGGAGGTGTTGGTGCCACCCACGGGGCCGTTCGGGGGCAGTTTCGAGTTCCCACCCTCTAACGCCATGTTTTTAAGCCTAAGTCTAGAAATATGAAAATTACTGTCGTATTCTAAAATCGGGAGTCCCGCGGCTGTGGGGTCACTTCCTATGAGTTACATTGGTCCCGTGGGAGGTGTTGGTGCCACCCACGGGGCCGTTCGGGGACTGTTTTGAGTTTTCACCATCTAACGCCATGTTTTTAAGCTTAAGTCTAGAAATATGCAAATTATCGTCGTACTCTAAAACCGGGAGTCCCGCGGCTGCGGGGTCAGTTCCTACGAGTTACATTGGTCATGTGGGAGGTGTTGGTGGCACCCACGGGATTGTTCGAGAGATGTTTCGAGTTCTCATCCTCTAGCGCCATGTTTTTTAGCCTAAGTCTATAAGTATGCAAATTACCATCGTATTCTCGATCCGGTAGTCCCGCGGCTGCAGGGTCAGTTCCTTCTAGTTACTTTGGTCCCGTGGGAGGTGTTGGTGCCACTCACAGTAACGTTCGGGGGCAGTTTCGAGATCTCACCCTCTAACGCCATGTTTTTAAGCCTAAGTCTAGAACTATGCAAATTACCGTCGTACTCTCAAACTGGGAGACCCGCGGCTGCGGCGTCAGTTCCTACGAGTTACGTTGGTCCCGTGGGAGGTGTTGGTACCACCCACGGGGCCGTTCTGGGGCTGATTCGAGTTTTCACCTTCTAATGCCATGTTTTTAAGCCTAAGTCTAGAAATACGCAAATTACCATCGTATTCTCAAACCGGGGGACCCGGGGCTGTGGGCTCAGTTCCTACGAGTTACGTTGGTCCCGTGGGAGGTGTTGGTGCCATCCACGGCGCCGTTCGGGTGCTGTTTCCAGTTTTGACCTTTGAACACCATGTTATTATGCGTAAGTCTAAAAATACACAAATTACCGTCGTATTCTCAAACCGGGAGACCCGCGGCTGCAGGGTCAGTTCCTACGAGTTATGTTGGTCCCGTGGGAGGTGTTGGTACCACCCACGGGGACGTTCGGGGGCTGTTTCGAGTTCTCACCCTCTAACGCCATGTTTTTAAGTCTAAGTCTAGAAATATGAAAATTACCATCGTATTCTCAAACCTGGAGTCCCGCGGCTGTGGGTTCAGTTCCTACGAGTTACGTTGGTCCCGTGGGAGGTGTTGGTGCCACCCACGGGGCCGTTCAGGGGCTGTTTCGAGTTTTCACCCTCTAATGACATGTTTTAAACCTAATTCTAGAAATATGCAAATTACCAACGTATTCTCAAACCGGCAGACCCGCGGCTGAGGGGTCAGTTCCTACGAGTTACATTGGTCCCGTGGGAGGTGTTGGTGCCACCCACGGGGCCGTTCTGAGGCTGTTTCGAGTTCTCACCCTCTAACGTCATGTTTTTAAGCCTAAGTCTAGAAATATGCAAATTATCGTCGTACTCTAAAACCGGGAGACCCGCGGCTGCGAGGTCAGTTCCTACGAGTTATATTGGTCCCGTGGGCGGTGTTGGTGCCACCCACGGGGCCGTTCGGGGGCTGTTTCGAGTTTTCACCCTCTAACGCCATGTTTTTAAGCCTGAGTCTAGAAATATGCAAATTATCGTCCTACTTTAAATTCAAGAGTCCCGCTGCTGCGGGGTCAGTTCCTACGAGTTACATTGGTCCCGTGGGAGGTGTTGATGCCACCCACGGGGTCATTTGGGGGCTGTTTCGATTTCCAACCCACTAACGCCATGTTTTTAAGCCTAACTCTGTAAATATTCAAATTATCGTCGTACTCTCAAACTAGGAGTCCCACGACTGCGGGGTCAGTTCCTACAAGTTACATTGGTCCCGTGGGAGGTGTTGGTGCCACCCACGGGGCCGTTCGGGGGCTGTTTCGAGTTCTCACCCTCTAACGCGATGTTTTTAACCCTAAGTATAGAAATATTCAAATTACCATCGTATTCTGAAACCGGGAGTCCCGCGGCTTCGGGGTCAGTTCTGACGAGTTACATTGGTCCCGTGGGAGGTGTTGGTGCCATCCACGGGGTCGTTCGGGGGCTATTTCGAGTTCTCACCATCTAACGCCATGTTTTTAAGCCTAAGTCTTGAAATATGAAATTTATCGTCGTATTCTCAAATTAGGATACCCGCGGCTGCGGGATCAGTTCCTAAGAGTTACATTGGTCCCGTGGGAGGTGTTGGTGACACCCACAGGCCTGTTTCGAGTTTTCACCCTCTAACGCCATGTTTTTAAGCCTAAGTCTACAAATATGCAAATTATCGTCGTAATCTAGAACCGAGAGTCCCGCGGCTGCGGGGTCAGTTCCTACGAGTTACACTCATCCCGTGGGAGGTGTTGGTGCTACCCACGGGGTCGTTCGGGGGTTGTTTCGAGTTCTCACCCTCTAACGCCATTTTTTAAGCCTAAGTCTATAAATATGCAAATTACCTTCATATTCTCAAATCGGTAGTCCCGCGGCTGAGGGGTCAGTTCCTACGAGTTACATTGGTCCCGTGGGAGGTGTTGGTGCCACCCACGGGGCCGTTCCAGGGCGGTTTCGAGTTCTCACCCTCTAACGCCATGTTTTGCTTAAGTCTAGAAATATGCAAATTATCGTCGTACTCTTAAACCGGGAGTCCCGTGGTTGTGCGGTCAATTCTTTTGAGTCATATTTGTTCAATGGCAGGTGTTGGTGCCACCCCCGAAGCCGTTTGGGCGCTGTTTCGGTTTTTCACCCCCTAACGTCATGTTTTTAAGCCTAACTCTAGAAATATGCAAATTACCGCGGTATTCTCAATCCGAGAGCCCGCGGCTGCGTGGTCAGTTCCTACGAGTTACATTGGTCCCGTTGGAGGTGTTGGTGCCACCCACGGAGACGTTCGGGGGTTGTTTCGGGTTTGCACCCTCTAACGCCATGTTTTTAAGACTAACTCTAGAAATATACAATTTATCGTCGTATCCTAAAACCGGGAGTCCCGCGGCTGCGGGGTCAGTTCCTACGAGTTACATTGGTCCCGTGGGAGGTGTTGGTGCCACCCACGGGGACGTTCGAGGGCAGTTTCGAGTTCTCACCTTCTAACCCCATGTTTCTAAACCTAAGTCTAGAAATATGAAAATTACCGTCATATTCTCAAATCGGGAGACCCGCGGCTGCAGGATCAGTTCCTAACAGTTACATTGGTCCCGTGGGAGGTGTTGTTACTAGCCACGGGGCCGTTCGGGGGCTGTTTCGAGTTTTCACCCTCTAACGCCATATTTTTAAGCCTAAGTCTACAAATATGCAAATTATCATCGTAGTCTAAAACCGGGAGTCCCGGGGCTACGGGGTCAGTTCCTACGAGTTACATTGGTCCCATGGGAGGTGTTGGTGCCTCCCACGTGGTCGTTCAGGGGCTATTTCGAGTTCTCACCCTCTAACGCCATGTTTTTAAGCCTAAGTCTATAAATATGTAAATTACCGTCGTATTCTCAAATCGGTAGTCCCGCAGCTGCGGGGTCAGTTCCTACGAGTTACATTGGTCCCGTGGGAGGTGTTGTTGCCACCCACGGGGCCGTTCGGGTGCAGTTTCGAGTTCTCACCCTCTAACGCCATGTTTTGCTTAAGTCTTGAAATATATAGATTACCGTCGCACTCTCAAATCGGGAGTCCCGTGGCTGTGCGGTCAGTTCTTATGATGTCATATTGGTTCCATGGAAGGTGTTGGTGCCAACCCCCAAGCCGTTCGGGCGCTGTTTTGGGTTTTCACCCCCTAACGTCATGTTTTTAAGACAAACTCTAGAAATATACAAATTACCGTCGTATTCTCAAACCGAGAGTCCCGCGGCTGCGTGGTCAGTTCCTACGATTTACATTGGTCCCGTTGGAGGTGTTGGGGCCACCCACGGGGATGTTCGGGGGCTGTTTCGGATTTTCACCCTCTAACGCCATGTTTTTAAGCCTAAGTCTAGAAATATGCAAATTATCATCGTATTCTAAAACCGGGAGTCCCGCGGCTGCGGGGTCAGTTCCTACGATTTACAATGGTCCCGTGGGAGGTGTTAGTGCCACCCACGGGGCCGTTCGGGGGCTGTTTCGAGTTCCCACCCTCTAACGCCATGTTTTCAAGCCTAAGTCTAGAAATATGAAAATTACCGTCGTATTCTAAAATCGGGAGTCCCGCGGCTGTGGGGTCAGTTCCTATGAGTTACAATGGCCCCGTGGGAGGTGTTGGTACCACCCACGAGGCCGCTCGGGGTCTGTTTCGAGTTCTCACCCTCTAACGCCCCTTTTTTTAAGCCTAAGTCTATAAATATGAAAATTACCGTCGTATTCTCAAATCGGGAGACCCGCGGCTGCGGAGTCAGTTCCTAAGAGTTATATTGGTCCCGTGGGAGGTGTTGGTGCCACCCTCTAATGCCATGTTTTTAATCCTAAGTCTACCAATATGCAAATTATCATCGTATTCTCAAACCGGGAGTCCCGCGGCTACGAGGTCAGTTCCTACGAGTTACATTGGTCCCGTGGGAGGTGTTGGTGCCACCCACGGGGCCGTTCGGGGACTCTTTCGAGCTTTCATCCTCTAACGCCATGTTTTTAATCCTAAGTCTAAAATATGCAAATTATCGTCGTATTTTAAAATCGGGAGTCCCGCGGCTGCGGGGTCACTTCCTACGAATTACATTGGTCCCGTGGGAGGTGTTGCTGCCACCCACGGGGTCGTTCGGGGGCAGTTTCGAGTTTCCACCCTCTAACGCCATATTTTTAAGCCTAAGTCTATAAATATACAAATTACAGTCGTATTCTCAAATCGGTAGTCCCGCGACTGCGGGGTCAGTTCCTACGAGTTACATTGGTCCCGTGGGAGGTGTTGGTGCCACCCACGGGGACGTTCGGGGGCAATTTTGAGATCTCACCCTCTAACGCCATATTTTTCTTAAGTCTATAAATATGAAAATTACCGTCATACTCTCAAATTGGGAATCCCGTGGCTGTGCGGTCAGTTATTATGAGTCATATTGGTTCCATGGCAGGTGTTGGTGCCACCCCCGAAGCCGTTCGGGTGCTGTTTTGGTTTTTCACCCCCTAACGCCATGTTTTTAAGCCTAACTCTAGAAATATGCAAATTACCGCCGTATTCTCAAACCGATAGCCCGCGGCTGCGTGGTCAGTTCCTACGAGTTACATTGGTCCCGTTGGAGGTGTTGGTGCCACCCACGGAGACGTTCGGGGGTTGTTTCGGGTTTGCACCCTCTAACGCCATGTTTTTAAGCCTAAGTCTAGAAATATACAATTTATCGCCGTATCCTAAAACCGGGAGTCCCGCGACTGCGGGGTCAGTTCCTACGAGTTACATTGGTCCCGTGGGAGGTGTTGGTGCCACCCACGGGGACGTTCGAGGGCAGTTTCAAGTTCTCACCTTCTAACGCCATGTTTCTAAACCTAAGATTAGAAATATGAAAATTACCATCATATTCTCAAATCGGGAGACCCGCGGCTGCAAGATCAGTTCCTAAGAGTTACATTGGTCCCGTGGGAGGTGTTGGTACCACCCACGGGGCCGTTCGGGGGCTGTTTCGAGTTTTCACCCTCTAACGCCATGTTTTTAAGACTAAGTCTAGAAATATGCAAATTATCGTCGTACTCTAAAACCGGGAGTCCCGAGGCTACGGGGTCAGTTCCTACGAGTTACATTGGTCCCATGGGAGGTGTTGGTGCCTCCCACGGGGTCGTTCGGGGGCTGTTTTGAGTTCTCACCCTCTAACACCATGTTTTTAAGACTAAGTCTATAAATATGAAAATTACCTTCATATTCTCAAATCGGTAGTCCCGTGGCTGCGGGGTCAGTTCCTACGAGTTACATTGGTCCCGTGGGAGGTGTTGGTGCCACCCACGGGCCCGTTCCGGGGCTGTTTCAGGTTTTCACCCCCTAACGTCATGTTTTTAAGCCTAACTCTAGAAATATGCAAATTACCGCCGTATTCTCAAACTGAGAGCCCGCGGCTGCGTGGTCAGTTCCTACGAGTTACATTGGTCCCGTTGGAGGTGTTGGTGCCACCCACGGAGACGTTCGGGGGCTGTTTCGGGTTTGCACCCTCTAACGCCATGTTTTTAAGCCTAATTCTAGAAATATACAATTTATCGTCGTATCCTAAAACCGGGAGTCCCGGGGCTACGGGATCAGTTCCTACGAGTTACATTGGTCCCGTGGGAGGTGTTGGTGCCTCCCACGGGGTCGTTCGGGGACTGTTTCGAGTTCTCACCCTCTAACGCCATGTTTTTAAGCCTAACTCTATAAATATGTAAATTACCTTTGTATTCTCAAATCGGTTGTCCCGCGGCTGTGGGGTCTGTTCCTACGAGTTACATTGGTCCCGTGGGAGGTGTTGTTGCCACCCACGGGTCCGTTCGGGTGCAGTTTCGAGTTCTCACCCTCTAACGCCACGTTTTGCTTAAGTCAAGAAATATACAAATTACCGTCGTACTCTCAAACCGGGAGTCCCGTGGCTGTACGATCAGTTCTTATGAGTCATATTGGTTCCATGGCAGGTGTTGGTGCCACCCCTGAAGCCGTTCGGGCGCTATTTCCGGTTTTCACGCCCTAACGTCATGTTCTTAAGCCAAACTCTAGAAATATGAAAATTACCATTGTATTCTCAAATCGAGAGTCCCGCGACTGCGTGGTCAGTTCCTATGATTTACATTGGTCCCGTTGGAGGTGTTGGTGCCACCCACGGGGACGTTCGGGGGCTGTTTCGGATTTTCACCCTCTAACGCCATGTTTTTAAGCCTAAGTCTAGAAATATGCAAATTATCATCGTATTCTAAAACCGAGAGTCTCGCGGCTGCGGGGTCAGTTCCTACGAGTTACATTGGTCCCGTGGGAGGTGTTGGTGCCACCCACGGGGCCGTTCGGGGGCAGTTTCGATTTCCCACCCTCTAACGCCATGTTTTTAAGCCTAAGTCTAGAAATATGAAAATTACTGTCGTATTCTAAAATCGGGAGTCCCGCGGCTGTGAGGTCACTTCCTATGAGTTACATTGGTCCCGTGGGAGGTGTTGGTGCCACCCACGGGTCCGTTCGGGGGCTGTTTCGAGTTCTCACCCTCTAACGCCCTGTTTTTAACCCTAAGTCTATAAATATGCAAATTACTACCGTATTCTCAAACCAAGAGTCCCGCGGTGGCGTGGTCAGTTCCTACGAGTTACATTGGTCCCGTTGGAGGTGTTGGTGCCACCCACGGGGACGTTCGCGGGAAGTTTCGAGATCTCACCCTCTAACGCCATGTTTTTAAGCCTAAGTCTATAAATATGAAAATTACCGTCCTATTCTCAAATCGGGAGACCCACGGTTGCGGAGTCAATTCCTAAGAGTTATATTGGTCCCGTGGGAGGTGTTGGTGCCACCCACGGGGCCATTCTGGGGCTATTTCGAGTTCTCACCCTCTAACGCCATGTTTTTAATCCCAAGTCTACAACTATTCAAATTATCGTCGTATTCTCAAACCGGGAGTCCCGCGGCAACGGGGTCAATTCCTAGGAGTTACATTGGTTCCGTGGGAGGTGTTGGTGCCACCCATGGGGCCGTTCGGGGACTGTTTTGAGTTTTCATCCTCTAATGCCATGTTTTTAACCCTAAGTCTAGAAATATGCAAATTACCGTCGTATTCTAAAACCGGGAGTCCCGCGGCTGCGGGGTCATTTCCTACGAGTTACATTGGTCCCGTGGGAGGTGTCGGTGCCACCCACGGGCTCGTTCGGGGGATGTTTCGAGTTCACACCCTCCAACGCCATGTTTTTAAGCCTAAGTCTATAAATATGCAAATTACAGTCCTATTCTAAAACCGGTAGTCCCGCGGCTGCGGGGTCAGTTCTTACGAGTTACATTGGTCCCGTGGGAGGTGTTGGTGCCACCCACGGGGACGTTCGGGGGCAATTTTGAGATCTCACCCTCTAACGCCATATTTTGCTTTAGTCTAGAAATATGCAACTTACCCTCGTACTCTCAAATTGGGAGTCCCATGGCTATGCGGTCAGTTATTATGAGTCATATTGGTTCTATGGCAGGTGTTGGTGCCACCCTTGAAGCCGTTCGGGCCCCTGTTTCGGGTTTTCACCCCCTAACGCCATGTTTTTAAGCCTAACTCTAGAAATATGCAAATTACCGCTATATTCTCAAACCGAGAGTCCCGCGGTTCCGTGGTCAGTTCCTACGAGTTACATTGATCCCGTTGGAGGTGTTGGTGCCACCCACGGGGACGTTCGGGGTGTTGTTTGGCATTTTCACCCTCTAACGCTATGTTTTTAACCCCAAGTCTAGAAATATGCAAATTATCATCGTATTCTATAACTGGGAGTCCCGTGGCTGCGGGGTCAGTTCCTACGAGTTACATTGGTCCCATGGGAGGTGTTGGTGCCACCCACAGCGCCGTTCAGGGGCAGTTTTTGGTTCCCATCCTCTAACGCCGTGTTTTTAAGCCTAAGTATAGAAATATGGAAATTACCGTCGTATTCTATAACCTGGAGTCCCGCGGCTGTGGGTTCAGTTCCTACGAGTTACATTGGTCCCGTGGGAGGTGTTGGAGCCACCCACTGGGCCGCTCGGAGGTTGTTTCGAGTTCTCACCCTCTAACGCCTTGTTTTTAACCCTAAGTCTAGAAATATAAAAATTATCATTGTATAATCAAACCGGGAGTCCCACGGCTGTGGGGTCAGTTCCTACGAGTTACATTGGTCCCATGGGAGGTGTTGGTGCCACCCACGGGGACGTTTGAGGGCAGTTTCGAGTTCTCACCCTCTAACGCCATGTTTTTAAGCCTAAGTCTAGAAATACGAAAGTTAGTGTCGTATTCTCAAATCGGGAGACCCGCGGGTGCGGGATCAGTTCCTAAGAGTGACATTGGTCCCGTGGGAGATGTAGGTGCCACCCACGGGGCCGTTCGGGGGATGTTCCGAGTTTTCACCCTCTAACGCCATATTTTTAAGCCTAAGTCTACAAATATGCAAATTATCGTCGTACTCTGAAATCGGGAGTCCCGCGGCAGCGGGCTCAGTTCCTACGAGTTACATTGGTCCCGTGGGAGGTGTTGGTGCCACCCACGGGGTCGTTCGGGGCATGTTTCGAGTTCTCACCCTCTAACGCCATGTTTTTAAGCCTAAGTCTATAAATATGCAAATTACCTTCGTATTCTCAAATCGGTAGTCCCGCAGCTGCGGGGTCAGTTCCTACGAGTTACATTGGTCCCGTGGGAGGTGCTGGTGCCACCTACAGGGACGTTCGGGGGCTGTTTCAAGTTCTCACCCTCCAACGCCACGTTTTTAAGCCTAAGTCTATAAATATGCAAATTATAGTCGTATTCTCAAACCGGTAGTCCCGTGGCTGCGGGGTCAAGTCCTACGAGTTCCATTGGTCCCGTGGGAGGTGTTGGTGCCACCCACTGGGATGTTCGGGGGCAGTTTCGAGATCTCACCCTCTAACGCCATATTTTGCTTGAGTCTAGAAATATGCAAATTACCGTCGTACTCTCAAATCGGGAGTCCCGTGGCTGTGCGGTCAGTTATTATGAGTCATATTGGTTCCATGGCAGGTGTTGGTGCCACCCCCGAAGCCGTTCGGGCACTGTTTCGAGTTTTCACCCCCTAACGCCATGTTTTTAGGCCTAACTCTAGAAATATGCAAATTACTGCTGTATTCTCAAACCGAGAGTCCCGCGGCTGCGTGGTCAGTTCCTACGAGTTACATTCGTCCCGTTTGAGTTGTTGGTGCCACCCACGGGGACGTTCGGGGGCTGTTTCGGGTTTTCACCCTCTAACGTCATGTTTTTAAGCCTAAGTCTAGAAATATGCAAATTATCATCGTATTTTAAAACCGAGAGTCCCGCGGCTGCGGGGTCCGTTCCAGAGAGTTACATTGGTCCTGTGAGAGGTGTTGGTGCCTCCCACGGAGACGTTCGAGGGCAGTTTCGATTTCACACCCTCTAACGCCATGTTTTTAAGCCTAAGTCTAGGAATATAAAAATTACCATCGTATTCTCAAATCGGGAGACCCGTAGCTGCGGGAGGTGTTGGTGCCACCCACGGTGCCGTTTGGGGGCTGTTTCGAGTTCTCACCCTCTAACGCCATGTTTTTAAGCCTAAGTCTACTAATATGCAAATTATCATCGTACTCTAAAACCGGGAGTGCCGCGGCTGCGGGGTCAGTTCCTACGAGTTACATTGGTCCCGTGGGAGGTGTTGGTGCCACCCACGGGGTCATTCGGGGGATGTTTCAAGTTCTCACCCTCTAACGCCATGTTTTTAAGCCTAAGTCTATAAATATGCAAATTACCGTCGTATTCTCAAATCGGTATTCCCGCGACTGCGGGGTCAGTTCCTACGAGTTACATTGGTCCCGTGGGAGGTGTTGGTGCCACCCACGGGGCCGTTCGGGGACTGTTTCGTGTTTTCACCCTCTAACGCCATGTTGTTAACCCTAAGTCTAGAAATATGCAAATTACCGTCGTATTCTAAAACCGGGAGTCCCGTGGCTGCGGGGTCAGTTCCTACGAGTTACATTGGTCCCGTGGGAGGTGTTGGTGCCACCCACGGGGACGTTCGGGGACTGTTTCGAGTTCTCACCCTCTAACGCCATGTTTTTAACCCTAAGTCTACAAATATGCAAAGTACCGTCATATACTAAAACCGGGAGACCCGCGGCTCCGTGGTTACTTCCTACGAGTTACATTGGTCCCGTGGGAGGTGTTGGTGCCACCCACGGGGTCGTTCGGGGGCTGTTTCGAGTTCACACCCTCCAACGCCATGTTTTTAAGCCTAAGTCTATAAATATGCAAATTATAGTCGTATTCTCAAACCGGTAGTCCCGCGGCTGCGGGGTCAGTTCCTACGAGTTACATTGGTCCCGTGGGAGGTGATGGTGCCACCCACGGGGACGTTCGGGGGCAACTTCGAGATCTCACCCTCTAACACCATATTTTGCTTAAATCTAGAAATATGCAAATTATCGTAGTACTCTCAAATTGGGAGTCTCCTGGCTGTGCGGTCAGTTATTCTGAGTCATATTGGTTCCATGGCAGGTGTTGGTGCCACCCCCGAAGCCGTTCGGGCGCTGTTTCGTGTTTTCATGCCCTACCATGTTTTTAAGCCAAACTCTATAAATATGCAAATTACCGCCTTATTCTCAAACCGAGAGTCCCGTGGCTGCGTGGTCAGTTCCTACGAGTTACATTTTCCCCCTTGGAGGTGTTGGTGCCACACACGGGGATGTTCGGGGGCTGTTTCGGGTTTTTACCCTCTAACGCCATGTTTTTAAGCATAAGTCTAGAAATATGAAAATTACCATCGTATTCGAAAACTGGAAGTCCCGCGGCTGCGGGATCAGTTCCTACGAGTAACATTGGTCCCGTGGGAGGTGTTGGTGCCACCCACAGCGCCGTTCAGTGGCAGTTTTGAGTTCCAATCCTCTAACACCATGTTTTTAAGCCTAAGTCTAGAAATATGGAAATTACCATCGTATTTTTAAACCTGGAGTCCCGCGGCTGCAGGTTCAGTTCCTACGAGTTACATTGGTCCCGTGGGAGGTGTTGGTGCCACCCACTGGGCCGCTCGGGGGTTGTTTCGAGTTCTCACCCTCTATCGCCTAGTTTTTAACCCTAAGTCTAGAAATATGCAAATTATAATCGTATTATCAAACCGGGAGTCCCGCGGCTGTGGGGTCAGTTCCTACGAGTTACATTGGTCCCGTGGGAGGTGTTGGTACCACGCACGGGGACGTTCGAGGGCAGTTTCGAGTTCTCACCCTCTAACGCCATGTTTTTAATCCTAAGTCTAGAAATATGAAAATTACCGTCGTATTCTCAAATCGGGAGACCCGCGGCTGCGGGATCAGTTCCTAAGACTTACATTGGTCCCGTGGGAGGTGTTGGTGCCACCCACGGGGCCGTTCGGGGGCTGTTCCGAGTTTTCACCCTCTAACGCCATATTTTTAAGCCTAAGTCTACATATATGCAAATTATCATCGTACTCTGAAATCGGGAGTCCCGCGGCAGCGGGCTCAGTTCCTACGAGTTATATTAGTCCCGTGGGAGGTGTTGGTGCCACCCACGAGGGCGTTCGGGGGCTGTTTCGAGTTCTCACCCTCTAACGCCATATTTTGCTTAAGTCTAGAAATATGCTAATTACGGTCGTACTCTCAAATCGAGAGTCCCGTGGCTGTGCGGTCAGTTATTATGAGTCATATTGGTTCCATGGCAGGTATTGGTGCCACCCCCGAAGCCGTTCGGGCGCTGTTTTGTGTTTTCACCCCCTAACGCCATGTTTTTAAGCCTAACTCTAGAAATATGCAAATTACCATTGTATTCTCAAACCGAGAGTCCCGCGGCTGCGTGGTCAGTTCCTACAAGTTACATTTGTCCCGTTGGAGGTGTTGGTACCACCCACGGGGACGTTCGGTGGTTGTTTCGGGTTTTCACCCTCTAACGCCATGTTTTTAAGCCTAAGTCTAGAAATATGCAAATTATCAACGTATTCTAAAATCAGGAGTCCCGCGGCTGCGGGGTCAGTTCCTACGAGTTACATTGGTCCTGTGGGAGGTGTTGGTGCCTCCCACGGGGACGTTCGAGGGAAGTTTCGAGTTCACACCCTCTAACGCCATGTTTTTAAGCCTAAGCATAGAAATATAAAAATTACCATCATATTCTCAAATCGGGAGACCCGCGGCAGCGGGATCAGTTCCTAAGAGTTACTTTGGTCCCGTGGGAGGTGTTGATGCCACCCACGGGGTCGTTTGGGGGCTGTTTTGAGTTCTCACCCTATAACGCCATGCTTTTAAGCCTAAGTCTACTAATATGCAAATTATCGTCGTACTCTAAAACCGAGAGTCCCGTGGCTGCGGGGTCAGTTCCTACGAGTTATATTGGTCCCGTGGGAGGTGTTGGTTCCACCCACGGGGTCGTTCGGGGGCTGTTTCGAGTTCTCACCCTCTAATGCCATGTTTTTAAGCCTAAGTCTATAAATATGCAAATTACCGTCGTATTCTCAAATCGGTATTCCCGCGACTGCGGGGTCAGTTCCTACGAGTTACATTTGTCCCGTGGGAGGTGTTGGTGCCACCCACGGGGCCGTTCGGGGGCTGTTTCGAATTCTCACCCTCCAACGCCACGTTTTTAAGCCTAAGTCTATAAATATACAAATTACAGTAGTATTCTAAACCGGTAGTCCCGCGGCTACGGGGTCAAGTCCTACAAGTTACATTAGTCCCATGGGAGGTGTTGGTGCCACCCACGGGGACGTTCGGGGGCAGTTTCGAGATCTCACCCTCTAATGCCATATTGTGCTTAAGTCTAGAAATATGCAAATTACCGTCGTACTCTCAAATCGGGAGTCCCGTGGCTGCACGGCCAGTTATTATGAGTCACATTGGTTCCATGGCAGGTGTTGGTGCCGCCCCCGAAGCCGTTCGGGCGCTGTTTCGGGTTTTCACCCCCTACTGCCATGATTTTAAATCTAACTCTAGAAATATGCAAATTACCACCGTATAATTAAACCGAGAGACCCGCGGCTGCGTGGTCAGTTCCTACGAGTTACATTGGTCCCGTTGGAGGTGTTGGTTCCACCCACGGGGACGTTCGGGGGATGTTTCGGGTTTTCACCCTCTAACGCCTTGTTTTTAAGCCTAAGTCTAGAAATATGCAAATTACCGTCGTATTCTCAAACTAGGAGTCCCGCGGATGCGGGGTCTGTTCCTACGAGTTATGTTGGTCCCATGGGAGGTGTTGGAGCCACCCACGAGGCCGTTCAGGGGTTGTTTCGAGTTTTCACCCTCTAACGCCATGTTTTTAAGCATAAGTCTAGAAATATGCAAATTATCATCGTACTCTAAAACCGAGAGTCCCGCGACTGCGGGGTCAGTTCCTACGAGTTACATTGGTCCCGTGGGAGGTGTTGGTGCCACCCACGGCGTTGTTCGGGGGGCTGTTTCGAGTTCTCACCCTCTAACGCCATGTTTTTAAACCTAGGTCTAGAAATATGAAAATACCGCCGTACTCTCTAACTGGCAGTCCCGCGGCTGCGGGGTCAGTTCCTACGAGTTACATTGATCCTGTGGGAGGACTTGGTGCCACCCACGGGCCCGTTTGGGGAATGTTTTGAGTTCTCACCCTCTCAGGCCATGTTTTTAACCCTAAGTCTAAAAATATGCAAATTACCGTATTATTCTCAAACCGGGAGTCCCGCAGCTGCGGGTTTAGTTCCTACGAGTTTCATTGGTCCCGTGGGAGGTGTTGGTGCCACCCACGGGACCGTTCGGGGGCTGTTTCAAGTTTTTACCCTCTAATGCCATGTTTTTAAGCATAAGTCTAGAAATATACAAATTATCGTCATACTCAAAAACCGGGAGTCCCGCGACTGTGGGGTCAGTTCCTACGAGTTACATTGGTCCCGTGGGAGGTGTTGATGCCACCCACGGGGCCGTTCGGGGACTGTTTCGTGTTTTCACCCTCTAACGCCATGTTTTTAACCCTAAGTCTAGAAATATGCAAATTACCACCGTATTCTAAAATCGGGAGTCCCACGGCTGTGGGGTCTGTTCCTACAAGTTACATTGGTCCCGTGGGAGGTGTTGGTGCCACCTACAGGGACGTTCGGGGGCTGTTTCAAGTTCTCACCCTCTAACGCTATGTTTTTAAGCCTAAGTCTATAAATAAGTAAATTATCGCCGTACTCTAAAACCGGGAGTCCCGCGGTTGCGGGTTCAGTTCCTACGAGTTACATTGGTCCCGTAGGAGGTGTTAGTGCCACCAACGGGGTCGTTCGGGGGCTGTTTCGAGTTCTCACCCTCTAACGCCATGTTTTTAAGCCTAAGTCCATAAATATGCAAATTACAGTCATATTCTCAAACCGTTAGTCCCTCGGCTGCGGGTCAGTTCCAACGAGTTACATTGGTCCCGTGGGAGGTGTTGGTGCCGCCCACGGGGACGTTCGAGGGCAGTTTCGAGATCACACCCTCTAACGCCATATTTTGCTTAAGTCTAGAAATATGCAAATTACCGTCGTACTCTCAAATCGGGAGTCCCGTGCCTGCACGGTCAGTTATTATGAGTCATATTGGTTCCATGGCAGGTGTTGGTGCCACCCCCGAAGCCGTTCGGGCGCTGTTTCGGGTTTTCATCCCCTAACGCCATATTTTTAAGTCTAACAGTAGAAATATGCAAATTATTGCCATATTCTCAAACCGAGATTCCCGAGGCTGCGTGGTCAGTTCCTAGGAGTTACATTGGTCCCATTGGAGGTGTTGGTGCCACCCACGGGGACGTTCGGGGGCTGTTTGGGATTTTCACCCTCTAACGCCATGTTTTTAAGCCTAAGTCTAGAAATATGTAAATTATCGTCGTATTCGAAAATCGGGAGTCCCGCGGCTGCGGGGTCAGTTCCTACGAGTTACATTCGTCCCGTGGGAGGTGTTGGTCCCACCCACAGCGCCGCTCAGTGGCAGTTTCAAGTTCCCATCCTCTAACGCCATGTTTTTAAGCCTAAGTCTAGAAATATGCAAATTACCGTCGTATTCTAAAATCGGGAGTCCCGCGACTGCGGGTTCAGTTCCTACGAGTTATATAGGTCCCGTGGGAGCTGTTGGTGCCACCCACTGGGCCGTTCAGGGGTTGTTTCGAGCTCTCACCCTCTAACGCCATGTTTTTAACCCTAAGTCTAGAAATATGAAAATTACCGTCGTATTATCAAACCGGGAGTCCCGCGACTGCGGGGTCAGTTCCTACGTGTTACATTGGTCCCGTGGGAGGTGTTGGTGCCACCCATGGGGACGTTCGAGGGAAGTTTCGAGTTCTCACCCTCTAACGCCATGTTTTTAAGCCTAAGTCTAGAAATATGAAAATTACCGTCGTATTCTCAAATCGGGAGACCCGCGGTTGCGGGATCAGTTCCTAAGAGTTACATTGGTTCCGTGGGAGGTGTTGGTGCCACCCACGGGCCTGTTTCGAGTTTTCACCCACTAACGCCATGTTTTTAAGCCTAAGTATACAAATATGCAAATTATCGTCGTACTCTAAAACCGGGAGTCCCGCGGCTACGGGGTCAGTTCCTATGAGTTACATTGGTCCCGTGGGAGGTGTTGGTGCCACCCACGGGGTCGTTCGGGGGCTGTTTCGATTTCTCACCCTCTAACGCCACGTTTTTAAGCCTAAGTCTATAAATATGTAAATTACCGTCGTATTCTCAAATCGGTAGTCCCTCGGCTGCGGGGTCAGTTCCTACGAGTTACATTGGTCCCGTGGGAGGTGTTGATGCCACCCACGGGGCCGTCCGGGGGCTGTTTCGAATTCTCACCCTCTAACGCCATGTTTTGCTTAATTCTAGAAATATGCAAATTACCTTCGTACTCTCAAACTGGGAGTCCCGTGGCTGTGCGGTCAGTTCTTGTGAGTCATATTGGTTCCATGCTAGGTGTTGTTGCCACCCCCGAAGCCGTTCGGGCGCTATTTCGGGTTTTCACCCCATAACGTCATGTTTTTAAGCCTAACTCTAGAAATATGCAAATTACGACCGTATTCTCAAACCGAGAGTCCCGCGGCTGAGTTGCCACTTCCTACGAGTTACATTCGTCCCGTTGGAGGTCTTGGTGACACCCACGGGGACGGTCGGGGGCTGTTTCAGGTTTTCACCCTCTAACGCCATGTTTTTAAGCCTAAGTCTAGAAATATGCAAATTCTCGTCGTATTCTAAAACCGGGAGTCCCGCGGCTGCGGGGTCAGTTCCTACGAGTTGCATTGGTCCCGTGGGAGGTGTTGCTGCCACCCACGAGGACGTTCGAGGGCAGTTTCGAGTTCTCACCCTCTAACACCATGTTTTTATGCCTAAGTCTAAAAATATGAAAATTTCCGTCGTATTCTCAAATCGGGAGACCCGCGACTGCGGGATCAGTTCCTAAGAGTTACATTGGTCCCGTGGGAGGTGTTGGTGCCACCCACGGGGCTGTTTCGAGTTTTCACCCTTTAACGCCATGTTTTTAAGCCTTAGTCTACAAATATGCAAATTATCATCGTACTCTAAAACCGGGTGTCCCGCGACTGTGGGGTCAGTTCCTACGAGTTACACTGGTCCCGTGGGAGGTGTTGGTGCCACCCACGGGGTCGCTCGGGGGCTGTTTCGAGTTCTCACCCTCTAACGCCATGTTTTTAAGCCCAAGTCTATAAATATGCAAATTACCGTCGTATTCACAAATTGGTAGTCCCGCGGCTGCGGGGTCAGTTCCTACGAGTTACATTGGTCCCGTGGGAGGTGTTGGTGCCACCCACGAGGCCGTTCGGGGGTGGTTTCGAGTTCTCACCCTCTAACGCCATGTTTTTCTTAAGTCTAGAAATATGCAAATTACTGTCGTCCTCTCAAACCGGGAGTCCCGTGGCTGTGCGGTCAGTTCTTGTGAGTCATATTTGTTCCATGGTAGGTGTTGGTGCCATCCCCAAAGACGTTTGGGCGCTGTTTCAGGTTTTCACCCCATTACGTCATGTTTTCAAGCCTAACTCTAGAAATATGCAAATTACGGTCGTATTCTCAAACCGAGAGTCCCGCGGCTGCGTGGTCAGTTCCTACTAGTTACATTGGTCCCGTTGGAGGTGTTGGTGCCACCCACGGGGACGTTCGGGGGCTGTTTCGAGTTTTCACCCTCTAACGCCAAGTTTTAAAGCCTAAGTCTAGAAATATGCAAATTATCGTCGTATTCTAAAATCGGGAGTCCCGCGGCTGCGGGGTCAGTTCCTACGAGTTACATTGGTCCCGTGGGAGGTGTTAGTGCCACCCACGAGGACGTTCGAGGGCAGTTTTGAGTTCTCACCCTCTAACGCCATGTTTTTAAGCCTAAGTCTTAAAATATGAAAATTATCCACGTATTCTCAAATCGGGAGACACCCGCGACTGCGGGATCAGTTCCTAAGAGTTACATACGTCCCGTGGGAGGTGTTGGTGCCACCCACGGGGCTGTTTTGAGTTCTCACCCTCTAACGCCATGCTTTTAAGCCTAAGTCTACTAATATGCAAATTACCGTCGTACTCTAAAACCGGGGGTCCCGCGGCTGCGGGGTCAGTTCCTACGAGTTACATTGGTCTCGTGGGAGGTGTTGGTGACACCCACGGGGCCGTTCGGGGGCTGTTTCGAGTTCTTACCCTTTAACGCCATGTTTTGCTTAAGTCTAGAAATATGCAAATTACTGTTGCACTCTCAAACCGGGAGTCCCGTGGCTGTGTGGTCAGTTCTTATGAGTCATATTAGTTCCATGGCAGGTGTTGGTGCCACCCCCGAAGCCGTTCGGGCGCTGTTTCAGGTTTTCACCCCCTAAGGTCATGTTTTTAAGCCTAACTCTAGAAATATGAAAATTACCACCGTATTCTCAAACCGAGAGTCCTGCGGCTACGTGGTCAGTTCCTACGAGTTACATTGGTCCCGTCGGAGGTGTTGGTGCCACCCACGGGGACATTCGGGGGTTGTTTTGGTTTTTCACCCTCTAACGCCATGTTTTTAAGATTAAGTCTAGAAATTTTCAAATTATTGTCGTATTCTAAAATCGGGAGTCCCGCGGCTGCGGGGTCAGTTCCTACGAGTTACATTGGTCCCTTGGGAGGTGTTGGTGCCACCCACGAGGCTGTTTGGGGGTTGTTTCGAGTTCCCACCCTCTAACGCCATGTTTTGAAGCCTAAGTCTAGAAATATGTAAATTACAGTCGTATTCTAAAATCGGGAGTCCCGCGGCTGTGGGGTCAGTTCCTATGAGTTACATTGGTCCCGTGGGAGGTGTTGGTGCCACCCACGGGGCCCTTCGGGGGCTGTTTCGAGTTCTCACCCTCTAACGCCATGTTTTTAACCCTAAGTATATAAATATGCAAATTACCATCGTATTCTCAAACCAGGAGTCCCGCGGCTGCGGGGTCAGTTCCTACGAGTTACATTGGTCCCGTGGGTGGTGTTGGTGCCACCCACGGGGACGTTCGGGTGCAGTTTCGAGATCTCACCCTCTAACGCCTTGTTTTTAAGCCTAAGTCTATAAATATGAAAATTACCATCGTATTCTCAAATCGGGAGACCCGCGGCTGCGGGGTCAGTTCCTACGAGTTACATTGGTCCCGTGGGAGGTGTTAGTGCCACTCACGGGGCTGTTCGGGGACTGTTTCGAGTTTTTACCCTCTAACACCATGTTTTTAACCCTAAGTCTAGAAATATGAAAATTACCGTCGTATTCTAAAACCGGGAGTCCCGTGGCTGCGGGGTCAGTTCCTACGAGTTACATTGGTCCCGTGGGAGGTGTTGGTGCCACCCACAGGGCCGTTCGGGGGCTGTTTCGAGTTCTCACCCTCTAACGCCATGTTTTTAAGCCTAAGTCTAAAAATATGCAAATTATCATCGTATTCTCAAACTGGGAGTCCCGCGGCTGCGGGGTCAGTTCCTACGAGTTACATTGGTCCTGTGGGAGGTGTTGGTGCCATCCACGAGGCCGTTCAGGTGCTATTTCGTGTTTTTGCTATCTAACGCCTTGTTTTTAAGCTTAAGTCCTAATATTTTTTAATTATCGTCGTATTCTCAAACCGGGGGTTCCGTGATCTTGCGGTCTGTTCGTACGAGTTTCATTGGTCCCGTGTGAGGTGTTGGTACCATGTTTTTAAGTTTAAGTATCGACATTTGCATGTTATCCTATCATCGTATTCTGAAACCGGGAGTTTAAAATATTTTCAACATATTATCCAACAGTGAAACCAATAATTATCCCGTACTCCTTCTAATTATCCCATACTCCTTCTAAAATACTATCCAACAACATTCCAACAACTAATAATTATCCAACAGCCAAACCAAACAAAACGAATAACTATCCCGTACTCCTTCTATCATCTAAATGATTTAATAGATAATGCATATCAATTATATAACTACTCTTGTTAATGTACATAGTACCTAGTGTGTAATGAAGAACTGGTATCCAATTGGTTAGATCTGCAATACGTAAATTATGTGTTATTAAGAACGAGTATGTAAAATTAAATAAAGTACCTCACAAAACCACTGAATTGTTTTTTAAAATTAAAGAAAGTACGGTACCTTACGGGGACTGCTACAAAAAAATATAGGGGATGCTACAAAACTTCCTTCAAACAAAATAGGGGCTGGGTTGGTTTTTGCGTAGGTAGAGGAATGTTTGAGTTGGATTCTTTGGTTTTCTTGGGTTGGGGTTTGAAGATGCAATAATCATACATATGACCTTTTTCCATATACTAAGAGAAGAGGGATGGAATATTTTTATGTGAAATCTGCAATTCATCCTCAACACTTGTCTACTAATGCCATTGATCCTCACGACCACGACTTTGCTGTGCTAACCTCCAATGTACCTACAACTGTTATGTTTATGAGTGGATGGACTATAGACCTTCTCGATCATCTTGACTAATACAATCAACTATGTAAAGAATTGCAAATACAATAAACGCATAACAAAACTATTAATAAATAATCAAAACTTTACCTCGATGAATGTAGTGGTTCAATTAAATCCAACATCTTAGTACTGAAGTTTGGAAACCCTACATTTAAATTAGTCAAAAGGTTAATAAAAACAAATAAAGATAAAAATTTACACTCAACTTCTTAATAGAGAAAATAATCAAAACCTCAAACGCAATAATTGTCCACGTTTGAAATGCTCTCTCTTTTATTCTTTGGTTTCTGAATGGCATATCAATTTGTTAAAAAACGAGGAGTGTACAATTTAATTTGTATGTTTAGCATTAGTCTTCCAAAAGTTTGATGAAAAGATGAAAACTCTTATCAACGTAATATATGAAAGGAAAAACAGTAAGATAAATGATAGTATAATTACATCGCAGTAGCCTTGAATGAGTGAGTGTCTGTCAAGAATAGAGAAAAGCGATGCAACTGCAGCTGAGACCTTGGCAAGATCGAAAGTCATGCTCCTAGCATCAGTTATGACTTTCCCATTACTAACCAGTATGAAAAAAGTCTTAAAAACATCATATGTTGTATGCATATATGCCCAAATCATTAATTTCAACACATGAACACATTATGACTATTTACAAATCCATTTTATTATGCCCATGTAAGCATTGTAGAGTTGCCCGTGTCTAAGAAATTTTGTGAGCATTTTCAAATACTTAAGAGAGAAAGAACCGCATGGGTATGATCATTTAACACCCAAACAACAACTAACTCAAACTATTCTAAAAAAACGATTGAAAAAAAAGACTTACTTTGATTTACAAAAAGAAATATTACTACAATTACCTCCACCGCCATCATTGGATCTCAGCCTCACTGCGGCACTACCCCCTTCCCTACATTTTTCCCAACGGTTAGATCAATCTTCTTTTTCCAAGCTCTTTCCCCAACAGAGCCTCTAAATAACCATCTGAACATGTTGAGATCTGTCAAGCCTATACCCGCGGGTGGTGTTAAAAGCGACTCCAATTCTTCATCGTCTGTCATAGATAACAACCCTTTTGACCCTACTTCATGGACAAAAATACTTGTTCTTGAAACATATAACAAACACACACACACATAAATGGATATATTACATAGTTCAAACCATTTTTTAAGATGTTATTTTCAAAAGGTTTCAAAATTTGCAGTTATAGCTAAAACATCCCTCGTAATTGTGAAATAAACAAAGAACATAAATGAAGCAAACATTTAAAACGCAGTGGAGAAAGAAAATAACAGTATACCCAAAGATTGGAACATAAAGTCTAGATATTATTAACACAAACTAATAAGAAGCACATGCACAATTAGTGTTTCATCCAAAACATTCATGTATGGCAAATAGCCATGCACTAAAAATGAGGCATCTACAACTCAATCTGCCACATAATCATATGAAGCATAACAATGATGCATCCATAAGTTCAATAAAAGAATGATGCCTCGAAGTAATTGTGTCAGGAGTAAAACTGAACTTATAAATTATTACTCCATCCGTCCCAAATTAATAAATAGTCCCTCTTTGAAGGGGACAAAATTAGTTTTCAAATTTATCCTCCCAAAAATGATGATTAAATACCTTCGCTATACACCTCATAGGTAGTGTTCAATTGGGTAACCTGGTAATCTAATTAGTTTTATATATTAATTTAGAGACTAAATAAAAAAGGATTGCAGGATAGGGACGGGGGAGTATCGTGAAACTGTATAATGACTATAAATGAAGAGGCAAAAATACGTACAATCTGAAACATTCCAAGCATCCCATGAATACTCGCAGCCTGTACCGGTCTCGACTTCACTATCTGCATAACACCAACTAAGTATAGTGAAAAAGAAAAGAAAATCTGGGATACAATAACTGCACATAAATACTGAATAAGAAGCAAACCTTGCCAGTTTTGATTGGAACTATGTCATCCATGGTTAAAGGCTCCATAGAATTAAACCTCCATACAGATTGGGGAAGAAACCTCTATAGCATTAAACCTCCATACAGATTGGGGAAGAAATCTCCATGAATGCTACCAGCGTTTGGGGAAGAAACATCGCATCTTCAACCGCACCTGCTACCCACCATTTCTTACTCCATACGCAACATCGCAACTTCTCCATAGCTAATCCCGACCTAGTACCAACGTTTGGGGAAGAAAAAAAAAGATATGAGCGGGGAAATGAAAATATGAGGCGCTTGAGGTTGTTTTAGGATTCACACTGGTCACGACCTAGAGCCGTGACCCACCTACCGTGACCCATTAATGAAGCTAAGTGGGATGTGTACTGCCTATTGGTCATGACCCATAGCCGTGACCCTCAATCTGTGATGTGCTACCCTTTTTATCAACACTAGTGCTTGAATGAGGGATGGTCACGGCTCATAGCCGTGAGCCACACCCAGAAATGGTCACGGACCTAAGTCGTGACCCTCAATGTGTGTACTTTCTTCTTTGTCATGCCATGGGTCACGGACTTGGGCCGTGACCCATCCGCGACCAAGCTTGGAGCGAATTTTGGAGCGAGTTTGGCGCCAAGATGGTCACGACCTGGTCACGGCCCAAGTCCGCGACCACTGTGGTCGCGGGCTTGGGCCGTGACCACTTCGAGAACATAGATAATTTAGTGTGATAATAAATATGGTCACGCCAAATATAGAGTGTGTCACGGCCCAAGTCCGCGACCAGCTGGTCGTGAGCATTCGCAGGATGTCTTTCGAACGAGAATTTCATTCGAACGAGTTTGCCAATGACTTTCCCATTTTGGCAAATCACTTTTCGTTAGAAAAGTCGTTCGAATGAAATATCGTTCGAACGAAAATCCCGTTCGAATGAGATTTCTGGACGGGAACAGTTTTGGCAGTTTTATCCCATTTTTTCACTCTTTTGTCCCTGTTGATGCAAAAAACTGGACCGAATCCCATTTTTATGATCACAGATAAATAGATAAAAGCAATACAATCAAGCACATGAGAGACAAAGATTTTTAAAGTGGTTCGGCTATAAGGAAAAGCCTAGGTCCACTGTTATTTTATTCTCAGGGGTTTACAATAGCACAATGTGGTGTAGAGAGAGAAAAAGGTGTGGATCTTGTGTATGGTGTCTCTCATCCTTGTCGGATCTCCTATTTTTGGCTAAGGGAATACATATATTTATAGTGATGGGAGATAAAGAGATTCATTGTATGTAGACATTTATACATTATGTCTACATTCAACGAATCTAATTGTTGAATTGCTTGGTATGCTATGTGTTGTCATCTACAGTATAAATGTACATTAATGCTCATTAAATGCGTAGTTATCCTTTGATCTTCCCGGTTGGTATGCCGACCAACTCTCCTCGGGTGCCGACTAACTCTCCTCGGGTACCGACCAACTTTCCTCGGGTGTCGACTAACACTCCTCGGGTGCCGACCAACTCTCCTCGGGTGTCGAATATTTCCACGTAGGATGACATGTGTCCTTTTCTGATTGATCCTCGTAGATGGAGAATTTTTGCGTTAACAGAAGCCCCCAATGCTCCATGTTTGATGGTTTACTTGAAAGGATGGAGTATTTATTCTGCAGTGTTGCTCGGTGCTCGTGAAATTCTTGATCTACCTTCTTAATTTGTTCAACATAAAGTGCATTATCTCCTGGACGACATATGATGCAGGCTGATCGATGGTTGCTAATCTTTCTTTTGAGGAACTCCGTGTGCTATGTATCACCCCTGGGAATTTGGATGCATCCATGACATAGTATGTAGCTTGTAGCTTGTCATAATCTTCAAGTATGTTGATTGGTTTTCTAGCCGACCAATTGCCTCCTGTGCCGAGCAACTGAGTGCTAACTTCACGTGCTTGATTCTTCTGATTTATGATCCTCTGAATACTTTGTCGAGTAACATACTAGCTTTTGAACCCAACTCTTCAATCTGATTAGTACCAAGCTAGTGGTGGACTTCGAAACATTTTCATACAACTTCTTCTTCATTATTGGTCGGGACAGTAGTAGTAAAGATCTCAGTGCTGTAGATGCTGAATTTGACTCCTGAACTTCAATATGCTTCCGTGTAAGTTTGTGGAGTTGAATTTGATACTCAACTGCATGATGTTATGAGAATGTGCCACCGAATGAACAACTAAATTTGTAATAGAAGCCCCCAAGTGTGGAATATGAACTTTGAGTAATTTCTTGGCCTTGAAATATGTTGGTCTTGCTGGAAAAATAAGGTCGAGGAAATATTCCATGAAATGACTCCCTGAGATCTTTGCATGTTTGCATTTTCTGGCTTCTATTATTTAACTCAGTTCAAGTGTTTAAGAAGAATATATGTTGAGATTTCAATTATGAATTTCTACATTTCTTCCATCATATGACTCTTGTCGGCTTTTGAAGAATCTGTTTGAATTCCAACTTGGGAATTTCTACATGTGTTCTTTAGCTCAGTACGAGTGTTTGAGGAATAGATGTTTGAATTCTTAATTAGAAAGACCTACATGTATCTCTTCTCTTAACTCGATTAAGTCAAGTATGAAGCTCTATGCCCAGGATTGGGGCATGTATGAAATCAATCTGATGGTGCCAATTGAATTGTTGTTTGCAGTCTTGTTGATGTACTGTGTGCAGTCTAGCTGCGTTATTTTTGTTCGGTATTGAACTTTTAAGGTCTTTATGTGCTGTTGATGAGCATCCAAGAATTGTATGGGCAGATAATTTTGCCTGAGCACCTGTTGAGGCTGAATCATATAAAAATTATGATTAGAATAATTATTCAGCCGACCAATATATAGTGTGCATCGGCTTCAATATTGGACAATTTAAATTTCCGATAATAATATGAGAGATAACAATCAAAATATCTCGTGTTCTCATAAAAATATGATGTACATAAATGTGTCTCCATAAAAATCTTTAACGGACTTGTGATTATGAAATTTTTGTTTATTCATATTTGGAAATAAAAATCGATCCACTAATTTAATAAAATCGTGATTTGCAATATTTTGCAGATAATAATTGGACAATTAATTTATGTATATAAACATAAAAATAATGATTGAATCAAAAGATGTATGTATAATTGATTATACGTAGAGAAAATAAAAACTTAGCTTTTGATGGAGAACAATGCTTGTAACACGTTCCCACAGACGGCGCCAATCTGTTGATGTAAAAAATTAGATAGATCTAATTATTCAATCACAGATAAATAAAATGAGACAAAGATTTTAAAGTGGTTCAGCCTTATAAGAATGGCCTACGCCCACTGTTATGTTATTTCTGAGTATTTTAGGAATTCTCGATTATATGTTTTCTCAAGAAATTTCGATCCCTTTGAATGAGGGTGATACAAGGTATTTATAGCCCTTAGGCTGTGCATGAAAGGGTTGATACATTAAATGATATACATATGAAATGGTAATACATTTAATGCAGCGTGTGCGTCAAGATGATAAACATTCAATGAATAATTGAACTGTTGATTATCTGGCAATTAATGTTACGGCCGAGGTGCAGATCGGACCGCCTTAGTTGCTCGTTGCTCAGGAGTTCCTCGGAGCGCTAGGGTACCTCGGAGTGCTGAAGTTCCTCGGTGTATCCTCGTTGCTCGGGAGTTCATGAGTTGGTCGGGGAAACGAACTTCCTCGTTGCTATTGTGCCAAGTAGATTGACACGTGTCTTCATATCATTCGTCCATATCAGCATATTAATTTTGGTATCAACAGTCCCACTTCTTTTTGGCAGTTTAAATCTTACTCGGGAATGAATTTTCAATAGATTTTGGTACCTTCCTTGAGATCTCTTTCTCTTTTGAGAGAAAATACACCAACCAAAGTTCCATGTTTTTATGTGTTGAATTTCAAAGAAATATTTTCAACAAACACATGTGTTTACACCCATAAAATTGTTCAGTTTAGAATTCCAAGTATTTCTACATAAAAATATATATATATTAGCTTGGAGTGTTTGTCACTGGGTTCACTTTTCTACCCAAGAAGAAAAGAGATTGGGTTTGGTTTCTCTACCCCAACAAAAGGAGAATCATTTTGGTTTATGTTGCGGTGTTCCCACTCGAAGAAAAGCGTCGCGTGAGGGTGACGGTGTCCAAGAGCCCCATCGGAGGAGTCCGAGACTGTGGAGGAGTCCACGGTTATTTTCTAGGCTAAGGTTGAAGATAGAAGGAGCGCGTCAAGGCTTGGACGGACTCAAGTCAGTTTGTATAAGTCCTCTTTTATCGATCCTTTGTAAAACTACCATACTTAGTGAATTTGTGTCCAGGGCCATCCAAGGTTTTTTTCATTTGGGTTTTTCTCGTACATCGGTGCGCCATGTGATATTGTTCATTTTATCTTGCTCAAATCACCTTAGAATGCATGCATAGGTTAACAAGATAAAATTGGTTTAATTATCACACTTGTCTATTTTTGGTACTAAAATTAAGTTGGGTGCAATTTAAGTTAATTTAACTCAAGTCATATATTTAATTTGATTTGGCCTAATTTGGTAATATTGAAAATATTGGATAGGCATATTTTAGGACTTGTGTTACATTAATTTCGGGATAAAAGTAACTTTCTCATATTTTACTTTAAGTGTTAATTTTTATTTTTGAGAAAAACTAAAATTTAGTTTGAGTGATTTTTTTTTTGTGTGTGTGTGTGTGTGTTCTCCATAATTCACTTATTTAGGTTTAATTTTAATTTTTTTTTAGAAATTAAAATTTGTGTTTAATTTAATTTTTCATCTTTTTAAAGAAAATCAAATTAAATAAATTTTGGAAAAATAAATTGTTGTTAGTAACCATCTTTATTCCGCACATATAGGAAACTAAAGTGAAAGATTTTAAAATTGGGGGTCCTATCACGTTTTTCAAGGTTAAATGTAGCGATGGATAAAATTTGGATTAGTATAAAACATAAAGTTCATCCTTTATACGCGAAAAAGCAAAAGGCTTCGTTAAATTTGCCTCTGATCACTTATCTAATGCTAAAAAAATATTATGTCCGTGGAAGAAATGCCACAATATGATATTTGTGAAGAAAGATGTCGTGGTAGAACATATGATACTTAATCATTTCTTAGAGAGTTATACATATTGGACCTTTCACGGGGAATCTTCATCATCTTTGACACCCTCTTCTGAATCTATTTTTTTTTTATTGAATGAGAGAGATGATATATGATGCCTTGAAATTCTGCCCTTTGACCCACAAGACTTTATAGATAGTGGTACAGAATAACAAGAAGTAGGGGGTCTGGATTCTAAAACCAGAAATTCTTTAATCTATTAAAAAAAATTGGAGTAAGAGTTGTAACCAAATTGTAAGAATTATTCCCCACTCTTATTTCTTGTTCAATTATTGCATATAAAGTTTTTAGGTGGGTGGAGTGACAAAACCTTTACAATGCCTCTTGAGTCATTAAAAGATGCATTCCCAAAGGGTGAGACATTGCCAATGACTTTTTATGAAGCTCAAAAGTTGATTTCAATCTCAGGGTCAGGTTACAAGAAGATACATACATGCCCCAGTGATTTCATGTTGTACTGGAAAGCGACAGAACATGAGGAAGAATGTCCAAGGTGTCATATCCCATGATATAAATAGTTAAAAGGTCAGTCAGATGACAATGTTAATATAGATAGAAAAATTCCTACAAAGATGGTAAGATACTGTAATACCCCGTATTTTTATGGCTTTTAATTATGAGGTTAATTAAATGGAATTGCTTTTAATTCTGGGATTTATTAAATAAATTTGGGATTTATTAATTGGAAAAATTAATTCGGATATAAATGCTAGCGATATGAGAGTTAGTATTTAATTATTATTATGTTGTTGAATATTACTGAGTGATTATGGTAATATGTGATCATTGAATTTATTAAAATTATCGTGAGTTCAAAATACGGCAGTTTCGGTAATTTAGTTGGGATGCGCGTGCTAGTCGTGTTAGGACCCAATTTAATGGATTTAAAATTATTTTAATTTTATGCCATCCGTATGAGATTTTTGAGTGTGCCAACGTGTCCAAAAGGGTTGAGTTAGTCAGAAAACTCTAGCTGAGGGTTTAGTTTGGGTCCCGGGGCATTTTTAGGCCAACCCAGAAGGATATTTTGGTAATTTAAAAATTAAGGAATTAAGACCCACGAATTTTAGTGTTGATTTTAGCATTTTTGGAAAGGCCATTAGGGCCATTATTATCCAAAAAACAAGAGGTGGGATACGTGAGTCAGAGGAGAGGTTACAAAAAAGTCCCCAAACCAAAACCACCATCCACCACCACCAATTTGGACGGAATTGTGGCCGGTAGGAAGAGAGGACAAACCCTTGAACAACAACAACGGATCAGAACATCAAATTTACAGGCAAGTGGTTTATCTTGCAAAGATTCAAAGCATATAGTTTACATGTTTTTATAGATTTGAAGATTTATCATGAAAAATGGAAATTGAATGGATTTGAAAGGTTTAAAATCATAATCGGGATAGGACTTGCATGTAGTAAATGTTGGAGATGATAATAACCACGAATTTAAGATTTATGGGTAGAGAATTATGAAATTTGATTGAATTATGTGATGTTCTTGAAGAAATAGGAAAATTAGGTTTTTATATGATAATTGGGTATTTTGATTTAAGTAATTGAGGTTATAGGTTGATTTGATGAATCTAAAACTTGAGGAATGATATAAACATGTTAGTAGGATGATTAGTATATTAATTTGTGAGTTTTGGACGTTAGAATGAAGATTTAGAGGTCTAAAAAGTTGATAACCCGCAACTGTTAAGGATTTCTGGGCTGATACTTACTTGATCGATCGATCGACTCACGAATGTTGATCGATCAAACCATCGATCGATCGACCCCTGCTGAATTTTGACAATTGTTTCTCTTTAAGGTTAATGAGTATTCCAAAGCCAATGTTGTTTATAAGGGTGATTAATATAATATTGTGGGACTTAGAGAAATTCAGTAGGGTCTTAGTTACTATCGGAGGATGTTATGACTTATGGAATTGATTGCTATTCTTTACGAGGGCCTACCAGGTGAGATACAATTAGAAAGCATTTGAATTGAAACTATAATGGGAATTTATGATGATGTAAAGTTAAGGGCGGTAACGGAGGGACTTTAAGTAATGTGATAACATTAGAATCTTATAAGAGGCCTAGTAACCTTTTGAGATAGGTTTAAGTACCCAGATTGATACGAAGAGAGAGTTATCAATCGGAATATATACTATGTGTAATGTTCGGGGTGAATTTGCTATGTACGAGATTAACTAGATGAAATGTGTGAACATCTATATTGATATATGATTACTTAGGTTATGTGAATGCCTATTGTATGGATTTCTTATGTATATGACATACCTATCATACTTGCTATCACCGGAGGTTAGTTTTAATTTTGGAAAAGGACCCTCTTATCCTTGTGTGCCTTCGGGGGGATTTAGACTTGTACCTTAAGGACATAGGTCTGTAAATGACTTATTTCTAAGTCAATAAGTCAGCTGACCATGGTAGCATAGGTATGTGCGTGACCCATGGGTATGTGAACTATGTTCACCTCCAATACGTGTGATTTTTCTTATTGAAACGGTTCTTGAGACATTCGAAACTCGTAGTCCCTATGTACGTGATGTACCGGGAATCGATAGCAGAGTATGCGTGCACCGCAGCTTAGCCTAGGGGTGCAATATATGTATTTATGTGTTAAGAGTGATATACTTATGTATTTGTGACTGGTTCATTGCTTGCTTAGTAGATGTGAATAGCTAAGATATTTGAATGGGTTAAGAATGAGAATTTAATTCACACTTGAGATAAGGAATTTAATGAATTTGAACATGGGTTAATAATATGTCTTATTTGGGGGTTACGTGTAGATACTCTATGTTAGAATGCGAAGGCAAGAGTGGTATAAACTAGTTAGATAGTGGCATAACTAGGATGGGTTAAAGGCATGCGTTAGGCGTGCATAGTAGTTGAGAGGTAAGAAACTCATGTGAGAGTACGCAACTAACGTGTTTATAATATGTGATGTTTAATTGTAATTTAAATCACTTGCTAAACTTTTAAACTTTTTTCACATCGGGCTCTGACCCGTTTTCCTCCAAATTTATTTTTGTTTTGTAAAACCCATTTAGGTGCCCAGCCATAGGGACGCCAAACATAGGAGTTCCATTCTGATGACGTGCTGTAGCTACTGTGGAAGTTACAAGATCTTGGTAGTAGACGCTCTCATTTTATTCTTTATTACTTCAGAGTCATTTGTATCAGTTAGGGCATGTCGCCCATTCTTATTTAGAGGTCGTAGTTGTAGACTTTCAGTATTTCAGTTTTTGGTCCATTATTTATTTAGACTCTTGTATTGGGACATTATTTACTCTGGCATCTTTATTATTGGAGTGTGTACTCCTGACTTATTTGATTTCATCTCGTTGAGAATCTATATGAGATTGTTTAGGCGATTGATGGTTTATAAATACATTCTTGTTTATTGGTTAACTAAATTAATAAAATTTGGCATCTCTCTTTTTAAATATTAGGTGGCTAGTAATTAATTATATGTTTTTCGACAGTGATGCTAAGACTGAACCAACTTGATATTCTGTATTAATTTAATAAAGGAGTAGCTACCCAGTATTTAATTAGATGGGTGTCACAGGTGGTATCAGAGCATCAGGTTCTAGTGTCCTTTAGGATCTGTGCGACTTATTATGCTTCCAGCGTAGCTTTCTTTGATATAGAGCCCTATGTTTAGGATTGTTGATTTCTTTCGTGAAATTCCGTTCTCCTTCTTCAATATATATGATAGTGAATCTTATTGGCAATCGGGTGTGTTTGTGCACCAAACAATGTAGTACGTCAGGCGAAGACAGTTGGGCAAATAGCAGGAGGCAAAGATCATTTGAGGTTATTTGATTTATTTAAAGAAGGATGACCGTAGTTGAAGTCACCAATATTATGGCACGGAAGTCCTGGACGGTGAAGTCGGCCAAGGCGCGGCTTGTGACTTCCAGGCACAACTATAGTAGAAGATGGGGTCAAATTAGACTCACCCAACAGGGTTGGAATGGGAGAGAAAGAGTTAGGTGAAACATTAAAGAGGACCAGCAGTGGATGTACCCAAAATGTGGAGATGGCGTGTGCTAGCCAAACGAACGCAATATATCCAAAGGCTTGGACATATGTCAGGGTATGGCCAGTAGAGAATGAAAATTTGGGGTAAATTTTCTTGGCTCGTAAGAGCGGAGTTTTAATGGTGAAAGGCAATCGCCACACTTAGAAGTGGAATGAGATGTCGAGAGAAGGCGTACATGTATGGTTCGACCATAAGATCCTTCATCAGATGTTCAGGGTGAAAGGTGAATGTTATTCTGAACTCACACAGGAGGGCCGGACAGAGGTCCCTTGGTGAGGATAAATTTAAATATGTAGCAAACTTTACACCGGGTGAAGTAGGTGAAATGGAGAAGATGATATTAAAGGGAGAATTTACATACAAGAAGAATTGTTAGCTCTTTTGGAGAATTATTCTTGGACGGCCAATGCATATGGTAATATTGTTGTGTAGTGTTAATTTGGAGGTAAACGTTTCCTTGGGTGGGGGAAAATCAAGAATCGAGGAAATTCTATAGAGTAAGACTGAGAAAATGGTATTGGAGAAGCACCACAAGGGGGAAGACCCAACGGAGAACCCGTTAAAATGATTCGGATAGTTGAATTATTACCGAGCGATGGTGATTTCAGTAAGAGATGTGGAAACTAGTAGCGTGTTCCTTAGGTCCACTGAGATAAGGGAACAATGGAGGTAGTCATCAGAGCCAAGACTACCAACGTCCGAGAGAAGGACCACCTTAACATGATCAGTGTGACCGAAGATAAGTGGAGTATGTGTAGAGGTATTTTGTGGTAAGTGAAACCCGTGCATTATAAATGTTTCCCGATGCAAGTGGAGTGATAAAGGTATACTGCCTGGCAAGGGCAACAGTTATTGAAATACTCAGGTTTGGTATCGACAGGCGTGTTAAGTTCAGGAACCATTTGAGCATCCAGGACGATTGTCAGGATAGAAGTATGAGTTATATCCTCAGATAATATTGCATGTTGTTTGTGGCATGAACAAGTTGCTACAATTGTTATCATTGTTATTTTTGTTTGAGAATTGAGTTTAGTGAGTATAGGCAATTTTTATTACTTATGTGAATATTTTTCCCTGATAGTGTGGGGTTACCTTTATTGTCATCCGCGGGGGATGAATGGGTATATTGATAGCGATATATATACTTTATTGATATTACTCGTTTTAGTGCTGTGTTATATGAGTATGATATTATCTAGGGGTGGCAATTCGGGTTAGTCGTGTCATTTTCGGGTCGCGTTGATTTTTATTTTAGTATAAGTTTTGGGTACTCTTAAATATATACAAGCTAATCGGGTCATGTTCGGGTCATTTCGGGTTATTACCATAAACGGGTTATCGGGTCAAAAATTGCTAGCTCTAAATTATCCTAATTATGGTTTTGTAATATGCTTATACCGATAGTGTGCAGGTATTACAAGTTTATCGGAGTTACTACCTTGGGGTAGAATGTTTTGATTCTGGCAAAGTCCTATATATGAGAGGGCCGGGCTGCAATTGTACTTTTATAGATATGAATATTTATATATATTGTTGTGATTGCAAAAAGGTATAATGGTCTCGAATATTTAATCCCAGTATGCGTGGGGATTTAATTGATATGATACGTATGTAATTGGTTTACTAGTCAGCGAAAAGAGTTAGCTTGTTATTATGATTAACGCCCAGGATGTAGTAATAACAAGAGTACATTGTTTTATCATCTCTTTAGAGATTTCGAAGTTTATACTATTTCAATTCATGTACATAATTATTTGAATTTGGGTTTCATGCATTGTACATGAAGTGTTCTTCTCACCCCTGCATTTTTTTTCCCTTCGAAATGATGAAATAACTAATCCTTTTAATATGCATTGCTAATTTCCCATTTTTCTTGTGTTGTAGATTATTGTTTTCTTACCCAAGGTTAAGCCATGTGTGAAATCTTTGTTTCACACACTCACATGGTTATCCCGGTAAACTTTACTCTAATATGGTGTGTATGATCAGAATATATATATTTATATATGATAGAAAACAATTATTTTGAAAAGCAATATTAAAATAGAGGACAACATGTCTGCCCACGAAAATATAAAAATAACCATATATAACATGGTGAAGTTCCTGGTGTAAAAACCCCTCTCATCCATGTGCCCTATATTAAGCTAAACATATGCTATAGTGTATCCAAGAAAACATTATCAAATAATACATAAAGTGTTTAAAGTATACATTTCAAACAATATCCAATTTATCAATTTTGCATGACAAAATAGAAGTATCAATTTTTCATATAGAAGCCTGGGGTAAAAGGAGTTATATTCAACATACTATTAATGCTATTGCCTCGTCTATCGCTTGATTTTGTTGAATTATCAATTTTTGGTGTTCAAATTACATGACTCATTAAGATTACATGATATTCATTCATAAGTTATATGTTTTTTGTTGAGTGCACAAAAAAAATATTTATATTCTTTCTTAGTTTTCTTGAAGTAAATAAGAGATTAATATGATTGAAATTCCATATTAATTGGAATCTTAGCATGTCACCCTAGACTGTTAATTAAGAGGTGAATCTTAATTCAATTGTGTTGTCTTGTATTCTGTTGTGACATGTCTTATTCGTCGAATGATTCTCAATGTTGGAAGATATCTAAGTACTTTTATTGCATCCTTTTTCAGTTGTCCTAAAATCACTATATTGATCTTTGGAAACCCATAATTCACGCTGTCTGATTATTTGTGAACTTAATATTGCATCGAAAAGCATCAAGAGCTTTGATTGACCAACTTTCCATTAATTATTTGAGTGAAAAATTAGTAGTTTATGTCTGATATTGTTTATGCTTTGGTGAAAATTAGGGGAACAACTAACTCTCCAAGTTTGTTTGGAGACAGTAGGTCTATCCTTTTTCTAATTAACAAGAAAATTATAGGTTTTCCCGTCTCCACGTACACACATATACATTTATAAGGATGTTTAACATCAAATAAGATTTAGTAGAACATTTATGCTCCATTTGATTATTCAAAATGTTTTCAAAAAAAGTCAAACTACTTATGTTTTATGGTCTTATAAGCATTGAAAATAAAATTTCTAATTAATATTTGAGAGTGCAGCAGCAGCGGAAATATTGCGACTTCTCAAATAAAAACCAATTTTAATTAAATTCCTTTTAACCCAAAGTAACCCTAAACATGCAACTAGGTGTGATTGAAACAATATGAAATCATGCAAGAATTATTCAACACACAAAGTTTAAGGAAAAATCCCCCACAGGGGCAAAACCATTTGTATATCACTATAATTTGTAAGAGAAACGGCTTACAATCGGATTACACTGAAATACAAGATTTTTTGACTAAGAATTACCCTCGGGTATCGGATTCTGTAGTCGCGGCTGGAATATCCCTTTCCAGTAGGGTTGGCGGCTGGAACTATCCCTGTCCAGTAGGGCTGCAGTGAAGAAGAGAACGGCTTCTCCACAAGGGTTGAACAATAGCAAAGCTTGTGTTCTAGGGTTCTAAAAGATTCACAAAAGTAATTGGGAATTTTTGTGGGAATCAAAAAGATGTTTTGGGACTCAAAAAGATGAAGACTTAGAGTATTTAGGACTCTGAAAATCGTGTTAAAAAGTCTTAAAAAATAACTCCCCGAAGTTGGATTTAAATAAGAAGTCTTTGAGCCTAAAAAATCTGCAGCGAATCTGGCAGTGATTATCCCCGTCGGATCGGTCCGGATTGAGGGCGGATCGGTCCAATTTGACCGGATCGGTTCTTTTATTAAGAGGCGGATCGGTCCGAATGAGGTCGGATCGGTTCGGCTATTTCTCCTCATCGGTTTGCCATCGGTCCGGGGTATACTGGCCTTCAGCAAAACGGATCGGTCCGTTTGTGACCGGATCGGTCCGGTTGACCCAGAATAATAAATGCCTCATTTTGCTTGAAAAAACTTACGCCTTATTTTTATAAAAAACATTTTATAAAAATTTCCCAATACTAAATATGAACTTTAAGGAACGTAGAAACAAAATTTTACCAAGTTCATTCTCGCAGAGGCTATGATGTTGAAGACGCTTTGATATTCGGATCCGTTGATGTAGATGCAATCTTGAATTTCTTCAACGGTGTAACGGCGTATGACATACAAATTGATAATGGACAAAAATGTCCTTACAATATTTGATTCTCCTTTAAATTCATGGTATAATACAATGTTCAATCATTTGTAAACTAACAGTAGCTTTTAATTTCCTTCTTTAGACAATTCAAAATTTTTTAGGCCACCTATATTTACACTATAATGACAGTCATTGCATCATAAAACACAAGAAGATACTAATTGGTATCTTAAATTATGGTTTAGACATTTCAAGTTTCATTATGCCTCCTCAATGTATTTCCAGTTTCATATAATGATCACCCTTTTTTATTTTTTTTTCTCCTACACTTTTTATTATGCTTACATACATCGTGACGGAGGCAACAGAGCTACTAAAATCCATGATGCTATGTAAAAAAAATTATAGATTCCCCATGATGCCAATATTGATACTTTTGCATTGTCGAGACAATATCCATCAAAGGTTGATCTCAACAGCGATAACAACCACAAATGCAAGCACTACCACAAATTATATCAAGATCCCAACTTCAGAACTATTGTGAGGATAGAACATCCGTACACTATTTTAATTCATGAATGTCATCAATATTAACCGTATTGTTTCTAACAAGCTAACATTTTCAATCTAAATCTTGTTATGTCTTTTTCCTAAACTCATTTGTCAAATTTTTTAACTTAAATATCTCAATAAAATGTACATAATTTGTCAAGAAAAATAAAGGGGTGGTAAGATTTCAACCTTTAGTGTATAATTAATATATATGCATCACCAGTTCACTGATTGCTCATAAAAACTATACCGAGGAATAAGAGAAAGGTATTTTTTTAACCAAAGAAACAATTTCATGAGGATCACTTCACCACCACTTCACATAATCATGAATAATACTCATGTTTGATAATATATTATCCTCTGAATTTCCTTGTCTATAGATATCTGAGTATACAAAGTCCATTTGAGAGATATAAACATGTTGTAGCTAAACCAACTGACATGAAGATACCTAGGAGGAGTATTTGTAAACAGCTAAACCAAATTGATTCATGTTGTGTTTGATGGATCATACTAAATGATTTTTGTTTAATTCACATATTTATGAGTTTTAGTCTGTAGTTTGTTTCTAGGAATCTAAAATCCCAGCAGAGTTAAATTCACCTACAAGTCTATATCTAGCTTTAATGCTTGCATTACAACATCGTATATATTTGTTCGGGAATGCAATACGGAATACAAATGTGACACATTCAAGTATTCGAGTCTCATATGTAGACCCCATTATCCTTTTATTCTACTATTTCCATACCTATTAGACAAACCTCTCTCTCAACCCCAAAGCATAAAAGATACAAATAACCAAAAGTATTTCTCAGGTGTACTGTTCACAACACCCAAAGAATCCCTCAAACATTTCTTCTCCTTTTACCCTTTCAAGTTGTAAACATTACAATCTAATACATCCATTAACTTTTTCACCATAACATCTTCAATTAATCATCCCCTTTAGACCCCTCTCCAAATCTATATGGGTGTAATGACTCATGGGGAAGTATTCACCACATCGGCTTACGTTCCACCATCTGAAAAAAATTATAATAATAAATAAGCTTTACAAATGATCTTATGTTCAATTATTGCCAACAGGTCAATGAAAATGAAGGGCAGTAGTGTAGAAATTCTAGTAAAACCCTTAATTTAGATATGTGTTTCATTGGGATTCGAAACATTCATGGATGGTCCGGAATAGTTAAGTGCCCAAGGAGGAATTCTAAAGTTGGGGACCACACACATTATATTATAAAAAAATATTTATATACATAGCACAAATTGAATCATATATCGAATTGAATAATATATGCTTAATATTTGTGTTGACAAATTTTCATTTACCATAATAATATACTATATTTACATGTTGCTTAAAAATTTGTGCCCCACAGAATTGCCCAAAAATATGGGGCTGGAGGCAGTTGCCTCTCTAGTAGTCTTGCTTCTCCTGCAAGCCAGCGAAGGAAACATTTATCCTTCTCCCACACCACTTCATAGAGTACTACTTTTGTAGGATTCGATTTCAAGGAACCTTATAAACTTCTCTCTTCTTTTCAACCCCTCATATTGACCCCCGGATCACCTAATAGTAGGAAGAGATGCTTCTGCCCTAGAAGGAACAAAATAAAATGGGTGTGACCGGACTACCACCTATAGAAAATAGACTAGACTGATTTCACTAGCCTACACTAGGTGCCTAATACGCATCGATCTTTACAATATTGATAGCTGAGAGCTCCTCGAGAGCGTCTTGAGTATTATTAATTATATTTTTTTACAGTTTTAAATATGTTATATACAAAAGATCTCGAGTGTTATTAATCAAATAGATTTTACAATTATAAATAAAATAGATAAATTGTAGTTTCATGTTAGAATTTTTTCTTATATTATGGCTTAAAGTATACATTCTTTACATATATGTCCTACAGGTGAGTACTGCCAAGGTTGATGAGAGAATCAAACTGTACTAAGTAGTTTCAAGTCCCACATCATCAGGAAGGCCAAAACTGTGCAAGTAGTAGGCATATAAAATTGGTAACCTTATAGAAAAAAATATGCTAGGCCGACTCACGAATCCAACTCAATTTGTGGGACTCACTGACGTGTGGTGTCTGTATTGGCTCATATTTAGGATTCACATGGGTTCCACTGAGTATCACCTAAAAAATGAAATAATGCAGACATAACACATTAGTGAGTTATACAAAATGAGTCAGATTCTTGAGTCGGAGTAGAATTACTCTAGAGAAAGTTATTTAATCTAAAATGTTCTACCACATCTATTGACAATTAAAAAGTTTCAAGGACATATAGCTAATAAGATGGGGTTGACTACCCTGTTGAGATATGTGTTTTAATTTGACACCGAATGCAGCTTTGTATATATTATTTTAATATACTTTATTTAAACTGGCCTAACTTGTTAAGCAATCTGAGCTTGAAAATTTAGTTAGTCAAAACCGCAAATTTGACTTAATCTGGTTGTGAATTCACCTAGTATCATCGACTTGGACAACTTGTGATTTGGGTGCAAGTTCGCCAGGCTTAACGAATTAGGGCAATAAGGTCTTGCCCCTCTCATTGACAACGACTAACAACAATCAAATCCACATGAGCTACAAAAATTTTGTGATGCAGATGAAAATTTTGTTCTCTGTGGAAGAGACCCCAGTAGGACAGGGATGGGGACTAACTTCATTCTCCGAATTAGATTCGGGTCGGGAAGGGGAATAGGGTCCCCTAGCCATGATGGGAAGGGATGGGTCTTAATTTCAATTATGAAGAGGTAAAAATACCTTTGAATCTGAAAACTAAATTTGTCCATTCAAAGGTTCATTCATATATGATAACATATATATTTTTTAGAATTGTAGATAAAGAAAATAAATGCAGTCTAAATTTCTCTTCAGAGTCTCTCGCAATTTGTAATAATTTTCAAACTAATTAAGGATAATTAAGTAATTAAAAGTCATTAGGTTTAAAATACATTTCATTAGATTAACATTTCCAATTTTCAACCCATCTGACCATCTCTCATCTTAGTCTCTTACATGCCGTAACCCTAATGCCTTTCCCTCCCTCCAAGTCGGCGCCCCTTCCTTCCTCCTCCCAGTCCTTGTTGCCACACCCATCCTCCTCTAATAGCCAGTCGCCCCACCCCACTCCACCACTTTGGTTAGTCTCTCTCTCTCTCTCTTTATCTCTCTCTCTCTCTCTCTCTCTCTCTATATATATATATATATATATATATATATATATATATAAACTTAATTATGTCATAAGATTCAACTATGACATCACAAGATGGATTATTATTGTGATCCCTATTTTACCCCTTAAAAAATTTAGTTCCACATAAATTCCTGAAGGCTACAAGAGTAATACACCTCATAAACACCTTTAATTTGAAATCTAGACTTTCTCTACCAAACTCATCCATGCTAACCCTATCGGTCCCCATCTCATTCCCCATCTCACTAATATGAGGCATCACTCACTCTCTCCATCTCAGTTCTCCATCGCAGTCGTCTGCCTCCCCTTCTACCTCAACCTCCGACTCAACCTCTCTATTTAACACTACCATACATGCATGCGCACAAACATGAACACATGAAAATAGACCTCTTCTGACTCTCTCTCTTCCACCTTCTTACACACATACACATGGACACTAAGGTTGTCTCACATAATCGTAGATCGGAAGACTTCTGTGTATGGGGTTTTTTGAAATTTTGATTTGGGTTTCCTTTAGTTACAAAGATAGTTGATTTTTGAGTTTTTTGAAATTTCAATTTGGGTTTTTTTCAATTATAAACTTAGTTACTAATAATATTCTTTTTTATGATCTTCAGAGAGGTATAGATGACCTTTCAACATGTATATAGAGTTGGAGCTCAAATGAGGTTGGTTCTTTTTTGCAGATTTGAAATTTTCATTTTTTTTCTCATTATGTTATATCTATTTTTTTACTTTGAAGGTGGTGGCTAGGATTAAATATCAGTGGGAGCACCCGAGAATCTTATGAATGTATTTCCATCAATGGTATCATATGTAACTATGTTTAATGGTTTTCTAAAATTATGTTTTCATGGCTGCTTGATAGTGTTTGAAAAAATGACAAACATAATGTTTGTTAGTTTTGGGCCTATTTTTTTGGTCAAAATGTTGGTTTTCCTCAAATTCAATTTCTTTGAAACTAGGTACTACTGTTTATATGTATTATGCTCGAGTGATTTTTATATTGTTTATGATCATTATGGAGATTTGAGGCCCCTGTTTTGGTGATTTTATATGGTTGAGTTTTGGCATCTTAGGTTTCAATTTTTGAGCTTTCAGTTTGTTGAGATTTAGTATTATACTTTACTCAGCTTTTATTGTTCCTTCTTTATCATAACGTGCAATTGCTAATCAAGATGGCATATTATTTACCCACATTTTAAAGTCATTGACTCTCACTCTCAACTCTTGGTTACTTTGAAGGATAATGCTCTTTACTCTTTTTGAGGTTCTAAATGAGTTTTCTCCTATTTTTTTGTTATAATGTACTAGAAATGGAATGGTCTTTTTGTTATTCTCCTAGAATTATTAAATTGGGCTTGAATGATATTGTTTGATGTTTGGGGGAGTTTGAAAATTATTTGTATAAACTTTTTATATTTTGTTCATTAAAGTTTAATATGTTGTTTTTAATAATAGGGTTTGAATGATTTTATGTTTTTGTTAAATTTCTTGAACTGGATGAATTTATGATGTTTGACAAAGTTTGAAAAATCATTTTGAAAATCAAATGGGTAGGAAGAAGTTGATAGTGTCAGAGTTGAGTATTGATTTGTGTGAAACTCAAATGGTCACATGCATTCTTTCTTTTGGGGATTTGTTTACATCTATCCAACTTCTATTTGTTTTTAATGAAATAATGTAGTTGTATACTAAAATCCGAAGACTGAACTTAATTTTAAGGATGTTGCACTGATATGGGAGACAGACACACATAATGGTGTGAACATGGGTTCTTCTATCCTAACTTTTTAATCTCCTTTGTCCTAAATAGTTTCTTGATATGTTCTTGGAATTATCTTAAACTAATTCCAGTTGAAAATTATGACCTAATGATTTAAGTTGATTGTGTTATACTATTTTTCAGTTTTCAGTTTAATAATTGATCACATTTGATATTTTATTTGGTGGTTTAAAGGTAGATGTTACAATAAGTTTGGGAAAATAATGTTCATGTGGAGGTTTAGAGTATAAGCTCAAGTCATAAGAGATAACGAAAACGATCTGATGATTCTCAGTGTATAACTAACATTTGGGTCTTATTTTCAGAATCTACTCGCAGTAGGACTTATTGAATATAAACTCTCCCTCCTCACTCATACGCCTCCCTCACTCTCCCTCTTACCCATCCAATTATGCCTCCACCCCTCTCTCGCACAATCCCTCCCAATATTGCCGCCTCAACCCTCGACCGCTACCGCAAAAAGGTAATCTCTCCCCCACATGTTCTCACTTATAATTTGTTGGAAGAATTTAGGTTTTCTTGGTTTTTCTGATGAAATTTCAGTTTATTGCTTTGATTCTTCAACTTTAGCAAAATCTCTCATTGTTGCATTTCATGTTTCTTGATCTCAAGAGGTGATTGATTCAATTGTGTTTGAAATTTTTTATAAGCATTTTTGTTAGGTTATTGTGGATTGGAATTTGAATGTAATTTATTTTGTTGCTTATAGGATTTAATTTTTTTGGTAGGTTTATACAGTTCAAATTGGGGTTTGAAAATTAGGGATCTTTGATGTTGATTGATGGGGGTTAGGGTTTGAAAACTCGGGATCTTTTATGTTGATTGATGGGGTAGGGTTTAAAAATTGGGCATCTTTTATGTTGATTGATGGGATAGGGATTGAAAAATGGGGATTTATTTTCCCTTGTCTGGTGGTTTTATTTTAGAGATCTAATTATTTGTTTTTGTTTTGTTGAAATTAATGTTGGGGTTTTTGTTTTGGAGATCTAATTATGATAATTTTGATATTTGTTTTGGGGTTACTTTGGACATTGCCCATACTAATTTGTGATTGTCATTTAATTAAAAAAGTCATTTGGGATATATTCAGTTACTTTTAATTATTTCCATTCTTTCTTATTGGTATAAAATTTGTGCTATTGTTGTGTTTCATGACTTGCGAGTTTTAATTTTTTGTAGTTATTTGACTTAGGTTTCACCCGGGGGTTCAAAACCGGGGTATGTTCCAACATTTGATGATTCGCCTTTATTTTTTTATCATTATTTATCTTAATAAGCAGGATTCATGGTTGCATATTGCTATTTGTGTAGATATGCCACTTAGGTTTGAATAATGAAGAATACATTCATTGTGTGTATATGCGCTTGGTAGTATGTGTTTCTTTCTTTCTAAATATTGGGTCCCCGTTTTATTGATTGGTTTTTTCATAGACCCTGTCCGCCATCAATTTGAATTCAGGCACCAACTCAAGGGGTATTCCGATATATGTTCCGAGAGATGTTCTTAATGTAAGACGTACCTATTTGAAGCTCTATACTTTTATATCTATCTCAGATGTATTTAAAATTATTTTTTTTCGAAGGCGTATCTTATTAACTGTACGCTGACCCGCAATGCATCTACGAATTCAACTGTCGAAACTTGAAAGTTGGTATTGACTACAATGAGATCACTTTGGAGATGTTGAAAGGATCTACTAATCAGTTGAACATATTGCTAAAAACATAATCAAATTTACTGATCAACTGAAGTGAAAACTTAGCTCCTAAAGTAAAAGCATAGCTCCTGAAATCTACTTACCAACACCACCAGCAAGTAAGCGCAGCATAGATACTGAGGTAAAAGCTACTGATCAGCTGGAGTGTAAGGAATAAAAGTATCTGCTAATTAATTGTTCCACTTTGGTGAGTTGTTCTGAAGTAAAAGATATTGATCAGTTGCTACACCTTCGTACTGATCAGTTATGTGTGTGTTAGTGTATCATGTTCGTGTATGCGTATGTGTATCGTGTTTTGTTTTATTTTTACATATATGGCATTGAAGACATCAAATGAATTGCTTTACTGCCCAATATAGTGTCTCTCTAACTGTCAAAACGTGTGTTCGTGGCTTAAAGTTGTACACGAAATGAACTTTAAATGTTAGAAGCATTGCTCCACAGTTTTATGAAACAGAACACTTCTTGCATTCTTACATAGTAGTTATAATATTTTATTCTATCTCCTCTTGGTAGAACCAATGATAAGTGCTGGAGAGAATGGAAAATGCAAACAATACTAATGGGTTGAATATGAGTCGAGTCCATTTTAACAGGACATTACACAAATGAGACTCGAATGTGTGCTTGTTAGTATATTGTATTAGTCTATATGTATTGTGTTTTGTTTTCCTTTTACAGATATGGAAATCAAGACATAAAATGAATGGATTTACTGCACAATACGGTGTCTCTCTAGCTGTCAAAATGTGTGTTTGTGGCTCAGATTTGTACATGAACTTTAAATGTTAGAATCATTTCTCCCCTATTTTTCCTGACATTTATTGCATTTTTCCTTCTTTATATTTTGCAAATAATTTCCCTAACTCTAGATTGTGGCATTTGCATATATGGCCTGTGTGCAACAACACCCTGAATCCAACACAATATACACTCTCACATAACCCCGACCTAACCGTGGTAGTGATTGTTAGAGCTAATAGGCAAACAAGCCAGGAATGTGGAATCGGTGTTTGCATTTAGTTTATGTAAATTTATTAATTATTATATGATTAATATCAACTGTTGTTTGAGTGTATGTTTAATTTGGTTCATTAATTGATTCATATTTTATTGAAACACAAGAGCAAGCTACGGTGGAACCCCACCTAATTAACCCCGAGTGATCAGTCCTAAATTAAATTAGAACAGGTTTCTCACTTGGTTCATTCTTAGCATCACCGTCGCCTTCTTAATTAATAACCACCTTAGTAAGAAAATTAGGCCGGTTCGAAGTTTTATCTTTCATTAACTAAAATGAAATACTCATTCAGAAACAGAATAATATAAACAATCATAATTAACTGAAATCAACCGTTCACAATTAATTAACAGACCGAATAAACCATTAATTTAAAATCCAACAAAAGTAAAGAGAAGTAATAAATCTCAAACAGGTCTGACATAAGTACTGAAATAAAACTATGAGCAACCTGCTCGAATAACTGATAGGAGGTCTCTACACTAAGAATGAAAAGAAAGAGGCGCCTATCAAACTCCCACAGCAGCAATGGATCCCTGGAATGAGTCAAGCATGGCGTCCCTGTGGCTGGACACCTAAAAGGTTTTTAAAAGTTTTTTATAGCAAGGGTTAGTACCCAAAATATTTGGAAAACATTTAGCTAATGATTACTTGCAGTAATAAGTAAATGTGTGATAAACATCCAAAACTCTACATTTTATACCCCGAATAGACGTACTTTAGTTGCCAATTCTCGGCATTATGGGTCTTATGCGCTTTATTGACTATCTTATAGGTCAAACGTCCGTTAGCGGTGTCAAAAGCTATATATCGATGCAAATGCGAGTTTTTTGGAGATAATTCCCTCTCCCGTAACCAAACACGAGCCTAAACCTAACCCAAAGAATCACCTCAAGCCTGTGTGTGTTTAGTTTGTATCTTTTTATATTTTTTATATTTTTAGTTTGAGTCATTTTTATTTTTAGGATTTATTTTAGATTTATTTAGAATTTCTAGGATTTATTTTCTATTTTTATGATTCTTTTTATTTAGTATAATTTTATTTTGATCTTGATTTTTATTAGTTTTTAGTTTTTATTTTATTATATTTTGTCTTACTTTATTAAGATTAGTTTATTTTTAGTTTTTAGTTTTATATTTTTATTAGATTTTTAGTGTTCATTTCTTTTATTTTATTATTTGAGTTTTATTTTTTTAGATTAGGATTTTATATTTAGTTAATTTTTTTTTTTATAGTTTGTTAGTTTTATTTTGAGTTAGCTTTATTTTATTTTTTTAGGTGTCCAAATTAAACACACCCACCCACCCTAACATTCTACACTCCTACACCTAAAACTACCCTCACCGAACTTCCTACACCCACACACAACACTAACCCTCATCCACACCGATTACCCTACACCCTCATACACCCTATCTACCCCACATCATCTTCTTCCCAACCTCACTTTCTCTCTCCTCACTAACCTCCATTGCCAAAATCAACTTAAACCTCAACCCCTATAACTCGAGACTTGTCCCGGGTCTGCCAAGAACTTAACCCATGAACCAACAAAACTCAACCCGGAGCCAACCCACACCTCTGTCGACCCCCATTTCGACGAGCACTCCGGTCAGTTCCGGCGACACCAGCCTGAAACCCACCATCCCCCTCACCTCTTCTCTCTCTGCGACCTTCTACCTTCTCCCTCCCTTAAAACCGTCGGCGTTAAAGCCGCCCGCTGCCAACCCGATTCCCTTATACCCCCCATCTTCTATCGTTCCCCTCCGGCGCCGTCCACTGGACGGAGAGACCCATCTCTTACCCTCGCTCGACACCACCTGCTGAACCCGCCTGCCACTAACCCGGATGGAACCAACCCAAGGCCAGTCAAACCAAACCCGGTTTGTAACTCATCCATCCAACCCGGTCGCACCTTCTTCCAAACAAACCATAACAAACCCAAAGACCCATTTTCAAAAGCCAAACAAATCGCCACCTGCCATTTCACAAAACCAACAAAACCAAAATCAAAACTAAACAAAAACCCACATGTTTTTAACTAACTTATACCCATTTTACCCCCTACTACCTATTTAACCCAACTTCCCATTATACCCTCTAAACCAAATCAGATTTTGTCACCCCATTTAAGCCACATGACCTCACACCTCTCTTACCTCATGAACACACACCCCATTTCCATGCACACTCAATCCAATTCCCAAAAATACCCCTTAGACCCATGTGTGCCATGCATCTACTATAAAAGAAGACTCAAGACCCCATTAAGGGGGAGATATATCATCAAATAGAGAGAGAAAATTCTAGAAAAAAGTAGAGAGTTAGGTTATAATAAATTAGATAGAAATAGTTATAAATAGTTTTTTTTTGTTAGATATTTGTGAGGATAAATTTTGAAAGAGAGTTAATTGAGTGGATATTTAATTTCAAATCACTTGGATGCTCAATTAAAGTGATTGTATGCTTCAAATTGGAAGATTAGAGTTCAACTTTCTTAAAGAGATTTGATTTGCTTGTTCTATTCCTTTCTATTTTATTTTAGTAGCCTTGATTATTTGTTCATCATGTTTAATATCCTGTTAGGCTAAATCCTCTTTCAAGGGGTGGGGGGAAACCCTTATTTGATGCTATTTTAGTTTAATTAGTTTGATTACTTGAAAATTCTCTTTGAATATTAATTTTGATCCCTCACCCTTAAATTTACGCCTCAAGAGAGGGTAAATGATTTTCAAGAGAAAATCGAAATTCTAGTTATAATACCCATTTTAGATTCGAAATAGAGATAAGGGTTTCTTAAGTGGGGTATTATAACTTGAATTTCAACTCTAAATTTATTTTCTAAGATTTATATAAATTTTAATTGATCGATCCTAGCGGGTGATTAATTAAAAGGAGTGTAGATCTATTTTTCTAGAGTTGTGGAGTGTTAAACTTAATTTTCTAAAAGGTTACTATTAAGATTACATTTGCAACGAGAGTTAATTTGTAATGTTGATATTAATTTGGGAGAATTCAATTAATAAAATTGATTAGTTAGAATAGCTAAAATTTGTGGTGTAATCCCACTCCTTGATTGTTCTCACAATTATTTACCTCACTTTATCTCTTATTTTAGTGTTAGACTTTATTTTTTTCATTTTAGTCACTTTCTAGTTAGTTGTTATCATATCACATTTAGTTTAGTTTAGTTTAAATCATCACCTCACCCAATCGTTTTAATATTTGAAAAAGCTAAAAAAAGTAGAAAAGTGAAAAAGCACAAAAAGAAAATTAAAAAAGTGAATTACAATTGTGTTCCCTTTGCTTTACCCCTTGGAAGTAGATTGATACCCTTACTTACCTTTACACTTGGGATTGTTATATTTGTAGGTAATTGAGGTTTTGATTAACTTGGCTTTCAAAAACGACGACACACAAAAAGCAAGTTATCAAATGGCGTCGTTGTTTCTTCTACGAGTCTCATCCTGTTTGGGGGTGGTGTGTCACATCACCCAATGCTATACCATGCTTTAGAAACTCATACACATTTTTTTCTCTTATTTCATTTAGTTTTATTCTTGACTTCATATGTCCACTTCATTAGCGGTTGATTCTGGTAATATAGTTCCTACCTTGTGCTCTCAATTTTAAAAATCATTTTACTTAACATCGAGGATGATGTTCCTTTTTGTTTGGAGGTGGGGAATTTTATCAAAATCGTGCCTCTTTTGAAAAATTTTGATTTTAAAACCTGATTTTTAAAATTTCGTGCAGTTTCTTTCATCTCAATCATTGATGTAAATTTTTAATCATCCATCTTTCAAAGCCTAGGAATCAAGCTAGAATATATTATTTTTTCTAAATAGCTTATATAATACGTCCCAAGGCAATCTAGGAATTACTCTTGTGATACTTGACCCGTTTTGACTGATTCACGCTACACACGTTAAGTTCTATGAAGGATCTGCCCTGAGTATTTACTTAGCTAAACTTTTTACACATTTTAGCTTATATTTCTAAAAATATTTCTCATGATGGGTTGTGCGATTATTCTATGTTTAATAAGAGATATACCGCCATTGTAAATAAGAATTTTGTGGGTATATCCCCTGCAAACCCACACGAGACATAACTTGTCCTATAGGGCAACCTATAGGTTTAAAGGCTTGTTGCACATGCTAAGTGCAATCACAAGTGCCCGCGAAAGTGTTACACTTTTGGTTTCTTATCTTTCTCTTTCTCTCTATCTTATTGCCCAAGGACTAGCAATTCTCTGTTTCGGAGTGGGGTGATAAGCACCCAAAAGTGTACATTTTATACCCCGAATAGATGTATTTTAGTTACTAATTCTCGACAATTTGGGTCTTATGCGCTTTATTGTCTATTTTATAGGTCGAATGCACGTTGCGGTGTTCAAACGCATATGTCAAGGTTATTGTGCGGATTATGGAACTAATTACCCTTTGCCTGTATCCTAGCCTACCCAAACCTGTCCTAAACCGCGTGTGTTAGTTTGTCCCATTTCATTTTATTTTATTTGTGTTATTTTATTTTTAGGGTTTATTTTATTATTTTATTTTATTGAGTCATGTATATATTTTTAGGATTTTTATATTTTAAATTTTAGTGCGTCGTGCATTAGTTTTTATATTTTCTTATTTTTAGTTAGTTTATTATTATTTCATTTTTTTATTTTTATTTTATTTGTTTTTATTTTTATCTTTATAGTTTTTATTTTAGTTATGTTTAGAGTTTGTATAGTGTGTCGTGTCATGTCATTTTTATTTTTGTTGATTTTTATTTTTTTTAGTTTAGTTGAATTTTTGTTTTGTTTTATTTTATTTTTAATTTTAGTTCATTTTTTAAGGGGTCATAAATTAAAAACACACACACAAACATCGTACACTCACATACACCCTAAACTAATACCTCACCCTCACCCTAACTCTCCTATACCTCAAACACTCACCCACACCCCCATCCCCACCATATTACCTACACCCTCACCACACACCATCAAACCCATCACCCATCTTCAACCTCCCACCAAACTCATCTTCTATCTCCTCCATTAAACAAACACCCACCTATTCTCTCTCACCTCCCACCATAAACACCCATCTAACCAGCATGACCACCAACAAAAATACCCATTTCAACCACATATACCCATAACCGGAGTAAAACCCATTTGCCCCGACCACTACCAGATCTGCCCCAACCCGTCTCCTTGCCCAGCAGCTCCGGCATCCAACCCGACCTCCGGTAACCCAACCCACTTCTTAACCCCCGCTACCCAACAAAAATCAACCCTACTCGCTCCAAGCTCCGACCAGCTTAAACCCGGCGACCCGATTTCGTCAGCCATAACTCCACCACCGCCACATCTCCTGCCCCGCACCCAACCTTCCAGCAGATCCGATTAGACCCCTTCTCTAACTCGCCTACCACCACTCCATACCCTGCTGTTCAACCCAGGACGGCGCAACCCAAACGGCTCACACCCGGAAGGGACCTCAACCGAAATCCGGCGAGACCCGGTTTCCAGCAGTAGAACCCCGAACCCGAATCCCGAATCCCAACCCGATTCAAACCCGGAACAACACTTGTCCAACCTATCTCACCTTTAACCCAATCCCAAACCTCCCATATTCAAAATCGTGACCTGCCAAAGTTCCAAAGACAAAACCAAAAAGTTATTCTCTAAAACCAAAGACCATAAGTCTAAATGCCCACCTATTAAAACAAACCAAAAATAAACACACATTTAACCCACGTGTGTTAAACTCACTTAAAACCAGTTAACCCATTTACCCTTTATTCCTAAAATACCCCCAAACAAATCACTCCACTTGCACCTTTAAAACCCATGACCAAATCAGATTTTATCACCTCACTCACCCTATGTGCACCTTCGTTCTACCCAATTTGCCCCCAGCTCCATGTTTTCCATGTATAAATTGAAGACTTGCGCCATCTTCATAAACATCTCCAACTTAGTTTTTAAACCTTGTGCGATAAATTTCTCTCCACCCCTCTATGTTGAGCATTTGCATTTTTAGCAAATATATCAATATAAAGGTGTGTAGTGAAATTTATCTCTAGGATAAATTCAACCCCACCCCTCTATAATGAATTTTTGCACTTTTAGCAATTATTTCAAAATAGATTGATGTAGTTGAATTCATCCCTTATGGGAGGTAAATTCTAATCCATTCCTTTATGTTGAGATATTTGCTAAATATGCAAATGTATTTGTGATAATCACTCCAAAGTGTACATTTTATACCCCGAATAGATGTATTTTAGTTACTAATTCTCGACAATTTGGGTCTTATGCGCTTTATTATCTATTTTATAGGTCGAATGCACGTTGCGGTGTTCAAACGCATATTTCAAGGTAATTGTACAGATTATGGAGCTAATTACCCTTGTCCCGTATCCTAGCCTACCCAAACCTATCCCGAACCGTGTGTGTTTAGTTTGTCCCATTTCATTTTATTTTATTTGTGTTATTTTATTTTTTGGGTTTATTTTATTATTTTATTTTGTTGAGTCATGTATATATTTTTAGGATCTTTATATTTTAAATTTTAGTGCGTCGTGCATTATTTTTTATATTTTCTTATTTTTAGTTAGTTTATTAGTATTTCATTTTTTTATTTTTATTTTATTAGTTTTTATTTTTATTTTTATAGTTTTTATTTTAGTTATGTTTAGAGTTTGTATAGTGTGTTGTGTCGTGTCATTTTTATTTTAGTTGATTTTTTTTTTTTTTTTAGTTTAGTTAAATTTTTGTTTTGTTTTGTTTTATTTTATTTTTAATTTTAGTTCATTTTTTTAGGGGTCATAAATTAAACACACACACACACAAACATCCTACACTCACATACACCCTGAACTAATACCTCACCCTCACCCTAACTCTCTTATACCTCAAATACTCACCCACACCCTCATCCCCACCATATTACCTACACCCTCACCACACACCATCAAACCCATCACCCATCTTCAACCTCCCACCAAAATCATCTTCTCTCTCCTCCATTAAACAAACACCCACCTCTTATCTCTCACCTCCCACCATAAACACCCACCTAACCTCCATGACCACCAATAAAAATACCCATTTCAACCACATATACCCATAACCCGAGTAAAACCAATTTTCCCCAGCCACTACCAGATCCGCCCCAACCCGTCTCCTCGCCCAGCAGCTCCGGCATCCAACCCGACCTCCGGCGACCCAACCCACTTCTTAACCCCCATTACCCAACAAAAATCAACCCTACTCGCTCAAAGCTCGGACCGGCTTAAACTCGGCGACCCAGTTTCGTCGACTATACCTCCACCACCTCCACATCTCCTGCCCCGCAAGCAACCCGCTAGCCGATTCGACTAGACCCCCTTCCCTAACCCGACTACCACCTCTCCATCCCCTGCTGTTCAACCCAGGCCGACGCGACCCATACCTCTCACACCCGCGACGGACCTCAGCCCAAATCCGGCGAGACCCGATTTCCAGCAAAAGAACCCCGAGCCTGAATCCCGAATCCCAACACGATTCAATCTCGGAAGAGCACTTCTCCAACCCATCTCACCTTTAACCCAAACCCAAACCTCCCATATTCAAAATCGTGACCTGTCAAAGTTCCAAAGACAAAACTAAAAAGCTATTCTCCAAAGCCAAAGACCATAAGTCTAAATGCCCACCTGTTAAAACAAACCAAAAATAAACACACATTTAACCCACATGTGTTAAACTCACTTAAAACCATTTAACCCATTTACCTTTTATTCCTAAAATACCGCCAAACAAATCACTCCACTTGAACCTTTCAAAACCCATGACCAAATCAGATTTTATCACCTCAGTCACCCCATGTGAACCTTTGTTCTACCCAATTTGCCCCTAGCTCCATGTTTGCCATGTATAAATTGCAGACTTGGGCCATTTTCATAAACATCTCCAACTTAGTTTTTAAACCTTGTGTGATAAATTTCTCTCCACCCATCTATGTTGAGCATTTGCATATTTAGCAAATATCTCAATATAAAGGTGTGCAGTGAAATTTATCTCTAGGATAAATTCAACCCCACCCCTCTATAATTAATTTTTGCATTTTTAGGAAAAATTTCAAATTAGATTGATGTAGTTGAATTCATCCCTTATGGGAGGTAAATTTTAATTCATTCCTTTATATTGAGATTTTGCTTTTTTAGCAATTATCTAAATATAAAGTAATGTTCTAGAATTTATTTCTTCGGGTGAGTTCTAATGTACAATTTAATAATGTTAGGATTTGCATTTTTAGTAAATCTCATTTATTATTTAATTGTCCATTATGAATTCATCCACTATCCTTTTAATTTTTGGTTTGTATTTTAGATTCAATAAATACATGAGTGAGGGATTGTAATTGAGAGATTGTTGATGTAATTGAAGATTTCATTCCAATTCAAGGCTTAAATGGGTTTGATCTATTCCTCTCTTATTACTTTTATTTTAATCATCTCATGCTTCATTTGTTTATCTTATATTTTTTGTATGATGATTATTGAGGGCTAATCTCCCATTTATGGGATGAAATTTTGAAGCCCTCATGAGTCCAATTTTGTTAGTTTACTTATTAGGACAATTTTGTTTATCTCACTTTTCTTAAATTAGTTTTTACTTCTTAATTAGTAGTTATAAAAATTAGTATAGTTAGTTAGTTAAAAAAATCCTTTGAAAAATCCATAAAAAATATAAAAAGAAAAAAAATAGAAAAATATAATAAAATCAAATGAATTTACACATATGGCTTCGCTTATTTTTTGTTCCATCCTTAGATGTGGATTGATACCTCACTTACCGCTATACTCTAGTTTTGTTCTACTTTTATAGGTTTGTGAAGATTTTTGATGGAAATAGGAGTTGCAACAATGACACACAAACACAATAGAGACATCAATTTTTTTATCTATCAAATGGCCCCGATGCCATTCTTGGGAGCGTGAAGAACTTGGAGCGGATTTCAACTTGTAGTTCATTTATTTTTCGCACTTCTTTATTTTTTATTTTTTTAGTACGATTTTTGTATTTTATTAGAAGACTTGTATTAGGTTTATTTTATCCTTGCTTGTATTGCGATGCATAGAGACACCTTTATTTTATTTTTCACTTTAAAAATTATAATAATCGAAGAAAGCGTGATAGAGAAACAGGACAAGGTAGAGAGAGGGCATCCAAAGTCGAGGATTTAGAAGCCTCTCTACCTTGGGTCGGTAGGACTCCCGGAGCCGACTGAGATAGGCGTGATCTCCCCCCGGTCGACTCAAATTTTTCGGCACCCCACGGCGTAAAAACCGTGGGAGGTACATTTATAAAACCTCGCGCCTCTCCTGTTAGAGAGTCAATTCTTTTGTGTGCTTTGTGTGCTCTTACTTGATATTATTCTCGCATTTATTTTCTAATGGTGTGATGAATTAATTGACTAAGACCTACACTCGGTCACTCACGAGAAGGGATTTCATCACCCGACTCACTCTCTTACCAATTGTGTGCTACCTTAGCCATCACTAAATTTAAAATCTATTAACTAGGTCACCCACTAGGAGAAATTTTTGCAAAGGCGATCACAAAGATTTCCGTGATTTTTATCGCCCGCGGACTTAATTAAAATTTGAATACCCCTTTCACTAAATTTAAAGATAAAAATTCGCTATGTGCTAGTTAGGATTTCTTCTTGACTTGTGTGTGTGTCCAATTCATTTTTCGGTAGTCAGTTTTAGTGAGTTCGTCCAAAATCAAGAGTCCATATTTTTCCCCACCTTTTCTTCCAAAAAATACAAAAATATTTTCTTTCATTTTTATAAAAAAAAATCCAAAAATATCTTCTTTCTTTCATTTTAGAAAAATCCAAAAATATTTTTTTCCTTTCCTTCTTAGAAAAATCCAAAAATATTTTCTTTCCTTTTGAAAAAATTTACAAAATCCAAAAAAATATTTTCTCTCCTCATGGCCGAAGAGCGTCCTTTACGGGACTATTTTGGTCATTTCTCATTGCCACGCGACACGTGTGAGAGTGATCCCGAACCGTCTCTTTATGATATTTTTAATGGTTTCACCTCTCTCATGAGTCTCGTTGATACTCTTGACCCATCTCTACACTCACCTCCTATTCCATCACCCTCGGTGTCAAGTGTCGACATGTGGCATATCTTGTTATGCACCCATTGTTCTTATGCCGATCACATATCCCATGAGTGTCCGTACTTTTCATATCCATCTGAACCCACCATGGAACATGTGTATCCATATGTCACTATTCCGGAACACACCTCGGCTCATTATCCCGATATACCTAACCCTAGGTTGTGTGATTACCCCAGTTATTTGTGGAGGCCTGATCACCTTTCACGCAATATGAATCCCAATCCGATGTTGTGGATCCTCACACGTTCCAACAGTTGTCATGGAAACCTTGTGCACCTGTTCATGATCAACTCCCTCACTACGCACCCCATGAGCATCAACCATTTGTCCATCACGAAAGCGATCCTTTCGGATTTGATGAACTTGACCCCACTCCACACACTTCATTTTAGTATTCTCCGTATAGTCCTGTCCACAGTGAGTTGTGTCCACCTCCACCACCGCCACCACCCGTCACTCCACCACCATCCTCCACATCCACTCTAGAAAGCCTCTTGCAAAAGTTCATACTTGATAAAGAGCAAGCCACTCAAATTCAAAATGAAGCCCTCCAAAGGCTTGAACAAAGGTTGAATGAATTTGAGTGTGAGAGAGAGTCGGATATTCCCATGGATCCACCCATCGTTGCAACCGAGTGTGACAATGATGTGTCCTCTTATGACACGGATTTTTAGTATGACCAACCCTAACCCCTGAGAATATCGAAGTTGAAACCATTCCATGGTCCGGGCCCCAAGTCGACAATTGTGTTGACTTACCTTTCGATAGTGAGCCTGATCCAATCCCAGCATGTCATCATGAACCCCATTTTGAGGTTCCCACTCACTTTCCCATCGAATCAAAAAATATGCCTGAGATTTTACCTTATGCCCCAATTGCTTATGTCTCAGACATGCCCATATCTTTTAGGTTAGCTCAGGCTACGAGTGTTCACCATTTTCTCACGATAGAATTCGAGGTAGTTCCTAACTATCCGGATATGGATGAAGTCCCACCATGCATGGCTCCCTTTGAGCCGGATATTTTCGTGAATCCTCTATCTTAGATGTTGGTGAATCGTCTTTCTCACCCACCACATTCACCGATGCTACTCTTATGGAGAAGTTGACCACTCCATCTTTAGAAACCACACTCCCTTGTGAGTATTCCTTTACTCCTCCTAATGAGTGTATGTCTCCCACGCTTGAGTTAGATCATCTTCCTCCACCATTTATCCCACCCGACCCACCCATTGTCCCTTCCACCCCACCACCTGGTTTGGATTTTGATTTTACACATTTCAAGTTTTTATCTACATTTTTAGATCCTCGCCTGAAACCATCCCCCACCCATGAGAGTATTTGTGGTTATACTCTCCACTTCCGTGACATCGAGCTTGTTACCCTATGCCCGCTACTCTATTGTGGTGTTTATTTTTTCCATCAGTATCTCCTTGGAATATCACGGTGTGACCATTATCATCGCCCATTTATATAACGGTCGTGTGCTTTCTATGAGCCTCACCCCATTCCACTTTCTACACCATTCTGTCTCCCTCACCAACTTGAGCACCATGCGTATAGGGCCCAAGTTGCCCTCACCTTTAAGATTAACAAGGCCCTTGACCGATACCTTTCCACCATCACCTTATCCCTTTTTCCCACCCGCCCATGGTCCACCTACGATTTGCATCGTGTGATGCACTTTGCCATACAGGTGCATTGACCATTTTAGCCTTTATCCAGCAAGAATGTCGCTTCAGTCTTGTTTGGGGGTGATTCTCATCACCCAATTTTTCTGTCGCCCTGTACTTTCAAAGATCTTATCCTTAGGGTGAGATTCCTTCGGTCTGGCTGAAGACATTAAACTTAGCGCTACGGGGAGGTATCCCGCATTTCCTGTACTAGTCTCATCCTATTTGGGGGTGGTGTTTCACATCACCCTATGTTTTCCCTTGCTTATAGACTTGTACACTCTTTTTTCTCTTATCATTTATTCAGGTTTATTCTTGGCTCCCTCTGTCCACTTCACTAACGGTATATTCTGGTACTATCTTTCCTACCTCATGCTCTCAATTTTAAAAATCATTTTACTTAACATCGAGGACGATGTTCCTTTTTGTTTGGGGTGAGGAATTTTATCAAAATCGTACCTCTTTTGAAAAAATTTGAGTTTTAAACCTGATTTTTATAATTTCGTGCAGTTTCTTTCATCTCAGTCATTGATGTGAATTTTCAATCATCCATCTTTCTAAGTCTTGGAATCAAGCTAGATAATATTTTTTCTAAATAGCTTATGTAATACGTAACAAGGCATGTTGCACCATGAATTTCTAGCCTCAACAAAATTTGCGCACTTATCACGTCACTACGGTTAGAGTTGAGGACTATTACAATTCTAAAGAGAACCTTAAGGATCACTAGTAGAGACTTTAGCTTGTGAGATTCATGCCTTTCACCTTTTGGAGAGGTTTACGCAATCTTCGAGTCACAAGTTTATTCAACTTCTTTTGGGTCCTCACTTAATTGTTGTATGATCCCATTATCCTTCATTAAAAATTGGCTTGATCACTGAGAACGACATGTTTTTCGAGTAGTAAGAAACGCGTGTCTTGAAGTTTGTCCCGATCACTAAATTTTCACCCATACACTTGACTCATCACACTCCCATGCTTTTCCATATCGTATTTTCCATTCACTCACCCATTACCTTCCCATTTATTTCCCTCGTCATCCAAACACACTCCCCACTCCATTCATATATCATCCATCATCATTTTGAGATAAAGAGTGTTGTTTCAAACGTAAAATGTCTTCAGTGTTGAGAGTTAAAAAAAAAGAAGAAAAAAGAAAAAAATAGAGAAATATAGAAAATACAGAAAATAGAAACAAAAATCGAAAGAAAAGAATGTAGAGAAAAAGAAAAGAAATAAAAAAGAAGAAAGAAAGAAAGAAAGAAAGAAAGAGATATGTAGTTAATTAGTTTTGAAATAAAGACATATGTTCTTCATAATACACTATTCTCAATCATATCACCCATCCATCACTCATCATTCATCCATACCTCACCATCCAACCTCATATCCTATCCTTCTAATTTTATTTCCCCCTCACCTATAAAACATTCATATATTCCCCTAGGTGTTCGGGCAAATGAAAGCCAACATGGTGAATAACTCGACGTTCCCACTATAGTGATTAGCATTCTTTCATGAGATAACTTTTCTTTCAAAATGTCCGTTCTTTCTTATATGTGTGTGAGACGTTTGAACTTGCTTACATTTACTCACCTCCTCACACACAAGAGCGCTACACTAACCCATATCTCGAGAGTTCGTTTTAGAGAGATATATCCGTGAGATTTGAAGTTGAAGCATTGATTCTGAAAAGGCAATCTAGGAATTACTCTTGTAGTACTTGACCCGTTTTGACTGATTCGCACTACACATGTTGAGTTCTGGGGAGTATGTGCCTTGTGTATTTACTTAGCTAAAATTTTTACACATTTGTATTTCTGAAAACATTTATCTCATGATGGATTGTGCGATTATTCTATGTCTAATAAGAGATTAACTCCCTTTCAATAAATTTTTGCACATAAGAATTTTGTGGGTATATTCCCTGCAAACCCTCACGAGACACAACTCGTCCTGTAGGACAACCTATAGGTTTAAAGACTTGTTGCACAAGTTAAGTGCAATCGCAAGTGCCCGTGAAAGTGGTACACTTTTGGTTTCTTATCGTTCTCTTTCTCTATATCTTATTGCTCGAGGACTAGCAGCGCTCTGTTTGGGGGTGGTGTGATAAGAACCCAAAACTGTACATTTTATACCCGAATAGACGTACTTTAGTTGCTAATTCTCGGCAATATGGGTCTTATGCGCTTTATTGTTTATCTTGTAGGCCAAACGTCCATTTGCGGTGTCAAAAGTTATATATCGATGCGCGTTTTATGGAGCTAATTTCCACTCCCGTAACCAAACCCGAGCCTAAACCTAACCCAAAGAATCACCCCAAGCCCGTGTGTGTTTTGTTTGTGTCTTTTTATATTTTTTATATTTTTAGTTTGAGTCATTTTTATTTTTAGGATTTATTTTAGATTTATTTAAAATTTCTAGGATTTATTTTCTATTTTTATATTTCTTTTTATTTAGTATAATGTTATTTTGATTTTGATTTTGATTTTTATTAGTTTTTAGTTTTTTGTTTTGATTTTATTTTATTTTGTCTTATTGTATCAAGATTAGTTTCTAAGAGTTTATTTTTAATTTTTAGTTTTATATTTTTATTAGATTTTAAGTGTTCATTTCTTTCATTTTATTATTTGAGTTTTATTTTTTTTAGATTAGGATTTTATGTTTAGTTAATTTTATTTTTTTAGTTTGTTAGTTTTATTTTGAGTTAGTTTTATTATTTTTTTTAGGTGTACAAATTAAACACACACACACACACCCTAACATTCTACACCCTACCACACACTATCCTACACCAAAAACTACCCTCACCCTCACCGAACTTCCTACACCCACACACAACACTAACCCTCATCCACACCAATTACCCTACACCCTCATACACCCTATCTACCCCACATCATCTTCTTCCCAACCTCACTTTCTCTCTCCTCACTAACCTCCATTGTCAAAATCAACTTAAATCTCAACCCCTATAACTCGAGACTTGTCCCGGGTCTGCCAAGAACTTAACCCATGAACCAACAAAACTCAACCCGGAGCCAACCCCCACCTCTGTCGACCCCCATTTCGGCGAGCACTCCGGTCAGTTCCGGCGACACCAGCCTGAAACCCACTGTCCCCCTCACCTCTTCTCTCTCCGCGACCTTCTTCCTTCTCCCTGCCTTAAAACCGTAGGCGTTAAAGCCGCCCGCTGCTAGCCCGATTCCTTTATACCCCCCATCTTCTATCGTTCCCCTCCGGTGCCGTCCACTAGACGGAGAGACCCATCTCCTACCCTCGCTCGACACCACCTGCTGAACACGCCTACCACTAACCCGGATGGAATCAACCCAAGGCCAGTCAAACCAAACCCGGTTTGTAACTCATCCATCCAACTCGGTCGCACCTTCTTCCAAACAACCCATAACAAATCCAAAGACCCATTTTCAAAAGCCAAACAAATCGTCACCTGCCATTTCCCAAAACCATCAAAACAAAAGGCAAAACCAAAAAAAAAAACACATGTCTTTTAACTAACTTATACCCCTTATACCCATTTTACCCCCTACTACCTATTTAACCTAACTTCCCATTATACCCTCTAAACCAAATCAGATTTTGTCACTCTATTTAACCCACATGACCTCATACCTCTCTTACCTCATGACCACACACCCCATTTTCATGCACACTCAAGCCAATTCCCAAAAATACCCCTTAACCCCATTGTGCCATGCATCTACTATAAAAGAAGACTCAAGACCCCATTAGGGGGGAGATATGTCATCAAATAGACAGAGAAAATTTAAGGAAAAAGTATAGAGTTAGGTTAGAATAAATTAGGTAGAAATAGTTGTAAATAGTTTTTTTTTTTGTTAAATATTTGTGAGGATAAATTTTGTAAGAGAGTTAATTGAGTGGATATTTAATTTAAAATCACTTGGATGCTCAATTAGAGGGATTATATGCTTCAAATTGGAAGACTAAAGTTCAACTTTCTCAAAGAGATTTGGTTTGCTTGTTCTATTCCCTTCAATTTTATTTTAGTAGCCTTGATTATTTGTTCATCATGTTTAATATCATGTTAGGCTAAATCCCCTTTCAGGGGGTGGGGGAAACCCTTTTTTGATGCTATTTTAGTTTAATTAGTTTGATTACTTGAAAATTCCCTTTGAATATTAATTTTGATCCCTCACCCTTAAATTTACGCATCGAGAGAGGGTAAATGATTTTTGGGAGAAAATCGAAATTCTAATTATAATACCCATTTTATATTCGAACTATAGATAAGGGTTTCTTAAGTGGGGTATTATAACTTGAATTTCAACTCTAAATTTATTTTCTAAGATTTATATAAATTTTAATTAATCGATCCTAGCGGGTGATTAATTAAAAGGAGTGTAGATATATTTTTCTAGAGTTGTGGGGTGATAAACTTAATTTTCTAAAAGGTTACTATTAAGATTACATTTGCAACGAGAGTTGATTTGTAATGTTGATATTAATTTGGGAGAATTAAATTAATTAAATTAATTAGTTAGAATAGCTAAAATTTGTGGTGTAATCCCACTCCTTGATTGTTCTCACAATTATTTACCTCACTTTATCTCTTATTTTAGTGTTAGACTTTATTTTTTTTCATTTTACTAACTTTCTAGTTAGTTATTATCATATCACATTTAGTTTAGTTTAGTTTAAATCATCACCTCACCCAATTGTTTTACTACTTGAAAAAGCTAAAAAAAGTAGAAAAGTGAAAAAGCACAAAAAGAAAATAAAAAGTGAATTACAATTGTGTTCCCTTTGCTTTACCCCCTTGTAAGTGTATTGATACCCTTACTTACCTCTACACTTGAGATTGTTATATTTTCTAGGTAATTGAGGTTTTGATTAACTTGGCTTTCAACAACGACGACACACAAAAAGCAAGTTATAATATGCATGCTCTCCATATTTTAGTTAGTGCATCACTCCCTTGAGGGCATCCTCACCTCTCCTCTAATGTGCACTACTAACGCCTTGATTAAATTTACCTAGTTATTTATCCCATGACTAGATAACTGATATAATCCCCTTGCAACTATCCTACTCTAACCGAGTGTGCCATAATTATGATTTCTAAGTTAATATCAACATTAACTTAATTAATCATTTCCCTTTTTATGTTCATATAACTTTCACACCCATTATATATATAATACAATTCACGGCTTGTATCAATTTACCCGTATATAATTATTTACCTCATTATATATGTAAAGTTATATTACAACATTCACAAACATGTTGAAATAATAATTAATACTAAACATCCTCCCGAGTAATAACTCACCGGATGTAAATTCTCTAAAGTGCTATCCCATTAGGCATATTCATATGACCTAGTTACCCCAAGTCAGAATTGCTCACCAACTTGGTTAATACATAAAAATTGGAGGCGGTCATATTCCTTCCTTCAAAGTGAGATGCCCCTCACCCATATAATGAACGCTATGACCTGGGAATATACTCGCCCTACTCCTCAAGCTAGGAGATTTATCCACTATGCGCAACCTCCCTCTTATAGCACTAGAGTCGATATAATAATATCTAGCCACTGATATTAATGTACACACCATATATATATATATATATATATATATATATATATATATATATATATATATATATATATATATATATATATATATATATATAATAAACTATCCTGGCTATACCGTGTGCTAAGTCCGTAACACAAGCCTATTCAAATTATTATGAGTTTATGGCCCAACTCAAATTATTAATTACTTCGCACATTAATTAATAATATAATTACTTTTGGTATCGCTCTAACCAATATATTCGGACTTACTCTCGTGGTCTGAAATAAAACAATACCCGAGTCTAAATTCCCGACTCCAAATTATTTAGCTTTCACTCTAAATAAATTTAACGCCTTGGTATCACTCAACCCATATATCTGGACTCGCCCACTCGATCCGTATTTAATTATTTCAAAATATTCTTTCCAAAATTTAACCGTAGTATGACCCATATAAATTTTCCTTCGAATCCCAATTAATTTTCCTTCATAATTGATTAGATTGTATCCATATGTTTATTTCTCATTACATAAGGTATAGGAAGGAAGTTTAATTTAAATTCCCCTTATATATATAAACTGACCGAACTGCCAGAATTTACCGACCACCGATCGATCGATCCCCAACCCTTGATCGATCGATCATTCATGTCATCGTCTTCCCAGGTTATATGTTTCAGCCATGGATGAAAAGCTCAAAACCCTAAATTCTTCTACAGTCTAAAATAAGACCTTTCTTCAACAAAACACACCAAGAACCTCATAAGGGACCCCCATAAAGTCCACAAATACCATTCAATTTCCGTTCTCTACTGTTTTCATAAATTGGAGAAAAATCCATTTTTATTCGTTAACCCATCTCAACATCAATTCCTTATCTCAAATTAATTTTTAATTCATTGTTGTTTACACATCTTACCAGATATATATACAATCTCAGATTATACATCAATTTCTACAAAATTTAGAATTCAGAATATTGATTTACAAAAATCCCATGTTTGTACCCTTTAAATCCCAAAACGAATTTTGATTTCTCACATCACATAAATATGAATCAAAATGCAAATTAAATTATACATCAAGTTAACCACTTGCCTTATGATTCGTAGGGTCTGATTTGGAGTTGTGAATTCCCAAGGTTGAAGATGAAATCCCTTCTTTTGGCTCATTCCTTTGTCCCCCAATTTGCCTTTAACTACCTCTTAGGGTTTCCTCTCCCACTAAGTATTTTCTAGACTCTAATCAGTCATCCCCCTTTTTCTTATAATTAATTAATTAGGCTAAATCCCCTTTTTTGCCTAATGACTCAAGCCCAAGTGACCCAAATGCCCCCGTGTGGGCCCGACTATGCCTAAAAATGTCCCGTGACCCGTTTACTACCCCCGGGTACACTTTTTTGACTAGCTCGGTCCATTCGGACTCAACCGTACACTCAAAATTGTCATTTGAATTAATTTATAAAAATCCTTATCTCACACCCAAATTAGTCTATACCGGCTCTCGGGAGAGATAAGTACATACCCAGTCATTAATACCCGAAATGACATAAATAAATTTTTACTATTCACTTAGTAATTAAATTTTCCTAAATATTAACCATTCACTCCCCGATTAATATTTAAATATATATTGCCATAATTAATTCAATTAAAATTACGACACACAAGTAATTCTGAATTCCTAAATTATTTAAATATTAAATTCACAAAAATACGGGGTGTTACAGCTTCAAAAGAGGAAAATAAAGAAGTAAAATCTAAGGAAAGTAAATAAAAGCCTAAGCCACACTCTCCTTTGGTGTTGTTTATGTATGTTGCATCGGCGAATGGTTTGGAAGATAGAAAAGAAGCTCTTGATCGATTCCCGAAGTAATATTTATTGATGTATGGATGTTTAATTATTTGTTGATGTATAATTTTTTTTCATGAATTCAGTTAAATTGATTATGGATAGTCCTATAAACAAGCGGAACTTTATTTAAATTTTATTTATTTAATTATGTTTTTGTTGTATTTTGACACGTTGAGTTCTATAGATGATGTTTATATGAGGTCCAAGACGGACTATTATTATTGTTGTTATTGGAGTATTTTTTTTTGTTAAACAGGGTGGATAGTCCTATAAACAGAAGAAACTTTGGTAAAAAAAATTTAAATTCTTTACACATTTGTGTTGTACAAGAAACTTTGTGACTTAAATTTACACGATTCAATATTTTGAAAATTTATACTTATAATATAAAACATTTATTATTTAACTTATACATGCTTTTATACTTTTCAAAATTATCTGCGTGTTTACATGGTGTTGTGTTGTATGATATTTGTGTTATATGATAGTTAACAATTATTACAAGATACATAATGGATTCAACACGGTGAATAATCATATAAAAATATGAAAATTTGACCAATTTTTTAAATTTGTGTACAATTATGTGTTGTAAAAAAACTTTTTGACTTAATAGGTTCGTACCATGATGTATGTATGTATATAAACATGGTGAATGTGTGTATATATATATATATATAAAAAAAACTTACAAAAAAATTCCATTTTTTTCAAACTTATAGGTTTATACCATAGGTTATTTACAAAATTGTTTATTTGTTGCGAACTGAATAAGATGTATAGTCCTATTAACGATACACATTATTGAAATTATCATGGAGATTCAAAGCCTTCCATTAGAAGTTTCTTTTACTCATTGCTTTAGAGAAGAAAATTCAAATGTGGACTGTCTTGCAAATCATGGGATTTCATCTCAATCTTCTTATTTCTTAAGTCATGTAAAGGACCTACCTCATTTAGCTAGAGGATGCTATAATTTGGATAAACAAGGCCTTCCTTATATTAGAGTAATGTATCTTTATGTTTCCAATTATTTTCAAGTTTTCTTCAGTATTAATCCTCTCTTTCACTGTAAATGACACTTTGGTAGGGCTATTCTACCATCATCTAATAAATCATAGGGTATATCCCTATTAGTTAAAAAAATGATGCACACTTTCAAAAATTAACGTCGATTAAATAATTTTGATAAAAATATTCGTCCTTAAGAGAAATTAACCACGATTGATATTTTAGAAAATTATATTGTAATACAAAACTTTTATGACATAACCACACGATTCATACTAGGGAGAATTGTCGTCATGCCTTCAGGCACAAGCACGACTTTGGAAATTATTACCAAATTTTTTAAAAGTTATACTTTGTTTTATTGGGGGAACGAAATTGTTTTCGTTTCGCAATTACGTAATTTGGAGATTTTCGTTGTTTTGCGATTACGTACTTTTGGAAAAATTTAAATGTGCCTTCAGGCACGGGCATGTCCTAGTATATATATGTGTGCGTGTGTGTGTGTGTGTGTGTGTGTGTGTGTGTGTGTTATTCATGAGGATGTGAAGTGGTGGTGGAATGATCCTCATGAAATTATTTCTTTGGTAACCAATGACCTTTCTCTTATTCATCATTATAGGTTTTCATAAGATTATTTTTAGTATTTAGTCATTAGTTTATGTTATCAAGGTTGGTTTGGTAGTATATCCCTCAACCTTTGTTTATGAGCCCTTGGTCCATTATAAATACTATTGTGGGAAAATTTTATTTCCTTTCTTTTTCTAGAACGTTAGGTATTAATGTGCGCCTTCCTTTTATGTGAAACATATGGAAGGATTTTTTCCACGTTTTTATATAAATAAAACTTATGGAGATACCGTCACTTTTTCTATTAAAAACATATAGAAAAATTATTCAATACAATAGTAATAACAAGTAGATCGTGAATATAAAGAAATGCAACTTTGCAGGATATTAGAGAGACATGAGTTTTTCACTACACATTCGTGAAGCTCTACACCCATTACACATTGATATAGATACACATGCTTACATAAATACATATACATCCATACTATAACTTAATAGAAACTACATCATCTTACTAATATTATTCGATTCTAATTACCTTAACTTTTTTCATTATTACTCTATTATCTAGAACCAAGTCAACTCATTTGACCTATGTGATCTACAGAGGCCTACACTATTTGGGTTATTAAAAGTTTCACCCCAGTACTTTACTTTGGTCCCCCTAATTTTTTTATTGATACAACTTTGGCCCTTCAAATTGTCAATACTTATATAAGTAATCAAAAAATGTTGTGATGTGTAGTTTTACAAATCGACTTAAAAAAGCTCGTACCCAATATACATTGCTCCCACTTTATAAGAGTCTAGAAGAGGTAGATGTAGGAAACCTTAACCCCCATTACTTATTCAACTTTAATTAATGTGCATTCTATCATTGAACTAATTTTTATTCATTGTAAGGATAATAAACTAGTTTCTAATTTTAATCGTCTATAGATTTACATTTTTAAAAAAATGAATGTTCTAGTGTGGCACTCTATCTTAAATTAGATGATTTAATAAAATTTGCTATGCCTTATTTTCTTTAATTACTCACGTAAATTAAAACACAATTACTCTTATCTTCAATTTCAAAATAGCATTGCGGCTAAGAGGATGAAAAGAACAAGTAGGCAAAAGATCCACATGCGATGTACGTCCACCTTTCATTTCCTTTAATATCCCCTTTAACCAATTTTCATTTTAACATTTCATTTACTTTTTTTTTTAGATTTTGAATTTGGCCCCGCTTGCTCGTGGAGTGAAATTTGATTAATTATAAGAAAACTTTCGTTACTTTTTGGATGATAATGTTCAGTCTCTTTATATTTTGTTGGGATAATTTGGATGCGCATTAGACTTTGTTTTTGATTCAAAATACATTTTTATTTTGGAATATTAATTATATAAATACTCAATGGTTGTTTGATTCTATATTTATTGGGAGATATTCATATTAGTGATTCCCCCTTGAATATAATAGATTTTTAGGACTGATGTTTTCACTTCATTAGAAGTTACTTTTGATTTTGTATTCTTAAGTAATAGTTAAATATAAACTTTATTAAAACGTGGTTTATGATGAAAGCCGACGTTTATGCATAAATGTTGTAATTTATGCCCTTGTTTAAAAAAGTGACATTTTTTTAAAAAGGTGGCATGTATTCTAGCGATAAATTTTTCATAGGTCATAACAAAGCGACGGTTTTTCCTAAAAATGTTAGGTTGTTTACCCAAGGTTGAGGGCATTTAAAAAATGTCGGGGAAAACATAGGGAGATTATTTACCGATGTTTTATAAAAATGTCATTTATTTCTTGACTGCAGATACCATGACGCTTTCCCAAAATGTTGGATTTATTTTCAGCGATATTTTTTTAATGATTTCCCTACATTTTCAAAACGTCATCATAGATAAAATTCCTTGTAGTCACTTTTGTCCTTGTTCGCAACAAGCTTAGGGGCTAAATTAAAAATTAGTAAAACTTTTCATCCTCAAATTGATGGATAATGAGAAAGAATGATTCGGGCATTAGTAGACGTGTTGCGAGTTTGTGTATTAGAGTTCAAAGGTAGTTGGTATTTATACTTGTCATTAGTGAAGTTTGCCTATAATAAAAATCATCATTCCAGTATTGATATGGATCTTTATAAAGATTTGTATGGGAGAAATATAAAAGTCGAGTACGTTGGAATGAATTAGGGCAACACTAATTACTTAGTCTAAAAGTTATGCAACTACTGGGAAGATAACAGTTATTCATAATCACTTAGATGTAGTGTAAAATTGATCGAAAAGCTATGTAGACAACTAAAATAAAGAAATAAAATTTAAGAGGGGTGATCGAGTCTTACTCTGTGTTTCACTATGAGGAGGGGTTATAAGGTTTGAATATAAGGCAAAGTTAATTCCTATGTACATTAGACCTTATGAAATATTTAAACGAGTTGGATCCATAGCTTATAAGTTGTCATTACCACCAGAGTTATCTCGAATGCATGACATTTTTCATATATTGATGTTGTGTAAGTATGTACTAGATTCCTGACATGTGTTTATTTCACAACCGATAGAGCTTCAAGATAACTTGAATCACGTAGAAGAACCAATATCTATTTTAAATCGAACGGATAAAGAATTACTTAACAAAAACATTCCATCAGTTAAGGTAATATGGAGGAAGCCACCTAGGAAGGAGAGGATATTATGAAAACCAATAATCTCCCCTGCTTAGTAAGTTTCTTATGTGTTAAATTTCAAGGATAAAATTTCTTAAAGGGGATACAATTATAAAGTCATAAAAAATGATTAGGCCTGTTAAGTGCATGATTAAGTATACGATATGATTTTTAAGTTTGACGATGAGTATTACAGATTTTATCTATCATGTTTGGAAATTGTATACTCACATGATATATATATATATATACACACACACACACACACATATGTTGGTTGCATTAGATTATAATTGAGCTTATGCTTGGTGATAACGTGTTGAGAATATATGAGTAGTTATGCGGTTAAATGCATTGTTAATTATGTTTTGTATGCATAATTGTGTTTACATAACTAAACGAGGGCGTTAGCGCAAAATTGGTAAGGTTTGGACTCCAAATGTTTATGTTTTAAGAGTTTGAGCAGATAATTATTTTACTGTTTGAGACTAATTTAAGAACAGTATATTCATGATTATGGAAAAATATAAATATGAAACTTCGACATAATTTTTCTATACGTGGCAGTAAACATGGGGTCAATACAAGGTCGGAATAGCGATTTATGGTGGAATTATAAACAATGGAGAAATCTTCCTCAAATTGAAATGTTTTGATTGACCACATCAAATTTAACCAATCACACACCACCACCTAACCTACTTAAATACCAATATTTTTTTGCTTCTTTAAAGGGATTATACGACCCTCTCCTTCTTGACACACATAGTGAAGAAAAATATTTGAGAAAAATAAGCTTCAGGAGAGAGAAATAAGTTGGTTAATTGTGGAATTCAACTTTCACTACACCAAAATGGTCAAATTGTCACCTTTCAGCCGATCACCCTTGTCACGGTCATTGACCGTGACAACAAACACGTGTTTTGTGTCACGTTCATTGACCGTGATAAGGCCGTGACAAAGAATTTTCATGGTCATTGATCGTGACAAGTATGTGACAAAGATGTTTGTCACGGACTAGTCACGGTCATTGACCGTGACAATTCTTTGAATAATTGTCACGGTCAAGGACCTTGATACGACCGTGACAATGTCGTCAGTAAAATAAGCCCTAGGCCTCTTTTTTTCCACCGATTTTTGGTTTTCCCCCCATTTCTCTCTCTCTCTCTAAGCGATTTCAGCTCTCTCTCTCTCTCTCTCTCTAAGGTATGTTTTTTTCCTCTCTTTCTCTTTCATTTCTATATGTGTGTGTATGTGTGTATATATATGTGTGTATATGTATGTGTATGTGTGTATATATTTGTGTGTATATGTATGTGTATATGTGTGTGTATATATGTGTGTGTAGGTCTATGTGTGTGTGTAGGTGTGTGGGGGGCAGTGTGTGGGGGTGGGGGCAGTGTTTGTGTGTAGATCAGTGGGGGGGGGGGTCTTTGTGTGTTCTGGGGGAGGGGGTAGTGTGCGTGTATTGGTATACACACAGTCTTTGTATTGAATTTTAGTGTGTAAATTGAAATTGGTATTGGCATTTGGTATTGGTATTGGTATTGGTATTAGTATTGATATTCAATTTGATATTAGTATTGGGTATTGGTATTGAAATTGAATTTGAATTTGAATTTGAAATTGGAATTGGGTATTGGTATTAAAATTGAATTTGAAATTAGTAATGGGTATTGGTATTGGGTATTGGCATAGGTATAAATTGAATTGAAATTGAATTTAAGATTGGCATTGGCATTGGCATAGGTATAAATTGAAATTGATATAAATTGTTATTGGTATAAATTGGTGTGGATATTGGTACTGGTATAAATTGAAATTGATATAAATTGGTATTGGTATAAATTGAAATTGATATTGTATGTATTGAAATTGGTATAAGTTTTATTAATATCGTATGCATTCAAATTGGTATAAGTCCCACTAGGGCTGTAAATCGGGTTGGGTGAGCCGGGCTTGGCGCTGCTCAGGCTCGGCCCGAACTCACTTACCCATGCTCAAGCCCGAGCTCGGCCCGAATAATTTTTTCCCACCTAGGCCCGAACTCGGCTCATAAATATTACGGGCTTCGGGCCCGATTTCAGTTTTTTTTATTAAAAAAGTTTGAATTAATTTTTTTTCTTGTATTTCCATCATGGACAAAATTATACATTAAAATCTAATTGATATTTCATGAAATAAAATATATAACTGTGAAATGTATTAAATTAAAACAAGGGAAATAAGAGTGATAAGCTACAAATGCCTATTAAATATCAGACATTTAGCATAATTTGATCACTTAAAAAGGCCTATGTGACTTGATTATTATTAAATCAAATACCAATAATGAGATTAACAATAAAATCACAAAATTGAAAATCACATGTAATCTAATGTATTATGACAAATGATTTTTTTTAGAAAAAATAATAAATGAAATAAAAGGATGAAACCTAATTAAACAATATTAACATAAATATGTTATGTTATATAAATTATTTATTTATTAATATGAAGTTCGAGCTTCAGGCCCAATTCGGGCTTGGCGAAGTTTGGCTCAAGCTCATCCCGAAATTCATTCGGGCTTGGAATTTTGGCTCAGGCTTGGCTCTGCTCAAACTCAAATAAAGCACGGCCCGAAGATAGCGGGCCGAACGGGCGGGCTTCGGTCCTCGGGCGCTCAATTTACAGGCCTAAGTCCCACTTTGAAAATTTTAATTGTCACCCATCCCATGTATTTTTATAATTGTAATTAGTCTCATAACTTTTCATTACCTCCTCCAACCACCCTTCTGTAATTGTTTAAAAAATTACACATCTCCCATGAACTTTTTAAGTACCACTACATAGGACCAACATCTAAAAATAAAAGTACATGTCCCATTTATGTGACTGTGATAAGACATAATTAAATGAAACATACTTTAAATTACGTATAGTGTACATAGATACTAGCCATTGGATACACATTTGTTGTTGACATTGTTGTTGGATTATTTGGTTTAGTAAATGTTGGGTTGGTTAGTTTTAAAAGTGGACTGACCACTGGATTATTGTCCATATGGGAGTGGGATTTTTCAACTTTTTTTTTAAATTACTTTGTATATCGAACAATATATGTATATAGTATGTGCGTGTGTGTGTGGCGGGGCAATCTAAACAATTGTATAGATTTAATTAATAAATTATATAGCTTCAATTGTAATTTTAATTGTATAGTTTTAAATGAAAGTAAATTAATAATTAGTGCCCATTTCATATGAAAGTAGTATTGCCCCTCATTGTAAATTAGTAAATTAATAATTGTATACTTTAATTGTTAGTTTAATTGATGAAACGAATTAATTGAGTTGATGAATTAGAAGGAGTACAGGATACACATATGTACTAATTGTACATATTTGCATGTATTCGTCTAATTTTTTTTATCTGTACTAATAACATTTTTTTACAGCAAATGTCTCCTTCAGGTATTAAGGCGAGGATGATGATGCTGGTCATCATGATGTCGTCTGGGCTCAATGGTAGCGGAGGCGACGAGGGATCCTAGGCCTTAGGGTCCCCAACTATGGAAAATTTGGGATTACCATCGAGAACAAGTCGAAGCTATTAGCGAGATCCCTCGAGTTGCTAAAGACGGTCATCGGCCTGGGGTTTATGAGTTGGAAGGAGGTGCCATATGAGCTCAAGTTAGTTGTTTGGGCGGCACTACAGGTAATATATTTATATGGATATTTTAATTTTAATTTCAATTTCAATTTCATTTTATATTTATATTTATTTGCAACTAACATTGTATTTATTGGACAGGAACAATTCAACTTGGATCCAAAGCTACGTGATTCCATTTTGGAGAAGTTGAGGGAGCAACACAAGACGTGGAAGAAAAATATGCGGACACGGTACTTTGGGAAAACACAAGAGTCCATTCTCCAATGATGTGAATCCGTCCCGCCGAAGGAACCGATCTCATTGGCACAATGGCAAAAGTTCATTGACAATGAGATCGGGGAGCGACAATTGGCATCTCGCCAATCGGGGAGAGAAAATCCGGAAAAAAAGACGGACGTGCACTACTCCAGTCGGACGTCTTACGCCGAGGTGGATCACAGGATGAAGGTAAGATTTAATTTTTCTATAACTACAGAAATATATTATTCTGCATTATTTTACTTTGCGGGGCCGATACTAATTTACTTTATTTTATTTCAGTGGGATGGGAGTGCCCCTGGGGGTAAGCCACATAGGCTCGATACTTATGTGGCTCTTCAGATGAAGAAGGGGAAGGACAAGGAGGTGTCCCCGAGCATCGCAGCCACAATTGTAAGTAATCCGACAGTTTACTTTTTGTTAATTACGTTATAATTTTTTAGTTTACTTATTTTACTAATCATGTGCTTTTTGTCATTTCAGGCAAACCTTAAGGAAGTGCATGAGTCGCAGTCTGATGCCAATAAGGCATCTTTGTCCACAGATGCACTCAGCCAAGTGTTTGGCTCTGATCGCAAGGGGAGGACAAGGGGGGTGAGCCCGCGGGTGGCCAAATCTAGGATCATCGGATTGGAGACGAGCGACATCGGGTTGACTCGAATGGTGGATTCACATGGCGCGAAGCTGTCCCATTTGGAGGCGACGGTCCAAGATATGTACTCAATCATGAAGCGTACGTTGGGCGGAGACCGTAAGGGGAAAAGGAAAGAGAAGGCGGTGGAGAAGGAGGTGCGGGAGGACGAGGGGCAGGATAACGAGGATGTGGACCTCGCTTCTTCATCACCGACATGTGCGTACTTCGATGATCCACTTCCCTATTTGACACCCTTCAACAGACCGATGTCGAAACTTGGTTGGTCGAGCGTGTTCATATTGGACGTATTTGATGGCCAGCGGATAGGGCGGGGGTTGAGGGACCCGAATATCGTCCAAGGTGGAATAGTTCATGGACGTTAGCTTCAAGAGATCGAGTCCAAAGTGCTCGTCACGCATGTTATACCCGGGAAGGAGAACTCCCTATTGTGGTTGCGCGAATAATGCGACACGATGTATATTAGTGGGTGTGTCAATTCGTATATCGTGTGGCCTACTCACCTCCTCATATTTACCCAAGACATGTAGTGACATTATTTTTAAGTTGGTACATTTGAATTATATTATTGATTATATCGTCACGTATATTGTTTCTATTTTGAATATATATTTGCATTATCTTTAGTTTATTTGGATATATGATGTTGCTATAACAGGTACAAATATACTGCTGGGCAGTGGTATTGGTAGTGGCCATACTGCCTAGCAGATTTCTTTTTAAATTTTGTCCAGAATTGTCACGGTCAATGACCGTGACAATTTTTTAAAAAGGGCCAAGGCTTTGTCACGGTTATTAACCGTGACTAAACGTGTCACGGTCATGCCCATGATACGACCGTGACAATTCAAACGAACTTGTCACGGTCAATGACCGTGACACGTCCGTGACAAAAAAAGTCATCTCTCCCCGAATTGTCACAGTCATTGACCTTGACAAGTTGAACTTGTCAAGGTCAATGACCGTGACAATTAGGCAGATTTAGTGTAGTGTTTGTGGTTACTGAAAACTATTCTAAAACTAGTTTGAAGATCCTGATATTAGTTAAACATATCTTCTTGATTTCTTTCTGATTTGAATGGTTATTTTAAGAAAAATATGTATTTGAATGTTTAAAATATTTATAACTTCAATTCAAGAATTGAATGTCTCTAAATTACATTTGATTCTTGAGTTAGTTATAATAATTGTTGTTTGTAACGAGATGATCACACCCATATAATTATTATGCTTAAACTCCATAATTGAGGTTTTGATGATATTTAGTAGAATATGAGTATTAATTGCTGACGATAAGCATGAAATGAAGTTAGAAAAGTCATATTTGAAGATAGTATGACAACTTTGTAACACTGTATTGAAATTTCCACATTTTTCTCTTTAGAATTCAGAGTTTCATTATGAAAACTATGTTAAAACATTAATACATAAGCTTTTACAAAAATGTAAATAATACATCTAGTTCTTTTCTAATTATTTCAGATAAACCAACTAATGTGATGTGTGTCGAGAGTTAATGTTGTTTTGTGTATTCAAATATTAATAATGTTAACTTGATAGGTGAGGAAACGACTAATACTATCACACCACAGAAGTAGATCTCACGCTATTCTAATTACCTACTTTGAGGTGAGTAACCCTAACTATGAATTGTGGCTTCTTATACTTTTACACGAAAATTTATAGTTTAGATATATGTTTTGGGATACACGTATAAGATGTTGTGTTTATGGTTTATATGCATATGATTAAAAATACTAATTGAAGCTATCTAGTTTTATTGACTGTGGAGGGTCCTATGGGATGTGGTGGTTTCATGTTATTAAGATAATTCAACTTAACATTTTTTGTACTCGGTTCAAAAATGGATGTGGTGGTCCATATGAATTTTGGTGGGTTAATTGGACTGTGGCGGGTCCAGGCTTGCTAGAATCCACAATTCCTACTTGTATTACATGATTTAAACATTTTATTTAATATATATATATATATATATATATATATGTAATACCCCATAATTTTATTAATTTTATTTAAGGGATTAATTAAATTAAATGAGAATTAATTGGGAATTAATCCGGGTATAAATACTAGCGAGATGTGAGTTGGTATTTGATTACGATGTTAAAATTTAATATTTCTGAGTATGTATGGTAATACATGAGTACTTAAATTATTAAAGTTGTCGCGAGAGTGAAATACAACAATTTGAAAATTTAGTTGGGACGCGCGTGTCAGTCGCGTCAGGAACGAAATTATTTAAATTAAAAAGTGAATTATATTTTTATCAACCGAATGGTCATTTTGAGTTTGGAAGGGTCAATATAGTTAGAAAACACTAGCCGGGGGTTTAGTTTGGATCCCGGGGCACTTTTAGGACAAACCGGCAACCTAGAAGGGCATTTTGATAATTTTAAAAATATGGGAATTAAAACCCACGAATTTTAGGGTTAAATAATATATTACAAATGAACCCACTAAGTCCATTATCAGCATTAAGTGAGTTAGAGGCCTACGGGAGTTAAAGGGAGAGTTTGCAGAAGTTCCAAAAGAAACCTCCAACCACCATCACCATCCTTGAGAGAATTCTGTAGAGAAAGGGGACAAATCAACCTTTATTCACCAACATCAACTCGGAAGAAACAAATCTAAGGCAAGTGTTTTGATGTCGTTATTTGCATTGAATATTTCCTCCATGTATAGTGTAGAAAACTGTTTATATCTTGGAATTTTTGATGAAGAATACCCAATGGGATTATTGTGAAAATTTGTGATTTTGGGTAGGAATCTGCATGTAGAATGATTATGGACGAATTTAATATACAAAACACAACTTTTGATGACCTGAAATCGGATTAATGAGGAGTCTTTTGATGAAATTAAAATTTTGGGTTCAAGTTCTTAGGTTTTGGAATAAGAATTGGGGATTTATGATTTTGGCATGTTAAATTGTAAGATTTGGCCCAAAAGACTGTTAAGGAATGATCTAGGGTGACTAAAAATAGTTTACATACATTAAAAACGTATTTGGATAGTCTTAGGGTGGATTTAAAGAAGAGGAGAAAGAAGAAAAATCAAATTTGGAAAATTCTGGGCGCAGTCTGCCATCTCGTTAGAAGACCTGCCTAGGTCGTTCGAACGACCTTCTAATGACATGACAGTACCCCTTCTAACGAGTTGGTAGTTCGTTCAAAGCCTTTTGTTAGAACGACACTCGTTCGAACGAGACTTCTAACGAGTTGACAGAATGGTCTTTTTGGCCTGATTTTATTTCAAATGTCCCGTAGACTTATTTAATGGAGTAATAACCTTCCCTTATTGACTAGTGAGTATATTTGGGAGATTGGGGTACGTTGAGGAATAAAACCTAGAACCTTGTAGTAAATAGAATGACCCTTATGAATTAGGAAACGAGAGCCTAATTACGACGTGAGAAGAGTTGACAACTTTAATGTATATAAATCGGGGACTTATAAGTGTATGATATTAAAAGATGATACAAGAACGAGAAGTATGCCTATATTAATATATTGAGATATCTAAGATTTGTGAATTCTTAGTATATGTAGTTATCTGTGTATAACATAGCTACCGTACTTTCTATCATGGAAGGTCGGCGTTCGATCAGGGTCATCTAATCTTTGTGTGCCTACGGGGGCATTTAGATTGGTACCTCGAGGACCTATGTCAGAGAAGGACTCATTAAGAATTTAATAAGTCTGCAGATCATGGGAGCGTAGGTATGTGCGTGACGCATGTGATGTGAACTATGTTCGCCTCCATTATGTGTGATTGTTGTCAGTTGAGAACGATTCCTGAGAGATTCGGAATGCATGGTCCTAATGTACGTGATGTATCGGGATTTAATAGCAGAGTATGTGGGCACCGCAGTTTAGCCTCGGGGTGCTAGTATTGTATGTTTATGATGAGAATAATATACTGTAAATTGAAATGCACTTCATGTATAAATGTGAGTATAATTAATAGCAACGTTTTCGTAAAGATAAAAATGGAAACCCTCTAGTAAGTAGTATTACTAATATGGGAAACCGAGAAGAAATGTAAGACACTCTGTTTAAATAAAGATGTCGGAATTAAATCGTGAATCGTTTTATGATGTTAGATTTTATATTAGACTAGTTAAGTATGGGAATAACTAGAATGGGTACGGGTACGATAGGAGTGCACAATTAGTTGAGTGGTGAGAAACTCATGTGAGCGCACACATTATCATGTACTTTATATTCACTGTTTAATGATATTAAACACTTGCTATTTTTAAACTGTTTTCACCATCGGGCTCTTACCCGTTTGCTTTCAAATCTATTTTTGTAAAACCTTTTAGGTTCCCAGCCACAAGGACATCAAGCATAGGAGTTCCATTTAGGTGACGTATTGTAGCTGTTATGGAAGTTACAGGATCTTGACAGTAGACGCCTCCATTTTCGATCTTGACTCTATATTATCAGATTTTCTCATCTGTTGGGCATGTAGCCCTATTTCCTTTTAGAGATACTTCATCTATTCAGTTATTTTAGATTTTTGGGTTGTAATTAATTTAGTGATGCGGATTTGGTATTTGTTTATTTCAGTACTCGGATTGTTGTGAGGAGTTTTCCTCCAGTTTCATTATTATTTTACAGTTATTCTATTGTGACTATGTTGTGGTGGTTATGTTAGCATTTCATAATCTACTTATTGCATGTTAATCGGATTTAATTAAAATTGACAACTCACTTTTTTAAATATTAGGTGGCTAGTAATGTTTAAAAATGTTTTCGATAGTGATGCTATGAACTGAACCAACTTGGCATTTTGTATTCATTTGAATAAAGGAGTAGCTACCCGGTATTTGATTATTCGGGGGTGTCACAGGTGGTATCATAGCATAAGGTTCTAGTGTCCTTAGGATCTGTACGGCTTATTATGTTTCCGCTGAGCTTTCTTTGATGTAGAGCCCTATATTTTAGGACTGCTGTATTCTTTTATCTATGTTTCGCTCTTCAGCTATTTTGAGATAATAACTGCGAACTTATAAGACTTTACTCTCATTTCAGATGCCTCCACGACGTGCACATCGAGTTCCTAGGGATGCTCAGCCCGAGCCACAGCCTGCACCAGTTCAGGGCACCATGAAAGCCGCAGAGGTTGCTGTTATAGTAGCCCAAGCGGTAAATGCCGCCCTCGCAGTTGTGCAGCAGGCACCACCTCAGGCGCCGATAGCCGCGCCAGTTCAGGCTCATGCATTCATGTCTGCTTGGGAATGCGTTCGTGATGCTTTTCAGAAAGCACACCCTCTAGAGTTTGTAGGTAGCTCCGACGTTGTTGTGTCCAGTCAGTGGAGGAAGGATATTTAAAGGCACTTAAGGATGTACAAGTGCATGGATGTTCAGAAGCAGATACTGGCTACATTTAAGCTAGTAGGATCAGCATTACAGTGGTGGGAGTCCATTACCACCCCAGAGAAGAGAGATTCCCTTTCCATACAGGAGTTCTGGGTGCTGTTCGACCGCAAATATTTTCCATCGGCTGTTCACACTGAAATAAGGAGGAAGTTAATGAACCTCAAACAGTAGGGGAGGATTGTGGCCGAGTACGAGGCCGAATTCACTAATCTATTGAACATTGTTCCCGATGAGATTCCGACTGAGAAGAAGAAGATTCACAAGTTTATGGACGGATTGACTTGGAGGATCCGACAACACTTGCTGGGAAATCTCTCATTGACCACTTACTCGATGTGGTTAACGCAGCACTGCTTCACTGCCAGGATCACCACTTTCACATATCTGAGAGTAAGAGATCAGGAGAGTCTAGCCATCAGGGCAGGACAGGGGGAAATGGTTCCAGCGGGGCACAATCTGCTCAAGGCCAGCACAGGCAGGGTGATCAGGGTTCCCAACAGGGGGGTCCTAAGAGATTCAGATCTGGGGGTTTCAGTAATGGTCAGGGAGGTTTCAGACATGGCCATCAGGGTCAGAATGGAAATCAGGGCCATCACGGCCAGAATGGTCAGCAGCAACAGTTTCAGTAGGGCCAGTATGGTCAAGGTAGGAATCATAACGGCCATCAGGGCCATGGGCAGCAGGGACAACGAGGGGGAAACCTCCCGGGGAAGTGTTTCATTTTTGGCAAGATTTTTCACAAATTCCAGGATTGTCCTGATAGGGGCAGGGCCCCACCGCAGCAGCAGCAGGGCGCTCGACACGAGTCATAGAGGTCTATGTTTCCTGTCGCCCTCCCAGCACCACCACAGATGGCAGCATTACCACCCATCCCAACGGTCCCAATCCAGTAGGGACAGCTTCAGTATGGGAGAGTGTATCAGCTCCAGCATGCCGCAGTCTCACAAGATCCACCTGCTATTGAGGGTATGTTCTCTATTCAGAGGACTATGGGGCGTATTTTATTTGATATGGGGGTCACACATTGTTTCATTGCCACGAGATTTGCACGCACTATTGGGTTGTTAGACACTGCAGAGAGCACGATTACTTGTGTAGATTCACCGTTGAGTAGGGGTTCCGTGATTTCCTTTATTTGTAGAGGTGTGGGTATAGAGATAGGGAGATTTACTTTACCCGCTGATATGCTAGTATTAGAGATGGCAGAGTACAATGCGATTGTTGGTATGGATTGGTTAGTTGCGTACCGAGCCATGATTAATTATTTCAGTAGGAGTATTATATTTGCCATTCCCAGACAGGAGATGTTTTTAGTGGCGATGCCTCCCCCTGAGGGAGGATCATCCATTCATTTGTACTATACAGAGGAGGAGACCTCTAAGGAAGTGGTGATACCACTTGATTCGATTACAGTCGTTAGAGAGTTCGCTGATGTATTCCAGGATATACCTTGATTACCTCCGAGTGGAGAGATAGATTTTGTTATTGATTTTACGTCGGGCACTCGGCCCATTTTCCCGCGCACCTTACCGTATGGCTACAGCAGAGATGAGAGAGCTAAGGGATCAGATAGAGCATTTATTGGGTTAGGGGTTCATCCGAAGGAGTACTTCGCCGTTGGGTGCCCCTGTGTTATTCGTAAAGAAGAGGGATGGATCGTTGAGATTGTGTGTAGATTACCGAGAGTTGAATAAGGTCACGATACGGAATAAGTATCCATTACCCCGAATCGATGACTTATTCAACCAGTTGAGAGGAGCTTCCTTCTTCTCAAAGATTGACTTGCGATCGGGATACCATCAGTTGCGTATCAAAGAACAGGACGTCTCAAGACTTCTTTCTTGACAAGATATGGTTCCTATGAGTTTCGGGTTATACCTTTTGGTTTGACCAACGCTCCAGCCGTGTTTATGGACTTGATGAATAGGGTGTTCAGAGAGTTCTTAGACCAGTTCATCATCGTTTTTATTGATGACATCTTGGTTTACTCCCAGACAGAAGAGGAGCACGTCGAGAATTTGAGGCAGGTTTTGCAGACACTACGCCAGAACGAGCTTTATGCAAAGTATGAGAAATGTGGATTTTGGCTGAAGGAGGTTCAGTTTTTTGGGCATATCATTTTAGACTGGGGGATATCTGTTGATCTGGGGAAGGTATTCGCGGTGAGGGAGTGGGGACAGCCCACGACGCCGACTGAGATCCGTAGGTTCTTGGGCCAAGTAGGATACTACAGGAGGTTTATTCGGGGTTTCTCAAAGATAGCGGTTCCTTTGACACATCTGACTCGCAAAGGTGTGCCATTCATCTGGAGCAATGCCTGTCAGTTGGAATTTGATGAGTTGAAGGACAAGTTGACCTCAGTTCCCGTGTTAGCATTGCCCAGGCCGGGAGTTGAGTATTTAGTTTACACCGATGCGTCCTTACAAGGACTTGGAGGTGTGCTGCAATAGGAGAGTCGGGCCATAGCTTATGCTTCCCGTAAGCTTAAGCCTCACGAGAGGAATCACCCCACCCACGACTTGGAGTTAGCAGCAGTCGTATTTGCTCTTCGAATTTTGAGACACTATCTCCTGGGGGAGATATTTCGGTTGTTCACAGACCACAAGTCTCTACAATACCTCTTCACGCAGAAGGAGCTGAATATGCGTTAATATCGGTGGCTTGAGTTTGTGAAGGATTATCAGTTCGATATATAGTATCACCCAGGGAAGGCTAACGTGGTAGCAGACGCGTTGAGCCATAGGCTAGTAGATGAGGTGGTCGAGGTGTGGAAAGCTAAGTGGAAGGAGTTGGGACACCAGGATGCAGTGATCTGATCATTCATGTTTGTGATGACTGTTACACCGTAGATTGTTATGAGAGTGATAAAGGCCCAGGAAAATGACTCGTTCTTTCAGGAACAGATAGTTCGATTACTAGCAGAGGGAGCCGAGTCCTACACCGTTAGTTCAGATGGGGGATTACACTTTAATGGGAGACTGGTCGTTCCGGAAGGGGAAGACTTACGACATGAGGTAATGGCAGAGTCTCATGTCTCATGGTTCGCGGTACACCCTTGTGGGGATAAGATGTACCAAGACATGAGACGACAGTACTGGTGGAGCGGGATGAAGAGAGATATCGCTGTGTTCGTTTTTAAATGTGCCACTTGTCAGCTAGTAAAGGTGGACCATCAGAAATTGGCAGGACTTCTACAACCATTAGAGGTTCTGACATGGATATGGGAGAGCATATCCACGTACTTTATCACGAGGTTACCTACGTCACAGAGGGGTCACGACTCCATATGGGTAATTATGGATCGGTTGACCAAAGTTGCTCATTTTCTACCCGTAAGGACAGATTACACTATGGGATAGTATGCCCAGATCTTCATTGCAGAGATAGTAAGACTTCACGGGGTGCCTCTAAATATCATGTCTGACTAAGATAAGATATTTGTTTCATGATTTTGGGAGAGTTTCCAGGAAGCCATGGGTACAAAGTTGCGGCTGAGTACGACATATCATCCGCAGACTGATGGGAAAACAGAGTGGACAAATCAGATGTTGGAGGACAGGTTGCGTATGTGCATCTTAGATTTTGGAGGTGGTTGGGAGCAGTACGTTCCACTGGTGGAGTTTGCTTATAATAACTCCTATCAATTCACCATTGGCATGGCTCCATTTGAGGCGTTGTACGGTAGACCTTGTCGTTCCCCAGCATGTTGGTTAGAGGTGGGGGATAACAAACTCCTTGGGCCGGAAGTGATTCAGGACACTTCAGCAAGGATAGAGATGATACATAGACGTATTCGGGTAGCTCAGGACCGGCCGAAGAGCTATGTTGATGCCAAGAGGTTCTTCAGAGAATTCAAGGTGAGGGACCAGGTGTTACTCAGAGTATCTCCGATGAAGGGGATCATGCATTTTGGGAAGAAGGGGAAACTGGCACTAAGATACGTGAGGCCATTTCCTATTATCGAGAGGATTGGGCCAGTCGCATACATACTTGGGTTACCGGAGCACTTGCATAGGATTCATGATGTGTTCCATATTTCCTCGCTAAGGAAATATCTTAGGGATGATTTGGACCATACTCACATTGCTTTAGAGGACATTGATCTTCATCCCGATAGTTCCTACGAGGAGGGGCCGATTGCTATTTTGGATCGAAGCGAGCAGAAACTGAGGTCGAAGATAGTACCGTTAGAACGTGTTCAGTGGCGGCATCATAATGCCGAGGAGTCCACATCGGAGCGCGAGGATGAGATGCGCGAGCGCTATCCGGAGTTAATTTTACCGGGTACTTTTTAGTTCCAAATTTCGGGACGAAATTCTGTTATTAGGGGGGAAGTATGTAATACCCCGTAATTTTATTAATTTATTTAAGGGATTAATTGAATTAAATTAGAATTAATTGGGAATTAATCCGGGTATAAATACTAGCGAGATGTGAGTTGGTATTTGATTACGATGTTAAAATTTAATATTTCTGAGTATGTATGGTAATACATGAGTATTGAAATTATTAAAGTTGTCGCGAGACTGAAATACGACAATTTGGAAATTTAGTTGGGACGTGCGTGTCAGTCGCGTCAGGAACGAAATTATTTAAATTAAAAAGTGAATTATATTTTTATCAACCGAATGTTCATTTTGAGTGCGCCAACGTGTCCTAAAGGGTCAAAATAGTCAGAAAACACTAGCCGAGGGTTTAGTTTGGGTCCCGGGGCACTTTTAGGACAAACCGGCAACCTAGAAGGGCATTTTGATAATTTTAAAAATATGGGAATTAAAACCCACGAATTTTAGGGTTAAATAATATATTACAAATGAACCCACTAAGTCCATTATCAGCATTAGGTGAGTTAGAGGGCTACAAGAGTTAAAGGGAGAGTTTGAAGAAGTTCCAAAAGAAACCTCCAACCACCATCACCATCCTTGAGAGAATACTGTAGAGAAAGGGGACAAATCAATCTTCATTCACCAACATCAACTCAGAAGAAACAAATCTAAGGCAAGTGTTTTGATGTCGTTATTTGCATTGAATATTTCCTCCATGTATAGTGTAGAAAACTGTTTATGTCTTGGAAATTTTGATGAAGAATACCCAATGGGATTATTTTGAAAAGTTATGATTTTGGGTAGGAATTTGCATGTAGAATGATTGTGGACGAATTTAATACACAAAACATAACTTTTGATGACCTGAAATCGGATTAATGAGGAGTCTTTTGATGAAATTAAAATTCTGGGTTCAAGTTCTTAGGGTTTGGAATAAGAATTAGGGATTTATGATTTTGGCATGTTAAAATTGTAAGATTTGGCCGAAAAGCATGTTAAGGAATTATCTAGGGGGACTAAAAATAGTTTTCATACATTAAAAACGTATTTGGATAGTCTTAGGGTGGATTTAGAGAAGAGGAGAAAGAAGAAAAATCGAATTTGGAAAATTCTGGGCGCAGTCTGCCATCTCGTTAGAAGACCTGCCCAAGTCGTTCGAACGACCTTGTTCGAACGAGCTTCTAACGAGATGACAGTACCCCTTCTAACGAGTTGGTAGTTCGTTCGAAGCCTTTTGTTCGAACGACACTCGTTCGAACAACCTCATTCGAATGAGACTTCTAACGAGTTGATAGAATGGCTTTTTTGGCCTGATTTTATTTCAAATGTCCTGTAGACTTATTTAATGGAGTAATAACCTTCACTTATTGACTAGTGAGTATATTTGGGAGATTGGGGTACGTTGAGGAGTAAAACCTAGAACCTTGTAGAAAATCGAATGACCCTTATGAATTAGGAAACGAGAGCCTAATTACGACGTGAGAAGGGTTGACAACTTTAATGTATATAAACCGGGGACTTATAAGTGTATGATATTAAAAGATGATACAAGAACGAGAAGTATGCCTATATTAATAAATTGAGATATCTAAGATGTGTGAAAGCTTAGTATATGTAGTTATCTGTGTATAACATACCTACCATACTTTCTATCATGGAAGGTCGGCGTTCGATCAGGGCCATCTAATCTTTGTGTGCCTACGGGGGCATTTAGATTGGTACCTCGAGGACCTATGTCAGAGAAGGACTCATTAAGAATTTAATAAGTCTGCAGATCATGGGAGCGTAGGTATGTGCGTGACGCATGTGATGTGAACTATGTTCGCCTCCATTATGTGTGATTGTTGTCAGTTGAGAATGATTCCTGAGAGATTTGGAATGCGTGGTCCTAATGTACGTGATGTACCGGATTTGATACCAGAGTATGTGGGCACCGCAGTTTAGCCTCGGGGTGCTAGTATTGTATATTTATGATGAGAATAATATACTGTAAATTGAAATGCACTGTCATGTATAAATGTGAGTATAATTAATATCAACGTTTTCGTAAAGATAAAAATGGAAACCCTCTAGTAAGTAGTATTACTAATATGGGAAACCGAGAAGAAATGTAAGACACTCTGTTTAAATGAAGATGCCGGAATTAAATCTTGAATCGTATTATGATGTTAGATTTTATATTAGACTAGTTAAGTATGAGAATAACTAGAATGGGTATGGGTACGATAGGAGTGCACAATTAGTTGAGAGGTGAGGAACTCATGTGAGCGCACACACTATCATGTACTTTATATTCACTGTTTAATGATATTAAACACTTGCTATTTTTAAACTGTTTTCACCATCGGGCTCTGACCCTTTTTCTTTCAAATCTATTTTTTTAAAACCTTTTAGGTGCCCAGCCACAAGGACACCAAGCATAGGAGTTCCATTCAGGTGACGTACTGTAGCTGCTGTGGAAGTTACAGGATCTTGAAAGTAGACGCCTCCATTTTCGATATTGACTCTATATTATCATATTTTCTCATCTGTTGGGCATGTCGCCCTATTTCCTTTTAGAGATACTCTATCTATTCAGTTGTTTCAGATTTTTGGGTTGTTATTAATTTAGTGATGCGGATTTGGTATTTGTTTATTTCAATACTCAGATTCTTGTGAGGAGTTTTCCTCCAGATTAATTATTATTTTATGGTTATTCTATTGTGACTATGTTGTGGTAGTTATGTTAGCATTTCATAATCTAATTATTGCATGTTAATCGGATTTAATTAAAATTGATAACTCACTTTTTAAATATTAGGTGGCTAGTAATGTTTAAAAATGTTTCGACACTAATGCTATGAACTGAACCAACTTGGCATTTTGTATTAATTTGAATAAAGGAGTAGCTACCCGGTTTTTGATTAGTCGGGGTGTCACAATATATATATATATATATATATATATATATATATATATATATATATATATATATATGTGTGTGTGTGTGGGGGGGGGGGGGGTGGGTGGGTGGGTGGGTGTGTGTGTGTTGGGGGTGGGGTGTATAATGTCATTCACTAAGCTTATGTATCTTACACTCCTATAATGTTTATATTTCAGGCCTATCATTTGGATCTTACTGTGATGTTTAGGACTTTTAAAAGGAGGATGGATGCAATGTTGCATGGATTGAATATCAACCAACTTTTTATACATGTTAAACTAACAATATTTTTCTATGAAAAGTCGTTTTAATATTTTGTAAATTATATTTAAAGTTGGTTATGTTTTCTTATAAACATACCTTTGAAACAAACTCGTGTTTTGTTTTCCAAGAGTATTACAATTTTATCCATGTTTGAGGGAATATATATATACATCATGAGTATAATTTTGATTAATTAAGGCATGGTGTCACACAAATATGTCGAGGTTTTCGATTGGAACTAGTAACGTGACCAAATTGTCACCCCCCCCCCCCCCAACACCAAAAGGGTCACACTGGAGTCATAGTTCTTGACCGTGAACAACGTGTCACCCTTGGATGAGAGCATAGACTAGGTCATGATCAATATTTCATGGTGATGGTTTTGGACCCTTACCACATTAGTTATGGTAAAAAAATTGTGACCACCTAGTCGTGACTATTTCTAATTTTTTGTGTAATGCTTCATCCATAAACTAGGAAAAGAGACAATGACCTCCAGCAATGTTGCAATAGTCCAAGGGACATGAGTACAACTCCATAGTCACGCATGGAGGAGTGTAATGGATGTTAAAGGCCTCTATGGTGTTTAAGTTGACGATGCAAACCATTTTTATAAACAAATAATATAAAATTTGAAGAAAAAAAGGATATTTCGAGAACAAATTATAGAAAAATCAAGAGTATAAGTGAATAAGAGAAACTTACAAAGTGTATTGGCCCAAAAAGATCTTTAGAACACTGAAACACAAATAGAAATGCTAGATAATGAACCAAATTGGTAGTGAATGAATTATTAGTGGGTTGGAACATTTTCAAAGCAATTACCATCATTAATTCGCACGACCCCAAATGACGGTTGGCACACGCAACCTCCCTTTAGTCTTAGGGTATCGAATTACTAGCGCACCCTTGAGAAGATGTGTCATATTAATATAGTGACCTTTAAATATTAATCGGGAAGATGAAATCACCAAATTCAAACATAAGTGACCACAATATCCTCTGACCGTTGGCATTTATGGGAAACCAACATTGTTAGTAACCACGAGTTGGATTTATCTATAAGGTCAAGCAAACCTCTACACCCTCAACTAGATTCGAAGCTTTGGAGGCAATTGTGAGGGAAAATTCGATCACTTATGAGGGCTTGACACGTGTTCATTGATTTTGTCAAAGACCTCATATGAAAAGATAAGTACAGTTGAGGTTGACCTGCGAAAATCTAAGAGTTAGATATTGTCGAGCGCTCTATGTAGCTACTTCAAGTGATATAGTGCTGGAATGACTCAAATTTATTTGTTTTCCTTCTATAAATGTAGCCCTCACTTTTGGGAAAAGGGGAATGTAATCATTGTCATTAAAAAAAGATTAATAAGAAGAGAGCTTTACCCCTTGATATAGGTAGATTGTTGTACCTTGTAAATATTGTTCTTTGGTGATTATGTGTGCTCTATATTTGTCCGACTTCAATTGTGTTGAATAATTATCCATACGATTTTACCACCTACACTGCTCTTGATACTATTGAGTATACTTTTAGGGTTAATTGGATTTTGACCCAAATTAATTCTTTGTAATTGTGTATAATCACCGTAATTTTTATATCTTGGCTTTGTCACCCAAAATGACTTTTAACAGCCCAAAAAATGTCACAAATTTTTTACCAAGTATTTTTGCGACACTTTTTGCATCACTAAAAGTCATTTTGGATGTCAACCCCTTAGAAATGGAAATGTTGGGTGGAAAGTCAATATGAAAAGTTAATAGGGATCAAAACTAAGTAACCCTATTATTTTTTATTGTGACTCCGCAAAAGAAATTTTAAAATCCCTTTTAATTTACTCGTGTAGGATTGAGACAAGTTAAAGGAGAGAAAACTAGTTTCTTAGACATAATTACGAGCTATATAAAATGAAGAATTATGGTTTAGCCTCATTTAAAAAAACATATCTCGCACCGATCCTCTATTTTTTTGACATTGTAATCAGCATTATAACCTCCTCTAACAACATCTATTTTTATGTATCTTTTTTCCTTAATGAATGAAAAGTTCCATATTGGTTATTACAGAACCATCATCTAAAAAATTGGGATCACTAGCAATTAAATATTCATAAATAAGGCTAAATATTTGTGTTCCCAAATATTTGCTATCACGATATAAGGACATGCTTTATGGGGTAAACGCCCAAACCGGCGAGTTCCAATGTTTTGAATATTAGTTATTGTAAAAAATAAAGTCCCAAAGTTATCTTAAGGGTTGTGTGAAACTGTAATGGTGGAATAATATATTACAAAATAAAACATTCTTAAATTTAATCAATTATGAAAAAAATTATTCACAAGTATTCGATCAAAGGTGACTATGAAGTATTCATCTCTCTCTCCCTCTCTCTCTCTCTCTCTCTCTCTCTCTCTCTCTCTCCATAAATATATATATATATATATATATATATATATATATATATATATATATAGGGAGAGGTTCAAAACGGAACCTAAAAGATGAAAATTTTAATGAACGTTAACAAAAAAACACCTTAACAATCTATTAATTTTAATTCATATGTTGTAATTAGTCCGCGCTAGTGCAACGGACACACGTGTGACACACGGGTGGTGGAGAGTAAGGTGCGTGTATTAAAAAACACGCGTGGTTGTCGCTGGCGCAGACCAATTACAACATAGGAATTGAAATTAATGGGTTGTTATGATGTTTTTTATAAATGTTGCGAACCAATGTTGCGAACCAAAGGACCAAACTTTTTAATGAACCTATTAAGACATTAGAAAATAACCCAATTAATTTTAATTCCTATGTTGTATTTGGTCCGCGCCAGTTGCAACGAAAACGTGTGTCGATCCTTCCCCAGCCCACCACCGCCCCAACTCGCCACTCCTACCCCCTGTGTCAAACACAAATGTTTGACAAAGACCTTCTTATTTTTTTAAACAACGAAGAGTTTCTCCAAATATTTATATTCCAAGTCACACGCATTTGTTTTTGGGTGGATCAAGGGTTGCCCAAGTCAGTTTCGAGTATGGAGCAGGCATTGGGTTCGCTGGAGTTTATAGCAGTTGGGTCGTGGGTTGCTGCCCGGATTGGTTAGGTAGTGGGTTTAGAAGAAGTTTGGGTTTTGTCAATGGAGATGAGATGTTGTCGATTTTTTCTTCCGGAGATGGGGCTAGACAGGCCCGAGGTCGGGTTAAGTTGTTTGGGTTTGGATGGCGCTGGTAATGGGGGACAAGGGTTTTCAATGGGATGAGGTTGGAGGTGTAAAGGATTGGTCGGACATGAGGTATAAAGTGAAAGGGTATGGATCAGCTCCGGATCGCCGGTGGTTTCGCTACCGGAGTAAAAGTTGGTAGGCTCAAGGGATGTAGGAGGTGGCCTGAGTTAAATGGGTATTAAGGTTGAGTTTTGTTTAGAAATGGGGTAAGGTTTGTCATTTTAATTCCGGTGGGAGGGTGAGCGGGTTGAGGATTGATCGATATGTGTGTTCATTGCCGCTGACCAAATACAACAAAGGATTTAAAATTATTTGAATTATTTTTTAATGACTTTATAGGTTCGTTAAAAAGTTCAGTCTTTTGGTTCGCTTTTGAATCTCTCTCTCTCTCTCTCTCTATCTATCTATCTATATATATATATATATATAATAACATAGGGAAATTTTTGAAAATGTACACATTTCTAATGGTCCGGATGAGTGCCACCTCCTTACATATTTTAATGGTTGAGATCATATGTACTTTCTTTTTACAATCCTACCCCTCAACTATTTGATTCCCCCCCCCCCCCCTTTGTACTTAACAACCTTACCCTTCAATTCAAAAATTGGGGCCTTTGGGGGAAAGCACACGTGTGTTGAGTTTCCCCCTACTTTTCTACCCAAACATTCTCTCACCTCACTCTCTCTTCCGTTTCCTCCCTTCCCAAAAGAAGACCCAATCCGCCTCCCCCCCTCCCTCCGTCCCCACCCGTCGCCAGGTAAGATCCCCCATCTCCCCTTCCCCATGCACACACACACGCGCGCGCACACATAAAGACACACACAACCACACACCTGCAATCACACACGCACACTCACACGCAGTCACTCACGTACACACGCACACACGCAAACATGCACACATAAACACACACACGCAGTCATTTTCTGGGTTCATTGGGTGCCGATTACGGGTTCTATGTTTTTTTGAGGGGTGCCTATTTGGGTAGAGTATATCTATCATGAACTTAGACATATTTGATTTATTTTTTTCTGGATCGAGCAGGTATGTTCCAGAAGGTCTGATTGAGAAGGTCTGAATATGTGTAAGTAATGGGGGTTTGGCAACTAATTTTATCTTTTCTCTTGCTTTTTATTTGGATGTCTTGGCTAAGTTGAGTGATTTTGAAAATTCGTACTTACTTTACAGGCCTGTAGGTTTTAGAATATAGGATAGTGATTATTTTAATTTCATATTTGATTTTAATGTATCTTACCCCTATACAAATCCCTATTTTATTTTCTTAATCAAAGTCTGTTGTGCTTTTAGCCTTCGAAAGACTATTTAGGTTGAATGATGTTATCGGACTTAATGTTGCTATTAGAAAATTAATGGGAGTTTGGTTATATATCAGACCTAAGTTAAAGAGATTAACATGTCCTTTATTGGTACACAGAAGAAATGCAAGGAATCACTGATGATCAGATCTAATCGGTTCGAGTTTGTGGCTGTTTATCACTACTGAGCAGAAAATAGAAGCAGAGCATATTCATAACTCAGCCATGATCGTCAAAGTAGGTTTTGTGCACGGAGGCAGTCTCCCTTGATGGACTGGAATGTAAAAACTTACGACAGAGTATGATTTTGGAAGTGGTATAATTGGGGAGGTTTGTTGTCTGTCTTAAATATTTTCTTACTATTTGCCGTCAACATGTTGTTCGGACAGAGACGGGAGTTCCACCAGTCTTTCATATTTTAACTCAACTCATTGCAAAAATGATGCTTTTAGTATCAGTCTTTACTATTTTAAGCAAATATGGTTTCACTTTTGGTAATGATTCTCCTTTTATTAAGGTTAAGTTTGTATTAATTTTGCTTAACAGGTATATATAACTTTTGTCTTTGTTGATGTTTTTTTATCAAAACTAAAACTACCTTTTTTCTATTGCACTCTTTGTTAATGCTTTATAAGTATCTATTATGCAATCTATACAATGAGAGCACATTTATGTTCTTTGATGTTATTTGAAAATACATTGTATTTTAAAAACTTTTCAATTATTTCCTTAAGATGATTTACCACGTTCTATAAATAACTATAGCGAACATAACTGATTTCCAATCATAATAGAAGTTTTTGAAATTGACCAAACCCACTGGTGTTTTCATTTATTGTAGCATCATAGATTTATAGGATTATTTCTATTGTGCTCTCCTCATATGCCTATGTTATTTTTGCCAAAAAGGCGTACCATGAGAATATTTCATTAGCAGCGATAATACATACTGCCACAGGTCAATGTTTTTGTTTTTGAGATCATACATACTGCCTCAGGTCAATGTTTTTGTCTTTAAGATCATATATACTGCCTCAGGTTGTTCCTATATGCCAGTGTTCATGAAGAATTGAAGATGACCATGTTTCAGACACCCAATTTCGACGAGCTGCACTGAGCTACCACCTGCCTTAGGTTGTTCCTATATGTTGTTTAATGATCGTATCTATATACTAATTCTCCAAAGTCGGATGCATCAAGCCACCAAAGAGATAAAGATTTGACAACTTCAAGTAGAATGGTTTGGGGTCCAATTACTTTCATTTATGTTAAGATTTTATTATAATTAATAGGCTTGAGTATTATTGTTCATCTTCATATGGATCGAGGCTAACTTTAATTTAGGTTTGGGGTTGATTTGTGAATATTGTTCATCTTCGTATGGATCAAGGCTTACGTATTATCAACACTTCTTTCTCATTTTACTTTTTTTGTGTAACAGGTCAGCGGGACAGCGGCATCTTCTCTGCATTGATGTATAGCAGTGCATTTGATGCACTGCATTGATATATAGTATTGCATTTAATGTATATCAGTGCACATTTGATGTATAGAAGTGCACATTTGAGTTATTTGTGTTCTCAACCTCATGACACATATTAAATCAACTAAGATATTCAATACATCGTTTGTTGTAATTCATGGGCATCTGTTTTGGTTTCCTGTCGCAACTTAGATCAGTTACAGTTATGATGATGACATGGTGGATGAAGAACTCCTTTAAAGCTATGATGAAGGCATGGTGGATTAAGAACTCCATTAAAGCTATTGATGGTTTTTTATTAGTTTAAAAAAATCGAACCCGAATCTAATAACTATCATCTTGATTTTTGGTTTGTTTATCAGGTATATACTATGGTTTGCACTACCGACTCAATTTTTTGTTTATTTATCAGGTATATAATTTTTTCCATATGATATTACAACTATGGTTTTAATGTAATAGTTTGGTCAAATTTCTTTTAGGTGTGGGTTTTGGGTTCAAAGCATCGCGCGTATTGGGTTTTAGGGTTTTAGGGCTTGCTGGCATTTTTTTTTATTCTTATTAGTTGTTATATATAATATGTTTATTGATTGTTTCAGATTATATATAACAACATACAAGTAGTTAAGTTTTCACATCTGTTTTTATGTGCAGTCCACATCATTAACATCAATTTATTTATGAAAACTTCTTACTTCAAATACATTGTATTTGGTATGCAATTCATTTTGGTATGCAACTCGTATTGGTATGAATTTCGTTCTGCAACTGAAACCTTAGGTTGGATATTCATAAGAAATTATTTTAAATCATGGTATTTCTTATCATATTGGTTCGACCTTGGGTTGGATATTCATAAGCAACTGTTTTATTCAATACTATGGAATTCATCTCTTTGATGATGATAAAGGTCTTGACATGCATTTTTTTTTGGTTATTTACTATATAGGCACTAATGCAGTACTACTTCCTTTGTATATTCAGTTGTTGTAAACAATAATAATATTATTTCAGTTTAAAATATCAATGAAGTTTTGAATAGTGAGATATTCCCCAACTGCTGGCTCAGAAAAAGAATTCAAACAAAGCACGAGTTAGATTTGCATGACTTGGGAAAACATGCGAGTTGGAGTCGTGGCGCACATGTTTTTGGAAATTATGCAGATTTAGTTCATTTTAGTTTATGAAGATTTAGTCACTAAGTATTGAATTGCAGTAGTTTGTATTTCAGGTGTTTTATGTAGATATAGTTTAGTTTAATTCCATGATTTAGTTCAGTTTAGTTTAATTCCATGATTTAGTTCAATTTATGCATAATTTTTGAAATGTTGGCTAAAAAAAGTATTCGAACAAAGCATGACTTTGGTTGGCACAACTTTGGAATATATGCGAGTTGGAGTGAAGCACGCGACATTGGAAATTATGCAGATTTAGTTCATTTCAGTTTATGCAGATTTAATCACTAAATATTGAATTGCAGTTATTTTGTTGGACTAGATTCACTGTACAAACAGAATATTTGACAAGTTTAACCCCAACTGACAACAATTGGTAAGCCATTTTCATAGAAAATGCTTCACAACGCGCGAGACATTGGAGACGTAATATTTTATATGCTTTAAATACATATGGTAATTACTTATGTTTGGGCCAACGACATATGCTTAGATTTGATTATTTTGAAATTTTGAAAAACTCGTAAAGATGAGTTTTTGGGTTTAGTGCTCAGTTTGGTAAAAGAAAGATGAATATGATTTGATTTGTTTGTTCTTATATGCAATTCACTGCTTTGTTTAATTTTTTAGTTCTAATATATGATTTGATTTTCTTCTTATATAATTTTATTGGACTTATATGATTTGATTGGCCTGATGGCTATTTTTGGCGCTGATAGAGGGATCGAAATCGGCTTTTAAGTCAATAGTTCCTTTTTTCATTACATATTTGGCTCATGTAAGGTTTTTTCTTCAGTTTTTTTGCCTATTTTGATTTGCTTCTTAGACATTTCTGGATAATGTCATTTTTCTGGGCACATGAAATCTAAATTATTCTACTTGATGTCTAAAGAACTCTATTTTTTCTTCACTTTTATGGGCACGAGTGATACTTTGAATTTTTTTTGTTATGGACTTCGCGATTACGTTCGTCCGAAACTTTGCCGTTTCACGATTACGTACACACGCACACACGTACACACAAGCACACACACACACACACAACTCTCACTCATCTTCTCCCCCTCCACTGCCCCCAGCTCCCTTTCCTCCCCCCTTCTCCACTCACACACACACACACGTGCACATAAACACACACACACAACTCTGCCTCATCTTCTCCCCCTCCTCCGTCGCCCCCTGTCCCGCCCCATCCCCCTTCCCCACTCACACACGCACAACATATATGCAATGCATAAATGAAATCTGCATATATGCAACCCCCTCCCCCGCCCCCTTCGTAGCCCCCGCTCGCCCCTGGTAAAATCCCTCCCCACTCACACTCATACACAAACACACACACACAACTTTCCCTCATCTTCTCCCCCGTCACCACCCCCTGCCCCATCCCCTACCCCCTTCCCCGCTCACACACGCACACAAACACACACACACAGCTCTCCCTCATCTTCTCCCCTTCGTCTCCCCCGCCCCGCCCCCTCCCCCCTTACCTACACACACACACAGAGAATATATGCAATGCATATATGCAATCTACATATATTCATAATGCATAGATGCAACCCCCTCCGCAACCCCTCCCGCCCCTCTTAAAATCCCTCTCCCCCCCGCTTCCCCACTCACACACACGCACATAAAAACACACACACACACAACTCTCCCTCATCTTCTCCCCCTCCACCACCCCCCGCCCCATCCCCTCCCCCGTCCCCACTCAAACACGCACACACACAGCTCTCCCTCATCTTCTCCCCCTCCACTGCCCCCTTCCCCGCCCCCTCCCCCTTCCCCACTCACACAAGCACACACATGCACACACGAACATGCACACACACACCCAAATATCACACCCACCCACATTGTTACCTACAGCTGAAAAAAAGGTACCCCGCCCCCTCCGCCCTTCCCCACTCACACACATGCACACACACACAAATCTCACACCCAAACAATTTCCTCTTCCCAATAATTTCGATGACAGTTGCCGACGAAATTGATGTCCCAGCCAAGGCATATATGCATACCACATATATGCAGCTGCATATATATATATATACACATTGTTACCCACTTTATTGTTACCCACTTTTCAGCTTCACTATAATAATCGAATAACATGGCTAGGAAATTACTATAAATCTTCTTTTCCTTGGATGAAAATAAGATTAGGATGAAAAAATCTCATGTATGTTACTGATTGTATATTTACTTATGTGATTGTATCTTTGTTCGAGAAACTGATTAATTATGTTTATTGTTTGTCAAATCGTATAGAAAACTGAGAGGGAGAGAGTGATAATGGCGAGAGGTGGGAAGAAGGATGGGAAGACAGTCGTAGTAGCACCTAATCCAGAAGGAGATGAGTGAAAAAGACTTAAAAGAATTGCAATTTCGAAAAAGATATTCTCCGATGCTCCCACAAAGGCCTGCTCAGTTTCTCTCACCCCATCCAAAATGGTGGTCAAACACCATGGCACAAACATTTTGAGGAAGTCCCACAGAAAGAATAAATTCATATTCTCCTTTCGCGGCTTTCTATCTCCCATCTCCAAATTTGTTTTTTTTATATTGTTGGATTTGTTGTTACCCTTTAAATAGGGTGAATAGTCCAATAAACAATGGAGACTATGCCCAATTTTTTTAAAATATTAACACTTTGTTTTTTTGAGACACAATGAATTTGATTGATGAATATTGTATATTTCATTTTATATGTGAATTTGATTGAAGAATTTAGACAATTTGGATGTTGGACTATTTGTTATTTTTTAAGCAAGGTGAATAGTTCCATAAACAAAGGAGATTATGCCCAATTTTTTTAAAAATTTAACACTTTGTTTTTTTGAGACACGATGTGAATTCGATGGATGAATATTGTATATTTTGTATTATATGTGAATTTATTTGATGAATCTAGATTGTTTGAATGTTATTGGACTATTTGTTGTTTGTTTTAAAATTACACTTCGAATTTTTTGCGTTTCGCTGTTACGTACTTTGAAAATTTGTTGTCGTTTCGCGATTACTTACTTTGGAAAATTTCTTCGTGCCTTCAGGCACGGGCATACACTAGTGTGTGTGTGTGTGTGTGTGTATATATATATATATATATATATATATATATATATATATATATATATATATATATATATATATATATATATACATAATTTATTTAATTTTTTAGGTTTGGTACTCCAATTAGTAGTGGGTTTATCTCATCTAGTTGAGAAATAGTATCATGTGTGGACAAGGATGGAGCAAAATGAGGATGAATAAGTGCCGAAGCTATGGCTTTTAATCATGAGAATTATTAAATGAAATTGCTTTTAATTGTGGGATTAATTAAATTAATTTGGGATGGAAAATTAATTCGGATTTAAATATCTAGCGAGACGAGAGTTAGTATTTAAATATGATGATAATGTTGAATATTACTTAGTGATTATGGTAATATATGATTATTAAATTTATTAAAATTATCGTGAGTTGAATATACGGAAGTTTCGGTAATTTAGTTGGGACACGCGTGTTAGTCGTGTCAGGACCCAATTTAATGTATTTAAAAGTATTTATTTTTTATGTCATTCGTAAAAGCTTTTTGAGTGCGCCAATGTGTCCAAAAGGGTTGAAATAGTTAGAAAACACTAGTCGGGGGTTTAGTTTGGGTTCCGGGGCATTTTTAGGCCTAACCAGCAACTCGAGGGGGTATATTAGTCATTTTTATTTTTGGTGAATAGTGACCCACGAAATTTAGAAAGCTTTATCAGTCAATAGGTTAGAGCCTTAGGTTTTTCATCACCAAGATTCACAGACGGCCATTAGAGATGAAGTGGAGGAAGTTACCAAAGGAGAACCACCATCTTTGAACTTTTTGCACCACCGTTACCACCATCGGATAGATCGAAAAGAGATAAGCATTTCTATATCATCTACTTCAGAGGATCAGAATATTCATTACCAGGAAAGTGATTTAACTTGCAATAAATTAGTGCATATATCATCCATGTTATATTAGAATAGGAGAATAACCTTGAATAATGATAATTGAATGGATTTAAAGAATTGAAATCGTAATCTGGGTAGGTTTTGCATGTAGATTAACTTATGGATTTTAGCAGCCACGAAATCACGATCCAAGTCTAGAGAACTATGAATTTGTAATGAATTATATAGTGTTCTTGAAGAAATAGGAGAACTGGGGTTTTTATATGAAAATTTATGTAAATTGAACCAAGAATTTGATGTCCCATTTTGATTTGATGATTCTAAAACGTTGGAAATTATGCAAACATGTTGGTAGGATTATTAGTATACTTGGCTAGGAGTTTGGGACGTTATAATGGATAATTAGAAGTGTAAAAAGAGGAAACCCATAACTGCTAAAGAAAATTCTGGGCAAATACCTATTTGATCGATCGATCGACCCCTTTTTTTCGATCGGTCAACCTCTTCTGATTTTTAGTAATTGTTTCCCTTTAAGGTTTAAGGAAAATCCCAAAGCCAGTAATGATTTTTAGGGTGATTAATATGATATTATGGGAATTAATTAAGGTCAGTAAGGTCTTACTTGAACATTAGGGAATTGAATACTATTTCTTACGAGGGACTACCGAGTGAGGTACGGTTAAAAATCGTTCGAATTGAAACTATAATAAGAATAAATGCTGAGGTAAGGATAAGAACAGTAACTTAGGAGCTTTAAGTTACTGAGATAACATTAGAAACTAATACGAGACCTAGTAAACTTTTGGGGTAGGTTTAGGTACTCAAATTGATACGACGAGAGAGTTATCAAGTTAAATATATAATACGTATGATGTTCGGGATAAACTTGCTACACACGAGACTTACTAGATAGAATGTGGATATCTATATTGAAATATGATTACTAAGGTTGTCTGAATGCCTAGTGAATGGATTTCTTATGTGTACGTCATACCTACCATACTTTCTATCATGGGAGGTCAATTTTCGAAAAAAGGGCCATCTTATCTTTGTGTGCCTTTGGGTGGATTTCGATTGGTACCTTAAGGACATAGGACTATGAATGACTTATTTGTGAGTTGATAAGTCAACTGACCATGGGAGTGTATGTATGTGCGTGACCCATGGGTATGTGAACTATGTTCGCCTCCAATATATGTGATTTGTTTTAAGACGGTTCCTAAGTGATTCGGAACACGTGATCCTTACGTATGTAATGTACATGGATTTAATAGCAGAGTATGTGTGCACCGCAGCTTAGCCTAGGGGTGCCATATATGTACGGTGAGTGATATATATATATATATATATATATATATATATATATATATATATATATATATATATATATATATATAGTTGTGACTGGTTCACTGTTGCTTAGTATATGTGAATAGCTAAGATATTTGAATGGGATTAGAATGTGAGAATTTAATTAACACTTGAGATAAGTAATATAATGATTGTGAATATGGGTTATGAATATAACTTGTTGGGCGTTACGAGTAGATACCCTATGATAAAGTGCAAAAGCGTGAATGGTATAGACTAGTTAGTTAGCGGCATAACTAGGATGGGTTTAGGGAATACGTTAGGCGTGCACATTAGTTGAGAGATGAGAAGCTCATGTGAGAGTACGCAACTAACATGTTTATAATATGTGTTGTTTAATTATAATTTAAACACTTGCTAAACTTTTAAACTGTTTTCACCTCAGGCTCTGACCCATTTTCTTCTAAATCTATTTTGTTTGGTAAAAACATTTTAGGTGCCCAGCCACGGGGATGCCAAGCATGGGAGTTCCATTACATGGACATGCTATAGCTGCAGTGGAAGTTACAGGATTTCGGTATTAGACGCCTTCATATTTTACTTGATTCTACTCAGGGTTACTCATCTGTTAGGGCATGTCGCCCATTTCCATTTAGAGATAGCATTCTCAGACTTTTAGTTTTATTTCCGATGTTGGTTTATTTATTCAGCCTCTTATATCGGGACTTTAGTTTACTCTAGTATTATTATTGTAGTGTTTACTCCAGACTCGATTTATTTTTTTCGTTGATTATTCATTTGAGATTGTTTATGCGATTCATGGGTGTTGACTTAATTACTTGGATTATGTTAACTTAATTAATAAAATTTGGCATCTCTCTTTTTAAATATTAGGTGGCTAGTAATAAATTATATTTTTTCGATAGTGATGCTACAACTGATCCAACTTGATATTCTGTATTAATTTCTTAAAGGAGTAGCTACCTGGTATTTAATTAGTCGGGGTGTCACAAAAAGGTATGTGTAAAAAAGTAAATTTAAAATTTATTGGGGAATATATATAAATAACCAAGCTTTAAAACCTTAAACCTATTTTTGAAACCCTTAAAAAAAACAACAAGAAATTCTCAAACTCTTTTATTTTCATGACAATTCCTTAAAGCCTCACCATTTCCTCCCCCTCCTCCGTGTTACCTCCTCCTCTCCTTCGTGTCCGTCCATTCTTCCTTCTTTTCCCCTTTGGTTATATATATATATACTAGTGTATGCCCATGCCTGAAGGCACGACGAAATTTTCCAAAGTAAGTAATCGCGAAACTACAACAATTTTTCAAAGTACGTAACAGCGAAACGCAAAAAATTCGAAGTGTAATTTTAAAACAAACAACAAACAGTCCAATAACATTCAAATAATCTAGATTCATCAAATAAATTCACATATAATACGAAATATACAATATTTATCCATCGAATTCACATTGTGTCTCAAAAAAATAGAGTGCCAAATTTTTAAAAAAATTGGGCATAATCTCCTTTGTTTATGGAACTATTCACCCAACTTAACAAATAACAAATAGTCCATCATCCAAATTGTCTAAATTCTTCAAACAAATTCAGATAAAAAATGAAATATACAATATTCAGCAATCCAATTCACTCTGTCTCAAAAAAACAAAGTGTTAATTTTTTTAAAAAAATGGGCATAGTCTCATTTGTTTATTGGACTATCCACCCTATTTAAGGGTTAACAACAAATACAACAATATAAAAAAAATTCCAAATTCGGAGATAGGAGATAGAAGTCCGGGAAAGGAGAATATGAATTTATTCTTTCTATGGGACTTCCTCAAAATGTCTTTGCCGTGTTGTTTGACCACCATCTTGGATGGGGTGAGAGAAACTGAGCAGGCCTTTGTGGGAGAATCGGAGAGCATGTTTTTCAAAATTGCAATTCTTTTAAGTCTTTTTCACTCATCTGCTTCTGGATTAGGTTCTACTACGGCTGTCTTCCCATTCTTCTTCCCACCTCTTGCCATTATCACTCTCTCCCTCTCAGTTTTCTATACGATTTGACAAACAATAAACATAATTAATCAGTTTCTCGAACAAAGATACAATCACATAAGTAAATATACAATCAGTAACATACATGAGCTTTTTTTCATCCTAATCTTATTTGCATCCAAGGAAAAGAAGATTGATAGCAATTTCGTAGCCATATTATTCGATTATTGTAGTGAAGCTGAAAAGTGGGTACCATTGCATATATGCATATTCATATATATATGCAGCTGCATATATGCAGTATGCGTATATGCCTTAGATGGGACATCAATTTCGTCGACAACAGTCATCGAAACTATTGGGAAGAGGAAATTGGTTGGGTGTGAGATTTGTGTGTGGGTGCATGTGTGCGTGTGTGTGTGCATTGTGTGAGTGGGGAAGGGGGGAGGGGAAGGGGTAGGGGTAGGGGTACTTTTTTTCAGGCGAAGGTAACAATGTGTGTGGGTGTGAGATTTTTGTGTGCGTGTTCGTTTGTGCAAGTTGTAATACCCCGTATTTTTGTGATATTTATTTATGGGATTAATTGAATTAAATGTGTATTAATTGAGAATTAATCCGGATAAAATACTAACGATTTGTGAGTTGGTATTTGATTATAATGCGTATATATGGCAATATATGAATATTGAGAATATTAAAAATTATCGTGAGATAGAAATACGACAATTTGGAAATTTTGATGGGACGCGTGTGACAGTCGCGCCAGGAACATTATTTAATTAAAAAAGTGAATTTTTATTTTTATTAACCGTATGGTCATTTTGAGTGCGCCAACGTCTCCGAAAGGGTCGAAATAGTCAGAAAACACTAGCCGGGGGTTTAGTTTGGGTCCCGAGGCATTTTTAGGCCATACCGGCAACCCAAAAGGGTAGTTTGGTAATTTCAAAATTTTGGGAATTAAAACCCACGAAAATTAAAAGTTAAAATCTGATTTAGTCTTTACCCACTAAACCCACTAACAACACTAAATGACTTAATGGGCTACGGGAGTTATTGGAAGAAATTTTAAGAGGTTCCTAAGGCAACCTCTAAACCACCATTGTCATCTTGGAGAAGAACTTGTAGAGAGAGAAAGAGAGAGGAGAATTCTGCAGAGATAGAGAGAAAGCAATTCAACCTTCTTCAACCAACAACAAAAATCTGGAACATAAGGCAAGTGATTTAATTACAATTGATTCAATGTTATGTTCTTCCATGTTTAGGGTAATTATCGAATTTGTCTTGGAAGATTGATACAAACCCATGAATTTGAGGATTAAAACTATAAACCATGTTAGGATTTGCATGTAGACATATTCTGGACGAATTATGAATTCAAAATATAACCCTTGATGATCTAAAAAAATGGATTTAAGAATAGAATTATTAGTGTTCTTGAAAGAAATAGAAAACTAGGGTTCTTGATGAAGTTTTGATCCAAATAAAGTCCTTGGTTGATGATTTATTGGTTTTAGGACGTTAACAATGTTGTAGGATGGTTGTATGATGATATTATAACGTTAGATTAGAGTTTCATGCATTATAATGGAGTTTTGGGACGATTTGAGGACTGCAAAATGAAGCAGTCCGTAGCCTATCTGGTGCAATCGATCGATCGACATTCATTAGTCGATCGATCGACCACCATCGATCGATCGATGTTCAAGGTCGATCGATCGACCTTCCCAGAATGAGTAAAATTTTCCCTAGTTAAATTTTAATGATGTTAACCCTTAGAAAACTATTATTGGAGACTTTGTGAATATCCTTATACTTAAGGAAGACCAGTAGGTATGGTTATAAAATTTGGACCTTAATTAGAATTCAATTTGAGGAATTATTCTAAAATCTAATGAAATTCGATGAGTGAGATAATATTAGGGTTAAAAGAGTAAATTTGAATGATGTGATGAAATGACGTTTGGGGCAGAAGTAAGGACCTTAAGAATAATGATGTTATATGTGGGAATAATAGGAAACTTAATGATCCCTTTGAGATAGGTCTTAAGTACAAGAAACTATGACGTGAGATGTGTCGACAGTCTACATTATGTATTATCGAAAGACTTAAAATGTATAAAATTGGAATAATGGTATAAGGATGTAGAATATACCTTTATTAATATTGAGACATCTAAGATGTGTGAATGCTTAGTATATAACTTATGTGTATGACATACCTACCATACTTGCTATCACGGGAGGTTTACGTTCGCTTAGGGCCATCTAATCTTTGTGTGCCCGGATTTAGATTGGTACCTCGAGAACATAGGTCATAGAAGGACTTTTTGAGATGTTAATAAGTTTGCTGATCGTGGGAGCGTAGGTATGTGCGTGACCCATGTGATGTGACTGTGTTCGCCTCCATTGTTTGTGATTTGTTATTATCTGAGAACGATTCCTGAGAGATTCGGAATGCGTGATCCTTATGTACGTGATGTACCGGGATGGATATCAAAGTATGTGTGCACCGTAGCTTAGTCTCGGGGTGCTAGTATTGTATATTTATGATGTGAATAATATACGGTTAGATGAAAAGACTTATCAAGTTTATATAGTGAAATATAATTATTGTGTTGCACGATTAAAGATAAAAAGAGATAACCTATAGTGCTTTGTATTTCTAATAATTGAGAATCCGGGAATTTAATGTAAAACTCTCTATTCAATTGATGACGTTGAAATTAAATTGTGAATCGAGTAGAAAGGTTAATAATTGTTTTGGTCTAGATAGATATGAGAATCACTTGTATGGGTACGTTTCGTTAGGAGTGCACAAGTAGTCGAGATGTGAGTATTTCATGTGAGAGCACGTCCTAACATGTACTTTGCATTCATTGTTTTAAATGTAGTTAAAACACTTGCTGTTTTTTAAAATATTCTCCACATTCGGGCTCTGACCCGTTTGCTTTCAAATCTATCTTTTTGTAAAAACCATTTTAGGTGCCCAGCCACAAGGGCACCATGCATAGGAATTCTATATAGGTGACAAGTTGTAGCTGTTGTGGAAGTTACAGGGCCTTGACAGTAGACGCCTCCTTTTCTTGTCTTGATTCCATATTCAGTTTCGTCATTTGTAGGGCATGTCCCCATTTCTTTTAGAGACACTTTACATTTCAGTTATTCAGACTTTGGTTTGTAATTAATTCAGGATACATGCTATGGTTCTTATTTCAGTTCCGTATTTGGATTGTTGTGAGGAGTATTTCCTCCAGACTTATTATTATCCGATGATTACTATAGTTGGACTTTATTGTGAATGGTTATGTTATCCTTTATATTTCACCTATTGCATGTTAATCAGAGTTAACTTAAAATTTGGCAACTCACTTTTTAAATACTAGGTGATTAGTAATTATTAAAATGTTTTCGACAGTGATGCTATTAACTGAACCAACTTGGCATTTTGTATTAATTTAATAAAGGAGTAGCCACCCGGTATTTAATTAGTCGGGGTGTCACAGGTGGTATCAGAGCATCAGGTTCTAGTGTCTTTTAGGATATGTATGGCTTGTTATATTTCTGCTGAGCTTTCTTTGATGTAGAGCCCTATATTTTAGGACTGTTGTATTCTTTTTGTATGCTTCTCTCTTCATCTATTTTGGGTTTATAACTGCGAACTTATAGACCTTACTCTTATCTCAGATGCCTCCACGACGTGCGCAGCGAGTTCCTAGGGATACACAGCCAGAGCCACAGCCAGCACCAGTACAGGGCACCATGAATGCCGCCGAGGTTGCAGCTATTGTAGCCCAAGCGGTAAATGCCGCCCTAGCCGTTGTACACCAGGCACCACCCCAGGCACCGGTAGCCACGCCAGTTCAGGCACATGCATTCCCGTCTGCTTGGGAACGCGTTCGTGATGCTTTTCAGAAAGCACACCCTTCGGAGTTCGCAGGTAGCTCCGATGTTGTGGTATCTAGTCAGTGGAGGAAAGATATTCAGAAGCACTTGAGGATGTATGAGTGCACCGATGTTCAGAGGCAGATACTAGCTACTTTCAAGCTAGTGGGATCTGCATTGCAGTGGTGGGAGTCTATTACCACCCCAGAGGAGAGAGATACTTTCACGATACAGGAGTTCTGGGTACGGTTCGACCGCAAATATTTTCCGTCAGCTGTTCACACGGAAATGAGGAGGAAGTTGATGAACCTTAGACAGGAGGGAAAGACTGTGGCTGAGTATGAGGCCGAATTCACTAACCTACTGAACATTGTTCCGGTTGAAATACCGACAGAGGAGAAAAAGATTTAGAAGTTTACAGATGGATTGACTTGTAGGATCCGTCAGCATTTATTGGGGAATCTCTCGTTGGCCACTTATTCTGACGTGGTTAACGCTGCATTACTACACTGCCAGGATCATCGCTTTCACATGTCTGAGAGCAAGAGATCAGGAGAGTCCAGCCATCAGGGCAGGACTGGGGGAAATGGTGCCAGTGGGGCACAATCTGCTCAGGGATAGAGGCAGGGTGACCAGGGTTCCCAACAGGGGGATCATAAGAAATTCAGATCGGGGAATTTCAGGCACGGATAGGGAGGTTTTAGGCAGGGCCATCAGGGTCCGAACGTCCATCAGGCCCAGCAGGGGCAGAATAGTCAACAACAGTTTCAACAGGGCCAGCAGGGCCAGGGGAGGAATGGTAACGGCCACCAGGGCCGAGGGCAGTAGGGACAGAGAGGGGGAAACTTCCCGGGGAAGTGTTATGTTTGTGGCAAGACTGGCCACAAACGCCAGGATTGTCCTGATAGGGGCAGGGCCCCACAGCAGCAGCAGCTGGGGGCTCGATAGGAGCCGCAGAGGCCTATGTTTCCCTCCGCCCTCCCAGCACCACCACAGATGGCAGCACTACCACCCGTGCCAGCGGTCCCAGTTCAGCAGGGACAGCTTCACTATGGGAGAGTGTATCAGCTTCAGCATGCCACAGCCCCACAGAATCCGCCAGCTATTGAGGGTATGTTCTCTATTCAGGGGACTATGGGGCGTATTTTGTTTGACACGGAGGCCACACATTGTTTCATTGCTATGAGATTTGCACGCACCATTGGGTTTGTTAGACACCGCAGAGAGCACCGCTACTTGTGTAGACCCACCGTTGAGTAGGGGTTCCATGATTTCGCTTATGTGTAGAGGTGTGGGTATAGAGATCGGGAGGTTTACTTTACCCGTTGATATGTTAGTATTAGAGATGACCGAGTATGATGCCATTATTGTTATGGATTGGCTAGTTGCATACCGAGCCATGATTGACTGTTTTAGTAGGAGTATTATCTTTGCCATTCCCGGGCAGGAGATGTTTTTGGTGGAGATGCCTCGTCCTGAGGGAGGATCGTCCACCCACTTGTACTATATAGAGGAGGAGACCTCTAAGGAAGTGGTGATACCACTTGATTCGATTCCGGTTGTTCGAGAGTTTGCCGATGTATTTCAGGATATACCTGGATTACCTCCGAGTAGGGAGATATATTTTGTGATTGACTTGACACCGGGCACTCGACCTATTGCCCGCGCACCTTACCGTATGGCTCCAACTGAGATGAGAGAATTACGGGATCATATTGAGCAGTTGGTGGGTCAGGGGTTTATTCGGAGGAGTACTTCGTCGTGGGGTTCCCTTGTGTTGTTCGTTAAGAAGAGGGATGGATCATTGAGGTTGTGTGTGGATTACTGGGAGTTGAATAAGGTCACGATACGGAATAAGTATCCGTTGCACCGAATCGATGACTTATTCGACCAACTGAGGGGAGCTTCTGTCTTCTCAAAGATTGATTTGCGATCGGGATACCATCAGTTGCGTATCAGGGAGGAGGACATCTCGAAGACTGTTTTCTTAACGAGATATGGTTCCTACGAGTTTCGGGTTATGCCTTTTGGTTTGACCAATGCTCCAGCCGTGTTTATGGACTTGATGAATAGGGTGTTCAGAGAGTTCCTAGATCAGTTCGTCATTGTCTTCATTGATGACATTCTGGTCTACTCCCAGACAGAGGAGGAGCACGCCGAGCATTTAAGGCAGGTTTTGCAGACGCTACGTCAGAACGAGTTGTATGCAAAGTATGAGAAGTGCGGGTTTTGGCTGAAGGAGGTTCAGTTTTTGGGGCATATTATTTCCGACCAGGGGATATCTGTTGATCCGGGTAAGGTATCCGCGGTGAGGGAGTGGGGACATCCCACGACACCGACTGAGATCCTTAGTTTCTTGGGCCTATCAGGATACTATAGGAGTTTCATTCGGGGTTTCTCAAAGATAGCGGGCCCTTTGACACATCTGACTCGTAAGGGTGTGCCATTCAATTGGAGTGATGCCTGTCAGTTGGCATTTGATGAGTTGAAGGACAAGTTGACCTCAACACCTGTATTAGCATTACCGAGACAGGGAGTTGAGTATCTAGTTTACATCGATGCGTCCTTGCAAGGACTTGGAGGTGTATTGCAGCAGGAGAGTTAGGCCATAGCTTATGCTTCCCGTAAGCTTAAGCCTCACGAGAAGAATTACCCCACTCATGATTTGGAGTTGGTGGAAGTTGTATTTTCCCTTCGGATTTAGAGACATTATCTTTTGGGGGAGAAGTTTCGATTGTTCACGGACCACAAGTCCCTACAGTACCTATTCACGCAGAAGGAGTTGAATATGTGGCAACGGAGGTGGCTTGAGTTTGTGAAGGACTATCAGTTTGATATCCAATATCACCCGGGGAAGGCTAACGTGGTAGCAGACACGTTGAGTCGTAGGCCGGTAGATGAAGTGACAGGGGTGTGGAAGGCAAAGTGGAAGGAGTTGGGACACCAGGATGCAGTGGCCCGATCGTTCATGTCTGTGATGACTGTTACACCGAAGATTGTCGCGAAGGTGGTAAGGGCACAGGCAAATGACTCATTCTGTCAGGAGCAGATAGTTTGATTACTAGCAGAGGGAGCTGAGTCCTATACCGTTAGTTCAGACGGGGGATTATGCTTTACTGGGAGACTGGTAGTTCCGTAAGGGGAGTAATTGAGACACGAGGTGATGGCAGATTCGCACGACTCACGGTTCGCGGTACATCCCGATGGGGACAAAATGTACCAAGACATGAGACGATAGTATTGGTGGAGTGGGATGAAGAAGTATATTGCCGTGTTTGTTTCTAAATGCGCCACTTGTCAGCTGGTAAAAGTGGATCATCAGAGACCGGCAGGACTTCTACATCCATTAGAGGTCCCGATGTGGATGTGGGAGAGCATATCCATGGACTTTATCATGGGGTTGCCTACGTCACAGAGAGGTCACGACTCCATTTGGATAATTGTGGACAGGTTGACCAAAGTCCCTAATTTTCTACCCGTAAGGACAGACTACACTACGGGACAGTATGCCCAGCTCTTTATTGCAGAAATAGTGAGACTTCACGATGTGCCCCTAAATATCGTGTCTAACCGAGACAAGATATTTGTTTCACGGTTTTGGGAGAGTTTTCAGGAGGCCATGGGCATGGATTTACGGTTGAGTACGGCATATCATCCGCAGACCGATGGGCAAACCAAACGTACAAATCAGATGTTGGAGGACATGTTGCGTATGTGCATCATTGATTTCGGAGGTGGATGGGAGCAGTACCTTCCACTGGTGGAGTTTGCTTACAACAACTCCTACCAGTTCACCATTGGCATGGATGCATTTGAGGCGTTGTACGGTAGACCTTGTCGTTCGCTAGCATGTTGGTTGGAGGTGGGGGACAACAAACTACTTGGGTCGAAAGTGATTCAGGATACTTCGGCGAGGATAGAATTGATACGGAGTCGTATTCGGGTAGCTCAGGATCGGCAGAAGAGCTATGCTGATGCGAAGAGATTCTTTAGGGATTTCCAAGTGGGGGACCAAGTTTTACTCAGAGTAACTCCTATGAAGGGGATTATGCGATTTGGAAAGAAGGGGAAGTTGGCACCGAGATACGTGGGACCATTTCCTATCATCGAGCGGATTGGGTCTGTTGCGTATAGACTTGGGTTACAGGAGCATTTACACAGGATTCATGATGTGTTTCATATTTCCTCACTAAGGAAATATCTTAGGGAAGATTTGGCTCATTCTCACATTGCTTTTGAGGACATCGATCTCCAGCCTGATAGCTCCTACGAGGAAGGGCCGATTGCTATTTTGGACCGAAGTGAGCGGAAACTGCGGTCAAAGATAGTCCCGTTAGTACGTGTTCAGTGGCGGCATCATAATGTCGAGGAGTCCACATGGGAGCGCAAGGATGAGATGCGCGAACGTTATCCAGAGTTATTTGTACCAGGTACTTTCTAGTTCCGAATTTTGGGACGAAATTCTGTTATTAGGGGGGAAGTATGTAATACCCCGTATTTGTGTGATATTTATTTATGGGATTAATTGAATTAAATGTGTATTAATTGAGAATTAATCCGGATAAAATACTAACGATTTGTGAGTTGATATTTGATTATAATGCGTATATATGGCAATATATGAATATTGAGAATATTAAAAATTATAGTGAGATAGAAATACGGCAATTTGGAAATTTTGCTGGGACGCGTGTGACAGTCGCGCCAGGAACATTATTTAATTAAAAAGTGAATTTTTATTTTTATTAACCGTGTGGTCATTTTGAGTGCGCCAACGTGTCCGAAAGGGTCGAAATAGTCAGAAAACACTAGCCGGCGGTTTATTTTGGGTCCCAAGGCATTTTTAGGCCATACCGGCAACCCAAAAGGGTAGTTTGGTAATTTCAAAATTTTGGGAATTAAAACACACGAAAATTAAAAGTTAAAATCTGATTTAGTCTTTACCCACTAAACCCACTAACAACACTAAATGACTTAATGGGCTACGGGAGTTATTGGAAGAAATTTTAAGAGGTTCCTAAGGCAACCTCTAAACCACCATTGTCATCTTGGAGAAGAACTTGTAGAGAGAGAAAGAGAGAGGAGAATTCTGCAGAGATAGAGAGAAAGCAATTCAACCTTCTTCAACCAACAACAAAAATCTGGAACATAAGGCAAGTGATTTAATTACAATTGATTCAATGTTATCTTCTTCCATGTTTAGGGTAAATATCGAATTTGTCTTGGAAGATTGATACAAACCCATGAATTTGAGGATTAAAACTATAAACCATGTTAGGATTTGCATGTAGACATATTCTGGACGAATTATGAATTCAAAATATAACCCTTGATGATCTAAAAAACGGATTTAAGAAGAGAATTATTAGTGTTCTTGAAAGAAATAGAAAACTAGGGTTCTTGATGAAGTTTTGATCCAAATAAAGCCCTTGGTTCATGATTTATTGGTTTTAGAACGTTAACAATGTTGTAGGATGGTTGTATGATGATATTATAACGTTAGATTAGAGTTTCATGCATTATAATGGAGTTTTGGGACGATTTGAGGACTGTAAAATGAAGCAGTCCGTAGCCTATCTGGTGCAATCGATCGATCGACATTCATCAGTCGATCGATCGACCACCATCGATCGATCGATGTTCAAGGTCGATCGATCGACCTTCCCAGAATGAGTAAAATTTTCCCTAGTTAACTTTTAATGATGTTAACCCTTAGAAAACTATTATTGGAGACTTTATGAATATCCTTAGACTTAAGGAAGACCAGTAGGTATGGTTATAAAATTTGGACCTTAATTAGAATTCAATTTGAGGAATTATTCTAAAATCTAATGAAATTCGATGAGTGAGATAATATTAGGGTTAAAAGAGTAAATTTGAATGATGTGATGAAATGAGGTTTGGGGTAGAAGTAAGGACCTTAAGAATAATGATGTTATATGTGGGAATAATAGGAAACTTAATGATCCCTTTGAGATAGGTCTTAAGTACAAGAAACTATGACGTGAGATGTGTCGACAGTCTACATTATGTATTATCGAAAGACTTAAAATGTATAAAATTGGAATAATGGTATAAGGATGTAGAATATACCTTTATTAATATTGAGACATCTAAGATGTGTGAATGCTTAGTATATAACTTATGTGTATGACATACCTACCATACTTGCTATCACGGGAGGTTTACGTTCGCTTAGGGCCATCTAATCTTTGTGTGCCCGGATTTAGATTGGTACCTCGAGAACATAGGTCAGAGAAGGACTTATTGAGATGTTAATAAGTTTGTTGATCGTGGGAGCGTAGGTATGTGCGTGACCCATGTGATGTGACTGTGTTCGCCTCCATTGTTTGTGATTTTTTATTATCTGAGAACGATTCCTGAGAGATTCGGAATGCGTGATCCTTATGTACGTGATGTACCGGGATGGATAGCAAAGTATGTGTGCACCGTAGCTTAGTCTCGGGGTGTTAGTATTGTATATTTATGATGCGAATAATATATTGTTAGATGAAAAGACTTATCACGTTTATATAGTGAAATATAATTATTGTGTTACACGATTAAAGATAAAAAGAGATAACCTATAGTGCTTTGTATTTCTAATAATTGAGAATCCGGGAATTTAATGTAAAACTCTCTATTCAATTGATGATGGTGAAATTAAATTGCGAATCGAGTAGAAAGGTTAATAATTGTTTTGGTCTAGATAGATATGAGAATCACTTGTATGGGTACGTTTCGTTAGGAGTGCACAAGTAGTCGAGATGTGAGTATTTCATGTGAGAGCACGTCCTAACATGTACTTTGCATTCATTATTTTTAATGTTTTTAAAACACTTGCTATTTTTTAAAATAATCTCCACATTCGGGCTCTGACCCGTTTGCTTTCAAATTTATCTTTTTGTAAAAACATTTTAGGTGCCCAGCCACAAGGACACCATGCATAGGAATTCTATATATGTGACAAGCTCTAGCTGTTGTGGAAGTTACAGGGCCTTGACAATAGACACCTCCTTTTATTGTCTTGATTCCATATTCAGTTTCGTCATTTGTAGGGCATGTCCCCATTTCTTTTAGAGACACTTTACATTTCAGTTATTCAGACTTTGGTTTGTAATTAATTCAGGATACATGCTATGGTTCTTATTTCAGTTCCGTATTTGGATTGTTGTGAGGAGTATTTCCTCCAGACTTATTATTATTCGATGATTACTATAGTTGGACTTTATTGTGAATGGTTATGTTATCCTTTATATTTCACCTATTGCATGTTAATCAGAGTTAACTTAAAATTTGGCAACTCACTTTTTAAATATTAGGTGGTTAGTAATTATTAAAATGTTTTCGACAGTGATGCTATTAACGGAACCAACTTGGCATTTTGTATTAATTTAATATAGGAGTAGCTACACGGTATTTAATTAGTCGGGGTGTCACAGGTGGTATCAGAGCATCAGGTTCTAGTGTCCTTTAGGATATGTATGGCTTGTTATATTTCCGCTGAGCTTTCTTTGATGTAGAGCCCTATATTTTAAGACTGTTGTATTCTTTTTGTATGCTTCTCTCTTCATCTATTTTGGGTTTATAACTGCGAACTTATAGACCTTACTCTTATTTCAGATGCCTCCACGACGTGCGCAACGAGTTCCTAGGGATGCACAGCCAGAGCCACAGCCAGCACCAGTACAGGGCACCATGAATGCCGCCGAGGTTGCAGCAATTGTAGCCCAACCGGTAAATGCCGCCCTAGCCGTTGTACACCAGGCACCACCCCAGGTGCCGGTAGCCACGCCAATTCAGGAACATGCATTCCCGTCTGCTTGGGAACGCGTTCGTGATGCTTTTCAGAAAGCACACCCTTCGGAGTTCGCAGGTAGCTCCGATGTTGTGGTATCTAGTCAGTGGAGGAAAGATATTCAGAGGCACTTGAGGATGTATGAGTGCACCGATGTTCAGAGGAAGATACTAGCTACTTTCAAGCTAGTGGGATCTGCATTGCAGTGGTGGGAGTCTATAACCACCGCAGAGGAGAGAGATACTCTCACGATAGAGGAGTTCTGGGTACGCTTCGACCGCAAATATTTTCCGTCAGCTGTTCACACGGAAATGAGGAGGAAGTTGATGAACCTTAGACAGGAGGGAAGGACTGTGTCTGAGTATGAGGCCGAATTCACTAACCTACTGAACAGTGTTCCGGTTGAAATACCGACAGAGGAGAAAAAGATTCAGAAGTTTACAGATGGATTGACTTGTAGGATCCGTCAGTATTTATTGGGGAATCACTCGTTGGCCACTTATTCTGACGTGGTTAACGCTGCATTACTACACTGCCAGGATCACCGCTTTCACATGTCTGAGAGCAAGAGATCAGGAGAGTCCAGCCATCAGGGCAGGACTGGGGGAAATGGTGCCAGTGGAGCACAATTTGCTCAGGGACAGAGGCAGGGTGACCAGGGTTCCCAACAAGGGGATCATAAGAGGTTCAGATCGGGGAATTTCAGGCACGGAGAGGGAGGTTTTAGGCAGGGCCATCAGGGTCCGAACGTCCATCAGGCCTAGCAGGGGCAGAATAGTCAACAATAGTTTCAGCAGAGCCAGCAGGGCCAGGGGAGGAATGGTAACGGCCACCAGGACCGAGGGCAGTAGGGACAGAGAGGGGGAAACTTCCCGGGGAAGTGTTATGTTTGTGGCAAGACTGGACACAAACGCCAGGATTGTCTTGATAGGGGCAGGGCCCCATAGCAGCAGCAGCTGGGGACTCGATAGGAGCCGCAGAGGCCTATGTTTCCCGCCGCCCTCCCAGCACCACCATAGATGGCAGCACCACCACCCGTGCCAGCGGTCCCAGTTCAGCAGGGACAGCTTCACTATGGGAGAGTGTATCAGCTTCAGCATGCCGTAGCCCCATAGAATCCGCCAGCTATTGAGGGTATGTTCTCTATTCAGGGGACTATGGGGCGTATTTTGTTTGACACGGAGCCCATACATTGTTTCATTGCTATGAGATTTGCACGCACCATTGGGTTTGTTAGACACCGCAAAGAGCACCGCTACTTGTGTAGACCCACCGTTGAGTAGGGGTTCCATGATTTCGCTTATGTGTAGAGGTGTGGGTATAGAGATCGGGAGGTTTACTTTACCCGCTGATATGTTAGTATTAGAGATGACCGAGTATGATGACATTATTGTTATGGATTGGCTAGTTGCGTACCGAGCCATGATTGACTGTTTTAGTAGCAGTATTATCTTTGCCATTCCCGTGCAGGAGATGTTTTTGGTGGAGATGCCTCGTCCTGAGGGAGGATCGTCCACCCACTTGTACTATATAGAGGAGGAGACCTCTAAGGAAGTGGTGATACCACTTGATTCGATTCCGGTTGTTCAAGAGTTTGCCGATGTATTTCAGGATATACCTGGATTACCTCCGAGTAGAGAGATAGATTTTGTGATTGACTTGACACCGGGCACTCGACCTATTGCTCGCGCACCTTACCGTATGGCTCCAGCTGAGATGAGAGAATTACGGGATCAGATTGAGCAGTTGTTGGGTCAGGGGTTTATTCGGAGGACTACTTCGTCGTGGGGTTCCCCTGTATTGTTCGTTAAGAAGAGGGATGGATCATTGAGGTTGTGTGTGGATTACTGGGAGTTGAATAAGGTCACGATATGGAATAAGTATCCGTTGCCCCGAATCGATGACTTATTCGACCAACTGAGGGGAGCTTCTGTCTTCTCAAAGATTGATTTGCGATCGGGATACCATCAGTTACGTATCAGGGAGGAGGACATCTCGAAGACTGCTTTCTTAACGAGATATGGTTCCTACGAGTTTCGAGTTATGCCTTTTGGTTTGACCAATGCTCCAGCCGTGTTTATGGACTTGATGAATAGGGTGTTCAGAGAGTTCCTAGATCAGTTCGTCATTGTCTTCATTGATGACATTCTGGTCTACTCCCAGACAGAGGAGGAGCACGCCGAGCATTTAAGGCAGGTTTTGCAGACGCTACGTCAGAACGAGCTGTATGCAAAGTATGAGAAGTGCGGGTTTTGGCTGAAGGAGGTTCAGTTTTTGGGGCATATTATTTCCGACCGGGGGATATCTGTTGATCCGGGTAAGGTATCCGCGGTGAGGGAGTGGGGACATCCCACGACACCGACTGAGATCCGTAGTTTCTTGGGCCTAGCAGGATACTATAGGAGGTTCATTCAGGGTTTCTCAAAGATAGCGGGCCTTTTGACACATCTGACTCGTAAGGGTGTGCCATTCATTTGGAGTGATGCCTGTCAGTTGGCATTTGATGAGTTGAAGGAAAAGTTGACCTCAACACCTGTGTTAGCATTACCGAGACAGGGAGTTGAGTATCTAGTTTACACCGATGCGTCCTTGCAAGGACTTGGAGGTGTATTGCAGCAGGAGAGTCAGGCCAAAGCTTATGCTTCCCGTAAGCTTAAGCCTCACGAGAAGAATTACCCCACTCATGATTTGGAGTTAGCGGCAGTTGTATTTTCCCTTCGGATTTAGAGACATTATCTTTTGGGGGAGAAGTTTTGATTTTTCACGGAACACAAGTCCCTACAGTACCTATTCACACCGAAGCAGTTGAATATGCGGCAACGGAGGTGGCTCGAGTTTGTGAAGGACTTTCAGTTTGATATCCAATATCACCCGGGGAAGGCTAACGTGGTAGCAGACACGTTGAGTCGTAGGCCGGTAGATGAAGTGACAGGGGTGTGGAAGGCAAAGTGGAAGGAGTTGGGACACTAGGATGCAGTGGCTCGATCGTTCATGTCTGTGATGACTGTTACACCGAAGATTGTCGCGAAGGTGGTAAGGGCACAGGCAAATGACTCATTTTGTCAGGAGAAGATATTTTGATTACTAGCAGAGGGAGCCGAGTCCTATACCGTTAGTTCAAACGGGGGATTACGCTTCAATGGGAGGCTGGTAGTTCTGTAAGGGGAGTAATGGAGACACGAGGTGATGGCAGATTCGCACGGCTCACGGTTCGCGGTACATCCCGGTGGGGACAAAATGTACCAAGACATGAGACGACAGTATTGGTGGAGTGGGATGAAGAAGTATATTGCCGTATTTGTTTCTAAATGCGCCACTTGTCAGCTGGTAAAAGTGGATCATCAGAGACCGGTAGGACTTCTACATCCATTAGAGTTCTCGATGTGGATATGGGAGAGCATATCCATGGACTTTATCACGGGGTTGCCTACGTCACAGAGAGGTCACGACTCCATTTGATAATTGTGGACAGGTTGACCAAAGTCCCTCATTTTCTACCCGTAAGGACAGACTACACTACGGGACAGTATGCCCAGCTCTTTATTGCAGAAATAGTGAGACTTCACGGTGTGTCCCTAAATATCGTGTCTGACCGAGACAAGATATTTGTTTCACGGTTTTGGGAGAGTTTTTAGGAGGCCATGGGCATGGATTTACGGTTGAGTACGGCATATCACCCGCAGACCGATGGGCAGACCAAACGTACAAATCAGATGTTGGAGGACATGTTGCGTATGTGCATCATTGATTTCGGGGGTGGATGGGAGCGGTACCTTCCACTGGTGGAGTTTGCTTACAACAACTCCTACCAGTTCACCATTGGCATGGCTGCATTTGAGGCGTTGTACGGTAGACCTTGTCATTCGCCAGCATGTTGGTTGGAGGTGGGGGACAACAAACTACTTGGGTCGAAAGTGATTCAGGATACTTCGGCGAGGATAGATTTGATACGGAGTCGCATTCGGGTAGCTCAGGATCGGCAGAAGAGCTATGCTGATGCAAAGAGGTTCTTTAGGGAGTTCCAAGTGGGGGACCAAGTTTTACTCAGAGTAACTCCTATGAAGGGGATTATGCGATTTGGAAAGAAGGGGAAGTTGGCACCGAGATGCGTGGGACCATTTCCTATCATCGAGCGGATTGGGTCTGTTGCGTATAGACTTGGGTTACCGGAGCATTTACACAGGATTCATGATGTGTTTCATATTTCCTCACTAAGGAAATATCTTAGGGAAGATTTGGCTCATTCTCACATTGCTTTTGAGGACATCGATCTCCAGCCTGATAGCTCCTACGAGGAAGGGTCGATTGCTATTTTGGACCGAAGTGAGCGGAAACTGCGGTCAAAGATAGTCCTGTTAGTACGTGTTCAGTGGCGGCATCATAATGCCGAGGAGTCCACATGGGAGCGCGAGGATGAGATACGCGAACGTTATCCAGAGTTATTTGTACCAGGTACTTTCTAGTTCCGAATTTCGGGACGAAATTCTGTTATTAGGGGGGGAAGTATGTAATACCCCGTATTTTTGTGATATTTATTTATGGGATTAATTGAATTAAATGTGTATTAATTGAGAATTAATCCGGATAAAATACTAACGATTTGTGAGTTGGTATTTGATTATAATGCGTATATATGGCAATATATGAATATTGAGAATATTAAAAATTATCGTGAGATAGAAATACGACAATTTGGAAATTTTGCTGGGACGCGTGTGACAGTCGCGCCAGGAACATTATTTAATTAAAAAGTGAATTTTTATTTTTATTAACCGTATGGTCATTTTGAGTGTGCCAACGTCTCCGAAAGGGTCGAAATAGTCAGAAAACACTAGCCGGGGGTTTAGTTTGGGTCCCGAGGCATTTTTAGGCCATACCGGCAACCCAAAAGGGTAGTTTGGTAATTTCGAAATTTTGGGAATTAAAACCCACGAAAATTAAAAGTTAAAATCTGATTTAGTCTTTACCCACTAAACCCACTAACAACACTAAATGACTTAATGGGCTACGGGAGTTATTGGAAGAAATTTTAAGAGGTTCCTAAGGCAACCTCTAAACCACCATTGTCATCTTGGAGAAGAACTTGTAGAGAGAGAAAGAGAAAGGAGAATTCTGCAGAGATAGAGAGAAAGCAATTCAACCTTCTTCAACCAACAACAAAAATCTGGAACATAAGGCAAGTGATTTAATTACAATTGATTCAATGTTATGTTCTTCCATGTTTAGGGTAATTATCGAATTTGTCTTGGAAGATTGATACAAACCCATGAATTTGAGGATTAAAACTATAAACCATGTTAGGATTTGCATGTAGACATATTCTGGACGAATTATGAATTCAAAATATAACCCTTGATGATCTAAAAAACGGATTTAAGAAGAGAATTATTAGTGTTCTTGAAAGAAATAGAAAACTAGGGTTCTTGATGATGTTTTGATCCAAATAAAGCCCTTGGTTGATGATTTATTGGTTTTAGAACGTTAACAATGTTGTAGGATGGTTGTATGATGATATTATAACGTTAGATTAGAGTTTCATGCATTATAATGGAGTTTTGGGACGATTTGAGGACTGCAAAATGAAGCAGTCCGTAGCCCATCTGGTGCAATCGATCGATCGACATTCATTAGTCGATCGATCGACCACCATCGATCGATCGACCTTCCCAGAATGAGTAAAATTTTCCCTAGTTAAATTTTAATGATGTTAACCCTTAGAAAACTATTATTGGAGACTTTGTGAATATCCTTAGACTTAAGGAAGACCAGTAGGTATGGTTATAAAATTTGGACCTTAATTAGAATTCAATTTGAGGAATTATTCTAAAATCTAATGAAATTCGATGAGTGAGATAATATTAGGGTTAAAAGAGTAAATTTGAATGATGTGATGAAATGAGGTTTGGGGCAGAAGTAAGGACCTTAAGAATAATGATGTTATATGTGGGAATAATAGGAAACTTAATGATCCCTTTGAGATAGGTCTTAAGTACAAGAAACTATGACGTGAGATGTGTCGACAGTCTACATTATGTATTATCGAAAGACTTAAAATGTATAAAATTGGAATAATGGTATAAGGATGTAGAATATACCTTTATTAATATTGAGACATCTAAGATGTGTGAATGCTTAGTATATAACTTATGTGTATGACATACCTACCATAATTGCTATCACGGGAGGTTTACGTTCGCTTAGGGCCATCTAATCTTTGTGTGCCCGGATTTAGATTGGTACCTCGAGAACATAGGTCAGAGAAGGACTTATTGAGATGTTAATAAGTTTGCTGGTCGTGAGAGCGTAGGTATGTGCGTGACCCATGTGATGTGACTGTGTTCGCCTCCATTGTTTGTGATTTGTTATTATCTGAGAACGATTCCTGAGAGATTCGGAATGCGTGATCCTTATGTACGTGATGTACCGGGATGGATAGCAAAGTATGTGTGCACCGTAGCTTAGTCTCGGGGTGCTAGTATTGTATATTTATGATGTGAATAATATACAGTTAGATGAAAAGACTTATCACGTTTATATAGTGAAATATAATTATTATGTTGCACGATTAAAGATAAAAAGAGATAACCTATAGTGCTTTGTATTTCTAATAATTGAGAATCCGGGAATTTAATGTAAAACTCTCTATTCAATTGATGATGTTGAAATTAAATTGTGAATCGAGTAGAAAGGTTAATAATTGTTTTGGTCTAGATAGATATGAGAATCACTTGTATGGGTACATTTCGTTAGGAGTGCACAAGTAGTCGAGATGTGAGTATTTCATGTGAGAGCACGTCCTAACATGTACTTTGCATTCATTGTTTTAAATGTTGTTAAAACACTTGCTGTTTTTTAAAATATTCTCCACATTCGGGCTCTGACCCGTTTGCTTTCAAATCTATCTTTTTGTAAAAACCATTTTAGGTGCCCAGCCACAAGGACACCATGCATAGGAATTCTATATAAGTGACAAGCTGTAGCTGTTGTGGAAGTTACAGGGCCTTGACAGTAGACGCCTCCTTTTCTTGTCTTGATTCCATATTCAGTTTCGTCATTTGTAGGGCATGTCCCCATTTCTTTTAGAGATACTTTACATTTCAGTTATTCAGACTTTGGTTTGTAATTAATTCAGGATACATCTATGGTTATTATTTCAGTTCTATATTTGGATTGTTGTGAGGAGTATTTCCTCCAGACTTATTATTATTCGATGATTACTATAGTTGGACTTTATTGTGAATGGTTATGTTATCCTTTATATTTCACCTATTGCATGTTAATCAGAGTTAACTTAAAATTTGGCAACTCACTTTTTAAATACTAGGTGGTTTGTAATTATTAAAATGTTTTCGACAGTGATGCTATTAACTTAACCAACTTGGCATTTTGTATTAATTTAATAAATGAGTAGCTACCCGGTATTTAATTAGTCGGGGTGTCACAGGTGGTATCAGAGCATCAGCTTCTAGTGTCCTTTAGGATATGTATGGCTTGTTATATTTCCGCTGAGCTTTCTTTGATGTAGAGCCCTATATTTTAGGACTGTTGTATTCTTTTTGTATGCTTCGCTCTTCATCTATTTTGGGTTTATAACTGCGAACTTATAGACCTTACTCTTATTTCAGATGCCTCCACGACGTGCGCAGCGAGTTCCTAGGGATGCACAGCCAGCACCAGTACAGGGCACCATGAATGCCGCCGATGTTGCAGCTATTGTAGCCCAAGCGGTAAATGCCGCCCTAGCCGTTGTACACCAGGCACAACCCCTGGCGCCGGTAGCCACGCCAGTTCAGGCACATGCATTCCCGTCTGCTTGGGAACGCGTTCGCGATGCTTTTCAGAAAGCACACCCTCCGGAGTTCGCAGGTAGCTCCGATGTTGTGGTATCTAGTCAGTGGAGGAAAGATATTCAAAGGCACTTGAGGATGTATGAGTGCACCGATGTTCAGAGGAAGATACTAGCTACTTTCAAGCTAGTGGGATCTGCATTGCAGTGGTGGGATTCTATTACCACCGCAGAGGAGAGAGATACTCTCACGATACAGGAGTTCTGGGTACGGTTCGACCGCAAATATTTTCCGTCAGCTGTTCACACGAAAATGAGGAGGAAGTTGATGAACCTTAGACAGGAGGGAAGGACTGTGGCTGAGTATGAGGCCGAATTCACTAACCTACTGAACATTGTTCCGGTTGAAATACCGACAGAGGAGAAAAAGATTCAGAAGTTTACAGATGGATTAACTTGTAGGATCCGTCAGCATTTATTGGGGAATCTCTCGTTGGCCACTTATTCTGACGTGGTTAACGCTGCATTACTACACTGCCAGGATCACCGCTTTCACATGTCTGAGAGGAAGAGATCAGGAGAGTCCAGCCATCAAGGCAGGACTGGGGGAAATGGTGCCAGTGGGGCACAATCTGCTCAGGGACAGAGGCAGGGTGACCAGGGTTCCCAATAGGGGGATCATAAGAGGTTCAGATCAGGGAATTTCAGGCACGGATAGGGAGGTTTTAGGCAGGGCCATCAGGGTCCGAACGTCCATCAGGCCCAGCAGGGGCAGAATAGTCAACAATAGTTTCAGCAGGGCCAGGGGAGGAATGGTAACGGCCACCAGGGCCAAGGGCAGTAGGGACAGAGAGGGGGAAACTTCCCAGGGAAGTGTTATGTTTGTGGCAAGACTTGACACAAATGCCAGGATTGTCCTGATAGGGGCAGGGCCCCACAGCAGCAGCAGCTGGGGGCTCGATAGGAGCCGCAGAGGCCTATGTTTCTCGCCGCCCTCCCAGCACCACCACAGATGGCAGCACTACCACCCGTGCCAGAGGTCCCAATTCAGCAGGGACAACTTCACTATGGGAGAGTGTATCTGCTTCAACATGCCGCAGCCCCACAGAATCCGCCAGCTATTGAGGGTATGTTCTCTATTGAGGGGACTATGGGGCGTATTTTGTTTGACACGGAGGCCACACATTGTTTCATTGCTATGAGATTTGCACGCACAATTGTGTTTGTTAGACACCGCAGAGAGCACCGCTACTTGTGTAGACCCACCGTTGAGTAGGGGTTCCATGATTTCGCTTATGTGTAGAGGTGTGGGTATAGAGATCGGGAGGTTTACTTTACCCGCTGATATGTTAGTATTAGAGATGATCGAGTATGATGCCATTATTGTTATGGATTGTCTAGTTGCGTACCGAGCCATGATTGACTGTTTTAGTAGGAGTATTATCTTTGCCATTCCCGGGCAGGAGATGTTTTTGGTGGAGATGCCTCGTCCTGAGGGAGGATCGTCCACCCACTTGTACTATATAGAGGAGGAGACCTCTAAGGAAGTGGTGATTCCACTTGATTCGATTCCGGTTGTTCGAGAGTTTGCCGATGTATTTCAGGATATACCTGGATTACCTCCGAGTAGAGAGATAGATTTTGTGATTGACTTGACACCAGGCACTCGACCTATTGCCCGCACACCTTACCGTATGGCTCCAGCTGAGATGAGAGAATTACGGGATCAGATTGAGTAGTTGTTGGGTCAGGGGTTTATTCGGAGGAGTACTTCGTCGTGGGGTGCCCCTGTGTTGTTCGTTTAGAAAAGGGATGGATCATTGAGGTTGTGTGTGGATTACTGGGAGTTGAATAAGGTCACGATACGGAATAAGTATCCGTTGCCCCGAATCAATGACTTATTCGACCAACTGAGGGGAGCTTCTGTCTTCTCAAAGATTGATTTGCGATCGGGATACCATTAGTTGCGTATCAGGGAGGAGGACATATCGAAGACTTCTTTCTTAACGAGATATGCTTCCTACGAGTTTCGGGTTATGCCTTTTGGTTTGACCAATTCTCCAGCCGTGTTTATGGACTTGATGAATAGGGTGTTCAGAGAGTTCCTAGATCAGTTCGTCATTGTCTTCATTGATGACATTCTGGTCTACTCCCAGACAGAGGAGGAGCACGCCGAGCATTTAAGGCAGGTTTTGCAGACGCTACGTCAGAACGAGCTGTATGCAAAGTTTGAGAAGTGCGGGTTTTGGCTGAAGGAGGATCAGTTTTTGGGGCATATTATTTTCGACCGGGGGATATCTGTTGATCCGGGTAAGGTATCTACGGTGAGGGAGTGGGGGACATCCCACGACACCGACTGAGATCCGTAGTTTCTTGGGCCTAGCAGGATACTATAGGAGGTTCATTCGGGGTTTCTCAAAGATAGCGGGCCCTTTGACACATCTGACTCGTAAAGGTGTGCCATTCATTTGGAGTGATGCCTGTCAGTTGGCATTTGATGAGTTGAAGGACAAGTTGACCTCATCACCTGTGAAAGCATTACCGAGACAGGGAGTTGAGTATCTAGTTTACACCGATGCGTCCTTGCAAGGACTTGGAGGTGTATTGCAGAAGGAGAGTCAGGCCATAGCTTATGCTTCCCGTAAGCTTAAGCCTCACGAGAAGAATTACCCCACTCATGATTTGGAGTTAGCGGCAGTTGTATTTTCCCTTCGGATTTAGAGACATTATCTTTTGGGGGAGAAGTTTCGATTGTTCATGGACCACAAGTCCCTACAGTACCTATTCACGTAGAAGGAGTTGAATATGCGGCAACGGAGGTAGCTTGAGTTTGTGAAGGACTATCAATTTGATATCCAATATCACCCGGGGAAGGCTAACGTGGTAGCAGACACGTTGAGTCGTAGGCTGGTAGATGAAGTGACAGGGGTGTGGAAGGCAAAGTGGAAGGAGTTGGGACACCAGGATGCAGTGGCCCGATCGTTCATGTCTGTGATGACTGTTACACCGAAGATTATCGCGAAGGTGGTAAGGGCACAGGAAAATGACTCATTCTGTCAGGAGAAGATAGTTTGATTACTAGCAGAGGGAGCCGAGTCCTATACCGTTAGTTCAGACGGGGGATTACGCTTCAATGGGAGACTGGTAGTTCTGTAAGGGGAGTAATGGAGACACGAGGTGATGGCAGATTCGCACGGCTCACGGTTCGCGGTACATCCCAGTGGGGACAAAATGTACCAAGACATGAGACGAAAGTATTGGTGGAGTGGGATGAAGAAGTATATTGCCGTGTTTGTTTCTAAATGCGCCACTTGTCAGCTGGTAAAAGTGGATCATCAGAGATCGGCAGGACTTCTACATCCATTAGAGGTCCCGATGTGGATGTGGGAGAGCATATCCATGGACTTTATCACGGGGTTGCCTACGTCACAGAGAGGTCACGACTCCATTTGGATAATTGTGGACAGGTTGACCAAAGTCCCTCATTTTCTACCCGTAAGGACAGACTACTCTACGGGACAGTATGCCCAGCTCTTTATTGCAGAAATAGTGAGACTTCACGGTGTGCCCCTAAATATCGTGTCTGATCGAGACAAGATATTTGTTTCACGGTTTTGGGAGAGTTTTCAGGAGGCCATGGGCATGGATTTACGGTTGAGTACGTCATATCACCCGCAGACCGATGGGCAAACCAAACGTACAAATCAGATGTTGGAGGACATGTTGCGTATGTGCATCATTGATTTCGGGGGTGGATGAGAGCAGTACCTTCCACTAGTTGAGTTTGCTTACAATAACTCCTACCAGTTCGCCATTGGCATGGCTGCATTTGAGGCGTTGTACGGTAGACCTTGTCGTTCGCCAGCATGTTGGTTGGAGGTGGGGGACAACAAACTACTTGGGTCGAAAGTGATTCAGGATACTTCGGCGAGGATAGAATTGATTCGAAGTCGCATTTGGGTAGCTCAGGATCGGCAGAAGAGCTATGCTGATGCGAAGAGGTTCTTTAGGGAGTTCCAAGTGGGGAACCAAGTTTTACTCAGAGTAACTCCTATGAAGGGGATTATGCGATTTGGAAAAAGGGGAAGTTGGCACCGAGATACGTGGGACCATTTCCTATCATCGAGCGGATTGGGTCTGTTGCGTATAGACTTGGGTTACCGGAGCATTTACACAGGATTCATGATGTGTTTCATATTTCCTCACTAAGGAAATATCTTAGGGAAGATTTGGCTCAATCTCACATTTCTTTTGAGGACATCGATCTCCAGCCTGATAGCTCCTACGAGGAAGGGCCGATTGCTATTTTGGACCGAAGTGAGCGGAAACTGCGGTCAAAGATAGTCCCGTTAGTACGTGTTCTGTGGCGGCATCATACTGCCGAGGAATCCACATGGGAGCGCGAGGATGAGATGCGCGAACGTTATCTTGAGTTATTTGTACCAGGTACTTTCTAGTTCCGAATTTCGGGACGAAATTCTGTTTTTAGGGGGGAAGTATGTAATACCCCGTATTTTTGTGATATTTATTTATGGGATTAATTGAATTAAATGTGTATTAATTGAGAATTAATCCGGGTAAAATACAAACGATTTGTGAGTTGGTATTTGATTATAATGCGTATATATGGCAATATATGAATATTGAGAATATTAAAAATTATCGTGAGATAAAAATACGACAATTTGGAAATTTTGTTGGGACGCGTGTGACAGTCGCGCCAGGAACATTATTTAATTAAAAAGTGAATTTTTATTTTTATTAACCGTATGGTCATTTTAAGTGCGCCAACGTGTTCGAAAGGGTCGAAATAGTCAGAAAACACTAGCCGGGGGTTTAGTTTGGGTCCCGGGGCATTTTTAGGCCAGACAGGCAACCCAAAAGGGCAGTTTGGTAATTTCGGAATTTTGGGAATTAAAACCCACGAAAATTAAAAGTTAAAATCTGATTTAGTCTTTACCCACTAAACCCACTAACAACACTAAATGACTTAATGGGCTACGGGAGTTATTGGAAGAAATTTTAAGAGGTTCCTAAGGCAACCTCTAAACCACCATTGTCATCTTGAGAAGAACTTGTAGAGAGAGAAAGAGAGAGGAGAATTCTGCAGAGATAGAGAGAAAGCAATTCAACCTTCTTCAACCAACAACAAAAATCTGGAACATAAGGCAAGTGATTTAATTACAATTGATTCAATGTTATGTTCTTCCATGTTTAGGGTAATTATCGAATTTATCTTGGAAGATTGATACAAACCCATGAATTTGAGGATTAAAACTATAAACCATGTTAGGATTTGCATGTAGACATATTCTAGACGAATTATGAATTCAAAATATAACCCTTGATGATCTAAAAAACGGATTTAAGAAGAGAATTATTAGTGTTCTTGAAAGAAATAGAAAACTAGGGTTCTTGATGAAGTTTTGATCCAAATAAAGCCCTTGGTTGATGATTTATTGGTTTTAGAACGTTAACAATGTTGTAGGATGGTTGTATGATGATATTATAACGTTAGATTAGAGTTTCATGCATTATAATGGAGTTTTGGGACGATTTGAGGACTGCAAAATGAAGCAGTCCGTAGCCTATCTGGTGCAATCGATCGATCGACATTCATCAGTCGATCGATCGACCACCATCGATCGATTGATGTTCAAGGTCGATCGATCGACCTTCCCAGAATGAGTAAAATTTTCCCTAGTTAAATTTTAATGATGTTAACCCTTAGAAAACTATTATTGGAGACTTTATGAATATCCTTAGACTTAAGGAAGACCAGTAGGTATGGTTATAAAATTTGGACCTTAATTAGAATTCAATTTGTGGAATTATTCTAAAATCTAATGAAATTCGATGAGTGAGATAATATTAGGGTTAAAAGAGTAAATTTGAATGATGTGATGAAATGAGGTTTGGGGCAGAAGTAAGGACCTTAAGAATAATGATGTTATATGTGGGAATAATAGGAAACTTAATGATCCCTTTGAGATAGGTCTTAAGTACAAGAAACTATGACGTGAGATGTGTCGACAGTCTACATTATGTATTATCGAAAGACTTAAAATGTATAAAATTGGAATAATGGTATAAGGATGTAGAATATACCTTTATTAATATTGAGACATCTAAGATGTGTGAATGCTTAGTATATAACTTATGTGTATGACATACCTACCATACTTGCTATCACGGGAGGTTTACGTTCGCTTAGGGCCATCTAATCTTTGTGTGCCCGGATTTAGATTGGTACCTCGAGAACATAGGTCATAGAAGGACTTATTGAGATGTTAATAAGTTTGCTGATCGTGGGAGCGTAGGTATGTGCGTGACCCATGTGATGTGACTGTGTTCGCCTCCATTGTTTGTGATTTGTTATTATCTGAGAACAATTCCTGAGAGATTCGGAATGCGTGATCCTTATGTACGTGATGTACCGGGATGGATATCAAAGTATGTGTGCACCGTAGCTTAGTCTCGGGGTGTTAGTATTGTATATTTATGATGCGAATAATATATGGTTAGATGAAAAGACTTATCACGTTTATATAGTGAAATATAATTATTGTGTTGCACGATTAAAGATAAAAAGAGATAACCTATAGTGCTTTGTTTTTCTAATAATTGAGAATCCGGGAATTTAATGTAAAACTCTCTATTCAATTGATGATGTTGAAATTAAATTGCGAATCGAGTAGAAAGGTTAATAATTGTTTTGGTCTAGATAGATATGACAATCACTTGTATGGGTACGTTTCGTTAGGAGTGCACAAGTAGTCGAGATGTGAGTATTTCATGTGAGAGCACGTCCTAACATGTACTTAGCATTCATTATTTTAAATGTTGTTAAAACACTTGCTATTTTTTAAAATATTCTCCACATTCGGGCTCTGACCTGTTTGCTTTCAAATCTATCTTTTTGTAAAAACCATTTTAGGTGCCGATCCACAAGGACACCATGCATAGGAATTCTATATAGGTGACAAGATGTAGCTGATGTGGAAGTTACAGGGCCTTGACAGTAGACGCCTCCTTTTCTTGTCTTGATTCCATATTCAGTTTCGTCATTTGTAGGGCATGTCCCCATTTCTTTTAGAGACACTTTACATTTCAGTTATTCAGACTTTGGTTTGTAATTAATTCAGGATACATGCTATGGTTCTTATTTCAGTTCCGTATTTGGATTGTTGTGAGGAGTATTTCCTCCAGACTTATTATTATTCGATGATTACTATAGTTAGACTTTATTGTGAATGGTTATGTTATCCTTTATATTTCACCTATTGCATGTTAATCAGAGTTAACTTAAAATTTGGCAACTCACTTTTTAAATACTAAGTGGTTAGTAATTATTAAAATGTTTTCGACAGTGATGCTATTAACGGAACCAACAATGCATTTTGTATTAATTTAATAAAGGAGTAGCTACCCGGTATTTAATTAGTCGGGGTGTCACAGGTGGTATCAGAGCATCAGGTTCTAGTGTCCTTTAGGATATGTATGGCTTGTTATATTTCCGCTGAGCTTTCTTTGATGTAGAGCCCTATATTTTAGGACTGTTGTATTCTTTTTTTATGCTTCGCACTTCATCTATTTTGGGTTTATAACTGCGAACTTATAGACCTTACTCTTATTTCAGATGCCTCCACGACGTGCGCAGCGAGTTCCTAGGGATGCACAGCCAGAGCCACAGCCAGCACCAGTACAGGGCACCATGAATGCCGCCGAGGTTGCAGCTATTGTAGCCGAAGCGGTAAATGCCGCCCTAGACGTTGTACACCAGGCACCACCCCAGGTGCTGGTAGCCACGCCAGTTCAGGCACATGCATTCCCGTCTTCTTGGGAACGCGTTCGTGATGCTTTTCTGAAAGCACACCCTTCGGAGTTCGCAGGTAGCTCCGATGTTATGGTATCTAGTCAGTGGAGGAAAGATATTCAGAGGCTCTTGAGGATGTATGAGTGCACCGATGTTCAGAGGCAGATACTAGCTACTTTCAAGCTAGTGGGATCTGCATTGCAGTGGTGGGAGTCTATTACCACCGCAGAGGAGAGAGATACTCTCACGATACAGGAGTTCTGGGTACGGTTCGACCGCAAATATTTTCTGTCAGCTGTTCACACGGAAATGAGGAGGAAGTTGATGAACCTTAGACAGGAGGGAAGGACTGTGGCTGAGTATGAGGCCGAATTCACTAACCTACTGAACATTGTTCCGGTTGAAATACTGACAGAGGAGAAAAAGACTCAGAAGTTTACAAATGGATTGACTTGTAGGATCCGTCAGCATTTATTGGGGAATCACTCGTTGGCCACTTATTCTGACGTGGTTAACGCTGCATTACTACACTGCCAGGATCACCGCTTTCACATGTCTGAGAGCAAGAGATCAGGAGAGTCCAGCCATCAGGGCCGGACTGGGGGAAATGGTGCCAGTGGGGCACAATCTGCTCAGGGACAGAGGCAGGGTGACCAGGGTTCCCAACAGGTGGATCATAAGAGGTTCAGATCGGGGAATTTCAGGCACGGATAGGGAGGTTTTTGGCAGGGCCATCAGGGTCCGAACGTCCATCAGGCCCAGCAGGGGCAGAATAGTCAACAATAGTTTCAGCAAGGCCAGGGGAGGAATGGTAACGGCCACCAGGGCCGAGGGCAGTAGGGACAGAGAGGGGGAAACTTCCCGGGGAAGTGTTATGTTTGTGGCAAGACTGGCCACAAACGCCAAGATTGTCCTGATAGGGGCAGGGCCCCACAGAATCAGCAGCTGGGGGCTCGATAGGAGCCGCAGAGGCCTATGTTTCCTGCCGCCCTCCCAGCACCACCATAGATGGCAGCACTACCACCCGTGCCAGCGGTCCCAGTTCAGCAGGGACAGCTTCACTATGGGAGAGTGTATCAGCTTCAGCATGCCGCAGCCCCAGAGAATCCGCCAGCTATTGAGGGTATGTTCTCTATTCAGGGGACTATGGGGCGTATTTTGTTTGACACGAAGGCCACACATTGTTTCATTGCTATGAGATTTGCACGCACCATTGGGTTTATTAGACACCGCAGAGAGCACCGCTACTTGTGTAGACCCACCGTTGAGTAGGGGTTCCATGATTTCTCTTATGTGTAGAGGTGTGGGTATAGAGATCGGGAGGTTTACTTTACCCGCTGATATGTTAGTATTAGAGATGACCGAGTATGATGCCATTATTGTTATGGATTGGCTAGTTGCGTACCGAGCCATGATTAACTGTTTTAGTAGGAGTATTATCTTTGCCATTCCGGTGCAGGAGATGTTTTTGGTGGAGATGCCTCGTCCTGAGGGAGGATCGTCCACCCACTTGTACTATATAGAGGAGGAGACCTCTAAGGAAGTGGTGATACCACTTGATTCGATTCTGGTTGTTCGAGAGTTTGTCGATGTATTTCAGGATATACCTGGATTACCTCCGAGTAGAGAGATAGATTTTGTGATTGACTTGACACTGGGCACTCGACCTATTGCTCGCGCACCTTACCGTATGGCTCCAGCTGAGATGAGAGAATTACGGGATCAGATTGAGCAGTTATTGGGTCAGGGGTTTATTCGGAGGAGTACTTCATCATGGGGTTTCCCCGTGTTGTTCGTTAAGAAGAGGGATGGATCATTGAGGTTATGTGTGGATTACTGGGAGTTGAATAAGGTCACGATACGGAATAAGTATCCATTGCCCCGAATCGATGACTTATTCGACCAACTGAGGGGAGATTCTATCTTCTCAAAGATTGATTTGCGATCGGGATACCATCAGTTGAGTATCAGGGAGGAGGACATCTCGAAGACTGCTTTCTTAACGAGATATGGTTCCTACGAGTTTCGAGTTATGCCTTTTGTTTTGACCAATGCTCCAGCCGTGTTTATGGACTTGATGAATAGGGTGTTCAGAGAGTTCCTAGATCAGTTCGTCATTGTCTTCATTGATGACATTCTGGTCTACTCCCAGACAGAGGAGGAGCACGCCGAGCATTTAAGGCAGGTTTTGCAGACGCTACGTCAGAACGAGCTGTATGCAAAGTATGAGAAGTGCGGGTTTTGGCTGAAGGAGGTTCCGTTTTGGGGTCATATTATTTCCGACCGGGGGATATCTGTTGATCCGGGTAAGGTATCCGCGGTGAGGGAGTGGGGACATCCCACGACACCGACTGAGATCCGTAGTTTCTTGGGCCTAGCAGGATACTATAGGAGGTTCATTCGGGGTTTCTCAAAGATAGCGGGCCTTTTGACACATCTGACTCGTAAGGGTGTGCCATTCATTTGGAGTGATGACTGTCAGTTGGCATTTGATGAGTTGAAGGAAAAGTTTACCTCAACACCTGTGTTAGCATTACCGAGACAGGGAGTTGAGTATCTAGTTTACACCGATGCGTCCTTGGAAGGACTTGGAGGTGTATTGCAGCAGGAGAGTCAGGCCATAGCTTATGCTTCCCGTAAGCTTAAGCCTCACGAGAAGAATTACCCCACTCATGATTTGGAGTTAGCGGCAGTTGTATTTTCCCTTCGGATTTAGAGACATTATCTTTTGGGGGAGAAGTTTCGATTGTTCACGGACCACAAGTCCCTACAGTACCTATTCACGCAGAAGGAGTTGAATATGCGGCAACGGAGGTGGCTTGAGTTTGTGAAGGACTATCAGTTTGATATCCAGTATCACCCGGGGAAGGCTAACGTGGTAGCAGACACGTTGAGTCGTAGGCCGATAGATGAAGTGACAGGGGTGTGGAAGGAAAAGTGGAAGGAGTTGGGACACCAGGATGCAGTGGCCCGATCGTTCATGTTTGTGATGACTGTTACACCGAAGATTGTCGCGAAGGTGGTAAGGGCACACGCAAATGACTCATTCTTTCAGGAGAAGATAGTTTGATTACTAGCAGAGGGAGCCGAGTCCTATACCGTTAGTTCAGACGGGGGATTACGCTTCAATGGGAGACTGGTAGTTCTGTAAGGGGAGTAATTGAGACACGAGGTGATGGCAGATTCGCACGGCTCACGGTTCGCGGTATATCCCGGTGGGGACAAAATGTACCAATACATGAGACGACAGTATTGGTGGAGTGGGATGAAGAAGTATATTGCCGTGTTTGTTTCTAAATGCGCCACTTGTCAGCTGGTAAAAGTGGATCATCAGAGACCGGCAGGACTTCTACATCCATTAGAGGTCCCGATGTGGATGTGGGAGAGCATATCCATGGACTTTATCACGGGGTTTCCTACGTCACAGAGAGGTCACGACTCCATTTGGATAATTGTGGACAGGTTGACCAAAGTCCCTCATTTTCTACCCGTAATGACAGACTACACTACGGGACTGTATGCCCAGCTCTTTATTGCAGAAATAGTGAGACTTCACGGTGTGTCCCTAAATATCGTGTCTGACCGAGACAAGATATTTGTTTCACGGTTTTGGGAGAGTTTTCAGGAGGCCATGGGCATGGATTTACGGTTGAGTACGGCATATCACCCGCAGACCGATGGGCAAACCAAACGTACAAATCAGATGTTGGAGGACATGTTGCGTATGTGCATCATTGATTTCGGGGGTGGATGGGAGCAGTACCTTCCACTGGTGGAGTTTGCTTACAACAACTCCTACCAGTTCACCATTGGCATGGCTGCATTTGAGGCGTTGTACGGTAGACCTTGTCGTTCGCCAGCATGTTGGTTGGAGGTGGGGGACAACAAACTACTTGGGTCGAAAGTGATTCAGGATACTTCGGCGAGGATAGAATTGATATGGAGTCGCATTCGGGTAGCTCAGGATCGGCAGAAGAGCTATGCTGATGCGAAGAGGTTCTTTAGGGAGTTCCAAGTGGGGGACCAAGTTTTACTCAGAGTAACTCCTATGAAGGGGATTATGCGATTTGGAAAGAAGGGGAAGTTGGCACCGAGATACGTGGGACCATTTCCTATCATCGAGCGGATTGGGTCTGTTGCGGATAGACTTGGGTTACCGGAGCATTTACATAGGATTCATGATGTGTTTAATATTTCCTCACTAAGGAAATATCTTAGGGAAGATTTGGCTCATTCTCACATTGCTTTTGAGGACATCGATCTCCAGCCTGATAGCTCCTACAAGGAAGGGCCGATTGCTATTTTGGACCGAAGTGAGCGGAAACTGGAGTCAATGATTCTCCCGTTAGTACGTGTTCAGTGGCGGCATCATAATGCCGAGGAGTCCACATGGGAGCGCGAGGATGAGATGCGCGAACGTTATCTAGAGTTATTTGTACCAGGTACTTTCTAGTTCCGAATTTCGGGATGAAATTCTGTTATTAGGGGGGAAGTATGTAATACCCCGTATTTTTGTGATATTTATTTATGGGATTAATTGAATTAAATGTGTATTAATTGAGAATTAATCCAGATAAAATACTAACGATTTGTGAGTTGGTATTTGATTATAATGCGTATATATGGCAATATATGAATATTGAGAATATTAAAAATTATCGTGAGATAGAAATACGACAATTTGGAAATTTTGTTGGGACGCGTGTGACAGTCGCGCCAGGAACATTATTTAATTAAAAAGTGAATTTTTATTTTTATTAACCGTATGGTCATTTTGAGTGCGCCAACGTGTCCGAAAGGGTCGAAATAGTCAGAAAACACTAGCCGGGGGTTTAGTTTATGTCCCGAGGCATTTTTTGGCCATACCGGTAACCCAAAAGGGTAGTTTGGTAATTTTGAAATTTTGGGAATTAAAACCCACGAAAATTAAAAGTTAAAATCTGATTTAGTCTTTACCCACTAACAACACTAAATGACTTAATGGGCTACGGGAGTTATTGGAAGAAATTTTAAGAGGTTCCTAAGGCAACCTCTAAACCACCATTGTCATCTTGGAGAAGAACTTGTAGAGAGAGAAAGAAAGAGGAGAATTCTGCTGAGATAGAGAGAAAGCAATTCAACCTTCTTCAACCAACAATAAAAATCTGGAACATAAGGCAAGTGATTTAATTACAATTGATTCAATGTTATGTTCTTCCATGTTTAGGGTAATTATCGAATTTATCTTGGAAGATTGATACAAACCCATGAATTTAAGGATTAAAACTATAAACCATGTTAGGATTTGCATGTAGACATATTCTAGACGAATTATGAATTCAAAATATAACCCTTGATGATCTAAAAAACGGATTTAAGAAAAGAATTATTAGTGTTCTTGAAAGAAATAGAAAACTAGGGTTCTTGATGAAGTTTTGATCCAAATAAAGCCCTTGGTTGATGATTTATTGGTTTTAGAACGTTAACAATGTTGTAGGATGGTTGTAAGATGATATTATAACGTTAGATTAGAGTTTCATGCATTATAATGGAGTTTTGGGACGATTTGAGGACTGCAAAACGAAGCAGTCCGTAGCCTATCTGGTGCAATCGATCGATCGACATTCATCAGTCGATCGATCGACCACCATCGATCGATCGATGTTCAAGGTCGATCGATCGACCTTCCCAGAATGAGTAAAATTTTCCCTAGTTAACTTTTAATGATGTTAACCCTTAGAAAACTATTATTGGAGACTTTATGAATATCCTTAGACTTAAGGAAGACCAGTAGGTATGGTTATAAAATTTGGACCTTAATTAGAATTCAATTTGAGGAATTATTCTAAAATCTAATGAAATTCGATGAGTGAGATAATATTAGGGTTAAAAGAGTAAATTTGAATGATGTGATGAAATGAGGTTTGGGGTAGAAGTAAGGACCTTAAGAATAATGATGTTATATGTGGGAATAATAGGAAACTTAATGATCCCTTTGAGATAGGTCTTAAGTACAAGAAACTATGACGTGAGATGTGTCGACAGTCTACATTATGTATTATCGAAAGACTTAAAATGTATAAAATTGGAATAATGGTATAAGGATGTAGAATATACCTTTATTAATATTGAGACATCTAAGATGTATGAATGCTTAGTATATAACTTATGTGTATGACATGCCTACCATACTTGCTATCACGGGAGGTTTACGTTCGCTTTGGGCCATCTAATCTTTGTGTGCCCGGATTTAGATTGGTACCTCGAGAACATAGGTCAGAGAAGGACTTATTGAGATGTTAATAAGTTTGCTGATCGTGGGAGCGTAGGTATGTGCGTGACCCATGTGATGTGACTGTGTTCGCCTCCATTGTTTGTGATTTGTTATTATCTGAGAATGATTCCTGAGAGATTCGGAATGCGTGATCCTTATGTACGTGATGTACCGGGATGGATAGCAAAGTATGTGTGCACCGTAGCTTAGTCTCGGGGTGCTAGTATTGTATATTTATGATGTGAATAATATACGGTTAGATGAAAAGACTTATCACGTTTATATAGTGAAATATAATTATTGTGTTGCACGATTAAAGATAAAAAGAGATAACCTATAGTGCTTTGTATTTCTAATAATTGAGAATCCGGGAATTTAATGTAAAACTCTCTATTCAATTGATGATGTTGAAATTAAATTGCGAATCGAGTAGAAAGGTTAATAATTGTTTTGGTCTAGATAGATATGAGAATCACTTGTATGGGTACGTTTCGTTAGGAGTGCACAAGTAGTCGAGATGTGAGTATTTCATGTGAGAGCATGTCCTAACATGTACTTAGCATTCATTGTTTTAAATGTTGTTAAAACCCTTGCTGTTTTTTAAAATATTCTCCACATTCGGGCTCTGACCCGTTTTCTTTCAAATCTATCTTTTTGTAAAAACCATTTTAGGTGCCCAGCCACAAGGACACCATGCATAGGAATTCTATATAGGTGACAAGCTGTAGCTGTTGTGGAAGTTACAGGGCCTTGACAGTAGACGCCTCCTTTTCTTGTCTTGATTCCATATTCAGTTTCGTCATTTGTAGGGCATGTCCCGATTTCTTTTAGAGACACTTTACAATTCAGTTATTCAGACTTTGGTTTGTAATTAATTCAGGATACATGCTATGGTTCTTATTTCAGTTCTGTATTTGGATTGTTGTGAGGAGTATTTCCTCCAGGCTTATTATTATTCGATGATTACTATAGTTGAACTTTATTGTGAATGGTTATGTTATCCTTTATATTTCACCTATTGCATGTTAATCAGAGTTAACTTAAAATTTGGCAACTCACTTTTTAAATACTAGGTGGTTAGTAATTATTAAAATGTTTTCGACAGTGATGCTATTAACTTAACCAACTTGGCATTTTGTATTAATTTAATAAAGGAGTAGCTACCCGGTATTTAATTAGTCGGGGTGTCACAGGTGGTATCAGAGCATCAGGTTCTAGTGTCCTTTAGGATATGTATGGCTTGTTATATTTCCGCTGAGCTTTCTTTGATGTAGAGCCCTATATTTTAGGACTGTTGTATTCTTTTTGTATGCTTCGCTCTTCATCTATTTTGGGTTTATAACTGCGAACTTATAGACCTTACTCTTATTTCAGATGCCTCCACGACGTGCGCAGCGAGTTCATAGGGATGCACAGCCAGAGCCACAGCCAGCACTAGTACAGGGCACCATGAATGTCGCCGATGTTGCAACTATTGTAGCCCAAGCGGTAAATGCCGCCCTAGCCGTTGTACACCAGGAACAACCCCTGGCGCCGGTAGCCACGCCAGTTCAGGCACATGCATTCCCGTCTGCTTGGGAACGCGTTCGTGATGCTTTTCAGAAAGCACACCCTCCGGAGTTCGCAGGTAGCTCCGATGTTGTGGTATCTAGTCAGTGGAGGAAAGATATTCAGAGGCACTTGAGGATGTATGAGTGCACCGATGTTTAGAGGAAGATACTAGCTACTTTCAATCTAGTGGGATCAGCATTGCAGTGGTGGGAGTCTATTACCACCGCAGAGGAGAGAGATACTCTCACGAAACAGGAGTTCTGGGTACGCTTCGACCGCAAATATTTTCCGTCAGCTGTTCACACGGAAATGAGGAGGAAGTTGATGAACCTTAGACAGGAGGGAAGGACTGTGGCTGAGTATGAGGCCGAATTCACTAACCTACTGAACATTGTTCCGGTTGAAATACCGACAGAGGAGAAAAAGATTCAGAAGTTTACAAATGGATTGACTTGTAGGATCCGTCAGCATTTATTGGGGAATCTATCGTTGGCCACTTATTCTGACGTGGTTAACGCTGCATTACTACACTGCCAGGATCACCGCTTTCACATGTCTGAGAGCAAGAGATCAGGAGAGTTCAGCCATCAGGGCAGGACTGGGGGAAATGGTGCCAGTGGGGCACAATCTGCTCAGGGACAGAGGCAGGGTGACTAGGATTCCCAACAGGGGGATCATAAGTGGTTCAGATCGTGGAATTTCAGGCACGGATAGGGACGTTTTAGGCAGGTCCATCAGGGTCCGAACGGCCATCAGGCCCAGCAGGGGCAGAATAGTCAACAATAGTTTCAGCAGGGCCAGGGGAGGAATGGTAACGACCACCAGGGCCGAGGGCAGTAGGGACAGAGAGGGGGAAACTTCCCGGGGAAGTGTTATGTTTGTGGCAAGACTGGACACAAACGCAAGGATTGTCCTGATAGGGGTAGGGCCCCACAGCAGTAGCAGCTGGGGGCTCGATAGGAGCCGCAGAGGCCTATGTTTCCCGCCGCCCTCCCAGCACCACCACAGATGGCAGCACTACCACCCGTGCTAGCGGTCCCAGTTCAGCAGGGATAACTTCACTATGGGAGAGTGTATCAGCTTCAGCATGCCTCAGCCCCACAGAATCCGCCAGCTATTGAGGGTATGTTCTCTATTCAGGGGACTATGGGGCGTATTTTGTTTGACACGGAGGCCACACATTATTTCATTGCTATGAGATTTGCACGCACCATTGGGTTTGTTAGACACCGCAGAGACCACTGCTACTTGTGTAGACCCACCGTTGAGTAGGGGTTCCATGATTTCGCTTATGTGTGGAGGTGTGGGTATAGAGATCGGGAGGTTTACTTTACCCGCTGATATGTTAGTATTAGAGATGACCGAGTATGATGCCATTATTGTTATGGATTGGCTAGTTGTGTACCGAGCCATGATTGACTGTTTTAGTAGGAGTATTATCTTTGCCATTTTCGGGCAGGAGATGTTTTTGGTGGAGATGCCTCGTCCTGAGGGAGGATCGTCCACCCACTTGTACTATATAGAGGAGGAGACCTCTAAGGAAGTGGTGATACCACTTGATTCGATTCCGGTTGTTCGAGAGTTTGCCGATGTATTTCAGGATATACCTGGATTACCTCCGAGTAGAGAGATAGATTTTGTGATTGACTTGACACCGGTCACTCGACCTATTGCCCGCCCACCTTACCGTATGGCTCCAGTTGAGATGAGAGAATTACGGGATCAGATTGAGCAGTTGTTGGGTCAGGGGTTTATTCGGAGGAGTACTTCGTCGTGGGGTGCCCTTGTGTTGTTCGTTAAGAAGAGGGATGGATCATTGAGGTTGTGTGTGGATTACTGGGAGTTGAATAAGGTCACGATACGGAATAAGTATCCATTGCACCGAATCGATGACTTATTCGACCAACTGAGGGGAGCTTCTGTCTTCTCAAAGATTGATTTGCGATCGGGATACCATCAGTTGCGTATCAGGGAGGAGGACATCTCGAAGACTGCTTTCGTAACGAGATATGGTTCCTACGAGTTTTAGGTTATGCCTTTTGGTTTGACCAATGCTCCAGCCGTGTTTATGGACTTGATGAATAAGGTGTTCAGAGAGTTCCTAGATCAGTTCGTCATTGTCTTCATTGATGACATTCTGGTCTACTCCCAGACAGAGGAGGAGCACGCTGAGCATTTAAGGCAGGTTTTGCAGACGCTACGTCAGAACGAGCTGTATGCAAAGTATGAGAAGTGCGGGTTTTGGCTGAAGGAGGTTCAGTTTTGGGGTCATATTATTTCCGACCGGGGGATATCTGTTGATCCGGGTAAGGTATCCGCGGTGAGGGAGTGGGGGACATCCCACGACACCGACTGAGATCCGTAGTTTCTTGGGCCTAGGAGGATACTATAGGAGGTTCATTCGGGGTTTCTCAAAGATAGCGGGCCCTTTGACACATCTGACTTGTAAGGGTGTGCCATTCATTTGGAGTGATGCCTGTCAGTTGGCATTTGATGAGTTGAAGGACAAGTTGACCTCAGCACCTGTGATAGCATTACCGAGACAGGGAGTTGAGTATCTAGTTTACACCGATGCGTCCTTACAAGGACTTGGAGGTGTATTGCAGCAGGAGAGTCAGGCCATAGCTTATGCTTCCCGTAAGCTTAAGCCTCACGAGAAGAATTACCCCACTCATGATTTGGTGTTAGCGGCAGTTGTATTTTCCCTTCGGATTTAGAGACATTATCTTTTGGGGGAGAAGTTTCGATTGTTCATGGACCACAAGTCCCTACAGTACCTATTCACGTAGAAGGAGTTGAATAGGCGGCAACGGAGGTGGCTTGAGTTTTTGAAGGACTATCAGTTTGATATCCAATATCACCCGGGGAAGGCTAACGTGGTAGCAGACACGTTGAGTCGTAGGCCGGTAGATGAAGTGACAGGGGTGTGGAAGGCAAAGTGGAAGGAGTTGGGACACCAGGATGCAGTGGCCCGATCGTTCATGTCTGTGATGACCGTTACACCGAAGATTGTCGCGAAGGTGGTAAGGGCACAGGCAAATGACTCATTCTGTCAGGAGCAGATAGTTTGATTACTAGTAGAGGGATCCGAGTCCTATACCGTTAGTTCAGACGGGGGATTATGCTTCAATGGGAGACTGGTAGTTCCGTAAGGGGAGTAATTGAGACACGAGGTGACGGCAGATTCGCACGGCTCACGGTTCGCGGTACATCCCGGTGGGGACAAAATGTACCAAGACATGAGACGAAAGTATTGGTGGAGTGGGATGAAGAAGTATATTGCCGTGTTTGTTTCTAAATGCGCCACTTGTCAGCTGGTAAAAGTGGATCATCAGAGACCGGCAGGACTTCTACATCCATTAGAGGTCCCGATGTGGATGTGGGAGAGCATATCCATGGACTTTATCACGGGGTTGCCTACGTCACAGAGAGGTCACGACTCCATTTGGATAATTATGGACAGGTTGACCAAAGTCGTTCATTTTCTATCCATAAGGACAGACTACACTAAGGGACAGTATGCCCAGCTCTTTATTGCAGAAATAGTGAGACTTCACGGTGTGCCCCTAAATATCGTGTCTGACCGAGACAAGATATTTGTTTCACGGTTTTGGGAGAGTTTTCAGGAGGCCATGGGCATGGATTTACGGTTGAGTACGACATATCACCCGCAGACCGATGGGCAAACCAAACGTACAAATCAGATGTTGGAGGACATGTTGCGTATGTGCATCATTGATTTCGGTGGTGGATGGGAGCAGTACCTTCCACTGGTGGAGTTTGCTTACAACAACTCCTACCAGTTCACCATTGGCATGGCTGCATTTGAGGCGTTGTACGGTAGACCTTGTCGTTCGCCAGCATGTTGGTTGGAGGTGGGGGACAACAAACTACTTGGGTCGAAAGTGATTCAGGATACTTCGGCGAGGATAGAATTGATACGGAGTCGCATTCGGGTAGCTCAGGATCGGCAGAAGAGCTATGCTGATGCGAAGAGGTTCTTTAGGGAGTTCCAGGTGGGGGACCAAGTTTTACTCAGAGTAACTCCTATGAAGGGGATTATGCGATTTGGAAAGAAGGGGAAGTTGGCACCGAGATACGTGGGACCATTTCCTATCATCGAGCGAATTGGGTCGGTTGCGGATTGACTTGGGTTACCGGAGCATTTACACAGGATTCATGATGTGTTTCATATTTCCTCACTAAGGAAATATCTTTGGGAAGATTTGGCTCATTCTCACATTGCTTTTGAGGACATCGATCTCCAGCCTGATAGCTCCTACGAGGAAGGGCCGATTGCTATTTTGGACCGAAGTGAGCGGAAACTGCGGTTAAAGATAGTCCTGTTAGTACGTGTTCAGTGGCGGTATCATAATGCCGAGGAGTCCACATGGGAGCGCGAGGATGAGATGCGCGAAGGTTATCCAGAGTTATTTGTACCAGGTACTTTCTAGTTCCGAATTTCGGGATGAAATTCTGTTATTAGGGGGGAAGTATGTAATACCTCGTATTTTTGTGATATTTATTTATGGGATTAATTGAATTAAATGTGTATTAATTGAGAATTAATCCGGATAAAATACTAACGTTTTGTGAGTTGGTATTTGATTATAATGCGTATATATGGCAATATATGAATATTGAGAATATTAAAAATTATCGTGAGATAGAAATACGGCAATTTGGAAATTTTGTTGGGACGCGTGTGACAGTCACGCCAGGAACATTATTTAATTAAAAAGTGAATTTTTATTTTTATTAACCGTATGGTCATTTTGAGAGCTCCAACGTGTCCGAAAGGGTCGAAATAGTCAGAAAAAACTAGCCGGGGGTTTAGTTTGGGTCCCGGGGCATTTTTAGGCCATACCGGCAACCCAAAAGGGTAGTTTGGTAATTTCGGAATTTTGGGAATTAAAACCCACGAAAATTAAAAATTAAAATCTGATTTAGTCTTTACCCACTAACAACACTAAATGACTTAATGGGCTACGGGAGTTATTGGAAGAAATTTTAAGAGGTTCCTAAGGCAACCTCTAAACCACCATTGTCATCTTGGAGAAGAACTTGTAGAGAGAGAAAGAGAGAGGAGAATTCTGCAAAGATAGAGAGAAAGCAATTCAACCTTCTTCAACCAACAACAAAAATCTGGAACATAAGGCAAGTGATTTAATTACAATTGATTCAATGTTATGTTCTTCCATGTTTAGGGTAATTATCGAATTTGTCTTGGAAGATTAATACAAACCCATGAATTTGAGGATTAAAACTATAAACCATGTTAGGATTTGCATGTAGACATATTCTGGACGAATTATGAATTCAAAATATAACCCTTGATGATCTAAAAAATGGATTTAAGAAGAGAATTATTAGTGTTCTTGAAAGAAATAGAAAACTAGGGTTCTTGATGAAGTTTTGATCCAAATAAAGCCCTTGGTTGATGATTTATTGGTTTTAGAATGTTAACAATGTTGTAGGATGGTTGTATTATGATATTATAACGTTAGATTAGAGTTTCATGCATTATAATGGAGTTTTGGGATGATTTGAGGACTGCAAAATGAAGCAGTCCGTAGCCTATCTGGTGCAATCGATCGATCGACATTCATCAGTCGATCGATCGACCACCATCGATCGATCGATGTTCAAGGTCGATCGATCGACCTTCCCAGAATGAGTAAAATTTTCCCTAGTTAAATTTTAATGATGTTAACCCTTAGAAAACTATTATTGGAGACTTTATGAATATCCTTAGACTTAAGGAAGACCAGTAGGTATGGTTATAAAATTTGGACCTTAATTAGAATTCAATTTGAGGAATTATTCTAAAATCTAATGAAATTCGATGAGTGACATAATATTAGGGTTAAAAGAGTAAATTTGAATGATATGATGAAATGAGGTTTGGGGCAGAAGTAAGGACCTTAAGAATAATGATGTTATATGTGGGAATAATAGGAAACTTAATGATCCCTTTGAGATAGGTCTTAAGTACAAGAAACTATGACGTGAGATGTGTCGACAGTCTACATTATGTATTATTGAAAGACTTAAAATGTATAAAATTGGAATAATGGTATAAGGATGTAGAATATACCTTTATTAATATTGAGACATCGAAGATGTGTGAATGCTTAGTATATAACTTATGTGTATGACATACCTACCATACTTGCTATCACAGGAGGTTTACTTTTGCTTAGGGCCTTCTAATCTTTGTGTGCCCGGATTTAGATTGGTAGCTCGAGAACATAGGTCAGAGGAGGATTTATTGAGATGTTAATAAGTTTGCTGATCGTGGGAGCATAGGTATGTGCGTGACCCATGTGATGTGACTGTGTTCGCCTCCATTGTTTGTGATTTGTTATTATCTGAGAACGATTCCTGAGAGATTCGGAATGCGTGATCCTTATGTACGTGATGTACCGGGATGGATAGCAAAGTATGTGTGCACCGTAGCTTAGTCTCGGGGTGCTAGTATTGTATATTTATGATGTGAATAATATACGGTTAGATTAAAAGACTTATCACGTTTATATAGTGAAATATAATTATTGTGTTGCACGATTAAAGATAAAAAGAGATAACCTATAGTGCTTTGTATTTCTAATAATTGAGAATCCGGGAATTTAATGTAAAACTCTCTATTCAATTGATGATGTTGAAATTAAATTGCGAATCGAGTAGAAAGGTTAATAATTGTTTTGGTCTAGATAGATATGAGAATCACTTGTATGGGTACGTTTTGTTAGGAGTGCACAAGTAGTCGAGAGGTGAGTATTTCCTGTGAGAGCACGTCCTAACATGTACTTTTCATTCATTGTTTTAAATGTTGTTAAAACACTTGCTGTTTTTTAAAATATTCTCCACATTCGGGCTCTGACCCATTTTCCTTCAAATCTATCTTTTTGTAAAAACCATTTTAGGTGCCCAGCCACAAGGACACCATGCATAGGAATTCTATACAGGTGACGAGTTGTAGCTGTTGTGGAAGTTACAGGGCCTTGACAGTAGACACCTCCTTTTCTTGTCTTGATTCCATATTCAGTTTCGTCATTTGTAGGGCATGTCGCCCATTTCTTTTAGAGACACTTTACATTTCAGTTATTCAGACTTTGGTTTGTAATTAATTCAGGATACATGCTATGGTTCTTATTTCAGTTCCGTATTTGGATTGTTGTGAGGAGTATTTCCTCCAGACTTATTATTATTCGATGATTACTATAGTTGGACTTTATTGTGAATGGTTATGTTATCCTTTATATTTCACCTATTGCATGTTAATCCGAGTTAACTTAAAATTTGGCAACTCACTTTTTAAATACTACGTGGTTAGTAATTATTAAAATGTTTTCAACAGTGATGCTATTAACTGAACCAATTAGGCATTTTGTATTAATTTAATAAAGGAGTGGCTACCCGGTATTTAATTAGTCGGGGTGTCACACATGTGTGTGCTTTTGTGAGTGGGGAAGGGGGAGGGGCAGGGGCAAGGGGTGGCGGAGGGGGAGAAGATGAGGGGAGTTGTGTGTGTGTGAGTGGGGAAGGGGGTAGGGTACGGGGCAGGGGGCGGTGGAGGGGGAGAAGATGAGGGAGAATTGTGTGTGCGTGAGTGCGTGTGAGTTGGGAGGGGGAGGGATTTTACCAGGGGAGGGAGGGGGATGCGGAGGGGGTGAGGGAGGGGGTTGCATATATGCAATATGAATATATGCAGATTGCATATATGCATCGTATATATGCTCTACGTGTGTGAGTAGGGAAGGGGGAGGGGCGGGGCAAGGGGCGGCGGAGGGGGAGAAGATGAGGGAGATTTATGTGTGTGTATGTTTGTGTGGGTGTGTGAGTGGGGAAGGGGGTAGGGGACGGGGCAGGGGGCGGTGGAGGGGGAGAAGATGAGGGAGAGTTGTGTGCGTGTGTTTGTGTGTGCGTGTGCGTGTGAGTGGGGAAGGGGAAGGGATTTTACCACGGGCGGGAGGGGGCTGCGGAGGGGGAAGGGGAGGGGGCTTCAAATATGCAGATTGCATATATGCATCGCATATACACTGTGCATGTGTGAGTGGGGAAGGGGAGAGGGGGGAGGGGGCAGGGAAGAGGGCGGTAGAGGGGGAGGGGGCAGGGAAGAGGGCGGTAGAGGGGGAGGGGGAGAAGATGAGGGAGAGTTGTGTGTGTGTGTGTGTTTGTGTGCGCATGTGTGCGTGTGTCAGTGGATAAGGGGGGAGGAGAGGGAGCAGGGGGCGGTGGAGGGGGAGAAGATGAGGGAGAGTTGTGTGTGTGTGTGTGTGCTTGTGTGTGCGTGTGTACGTAATCGTGAAACGGCAAGGTTTCGGACGAACGTAATCGCGAAGTGCATAACAAAAAAAATTCAAAGTATCACTCGTGCCCATAAAAGTGAAGAAAAAATAGAGTTCTTTAGACATCAAGTAGAATACTTTAGATTTCATGTGCCCAGAAAAATGACATTATCCAAAATGTCTAAGAAGGAAATAAAAATAGGCAAAAAAACTGAAGAAAAAACCTTACATGAGCCAAATATGTAATGAAAAAAGGAACTATTGACTTAAAAGTCGATTTCGATCCCTCTATCAGCGCCAAAAATAGCCCGAAAAGTTCATAGTTAGGCACAGACGACACGAATCCAATGGCGCCAGAATCGCCTCATTCCGATTTACGGTTAAAAAGTTATGGCATTTCTCCCAATAGTGGTCATTTTGCGCTGAAATAATCATTCGTTGTTTAAGAAAGAAAGGAGTAAAAAGATTTTCCTTCTCATGTAGACCTGTTTCTTTTTTTTTTAAACCAAGACCTTCTTCCCCTTCTTCAAACAAGGACCTGGTGTCTTTTTTTTAGCAAAGACCTGCTTGTACATATCTAAGGCCTGCTCTTTTTTTTAGTGGGGCATCTGCTTCTAGTATTGCAGGCCAATACCTGCTCCATTTTTTAAAGCCTTGGAACCAGAGCCTACTCTTGGTATACATTCGAGATAGATATTTCTTGCATAACAGGTGGAAAATCCTGAATCCTAATTCTTTAGCTTAATAGTAGATTCATATATGATTCTGAATCGTATACATCCGAGAAGGGAAATTCCTGCACAACAGTAGATTCATATATGATTGAATTCTAGTAAAATTGAAATGACTTATCAATCATCTTTAGCTCACATTTCTAGTGATCTTTATTATCAACAATTGTTATATTGTTATATAAATAGAAGTGAATTGCATATAAGAACAATACATGAATCATAAATCAACATTTGTTATAAGAACAATAGATAAAGCAGTTTATTATCAACTCCTCAATAGACAGCAGTTTATAAGCAGAGTAGTTTATAACAACAACTATTTATTATCAACAATGATTGTAAGAACAATATACAGAGTAGTGAATTGCATATAAGGCCAATCAAATCATATAAGTCCAATAAAATTATATAAGAAGAAAATCAAATCATATATTAGAACTAAAAAATTAAACAAATCAGTGAATTGCATATAAGAACAAACAAATCAAATCATATTCATCTTTCTTTTACCAAACTGAGCACTAAACCCAAAAACTCATCTTTACCGGTTTTTTAAAATTTCAAAATAATCAAATCTAAGCATATGTCGTTGGCCCAAACATAAGTAATTACCATATGGTTTAGCCTTTTCTCGTGGACTCATTATGTATTTAAAGCATATAAAATATTACGTCTCCAATGTCTCGCACGTTGTGAAGCATTTTCTATGAAAATGGCTTACCAATTGTTGTGAGTTGGGGTTAAACTTGTCCAATATTCTGTTTGTACAGTGCATCTAGTCCAACAAAATAGCTGCAATTCAATATTTAGTGATTAAATCTGCATAAACTGAAATGAACTAAATCTGCATAATTTCCAATGTCGTGTGTGTCACTCCAACTCGCATATATTCCAATGTTGTGCCAACCAAAGTCATGCTTTGTTCGAATACTTTTTTTGAACCATCATTTCAAAAATTATGCATAAATTGAACTAAATCATGGAATTAAACTAAACTGAACTAAATCGTGGAATTAAACTAAACTAAATCTACATAAAACACCTAAAATACAAACTACTGCAATTCAATATTTAGTGACTAAATCTGCATAAACTAAAATGAACTAAATCTGCATAATTTCCAAAGACATGCGCGTCACGGCTCCAACTCGCATGTTTTCCCAAGTCGTGCAAATCAAACTCGTGCTTTGTTTAAATTCATTTTCTGAGCCAGCATTTGGGGAATATCTCACTATTCAAAACTTCACTGATATTTTAAACTGAAATAATATTGTTATTGTTTACAACAACTGAATATGCAAAGGAAGTAGTACTACATTAGTGCCTATATAGTAAATAACCTAAAATAAATGCATGTCAAAACTTTTATCATCATCAAAGAGATTAATTCCATAGTGTAGCATAAAATAGTTGCTTATGAATATCCAACCCAAGGTCGAACCAATATGATAAAAAATACCGTGCTTTAAAACAATTTCTTATGAATATCCAACCCAAGGTTTCAGTTGCAAAACGAATTTCATACCAATACGAATTGCATACCAAAATGAATTGCATACCAAATACAATGTATTTGAAGTAAGAAGTTTTCATAAATAAATTCATGTTAATGATGTGGACTGCACATAAAAATAGATGTGAAAACTTAACTACTTATATGTTGTTATATATAATCTGAAACAATCAATAAACATATTATATATAACAACTAATAAGAATAAAAAAAAATTCCAGAAAGCCCTAAAATCCTAAAACCCAATACGCACGATGCTTTGAAACCAAAACCCACACCTAAAAGAAATTAGACCAAACTATTACATTAAAACCATAGTTGTAATCTCATATGAAAAAAATTATATACCTGATAAACATACAAAAAATTGAGCCGGTAGTGCGAACCATAGTATATACCTGATAAACAAACCAAAAATCAAGATGATAGTTGTTAGATTTTGGTTTGATTTTTTAAACTAATAAAAAACCATCAATAGCTTTAATGGAGTTCTTAATCGACCATGCCTTCATCATATCTTTAATGGAGTTCTTCATCCACCATGTCATCATCATAACTGTAACTGATCTAAGCTGCGACAGCAAACCAAAACAGATGTCCATGAATTACAACAAACGATGTATTGAATATCTTAGTTGATTTAATATGTGTCAAGAGGTTAAGAACACAAATACCTCAAATGTGCACTTCTATACATCAAATGTTCACTGATATACACTAAATGCAATACTATACATCAATGCAGTGCATCAAATGCACTGCTATAGATCGATGCAGAGAAGATGTCGCTGTCCCGCTGACCTGTTACACACAAAAAGTAAAATGAGAAAGAAGTGTTGATAATACGTAAGCCTTAATCCATACGAAGATGAATAATATTCACGAATCAACCCCAAACCTTAATGAAAATAAGCCTTGATCCATACGAAGATGAATAATAATACGTAAGCCTATTAATTGTAATAAAATCTTAACATAAATGAAAGTAATTGGACCCCAAACCATTCTACATGAAGTTGTCAAATCTTTCTCTCTTTGGCAGCTTGATGCATCTGACTTTGGAGAATTAGTATATAGATAGGAGAGTTAAACAACATATAGGAACAACCTATAGGAACAACCTGAGGCAGGTGGTAGCCCAGTGCAGCTCGTCGAAATTGGGCATCTGAAACATGGTCATCTTCAACTCTTCATGAACACCGGCATATAGGAATACCCTGAGGCAGTATGTATGATCTCAAAAACAAAAACATTGACCCGAGGCAGTATGTATGATCTCAAAAACAAAAACATTGACCTGTGGCAGTATGTATTATCGCTGTTATTGAAAGATTCTCGTGGTACGCCTTTTTGGCAAAAATAACATAGGCATATGAGGAGAGCACAGTAGAAATAATCCTATAAATCTATGATGATACAATAAATGAAAACACCAGTGGGTTTGGTCAATTTCAAAAACTTCTATTATGATTGGAAATCAGTTATGTTCGCTACAGTTATTTGTAGAACATGGTAAATCATCTTAAGGAAATAATTGAATTTTTTTTAAAGTATAATGTATTTTCAAATAACATCAAAGAACATAAATGTGTTCTCATTGTAGAGACTGCATAATAGATACTTATAAAGCATTAACAAAGAGTGCAATAGAAAAAAAGAGAGTTTTAGTTTAGATAAAAAAATCAACAAAGAGAAAAGTTATATATACAAGTTAAGCAAAATTAATACTAACTTAACCTCAATAAAAGGAGAATCATTACCAAAAGTGAAACCATATTTGCTTAAAATAATAAAGACTGATACTAAAAGCATCATTTTTGCAATGAGTTGAGTTAAAATATGAACGACTGGTGGAACTCCCGTCTCTATCTGAACAACATGCTGACGAGGAATAGTAAGAACACAATTAAGACAGACAACAAACATCCCCAATTATACCACTCACAAAATCAGACTCTCTCATAAGTCTTTACAATCCAGTCCATTAAGGGAGACTCCCTCCATGGACAAAACCTACTTTGACGATCATGACTGAGTTATGAATATGCTCTGCTTCTATTTTCTGCTCAGCAGTGATAAACAGCCACAAACTCGAACCGATTAGATCTGATCATCAGTGATGCCTTGCATTTCTGCTGTGTACCAATAAAGGACATGTTAATGTCTTTAACTTAGGTCTGATATATAATCAAACTCCCATTAATTTTCTAATTGCAACATTAAGTCCGATAACATCATCCAACCTAAATAGTCTTTCGAAGGCTAAAAGCACAACATACTTTGATTAAGAAAATAAAATAGGGATTTGTATAGGGGTAAGATACATTAAAATCATATACGAAATTAAAATAATCACTATCCTATATTCTAAAACCTACAAGACTGTAAAGTAAGTACCAATTTTCAAAATCACTCAACTTAGCCAAGACAACCAAATAAAAAGCAAGAGAAAAGGTAAAATTAGTTGCCAAACCACCATTACTTTCACATATTCAGACCTTCTCAATCAGACCTTCTGGAACATACCTGCTCGATCCAAAAAAAATAAAATCAAATATGTCTAAGTTCATAATAGACCTACTCTACCGAAATAGGCACCCTAAAAAAAACATAGAACCCGTGTGTGACTGCGTGTGTGCGTGTGTGACTGCATATGTGTGTGCGTGTGTGACTGCATGTGTGTGGTTGTGTGTGTCTTTGTGTGTGCATGTGTGTGTGTGTGTGTGCGCATCTGTGCGTGTGTGTGGGTGGGGGGGGGGGAAGGGGAGAGGGGGAGAGGGGGAGGGGGGATCCTACCTGGCGACGGGTGGGGGCGGCGGGAGGGGAGAGGCGGATTGGGTTTTCTTTGGGGAAGGGATAAACGGAAGAGAGAAAATGGAAGTGAGAGTGAGGTGAGAGAGTGTTTGGGTAGAAAAGTAGGGGGAAACTCAACACACGTGTGCTTTTACCCAAAAGCCCCAATTTTTTAATTGAAGAGTAAGGTTGTTAAGTACAAAGGGGGGGGGGGGGGGGGGGGAATCAAATAGTTGAGGGATAGGATTGTAAAAATAAAGTACATATGATCTCAACCATTAAAATATGTAAGGAGGTGGCACTCATCCGGATCGTTAAAAATGTGTACATTTTCAAAAACTTCCCTATCTTATTATATATATATATATATATATATATATATATTAAGGTGTATAATTTTTTCACTATTCCATTAGTTGATAAGCTAATTTGGCTAGGATTAAACCAACATTGCAATGATCCAATGGTTGAGATTAAAATACCCCTCTTACCATTTTTACCTCTTAAATATATGGTATCCCCCTTCTTTTAACATAATATACTTTATTTTCACCATTCTTCAAAATTCAAAAATAAGGATAGAATAGTCAATACACACCTTTACTCTGTTACACAACCTCTTACTCACCCTGCCTCCTCAAGATCCTTCATTTCCCCCTTCACCCAACGCATCTCTCTCCACAAGATGACATCTCTCTACATTGAACACCGGGTATTTGTTCCGATTTTATTACTTCTGATTTTGAATGTTAATGTTTGGTTAGAATTTCAGGGTTTTGGTTAGAACTGTTAGAATTTCTAGATTTTGGTTAGAACTGTTAGAAATTTCTAGGTTTTGGTTAGAACTTTTAGAAATTTCTATTTTGTGAATTTTTTTGTCACCAATCCCCAAACATTAGTTTGCAAATCACATTTTATTTTTGCAGATCTAGCCACAAATTAAATTACCTCACCCAGATCCATCGTATTTCCATTTCAATTTCATGATTTTCTAATTTCCACTTCCGTGGTGGTTTATTGTGGTATAAACATCGAAGCTACCTCCATTTTCAATAAATGGAGAGTTCTTGGGTTACTTTCCAATCATGTACTATATATTTTCTATGTTAACCTACATCACTTTTGGATTCGATTTTCAAGTCCTCCATTTTTTGCTTGATTTTTGCTTAGTGCCACTAGAAAACATACTAGTAATATCTCATTGTGATCATTTCATTTCCATGGCAGGTTCTGTTTGAGGGTAGGTGTTCGACAAAATGCTCAAATGCATGTACATTGATGCTCAAATGTGTAACAAATGGTAAGACATGTTTCACAAATTTTGAATGAACTTTGCTATTTTACACAATTTCGAATGTTTTAAATTGGGAAGAACTAACATAGAAAGATGTTGAAAACTGGAGTTCAATAAATTTGTTTTCAGATTAGAAAGTTAATCAAAACACGAGTTCTTTCAGTTATGCCATGGATAAGTTGTGCTTGAAATGTCTCTAATGTTTTTAAACCTCCATTTTGTAATAATTCTTCTCGGGTTTTCATCCTCTAGATTGGATGGTAAAGGTTTAATATCTCTATATTTGTCCATATTTAAATCAGGTTTTGGTTGATGAAGTGAAACAAACTCTTGCCGACATAATAGATTTTTTCTCTCTCTATTTAGCATAATTTTTGGTTTTGTGAGAGCGTCCGTTATTTTTGGGTTTGTTTGGTTAGGGAAAGTACATGTTTTCATTTTGGAAATTCCATTTTAGGCATTTAGTGGGGCTATTTTTTTTTTGTTGCAATATTCATTTACACAGACAATGTCATTTGAATATGTAATCTGAACAGACATCTACATGCAATAATTTATCTGTTGACCAGCTCTATTGACCATTATGATAGTTGAGCGCTTATAGGACTCATCAAAATTCATATATTACTTCGAATCGAAGAAGGTACAATATATTCGACTTTCTTAGAAGACAAATTCGATCGAACTTGGATTCTATATCATCGATGATATAATTATCCCTACAAATGATGATCCCATATCATCGATCATCGTAAATACATACTCGGACCTTCTTATCGACATGTCAAATGGGGATTATTTTAGATAAAGGGAAATTATTTTTTTTAAATTAAGCTGATAGTTGATGTAGAAAGAAACAAATAGTTATTGGTAAAGATTCGAAAGATACATTGTTGTAGAAATACATGCTTATCGTTTGGAATTCAAACTTTCATACTTAAAGTAAAAATCCCAGATTGAATACGTATTGGCTGTTTAAACCTAGTATTTGAATTTCTATTCATAAGAGTTGCTAATTATATCATGATGATGAATTTCTTTTATTTCTATCAGCAATATGTATAATGAGATAAATGATAGTTGATGGCATTTTTTGCTTTGATCATTTTTTCACTCAAAATTGATTAAGCTGAGCTATGGTCTATATGATTTGTCTGCGGCATAAACCCCATTTGATGATCTATCAATGATAACTTTTTCTTATATTATAATGATGTAGAGTGTGTGATTTTTACGTGATAAATGAATTCGGCTTGATTTTTTATATACTTATTTTTTTTGTTATATTCGCAAATACGAAGTATGAATTTAATGTGGCAGCATGATTCGTATTTTATTTGAAGCATTATGGGATCCTTTTTAGTTCTAGCATGGTTCAGTGGCAGCATTATGCCATTTCTGTATAACAAATCCATGTTGTGCTCAAGTACAATAAAATGATTGCCTCCTTCTCTCTTTTAAGTCATTATAGGTAATCAACAACCTCTCTCCATTTTCTTTTTTATTTATGGTTGTATTGGAAACATAATCTGAATTGTTTCAAATTTATATTCTTTATTGTGTTAAAGATTTGGATTCCTTTTACAATCAACGTTTATGGATCATGATTTCATTCTATGTTGAAGTAAATGTGAAAAGAACACTTCAATCAACAGGTATGTTGTGGCTCTATGGAAAGGAAAGAAACATAGTTTAAAATAATTTTGAATCTAGTAGTTTGTCAAATTTTAGGCCATGTTTGGTTGATAAATTTGACAAGTGCTGATTGTAGGATTCTTTTATTATAGACATTACTTTGTTTGGATTTTTTAGTTCTATTGTAATTGCTAGCATTTTCATATATATCACTCATTAATGCTAGTCTTAATTTGTCTCAAGTGTGATATGGAGATATAAAGTGGTTTTTAATGATGCCAGTTATTATTTTCCTACTTGGATGTCCAAAAATACATAAAGGCAATAATTATTTATATTATATATTTAATGCTATCATTGGAGTGTGATGTTTGAGTTAAAATCTCTGTTAGAGACTATTTGTGGATTTTAATACCTAAGAAAGAGTTTGTTTTTATATGGTTCTTATACACTAAATATTTATTTGATAGGTTGCATGGTGTCGTTTAACTCTATGCACATCGTATTAGAAGTCATCTCTTTTCGCACAAAGGCCTGAATCAGTTGTGTTCGACACACAAATTCTACCACACCACACTTGATATAAAAAATGAAAACACGTCAGAAGGTAAACTTCCAGACGTCTTGCACTGACCAACGATGTATCTAGGACTTCAATCGCAGAAAAGTGAAAGAAGATATTGACTACTACAAGATCAAACCATAGATTCTACCCTTTGACAGAAAGACTCTTGAGGTAATTTTTTTTTTATTTCTTCCACCGAGTTTACTTTATTGGTGGACTAAACCTTTTAATCACTTCAAAGAATAAGGCATTATTTGCAGAAGTTGAGCAATATTTTATTGACTTTATCTTTAGTTTCATCACTATCCCATTAGGGAGGGCTGCGTCACTCTTGAAACGTAACACTTCTCTCAGAAGTGTGGATAATTTCTACAACAGCATATCGGCCTTAAATGTAGGCACATATGTTAAATCATAAGAGCTCAAGACAAGGCTACAACAGCCTTAGTTGGCTTCATAATATCTCTGCAGGAATCATATATTTCATGTGACTGAAGCCAATACTCCCCAATTATATTACTGCAGTTGCAAACATTTTGGGCAGTTTCGTCGCTACCTAACAGATATTAAAGGATTCAATTACGATGGTGTAATGTATTGTTATGAATTTTTAATAGCCAAAGGTTGAAAGAGGATTTGTAAAGGAGTTAGCATTGTCTATGGTTACAGATGTTTAGGTCGTGTCCCCATTCTCAACCATCTCCACCATTGCATTTCTGAACCGATTGAAAATTTCATTTTCAATATTGGGAATGTCGAGGCAAATGAACTACATGAGTGAAAATTTGTGCAAACATAATATAGTGTCTTTGTTAACAATCACTTTTTTGTTTAAATACACATGGTTTATATTTAAATACACACATAATACATACATATATATATATATATAATCAAGCTCTTACAGTCAGTTTGTTAAATCCCACTTTGAACATTAATTTGAGTTACTTTTTTTATAAATTTGTGATACACTCAATGGCCATGTTACATTTAAAAGTCTGCTTGAGAACTAATTTATATGTTAAATCCATAGAACAATAAAACAAAACTAAATAACTATTTGATAAAAAGAAATAAATGAAAAAACTGGCGTTCGGGTCAGATTGAAGACACCAGATCGTTCACGATTTTTTGCTGAAGCAAGATTGAAGCCAGCAGATTGAACCGATAAAATGCAAAAAAGTCCGGTGAATATCTCACGTGGTTCCCTCTCAGTTGTACAAATTCTTTTGTTTTGTTATCCATCTCTATTAGATTTCTTAATTTTATGTTTTTTATTTATATTCTTAATTCACTTTGTGTATTCGATTTTTTCCACCTATATCTATGATTTGTTAACATAGGATTATTCTTAACAACGTGCGTGCTTTTGATTATTAATGCATCGACATTTTTTGTAGGTATGCGGGAGTTTGTGAATGTGCAAAAGAGATAAATATGCAACAATTGTGTTTGAGTGAACAGTTCGGCCAGAAGTATGTTAATTATATATATATATGTGGTGAGAATGAGTTTTTGTCCACATTTGTTAATGTTTCGTAAGTTGTCTCTTAATTAGTTTCATCATTTATTTTTTTGTTTTCATTTGATTATTACATGATTTTAGTGCAACTTTTGTTTCTCGGTACATTTGTCAACAAATTTTTTAATCTATTTGCTAGTTAACATATTTTAGTAGCTATTATGTTATAAGATTGTGGTCAACGCAATGAATGTCATAGGAATGTGAGGTGGAGACATGAGAATAAGGGCATGCCAGATAGATGGTGTAGCACAAATAAAGTTAGAGGAATTCCATCTCGACAGTTCTATTTTTTTATTGTATGCTTTGGGGTAAGACATTTCTTCTCCTAACTTATGTATGCTAAGTAAATGGAACCATAAAATCATTTTGGACTTTTTATGTGTAATTTTAACTATTAAATTGCAGCTTTTGAGTCTTTATAATGGTTCAATGAAGTATTATTGTTAGAGTTATTTTTTATTTATTAAACAGGTTGGATATTCCTATAAATAAAAGAAACTTTGTCCAAATTATCAAATTTGTTTACACTTAGTTGTGTAGTGAAAAAATTTCACTTAAATTATATACGATTTAATACTTTGGAAAATTTTCTCCATGCCTTCAGGGTCGAGCATTCCGCTAGTATATATATATAGAAGAAGGCTCACCTACATCATGTTCTATACGTCATCCATACATCACCTCCCTCTCTCTCTCTCTCTCTCTATATATATATATATATATATATATATATATATATATATATATATATATTCTATCTAACATTTATTTTTAGGGTTTTATATTGTCAAGCAATTCGAAATTAATTTGGGTCGAAGGTTTCAAGAATTACACTCATCAATCAAAGCTAATAGAGTAATTTATATGTCTCTTATCTCCTTGAAGTTAAATTTGGGGTTCAAATTAGGGTCAATTAGTTAATATTTTTTAGCATTAATTATAGGATTATTTCTGGTTTAACTTATGCAGAGATTTTTTTAAGGTATGTGTTGATACGAGAAATCGTCCACTTGTCGTTCTTGTACCATTAAGTCAAATGTAAAATACGTAATAAGAAAATAGGGCTAGTAAAGAGAGATAAAAGACGAGATATAGAGTGGTTAGGCAATTAAAATGATCCTACGTCCACTTTGGTGCCACACTCTCATTATATGCATTGTAGTACAAATTTAGAATGCCGTAATAGGCATACAATGTAGATGAGAGGAGATAATATATGTTTGTGACGATTCCGGGAGTGTCGGAGATATGACCGTGATGCCGGTGAGTAGCCCCCAAGTTGTATCGAGGGGTGTAGAGTGTTTGGCAATGCCTCCTCAAATGTAAGAAATGATCTCGGATCAGAATCTGAGTCCCCTAATCTCGAGGTGTAGACATCTATTTATAGGAGGTATAGGTTCTATATTATTGCTGTAAATGGAGAGGGGATGAGACTAGCTATGCAGAAAGGTAGGGATTGTACCCTATAACATGTGAATGAGAGGGGGGACACACCCTATAGTATATGATTCCGCGGCATGTAAGTCTGCGCCCTGTAGCATGTAAATGTAAAGATGCGGCAGCACGTCTTCTGTTCATGCTTCTCAAAGGTTCCGCGGCAGGGGTGTTATATTTGCCACATCAATAAGCCCCTAAGTCATAGTGCCAAGAGATAGCAATTAGGGTTGCGGTCGACTAGTCAATTCTTCTCTTCTCAAGCTACCCCAGCAATTCAAACTCGACGCTTTATCTTCCCGTGGCCTCTTATATAAATGGCAACTGGCTGTGGCGTTCATTACTTTTCCAATCCCTTGGGAGCGTATCCAAAGCTAAATTCTGCCTTTTATGCCTTTGAGTTTTTCGGCGATCTTCAGGCGACTGTTCAAGTGGTTCAAGCCTGAGCAATTGGTGGTTCAAGGCTGAGCAACACCCAAATCTTCCTTTCTTGTTGGCTTCCAAGTAATAAATCAAAACTTCCCCTTGATTATTCATTTTGGTTGTTCTTCTGGATTGTTCTTATTAATTTCTATTTATAAATGAACAATATTTCTAAATTCCAAATCTCTGACTGTTCGAATCATATGAATCAACTAACCCCGAATTGAATTACTAGTTGAGCTTCTAAATTCATGCTGAAATGAACTCATTTTGTTGCTAAATTAAATCAATCTTCAATTGATGAAATAAACTACTAAATCCAATAAATGAAACTTTGCTAACTTGCATAGGATCAAATTTATTGACCTTAGTGTAGTGTAAGTACTGAAAATGTTCCCTCCTGTTCTTGATCAAAACCATTCAAATTACATGGCTTCAATCTTTAGGTTAGGTAACCTTCAGTGTTAACCTGTTTAAGAGTTTGGCCACGGAAGGTAGCATATTCTTGTGCTATTTGGCTTCGACCTCATATCAATACTTGTACGAAAAATACCCTAGAGGATTGCGGCATATCAGCAATGTGTCGCGACATTATTTGTTGTAGTCTAGGATTACATAGCTCAACACTTTAGTGTTGGTAGATGGAATTGTTGAAACCTATATTTTGCTTCCAAACTTGCTATTACGTTGTTCCTTTCGCGACCTCTAAGAGGTTTATATGACCGTACTCACTGCGGCACCTAACAACGGACTTTTTGCTTTTTAGGTCTTGCTGCAACCATATGAGTTGAAATCCTAAAAAAATTCCAAAGGATTTATAGAACAAACATTTTGGAGTTTCTCCTCCTAAACTCCCTTTTGTGCGTCCTTTAAACACATTTGGGCCTTGCACGCTCAAAGATTTCCCAAATTGCGTCACTTTGCATTCTAACTCTGAGGAAATCACTTGTAGGAAGGAGACTAACTCCGAGGACTCCAATTGTAGTAAAGAGACTGAGGTAATGGAAGAGTAAGACCACTCAATCACCAGCCCTATGGACCATGTGACGTAGCTACTAGGCCTTCTGAGGCTAGGGATGCACCTGCTGGCCCATCCAACGGAGCTGAGAGACCTCCTACATCCTTAAATGTCCACAACATTATGACTCGGGAGTGGGTTAATCAAGTGTCTGAAGCATTTGAGTTTCCAAAGAATGTAATTTCCTTAGCACCCATCGCAGAACAAATTCCATGCACGACACTTGCTGATGATGGGGTCTGCTCCCCGCCCCCCCAGGAATTTGTATTTGGGTTGCGGTAACCTGTTCCAGTCCCAATCAGAAGAATTTTCTAGGAAATGAAGTTAGCCCCAGATCAACTAGATCCCAATGTCTGGAGGGAAATTCTTGCATCAATAGTGCTACGGAAGACAAAATTCAAGAGAGACATAACTCCCGCGTAGTTTTTCTATTTTTAACGTCCGAAGGAAAACTCTGTGAAATTTGCGTGGTATTATTACTTTACCATCCACAGCAATGATGAAACCCTTTTATACAGGGAGTCCCACCACTGTAAAAAATTGGAAGGGTGAGTATTTTGATATTTCTGGAGAAGGGTGGGAAATCCACCCAAATGAGACTAGGAGAGAGAAATCCTTTAGGATGCCGCGGTAGTGGGGATGCCCCTCCAAGCTAGGTAAATAAGGCTACAGCCTTTTGTGAACATGCCGCGTCCTATTTTCACAGTTTGTATTTGCCATATTCGTTTCTTTGCTTTTGTACTAATATTGAGCTTTTTATGTAGCTATTGACAATTTGCCCCTTAGTGAGTGGCAGGAGAGTAGGATAAGAAGGGGTGCAGCTGTAAGTGCTAATGACAAAAAGTTTAGCACCTTAATGACTTCATCTTCAATTTTTGAGGAAGGTTACTTCACTAGCAAGTCTGTGCCAAAAGTAATGAATGTGGAAGGTATTAATTCCTTACTCTATTAATGTCGCGACAGTTATTGTTAGCTCCTTAATTTTGATTGTTGCTTCATTCCTTCTTTAGGTGAGGAGATAGATAGGGAGCTCCTAGTAGCTCAATTGGACAAAATGGATGAGGATGCAACTGCCCTTAATAACGCAGCCAGGCAGAAGAAGAGAAAAAGGCCAAGTCCAAGCATCATGCCGCACCCACTGTGGGCGACCAAACATCTCATGTCGCCCCCATAACTCAGGTTGAGGAGTTTTCTCCTCAAGATAGTCCTGAAGGCCAATTTGATGATTACATCGGTAGTCATCTGTCCGCGATAAACTTAATGCCTTACGGTTCTGAGCTGCAGCAAGGTCGCGAAACCTCCCAAACCAAAACTTCAAAATCACCCCCACCTCCACTAGTAATGGTTGTTTATGTCAACCTGGCTCCTCCTCAAAGTCGTGCTATTGTTGGCCCTCATGGTCGTCTATGGCCCCAATTGCGCAGACCAGATCCTCAGTCTTCTTGGGACACAACTGCCAGGGTGGTTCACAAGATGCGGAGGGTTCACAGACATTGGGATCTTCCTCCAGACCAAAATGGTGGAGGAAGATCATGAGCATCTTGAAGAATATTCTATACACAGTCTGCTGAGGGTAAGTGCAAATTTTCATTTTCAATACTCTCTTGTAACTCATTTTGTTTTTAACCTTGAATTTCTTTTCAGGTCGTGGACGTTGTGGAGTCTGCGAAGCTAAAGTATGAAGGCCTTTACAAGTTAAAGGAGGCCGCGAAGAGGGTCCATTTGACTAACTTGGAGAATCCTATGAATTCTTCATTTGAGGCAGGAAAAAAGTCTACTAACGTGGCACTTCAGGCAGCTCAGTTGGACCTTGATGCTACTGTCAAGGCTAGGGATGATGCAGAGGGAAAACTGATAACGGCCGTAGCCTCTTTGGAAATTGAACAAGAAAAGGCTGTAGAGGTTACTAAACTTGCCTCCAGCCTTGACTCCCAGTTGAAGGAGATATAAGAAAAATTTACCCAACAGGAGACTGATCACACCATGACCATTAAGCAAATGGATGACTCACATTCTGCTGCTCTCCAACAGGCCATAGAAGTTGTCGTGGTAGACCATAAAAAATCAAGAGACTTCTTCCTCACTAATAACAAGGCATACATCTGCGGCTATTAAGAGTTAAGATATAGGGTGGCTAAAAACTTCCTTGATGCCAAGGACCATGTTATGTCCTGGAGCGTTCGTGATGCGGAACATAGTGCCTGCATGGCTGAGATGAGGGTTGCGATAGAGGAGATAGCAAGGAAGAGGCTATGACTGAGGATGAAGAAACTGAGACTACTTAAAAAGGAGAAGAAGGAGATGTTGAAGATGATACTAGGTCTTAAAACTTAGGATCTCATTTTGTGATGTACACTGGGGTACGACCCATAAATATTTAAACTTTATTTTAGGCTACGACCACTTGTCTGTACATTAACCTTTCAATCTTTTTCCAAAGCTGTAGCCTTTAATTTATATGTTTGTCTTAACTAATCCTTTACTTACTCCCTTATTATCTGCTCGATTTTTTCATGAATAATGCTTCTATATTTAGAATGTTGATTGCTTGAATGAGCATGTAAAAGTACTTCAATAACTGTAAATGTGAATATAAGGCCGCGACAACACCTTTGTAAATTATTCCTCTAAATAGGCTACAGCCTGTTGTACTTTGCCTTAGACTTTTTAAAATTTCCACCCCATATTTATGGATATCGTCCCCCAAGATGCGGTGCCAAAGAAAAATGGCATTTGGGGTTGCGGCTTAAATTCTTTCGTCTTGGTTTTCTCTTCCATTTTTTCCACGTTGTAGTTTTCTATCTTGTCGCGCCATTTTTGAATGTTTAAATGCCCTTGATTCATTTGTTGTTTTATTTTGTTTCCTTGAATGTATCCACTTGCTAATGGGACGCGGCTGCAACCTCCTAATATAAACATGGAACATGAGGTTGCGGCTATAACCTCCTCCAATAATAACCTCCTTGTATTGACGCTCCAAAACTATGGATGCTGTGGACTTTACTGAATGTCACACCCTCTTATCTTGACAAGTTGGGTTGTTGCCCAATTGAAACTATCACACTGGAGCTGCGACCATTAGGGTTGTAGTTGCATAACACAAGCTGCAATCTCTTCTACAGATATGAGATCACCAATTTTATGTTCCATGATTCTTGAATTGGTATGCGTCCATTTATCCTTTGTAGCTTTAATTGGATTCAAATCCAAGTCAATACCGCAGCATCCCTCAGTTGCTTTAATTGGCATGAAGCCACTTTCGCAGCTTCTTTCAGTCACTTTGATTGCATTTCATGGCTACCTTTAGTCTCTTTATCATGGAACCATTTTCGTAGTTTTTGTTAGTCGCTTTGATTGGACTTTATAGCTTCATTTGGTCGCTTTGATTAAGTTATTATCTATCCTCCCTGAGATGGGTATTATAAAGCTTTCCTAAGATATGTTTGGATATATATAATGCCTTCGCAGGCTATAATAGGATTATCCACAAATAATTAAATCTTCGGTCCCTTCAAATATAGGGTTATCCATAGACAATTAAGTCTTCGGCCCCTGTGGGTTATTATCAGGCCTCCCCAGGCTAGGTATTATGAAGCTTCCCCAACCTATGTACGGGACATTTTCAAGCCTCCCCAGGATAATACATGCATCCCGAAGCTGAGTGAGGGCAATTTGAGCCCTTGAAGGTGATTAGTAGCATATACAGAAGGATGGTTCGCCTTATGAATATAAGAATATGTCCTTGCACCATGAGTGACGTTGTAAGCCAAATAGGGTTGAAATTTTTGAACCATTGAATCATTCCCAAAATAAATAGTCTTCCAAGATAATTGGCCATCTTTCTCTTAAAATCTGTTCAAGACTAAGGTCATTCATAAGATTTCTATAAATGGGAAATCAAGAGATAGAACATGGCTAAATCTGTTCTTCATATATAATTATACGATTCTATTAGGACAATACAAAGTAAGCCTAATTTCATATATATATATATATATATATATATATATATATATATATATATATATATATATATATATATATATATATATATGTTAAGTTTGTAAGGAAATACAATGCTTAAGTTGCAAAGACAACACTTCAGATTTAACATAAATATAGACTGAGGTGGGGTTAAGCATGTGGCATGTTTGGTAAAGGCTACATCCTCTAAGCATTTTTTAGCAATTACTGCAACATCCTCTGCCTCACAAGCCTTTCAATATCGTTCTTCAGAGACTGTCATGTGTCAGTGTCTTGGCCATGGTTTGTATGGAATTTGCACCACTTGAACCGATCCTTTTTGTGTGGAGGAAACTTTAGCTTCTCCGGCCACTTTAGAATTTTTTCTCCCTTGATGAGCTCTAAGATGTCTTCAATTTTGTAAATCAAAGGGGTGTAGACCTCAAAGCCTTCTTTTGCCTTCTTCACACTCTTCCTCTTTTGGTTCAGGGCTATGACATCAGCCAGAGCAGCATTTGTGGTTGCGGCCTCTATGGCCTGGACAGAAGTTGACCCGAGTTTGGAGTGAGGCATGGCAGTCATACAGATGATTGAGGTGGTTGTACAGTTGATCAATCTCGTTCTTTATTTATGAGCTTTAGCTGGACTTTCCCTCAATTTTCTGATTTGTTAGTCTTTTAAAAAATATATAATCTGAGACAAAACTAGAAAAAGTGAGTCATCACATAATATAGGATAAACCAAATATAAAGTTGGGATGCAGCGTTTGCATTGCTGCATGATTTTACTGTTGAGGTCGCGGCCAGTAAGGCACGTATGTGCGCTACCACTTACTTTGAGTGGAATTCACCAAGGTTGAACTTGAGACCACTTGAGTCCACTCCCCGATGATTTGAAGATGCTGTAAACCAACTGCACTAATAGGGGTTGCGGTAAAAGGGTAGTTAAACGGCCATGCCACATCCCTTCTTGGGAAGGGAGGAGCAATCCCAGAATTGGAACCCAGAAACTGAGTTTTTCACACGAAACACGTGGGGAACATACTTACTAGGGTCTATCCCGGACAGAACAACCTCTTAGTGAACAATGAGGCATAATCATGGTGGAAAACCCTAGATCACGATCCGAGAAAGTAGCAAATGAGAAAATAGATCTCATCCCTAGATACCCACCTTTGCGAGGCTATTTCCTTTTGCACTTTTTAGTGTTATCTTGGTGAGGTAACATCATCGGGGTATGTAAAAATATATCTAGGGTCATAAAAATTAGAGACCCATAAACAGATCTGAATATATGCGATACCCATTTGAGGCTGTGTATACAAAATACGAGTTCAATAACCAAAAATTCACCCATGAGATAATGATCCAAAGGATCCCCATGAATAAAATGAGGTGCTTAAGAACCCAAAATATAGAGAAAAAAGATTGAAATTCCTCATTTCCCACAGACGATGCCAGATTGTTGATACGAGAAATCGTCCACTTGTCATTCTCGTACCAGCAAGTCAAATGTAAAATACATAATAAGCAGATAGGACTAGTAAAGAGAGATAAAAGACAAGATATAGAGTGGTTCGGCTATTAAAATGAGCCTACGTTCACTTTGGTGCAACACTCTCATTATATGCATTGTAGTACAAATTTACAATGCCATATTAGTGTATATTGTAGATGAGAGAAGAGAATACATATTCGTGATGGTTCCGGGAGTGCTGAAGAGATGACTGTGATGACGGTGAGTAGCCCCCAAGTTGTACCGAGGGGTGTAGAGTGTTTGGCAATGCCTCCTCAAATGTAAGAAATGAGCTCAGGTCAGGATCTGAATCCCCCAATCTCGAGGTGTGGACCTCTATTTATAGGATGGGGTGCTATATTGTTGCTGTAAATGGAAAGGGGATGCGGCCAGCTATGCTGAAAGGTAGGGGTCACACCCTGCAACATGTGAATGATAAGGGGTCGCATCCTGTAGTACATGAGTCCGCGGCATGTAAGTCCTCACCCTATAGCATGTAAATGTAAGGTTGCGGCAGCACGTCTTCTGTGCATGCTTCTCTAAGCTGCCGCATCAGGGGTGTTATATTTGCCACATCAGTATGTCTTATTTTTCTCCTTCTCTATTTATATTTATATTAAAAAAATTATTTCTTCTCCCATTTTTTACGGTTTAAAATATTTAATAAATTTCATATCGGATGTGTTTGGTTCCAGTTGCTCTATTCAAGTAATCAAGTCCCAGCTTGAAAAAACATCATTATCCATAGACCACGTCAGATCGATATGGTGATTTTTCCAGTCTAGATGGTGAATAGGTGAGATCAATAGGGTATTTATCCTTTTTCATGTGAATGGACTCGTGTAATTTGAAAATAATGTTGTTTGTACAATCTCTTCAGAAGAAAGTCCCTCTTAAACATTAAAAATTAGTTTTAAAGATTTAGAAAGCCTTTCTCATCATTTGTCCAACGTTACAGATCCATATTATCAAGATGATAAAGCTTGTGTGAAGATTTACCCAGATATTTATTAGCAATCTTTGGAATCATGTAAGTTGAGGATTTAGGGAGACTAATTATATTTAAAGGCTAAAAACCTTTAACCGCTCAAAAATTAAAGACTTTATTAGAATCTCTTTGGAAAACTAAGGAACCATAGAGATTAACTCCCAAAGGTAAAGGTTTTTAAAGTTTATTTTTTGAATCAATAGAAGATTTGAATAAAGTTTAGCTTCCAGGACCTATTGATTCATCAATAGGTTTGTTTAACCCACAATTTTGGCTCAAAATTTTAGTCCAACAAATTATGTATCAACCAATGCTCGTGTTTGGGTACGATTCATGGATCGACCTGGAGAATTCTGTCACTCAAGTCTTCTGTTTAAAATAGCAAGGGGGTGGGTTATCCCATTAGAATTGATCAAGCTAAAATGCAGAAAAAAATGGTTTGTTTGCAAGGATTCAAATATATATTGATTTCTCATAGTCATTTCCTAAAGTTGTTGATATCTAAAATGACGGACCAAAAATCATCGTTAATTTTTCACTGAAGATTCTCCTGCTTATTGTGATTTTTGCGGTTGTATTTTCCACTCAATAACAAAGAAAAGTTCATAAAAGTTGTGAGATAACTTGCCCCATCAACACAAGAAGAATTATAAATCATTCTAAGATCACATTCATGCTCTAAGCGAGGTTTGTTTTTTGTCCAAGAATGGGGTCACTCCGCTTCCAGGTTAACAAGTCCAAACGAAGAAGGTTCTGGTTGAAGTGGGGAGTCAATATTGGGATAATAGCAAAATAGAAGCTGGAGTGCCTCAAAACACGTAACAAACAAATCAAATGGCTTTTGAAAAGGATTGTGTTTATCCATATACGAATGGAATTCTTTAATGTGTAAATCACCAGGTCGTTCACATAAGTATCCTAGCACCACATTTGGTTGACAATGATATTATTGAAGAAGATATTTTATATCCTAACATTGGAGTGAGTATTGTCGGAGTTTTGTGGCCACAAAATAATGATGAGATTCCTCCTTTAGAGGACATCCCAAATATAGACGAGACTATCTCAGTAAATCCTAAAGTCCACAACACCGCTGGATGATGAGGGTGATTTTAATGATAATCTTGGGTTAAATATATATGTGGAGATTACTAATATATCCCATTTAAATGATTCAAACCAAAATATCGTGGCACAAAGCCTAACCAAAAATTTATATTCTTATAATTCCATCAAGTATGATTTGGGTATGTCTACTAGTTCAGCTTAAGCTTATGTTGTTCTTAAAGGCTCAGTTGGTCATAAAATTAGAAAAAATCAATCTCAGATTACTCACGTCAACAATTACTTTGATATTTTAGGAAAAATTGAAGATGAAACAAACGCGAGTTAGGATATGGTGGTTAGAGAAGCTCAAAATCCAATAGGTGTATCTAAAAATGCCAATGAATCTTCACCTCACATGTGTTTGGACTCTTTTTCGACTTCAAGTTATGAAGAGAAATTAGCTCTTAGTTATAATTTAAGGTCTTCTGCCTCTTGATAACTCGTAAATTTTCGTAGACCTAACTTAATTAAGTTTTGGTAGTTTTCTCTCATTTTCTGTCTAATTTTTTCTTTAGTGCTTTTAAGAGCCCCATGAGAGGCTTTTTCGCCTATGTTTATAAATAATGGTTTCTAGTTAAAGAAAATTAAAAAAAATATTTAATCAATGAATAGTTGTTTATCTTTCAATTAGATTAAATAAATATAAGTAATTATTTTATATTAAACCACTAATATCAACTTATTATCCCACTTGGTTAGAAAGTAGGTTTCTACTTGTAAAAGAGGTTATAAATCAAAATTTATCTTGGAAAAAATATTAATTTTATGATAGTCAAATAAATAACAAACGTAGTAACTTAATGGGCACTGAAAAGGAAATATTCATGTATGTTATATAATAAGATAATCAATTTATTGCCTATTGTTAGGTCTCATCCCCATAATTAGCCATCGGTATTGTCCCCAATTTAATTACTTAGGCCTAGCCCTGTGTGTAATTTTAACCCAAAAGACCTCGGTTCTTAGTTAAAAATTACACCCACATACGTACTATATGTTAGACTCTACATCTTTCTACGTGGGACAATTATTTGATACACAAGAAATTTATCACCCCACCTTAAATCAAATTCAATTGTCTTAAACCATCCAATAATAACGTACATTTGTAGTCTTCCAATTTTGGGCTCCACCGTGATGAACTGTGACTCATCTTCATTCCATTAGATGCCACCTAGTGCTTGCCCCTCCTCAGATCGATTACTTGACGGACCCGACACAAAACCCGAGTGATGCCCATTGATTTTTCCGATCTAACAATCAACTCTAATACCATTATTAGTTCCCAAACCTACAAGTAGCCACCGATATTGTCTTAACTTAACCACTTGTCTCTAGCTCGGTGTGGGGTTTTAACCCGAAAGGCTTCAATACTTAGTTAAAGGGTCACCCACTGAAGTACTATATATGGGATTCCACATCTTTCAATGTCAGACATTATTTGATACACAAGATATTTAGCACCTATAAACAAAAAAATAATAATAATACTTAAAAATAAAATTATATGAGATTATATTTAGGAAAAGCAAAATAGCATAATTGTATTCACAAGACACTTATATATATATATATATATATATATAGAGAGAGAGAGAGAGAGAGAGGAAGGCTCCTTCGTTACACTCTATGCATCACAACATACATCAGACCTAGTTCTAAGCCCTAAGAAACCTTTTTTCCAAAATTTTATTTTTCTATTAAAATTAACCATTTAATCAACATATATGCAAACATTTAGGTCAAATTACATTTTCTAGCTATTTTTAAAGAAAAATCACAAAGTTTTGCTAGCACAGGCCCTTACAAATAGGGTGTTTTGCAACAGTTTTTTGTCAGATTTTAAAAAAAATAGCTAGAAATTGTATTTTGACCTAATTTTTTAAACATGTGTTGATTGAAAGGTTAACTCCACGGATAAAGTAAAAATTGAAAAAAAAATTGTTATGGACCCAAAAATTCTATTTGGCAATAGGAATCTTAATTATATTTAAGAAATTTTAATTCTACTTATTTTATGATAAAATAGATAATCGAATTACAACAGACCTCGGATTTATTTAAGAAAACTTTCAACTTACAAGTTCCAACTTCCAATGCAATTCAATGACCCTGAGCTCCCTTGTATGGCATCAATTATGACTAGGTGCAAATTCGCACTATGCACGGGCTAAGTAATTGTGATAGTCATTTTGCATGTAAAATGCAACTTGTAGCGAATCCAACCAATAATATGCATACAAAGCTTTACATTTGTCGGCCACTAACAAACCAAGATAAACAACAAAACCATTCTCCACAACATAAATTAGAGCTAGCAGAATACATCCATGACTAAATTGCCATCATCAACCAAAACCACCATTAGCTTCAATCTCACCAAATAAAAGTCAAATCCCATATAGAAATGATGATCACCTATGGCAGAAGAAGCAACCAAAACAAACATCAGACCCAATCAAACCTCCAAAAAATCCGAAACAGCCCGTAACTTTGGTCCAAGCTGAAAAAATTACGGGACAAAGTTAACATGGCTATATAAACATCAAAAACATAAACTTGACATGTTTTCAAATGGATATATCGTGTTTAAATAAGTACAGATGTTTTGACACACATCCCTATATACAATTAAAATGAGTTTCCAAATATTATTATAGAAAGATAATGATAATACGTTAAACAATTAAAACAAGTAAAAATGGGAATGAGACTATAGAACATAATAGAGAAAACTACTTTATGGCATTTCATCAAATGATTATTGTGCACCATAATCACCAATGAGAGGAACTTAATAAATTATCTAAAATTCAAAATTATCAGTAGAATAGACAATTAAAGAGACAACAAATAACAAAACCAAAGGTCAAATGAATTGAAATATAAATGTATATATATAAAAGTGACGACAAAATATTCAACTTGTGACCTCTAAAGTATTTACCATCCCAATATGCAATCCCAACCATTTTCAGCATCCTCTCATCTGCATCCCTTTTTCTTTACACTCTATTGGAAGTCTTATAACTTTGCCTCTAAAGATGATACCAACACAAATCCACACAACGATTTCAACCATATAATAAATCAAATTAAATAAAAATTTAACAGTGAGACAAATAATAAAGATGAACCACTTACTTTGGTCAAGTCGGTGATAATTTAGAGCAGTAATCTTAGATTTATGCATCCTAACATATCTCAAGTTGTAAGTGGTAATCGGGTTGTAAAGATAAATGGTATTTATAATATAGAAAAAGAAGTAGAAAATGAAATATTTAATTTGGCATTAAAGCGGAATATTTAAACTGAAATGTAAGGAAATATTAGAGACTCACTTCCTGTGTAGCCTTCAAAAACGGAATCAGAAGTTTTATAATTTTTTATGAAAGGATATGAAGGATTGGAACAAAACTATCATTGTGTAAAAAAAATGAAAATAATATCTAGTGTAAGGACATAAATTTCCAATTGAGTCCCTGTATTGTTTTGACTTAATTCCGTGAACAAAACTGTGTTTGTAATATGTCATAGGGAGATTTTATTTTGTCACGATCCCACTGGGTCTATGACGTATTGAAGAAATTGAAGACGTTGCTGCAAAGCTTGAAATAATTAATCATGTAGAAGTTTAATTGGTGCAAGTTTATTCGTCTTCAAGATTAATTGCACTCCGAGACCACACATGTATGAATGCATATAATGAATGGTGCTCGGAATAATTTTTTCTAAAAAGATAAGGATGATTTTTATAAGGAAAAATATTTTAAAATGTTTTAAAAGTGTTTTTTAATGTTTTACACTACGTTTTATTCTGATAAGCATGAAAAGAGTTTGACTTAATTGGATCTCTTTTGAAGAAACGTTTTAAAACAAAAGCCAAACTATCACGTGCGTCGTTCGAACGACAACTGTACTTCGTTCAAGCGAGATGTCTATGTCGCACGAACGACATGTCAATCTCATTCAAGCAACATAGTTTTTTAGGCATCATTTAATTCCTATTTAAAGCGTGTTTTCGTTAGAGTTTCATAAGTGTGCAATCTAGAAAACAATTTCCAACCCAGTACGAGTTTTGCACATGTTTTTCTAAGGTTTCCAAGATTAAAACTCATCCTTAGAGTTTGCAAAGATCCGAGTTATCATTACTATATGTTTATGTGATCTTGCTGAACCAAGAAGTTTTATTCTATACTTGAACATCTGGTTTTTGCGTTGAAGAAAATAGAATGACTTCTTGTTCGGCATCGTAGACGTATCAAAGCCATTCGGTGGTCACCGAGACATACGTGGACGCGTGTGTTGTGGACAGGTATCGTGGAAGAAAGACTTTCTGCATGGGCACTATGAGAGGAGTGGTTTAAGATCAGAAGAATGTCAAGACCCATGGGGATCGAGTCGTTGAGTGAGTCTTTTGTCTGTTCGTTGTAATTCCACATTCATACTGATTGTCTGGCTTGGGCTGTCTGAGGTTTTTTTCCCGCCTTGGGTTTTTCCTTGTACATCCTGCATTATGAGTATTCTTTGCTTTACTTTACTTGCTTTAATCACTAGATACATATTTAGGATTAATCAAGATAAATTTGGTTTAAAGTAAAAATTTGTTTTTCAGAACTTGGTTTGGTGCTAATTAAAAGTTGGATAATTTTTGGTGAAAATTGGTTTGATTTGAAACACACGCATAAGGACCACTCTTTCAAATTGGTATCAGAGCTAGAAAACATAATTTATTTATTTTGTGATCCCGTGTGTTTTCAAAGATGAATTTTGGAAATAACGGACTTTTTCAAACTCCATTTTTATGGCACTAATTACACCTATTGAAAGATGAGAATGAAAAAAGCATTAAAATATATTAATGAGCGTGTGTGGCTAGCAGTTGAGAAAGTTTAGACACCCCCTATCACTATTTTAGGTGAGATCACTAATTTAAATCTTGTCGAGTCATGGACCGAAACTAAACATAGACTTTCACAATATAATTATAAGGGTTTGCACGTTATTTCTTCACATGTCGCACTGGAAGAATATAATAGAATTATGACTTGTGAAACACTAAAAGAGGCTTGGTATATTTTGGCACTCACTCAGAGGGCACTAGCACGGTCAGGGCGTCAAAACTTTAAAATCTTACTACACAGTTTGAGACCATTAGGATGTTAGAGAGTGAGACTTTTTATTAGTTTTATGCTACGTTGTCCAATATTACCAACTCATCGTTTAACCTAGGTGAGAAAATTCCCGACAACCGTGTCAGTAAGAAAATCCTTAGGTCGTTGCCTAGTGGGTTTGATGAAAAATTGACTATTTTAAACTCCTCGGGTAAGTTAGAGTCGACGAAACTAGAAGATATTATAGGTGACTTACAAAACTATGAAATCGACATGATTACCTCCAAGAAAGTGCCTAAGAAAGAAAACAGTGTCGCTTTGAAAACCCGAACGAAGTAAATTAAAGTTTCGGATTCCGATTCCGATTTCGATTTCGATTTTGAGGATGTTGCTTTATTGGCAAAGAAATTTTAAAAAATTATTAATTTTCAAAAGCAATCGAAATATGCCCAGAAGTTTGAAAATTTCAAGAACAACAAAGTAGATTCCACCTCTAAGGATAAGTTTAAGAAGCCTAAGAGAGATGAGTTGGATAAGTGCTTTGGGTGTGAGGGGTACGGTCACAAAGTTAAGGAGTGTCCCACTAGACTTAAGAAAGAGGGGAAGAAACCCATTGTTTATAGTGCCACCTTAAGTGATAGTGATCCAAAAGGGGGAGAAAGTTCCCCCATTGAGCATAACTTTGTTGCATTTATGGCATGTCATGTGAGCAATAACGATTCTCATGTGAATGACACTTCCGAGGAGGTTTTAAGTGAATCCCATGTTAGTGAGGGTGAAGAGGGTGAGGAAGAGGAAGTAGATGTCAAAGAGTTGCAAGTTGCATTTAACGAGTTGTATGCCGAGACCGTGAAAGTGAAAAAGGCAAATGTAAAATTGCAAGCTAAGTTGAATGAGCGTGCCATAGAAAACAGTGATAGTTTGATTGAGGATCTTATGGCACGAGAGAAGACTCTTAGGGAGAAATTAGAGTATGTCGAGGGTGAGAGAGATAATCTCTGTGGTTTGATGGAGTCTTTGAAAAAGGAGATTCTAGAGTTTCAGGAGTCTACGCGTTTTCTCGAGTCTAGGATTCATGAGTTACAGGAGAGATTGAGAGACTCATCTAGAGTTAAGTTTGATTTGGAGGATAGGTAGGAGAAGTTAGATAAGATCTTAGGAACCGTCCAAATTAAGGGAGATAGGGGAGGTATTGGTTTTGATGAGAGAGTTGTTCCCATTCCCCCCGCACATGTGATAAACACTAGGAAGGTTAGAAAATGTCCACATGTAGGTAATCATTCCCACCGTCGCTACACTTGCACGTTTTGTGGTAGAAAAGGTCACCTTAAACGTTATTGTTATGACCTTAGACAAGCTCCTAGTAAGTTTAGGAATAAAGTTGCCCCGGTTCCCCAAACCCCCATGCGTCATTTTACACCTACATGGGTTAGGAAATCAGATTTAGTGGCTTTAGGAATAAATCTTCACGATTCTCGTCTGGTTGCGCTTGATTCTTCCCATGCTAAATATAAAGGATCATAGTGTTGCCATGTTTGTCATATGCTAGTTTTCTTCATGATATATACATTGCTAGTATAGTGACATGTTTATCTCTTTCTATTATAGTTTTCATTTGTTTGAGTCCTATTTGAAAAATATAAAAAGATTTTATTTTTAAGAAAACTTTTGAAATACCCAAAAATATTTTGCTTTTATTTGAGTCAAAATATGTTTGAAAAGAAAAAAATATTTTCGGTTTTTGTTTTTGAGTTTACAAGTTTTATGTGGCATATTGGTTTGCTTGGACCCCCATCGTTTCATATCCATGTGGCTAGGACATTTGGTCATTATTATCGATGCTTAGAATGATCTTAACCATTGTTTATAAAGGGTTGTTTCGAAGTTGATATGCATTTTGATTCAACTATGTATATATGCCATCATTACACACATGCACGTGTTTATATGGATGTTTGACTTCTCTTGCATATTTGAATTTGGTGAGGCGTTCTTATCTCAATCTTCTCATCTATGCGTAAGTAGACTTAAGGAGAAGTGTGCATGTGAGAATCGTTTACCATGAGGATTTGTATTGATATCAAAATTAAAAAAATGATGAGTGATTCATGGGAAAGGGCTGCGAGATTTTAATTAACTCATCATGAAAGCCACCATTTAAAAGAGCCCAAAAGAAAAGGCAAAATGCTAATAAAAGGGACAATAAGATTTTCTCTAAGTTAAGAATGCTAGAAACCTCAAAAGAACTTGAAAAAGTACGTATTTATGAGGGACTTTGGTTGGAGAAAATTTGAACGGGTTTACACAACTAATCCTAATGTTGAACCATTGCAATTTGACGCTATTGTTTGTAGAATCGTCAAAAAATTTGGATTTGTGTGCATGTAGTATGTTTAGGTCATTAAGCTCACACTTTAATTGTCATATGGCTATGATAAAGTTTGATGATTTATAGCTATGAATTAGAGCTCCTTGATCGTTTCGATATGTTGGAATTGTGACTCATTTGTTGTAGTTTCATGCCCATACATTCCACGTCTATGTTTGAGCACATCGGTACTATGTTTGCATGTAACTCGCATTGTTTGTTTTTATGAGTTTTTGCGTTTTTTGTTAAAAAGCTTACTGTTTTGCTGCTATCAACCCCTTCCTGGAATTTTTTTCTGGAAATTTTTTCACTGGGCAAAAATATATGATATTTTTGGCAATCTGGAAAAATTTGGACTGTCGCGAGAAGTCGTTCGAGTGACATCTCCATCTCGTGCGAAGTCTCGTTCGAGCGACGTCCTCATCTCGTTTGAGCGACATCCCTGGCTCGTTTGAATGACAGTCTGGGTTTTTTCTTCTCTTTGTTTGTTATCCTCTGGTTAAAATTGGTATTTTTTTTGTACTTCTAGAAGCATTCTGGACTAACTGGTTTATTCGTAGGTGATATTATTTCAAAATTGGTACTTTTCATATGATTCCGTTTATCACACCTGATTAGATTGCTATATTATTTGTGTGATTCACTTGTTTACTAGCTACTGATTTGTCATTACTTGATCATTTTTAGCTGATTATTTTTATGATTATCTGGAGATTTTTAATTGGTATATTCTTCATGCTAGATACTTATTGATTGGTTTATCTTTTCACTGGATTGTCTATTCGAGACAAAAAGGGGGAGAGATGTATGTGATGTAGGAGGAGATTTGAGATTTTTTGAGCATGTTTTTTTATTACATATTTTACGAATTGGAATTACATCTAATTGGTATCATTTTGTTGCTCAATTGTTTAACAAATGGTTTTTCAGAGTTTATTCATATTGGTATCTATTGTAAAACTGGTATCATTTGGATATATATATTGGTTTCATTTGTTCCTCCATACTTCACTTGGTATTTTTTTTTCCTGTATCATGTGTGTAAGTATGCTTCAGAGATTCGAGATTGCAAGTCTACATCACATTCAGATAGTTCATGATTGTCGGTGCTACATATACTTGTCCATGTCCTGTAATTTTTGACTTTGGGCTTATAGGATGGGGTTTAGGCGTCATACGGCTTGACGTCCCGGTCTTGGCGTTTCACTGGTTTAGTTTTGTTCTGGAATAGTTAAAGGGGGAGATTTTTAAGGACATAAATTTCTGATTGATTCCCTCTATTATTTTGACTTATTTTCGTGAACAAAACTGTGTTTATAATATATCATAGGGAGATTTTATTTTGTCACGATTCCACTTGGTCTATGACGTATTGAAGAAATTGCAGACGTTGTGGCCAAGCTTGAAATAATTAATCATGCCGAAGTTTAAATGGTGCAAGTTTATTCTTCTTCAAGATTAATTGCATTCCGAAATCACACAGGTATGAATGCGTATAATTAATGGTGCTCAGAATAATTTTTTATAAAAAGATAAGGATGTATTTTTATAAGGAAAAATATTTTAAAATATTTTAAAAGTGTTTTAAATGTTTTACACTACATTTTATTCTGATAAGAACGAAAAAGAGTTTGACTTAATTGGATCTCTTTTGAAGAAATGTTTTCAAAGAAAAGTCAAACTGTCATGCGCATCGTTCGAATGGCATTTATACTTCGTTCAAGAGAGATGTATATGTCGCGCGAACGACATGCCAATCTCGTTCGAGCGACACAGTTTTTGAGGCGGTGTTTAATTCCTATTTAAAGCGTGTTTTCGTCAGAGTTTCGTAAGTGTACAATCTGGAAAACAATTTCCAATCCAGTACGAGTTTTCTACATGTGTTTCTAAGGTTTCTAAGATTAAAACACATCCTTAGAGTTTGCAAAGATCCGAGTTATCATTACTATATGTTTATGTGATCTTGCTGCACCAAGAAGGTTTGTTCTATACTTGAACATCTGGGTTTTGCGATGAAGAAAAGAGAAGGACTTCTTGTTCAATATCGTAGACGTATCAAAGTCATTCGGTGGACACCGAGACATACGTGGACGCGTGTTTTGTGGACAGGTATCGTGGAAGAAGGACTTTCTGCGTGGGCACTGTGAGAGGAGTGGTTGAAGATCAGAAAAGCTTCAGGACCCGTGGGGATCGAGTCGTTAAGTGAGTATTTTGTCTGTTCGTTGTAATTCCACATTCATAGTGATTGTCTGGTTTGGGCCGTCCGAGGTTTTTTTCCTGTCTTGGGTTTTTCCTTGTACATCCTGCGTTGTGAGTATTTTTTACTTTACTTTGCTTGCTTTAATCACTAGATGCATGTTTAGGATTAATCAAGATAAAATTGGTTTAAAGTAAAAATTGGTTTTTCACAACTTGGTTTGGTGCTAATTAAAAGTTGGATAATTTTTGGTGAAAATTGGTTTGATTTGAAACACACGCATAAGGACCACTCTTTCATCTAGAAATGATGTCATAGAAAATACCTATTGTCTACTCGAGGAGGTTGTTAATGGTAAATGGTCTTTTGGTGATTCTCAAGGGATGTGTATACAAAGTTTCTTTTCTCTGGAAAAAAAAACAAGAACACAATATTAGATATATTAAAAAAAATAATTTTGTGCTTGTTTAATGAACTCTAAATAGTTAACTAATTCATTACATTGTTTACTTATATAATCCACAATATAATTCACAACTTCTTTTGTAATGCATTTCAAATGAAAATGTAGCAACAAATATCATCAGTGTATTTTTTATTTATTTGAATATTTTGGGGGAGGGGGGGGGGGGGTTCCGTATTCTAAATTAACGTATTTAGTTAGAGTTAAATTCAACATTAACATATCAAGAGGTAAAATATAATTATTAAACACTATTGGATGCATTTTTTGTTCGTATACTTATATAAATGAATTAACAGCCCACCCATTTATCTTCTCTAACATCAACTAAAAAAAGTCAATTATTCTGAGAGAGAAAACCCTAGCCTCCGCCGACCAAATTACATGGTCTTCGGCCTTGCCAACACAAATCAGTCCTCCCTGCTACACCTTATGATGACCCATCACACCATTGACCCCTCCACCTCTCTCCCCTTGCTTCTCCCACCACTAAAACCTCTAAATACAATCACCACAGTGCCTATTACACCTCTAATTTTACCGATAGGGGAATCCAACCATCAACAACAGGATCTTAGGTTCAGGCCCATTTTGATGACAACCTATAAGGATAAATTGACTCATTTATATCCTATTAATTCGATTGCCACCGTGTCTGAATCTATTGAAAACAACTCTCAAGAACATCCCCAAACAACACATCTTTTATTCCCTGCTTGGGATAAAACTCCATCCATTGAAGACTATAATTCGGAGGATGAAGCCTTGGAAAATGAAACGAATTTGGGCAATATTCCTATAATGCCCATTTTGAATCAGGAACTTCAAATCCTCAGATAAAAATGGCGCTCGTCCCTCATCATAAAATTATTGGGTAAGTTTTTATCCTTCCATAGGCTTGCACTTTGCTTATCGTGCTTGTAGAAATTACAAAATGAAATTTTTATTATGGACTTGGGAAATAATATTTTTCTGGTTAAATTTTCTTCCCAAAAAGATTACACATTCATATTTTCAGGTGGTTCATGGTTTCGAGAGGACCATTATCTATCAGTGCAAAGATGGCAAAAGATTTTTCTCCTATCTACGACAACAATTAAACATATGAGCTTATGGTTTCAAATTCACGAATTGCCAGTGGAATACTATGATATGAATATTTTACATCGTATAACAACGTCTTGGAAAAACCACTCAAGATTGACATCCATACTTAGTCAGTGGGACAGGATAGGTATTCTCGAATCAATGTGGAATGTAACATTGAAAAACTGCTTCCGCAGAAAATTAATATTGGTCGTAGCCTTCGATCTTTGGTTTATGAATTAAAAACTGAGATTTGTTTCTCATCTGGAATTATCGGCCAAAATCTTCACAACTGTCCTCATAAGAAATCTACCTCTGGACCTACTTCTGAACAACCTCATCTCGAGCAACAATGGTGTATTGTTACAAAGCATCCTCCCCTTCGTCAGTCTCATGCCTTGAAGCCTGACACCATAAATAATTCTAGTTATCACCCTGCTCGTTTCGACCCAAATATTCTTGTGCCTGAAAGTGATCTATCTGACACACATACCATCAACCGACGTATTTGGAAATAAAAATATAATGTGTTACTAAATTCTCAACACCAAACTGATGAGTGCAGTACAGACCATGAGGAGAGGAACCCATCAACCCCTATGGTTCACTTCCACTCCAATAGAATAGGCATATCAGATGGTATCGTACAACCCATGGTTTCATCCCTGATCACTACATCCCAAGCGATTGAAGTCTCCACCTTGTGTATCCCACTGGGCCCTCTCAAGGACACTTACCCAACTATATGTGAAGGACTTGATTACCCTGATTCGTCAGCTTCTTCTCATGTTTTTTTATTACTCCCTACCATAGTAACTACTTCTCCTCATACTGAAATACTCTCTTTTCCTCTCCTCCAGTAAAAAATGAAGTCTCAGATCCAACTTCTGACCAACTGATCCTCCCTCCAATAGAACACCACTTCGGAGTGCTTACTCACCGTGAGCAAGCAATAACATACACCCCACATCATGAACCTTCCCCCTCACCTCCAGAACCATACCTCCCACTAGTATTTGAATTTTCAACCCCACAGTCTATCGCTTCCCCAAGTCAATAGCTTTCGAGGTGCCCTACCCGGTAGGGGTCAAACTCCATAACAAAATTAGCAGTTCCCACCCGAAAAAGACATGCTTATTAAATGAAGGAGGGGAGACTGGCTCTTACTTCCTCTCTTCACAACACTAAAGGGATCCAACCACCAGCCCCTAAGACCCCACGTACTTTTCGTAATCACTCGGGTCAGGGTCCGGGTGATCACAGACGCAACATTGATTTACAAGCTTCACAATAATCCCACCATAAAAGATGAGTATTGTCCACCCAACCCTATCCCCCTAAACAAATTTTTCTACAACAACCGGGGGAGCAACTTGAGGCGAGCTCACCCATTTATACACCTCATGAAGATTCTACTTTGGAATGCTAGAGGGGCTGGTAGGCCAATTTTTTCTACATAACTCATGACATTTGTTCATTCACATCAGCCTCATATATTGGTTATCCTGGACACTCGAATGGATGTTCAAAGATCAATGCATGACATTTGTTGGTTACCTTACCCAATCATGTCGTCTCTTCGGCTCTCGATCAATCAGGTGGGATTTGAGTTCTATGGGATGAAGGTATGATAGTTACTCATGACATCATTATTTCCATTCGTTTCATTCATATGCTCATTCAACATGACCCTGCGGTGGTTCCTACAGAGTTTACTTCTATCTACATGCCACCCCAACCTGCTGAGCAAACCCAGGTATGGAACTCCCTTCACAAAATCCCCACTTATGTCCAACATCCTTGACTTCTTTTAGGAGATTTTAATGCTATTTTAGGGTGATATGAAAAATAGGTGGGGCTGTTCGTTTCAAGATAAGCGTGCACGACATCTTAAGAATTTTATGCATGTATACAATATCTAAGATCTCGGGTTTATTGGGCCTACTTTCACTTGGAAAGCCAATATTGTTCTCGAGCACCATGTTAGAGAGCGACTTGATCGGGGACTTGATAATAAGCGTTGGATGTCCTTGTACCCAACTACTCGAATTTCGCATCTTCCAAATGTTGGGTTTGACCACTGTCCCTTATTGTTATACACCCACCCTTCCCTTTCCAAAGTCCCAGCGTTGTTTATTTCCTGCCCTGGGTGAGAATCATATCTATATTTTACTAACCTCTTACACTACCACTGGAATCTTCCGATCCAGAGATCACACACTTTTTCCTTTTCGCGTAAGGCATAGTCTTTTAGTGTGGATGTTCGATAATGGAAGAAATCTATTTTTGGGAATATGTCTCATTCAATATTTTCCATGAAACAGAGATTCAGAACCTCATAATATATATTAATACTAATTCGGATACCATGTTTGTCTCCTAGGGGAACCACTTACAATCACACCTTATGCATTGTATGACTTTAGAACACCAATACTGGCGCAATAAGAATAAAAATAAGTGTCTTCTAGATGGGGACCATAATACTAAACTTTTCCATGCCTCTATCATGCAACATCGGCATAATAATTCGATTACTGCTATTTTCAATCCGGACACTGGATGGCATACCACTATCCAGGATATTCATGGTCAATTTCAACACCTCTATGAGACCCTTTTTACTACCACCAATTCCCCTCGTCCTCCGTCTGAAGATAATTTTGTACAAGTTAAATCTGCTGACGTTACTCGGTTACTGTAACCTATAATAGATGCAGAAATTTAACAAAACATGTGTCCTATGGGGAAGAATAAGAGTCCGGGTGTGTATGGGTTAACCTGTGAGTTTTTAAAAACCCATTGGGATATTGTGGAACCCTCCATCCTTAATTTAGTTAAAGTTTTTTTCAACTCTAGTTGACTAGTACGTGCCCTTAATAAAACCCTTTTCATCTTTATCCCCAAAATTCCACACCCTACTCAAGTTAATCACTTTCCTCGCATCAGTTTATGTAATGTTATTTATAAACTTATCTCTACAATCCTGGTAGCTCGCATGAGACCCATCCTTCAGTATCTTTTGTCCCCTTATCAAAATGCCTCTATTGCCCCTCGTCATATTCAGGATCATATCTTGATCGCCCAGGAGATTTTACATACCATGCATAAATCTAAATCTATAAAAGGTAGTTGTGGCATTAAAATTGATCTACCTAAAACCTACGATTAAATGGAATGGCATTTTATCTAATGGGTTCTCCAAAACCATGGATTTCTCGATGTTTGGATTGGATACCTTATGGAGAATGTATTTCTTCTACGTAGTTCACCACGCTCATTAATGGCCATATGGGGTCCACTTTTTATCCAACTCGCGGACTCTACCAAGGGGATCCCCTCTCACCTTATTTATTTATATTGGTGTTAGACGTCCTTCTACGACGTGTGGAATCAAAATGTCTTTTAAATCATAGAACACCTCTCTAACCCTCTCGCAAGGGACCCCCTATTCCTGGGCTTGCTTTTGCTGATGATTGTATTTTTTTCCTCCAACCTACGCCAGATTTAGTGGATCACTTCCATCATAATTTAACTACTTTTGGTTATTTTTGGTGTCAGAACGTTAACAAGGACAAATCTACAATTACTTTCGGTCATTCTACTCTGCATGCCGTTAAACAAGCTACTTTGCGCCACCTAGGAATTCATGGATCTCATGGGTAGGATAAATATCTTGGATTACCTCTTATTACAGGTCGGGTTACGCACCAAATGTCCTCTGAGCTTGCGAAAACTCTCGACTGGCGCTTACATGTGTGGTATAATAATTTCTTATCCTTTGCTGGCTGAAACCACTTTAACAAATGCAGTGAGTACTTACCTTCCATCTTCTTACATGTCCGCATATTCGATTCCTCCTCATATTCTTACTACGTTATCCAAGAAAACTAAATCATTTTTCTGGAATGCTTCCAAACTTTCTCATAAAACAGCCACAGTTCCCTGGGATACGATTACTCTTCTCAAACAATATGCTGGTATGGGCATAAAAAACTTACACTCTTTAAATAAAGCGTCCATGATTAAACTACTTTGAAAACTTTTTACCAAGACACACAACCTTTGGACTCAAATTATGAAACATAAATATTTTTTCACACCAATTTGTTAGCGTCTCATAGCAAGGCTACAGACTCAAGGTTTTGGAAAAATTTTTGGCTTTAATACCTTCCTTCGCCACTGGGATCAAATGGTGAATTGGTTCTGGCTCTATGTCATTTGGAAATCATATTTGGCTCTGGAAGTATTTTTTCAATCATCTTTACCCGCATATTCCTCCTCATATGTTATATGCCCCCTACACACTTTTATTTCTAATGGTCAGCGGGACGTACCGGCTTTAGCTCAATGGTTTCCATTGGATGCTATTCACCAGATTCATGCCCTATATGTTCCCTCTCAAGAATCACTAGATGTTCTGTATCAGTGGCCTAGTTCAACTGGTATTTTTTTCTACATTCCATCATTATCTCTACAAAAAAAATGACTTCCTCCTCAAACAGTGACATTTCCTCAGCTATCACACTAAGTCATTCCCAACACCATGTTTCTATCAAACTTGACACCAAAAACTATCTTTTATGGATAACACAAATGGAACCCTTTCTCAGTGGAGAAAACCTTCTTTGGTTTGTTGATGGTACCTATCCGTGTCCCTCCAATGCAGCAACGGTGACTCTCTGGAAACAACACGATAAATTAATTCTTAGCATGCTCGTGGCCTCCCTTGCTCTTGAAACAATTCCTATTGTTATTAGCCTCTAAACTTCTCAACAGATATGGAAAGCTCTTGAGGATGCCTATGCATCCCCATATGAAACAAGAATTCTCAATCTCCATCTCTAACTTCATCGTCTTCATCAAGGCGATGACTCTGTATCAACTTTTCTTCATAAAGCCAAGCTCCACTCTGATGAACTCGGTGCTACTGGACATTCTCTTATCCCTGTTGAATTTAACATCCACATATTTAAAGGACTCCGAACTAAATTTAAAGACCTCATTACCACACTCACTAGCCAACCCACCCCTATCACCTTTTCTGAACTACATTCTCCTCTATTAAGCCACGAATTCATAAATAGTGACCACATAACAACCTTATCAATTAACTCTTCCAAAGAACACACAAATTCCCCCCATCTTAGTGCTCATCACACCACTTATAACACTGCTCCCCACCAATTCCCAAATTGATCATGGCCATCCATCCTAGATGTCATCTCGTGGTTATGGTCGTGGTCGTGGTTGACACAACTCCACTCGTACACATTTCTCACCTCGTTGCCAAATTTTCAATGGATTTTATCACACAGAACCATCTTGTGCTTATCGTTTTAATATCTCATTTTCATCTTCCCCCATCACTCATTTTACTCACACCCCATCCTTTAAACATGGCATATTACCTACTCCTCCTCCATCTGTCCTAAATTGGCTCCCTGACATAGATGCATCTCACCATGCCACCCCTGATCTCACTTATCTCCAACATCCATATGAATATCATAGGCTCGATACGATTCACATTGGCAGTGGTAAAGATCTCTCAATCTCACATATTGGCACATCTTATATTTCCACTCCTTCCTTTGCTCTTACTTTAAATAATATCCTGCATGTGCCTAGAATTTCTAAATTTCTTCTATCTATTCAAAATTTTACTCATGATAATGATGTCTATTTTGAAATTGATCTTACATTTTGTGTTGTCAAGGATCGCCACATGAAGACTCCTCTTCTTCAAGGAATGGTCAATAATGGTCTATACATTATCTCCTCCTCGTTGATGTCCCCCTCTCCGCAAGTACTTTATAGCGTCAAAGCTTCCTCAACGTGTTGGCATAATAGACTTGGTCATCCTCACTCTTAAGTTCTTCAGCAAATTTTTCATCAGTATCAACTCCCATTCAGTTCCTCAAGTTAAAATAAAATTTGTGTCACTTGTCAAATGGGAAAATCGTATAGGCAACACTTGCCCCCTCGTGTCAAGTCGTCTCCTTCTGTATTGCATTTAATTTTTTAGTGATGTTTGGGAACCTTCTCCTATTAAGTCTACTAATGGAAATACATATTTTGTCATTTTTCTTGATCACTTCTTAAATTTTATATGGTCTTATCCAATGATGCGAAAATCTGATGTATACTCTATCTTTCTTAATTTCAACATTTTGTCGAACGCCAATTCAACACTAAAATTAAGAACGTACAAAACGATTGGGGTGGAGAATCTTACAAATCGGATCCATTATTTAAATCTTGTGGAACTCATCACTGTTACTCATGTCCTCACACCCACGAATAAGTTGGGTTTGTTGAATGTACGCATCGACATGTCATTGAAACTGGTCTCACCCTATTGGCCCATTCATGTGTTCCTAAAAAATATTGGCACTTCGCATTTGAAAGTGTTGTATTTCTCATTAATTGTATGCCAACGCGTACTCTATCTCACAATTAACCATTTTAAATACTTCACTTTCAACCTTCTGATTACACATTTCTCAAAGTCTTCGGCTATCTTTGCTTCCCATACCTTCACCCCTATAATGCTCATAAAATAGACTTTAGTTCTCAACCTTGTATTTTTCTGGGATATAGCTCCAATCGGCATGGTTATAGATGCCTCCATCTTTAAAAAGATTGCATTTATTATGCGAGACATGTCCATTTTGATGAACATGTATTCCCATTTTCCAACCTATCTTTACACACTTTAACTACTACATCTTCTCCTTTAATAAAACCATGGGCACCTACTTCTAATTTAATCCCACACCCATTGAATAAACACCTAACCAACATACTACCCAAATAGCCCACTATGCTAAACATCACACTGTCCACACCCGAACAGCACACTGTGACAAACAACACACTATCCACTTCTCCCCGCCCCCACTATAACTCACGGCCAGGACCAACACTTGCCACCTGGTCCATCGTTGACCTATGCAGACCATGTACTACCTCCATGACCTCTGCCTAACCCGCTGCCCCTCTTTCTCGTCCCTCTAATCCCATCTCTATCACTAACCTAGCTGGCCTAAACTTTCTTGTCAACCTTGGTCCAATTCATCCCCTATCCTCCACTCGTTCTCATCCTATAAAACTTCGCTCAACATCAAATAAAAACCCATGTCCCACTCCCACATCTCATCTCACCACGATCGAATTCCGAGAACCCACCTGTTTTACGGCAGCCAATGAAGAATCCAATTGGAGCAAAGCTATGACTGATGAACTTAATGCGCTCGTCCAAAATCACACGTGGTCCCTCATTTCACCCTCACCAACCATGAATATCATCGAGTGCAAATGGTTCTACCGTATCAAACATAAGCCCGGCGGGTCCATTGATCGTTACAAAGCTCACTTAGTTTCCAAAGGATTCCACCAAGAATATGGGCTCAATTTTAATGAAACTTTTGATCCCCTTGTCAAGGCAACCACTATTCGCAGTGTACTTTCTATTGTTATTTCTCATGGCTGGTCCATTTCTCAATTGGATGTCAACAACGCATTTCTTCATGGATTTCTCACTGAAGACGTTTTCATGGACCAACCTCCTGGGTTTAAGACCCCACAAACTCAACTTATGTTTGTAAACTCCAATGCTCACTATATGGCCTCAAACAAGCACCACGTGCTTGATTTCACCGTTTCACCCAATATCTCGAGACAAAAAAATTTACGGGCTCGAAAACTGACTCCTCCCTATTCATTTACAAGGTCGGGATTGATGTGTTGTACCTCTTAATCTATGTTGGTGACATACTCTTAACAGATAATAACTCCGCCCTCATTCAAACTCTCATTACAAAACTAGGCTTATAATTTTCTCTCAAAAACCTTGGCCCCCTCCATTACTTTATCGGCATTGAAGTTATTCCCACTCATCATGGACTACTCCTCTCTCAACAACATTATATTCGTGACCATCTTCACTGTCATGGTATGTCTTAATCAAAACCCCTATATACCCCTTTACCCACTAACATTCAGCTCTCCCACCTTGATGGTATCCCTCTTGTTGACCCTACCCCATATAGACAAGAAGTCGACGCACTCCAGTATGCAACTCTCACCTGTCCAAATGTAACTTACTGTGACACCCCGACTAATTCAATACTACACGATCAGTCCTTTATTAAATTAAACCAAAGTATCCGGTTGGTTCATTCTTAGCATCACTATCAAAAAATAATTTTCTTTATTTACCACCTAATAAATAATTAAGCTAAGTGTCATAGCATTTAATTTTATAGATTAAGTCCCAATGATATGAATTTTATACATAAACCATATTAATGAACACAGTTATAGTAATGAATATCAAACCATTCAACTAAATCAAACAGGCTGGAATAATTTCCCAACAAAATATCTCAAAACCACGAACAATAATAATACTAACAATCCCATCTGAAAACTGAGTGCAGAAAATAAGGAAGTAAAATTTCTCTCTGAACTAAATAGAAACTGGAAATGGGAGACATGTGCCCTATCTAAAAATGACTAAATGAAGAGCTGAGATAACAAGGATGAACTCGTCTAAATGCAAGGACCTACAACTCCCACACTAGTTGTAGCACAATAATCAATCCAACGATCTATGTCTGGCATCTTGGTTGCTGGGTACCTGATAATATATATATATATGTATATATACAAGAGAAAGAAGAGATGACAAGAAACGTGCCAGAGCCCGATTGTAACATAGTTTTAAAATAGATTAGCAAGTATATAACATGCTTACCAGTTGATATCACATACATGTTAGTATTTCGACACACTACACCAAAACTGGGCTAATGGTCACGGACTTTATCCCTGATCGGGAAGGGTGGGTCGCGGATTTTGTCCGTGACCAAATCTGGAGTGACCAATTTCAGTGGTCACGACCCAAATCTCTGACCCAAAGCCTGGTCACGGATCCCCTATAGTCACAGATGTGGTGACGGCCCAAAGCCCTGACTTTTATTGTATCCGTGGTCATGACCCAAATCCGTGACCACTACAGGATTAAAGACCATGTGGTCACGGCTTTCCACCGTGACTAGTTCTCTGTGCGATTCATATTTGTCATAACTTAAGGTCATGACCAACTAAATGTATATATGATATTGTCACGGCTATGGGTCGTGACTATACTTACTGTGCATAAAATATTGTCACGGCTTTGGGCCGTGACTATATTTACTATGCATAAAATATTGTCACGGCTTTAGGCCATGACCAGTTTTAATAATAATAAAAAAATCCTCGAATCGGGGGACTAATGGGTCAGTTGTTGCAAGTGCTCCTTGGGTGACCTCGAGGGGGTCATGTGCTCTCAAATCGAGGGTACCGTTCTCTCAAATCGAGGGGTCTCGTGACCACATCGTCACAGGACCCATGTAGGCCTTCTAAAATATGGGTCGTTCTCTCAAACTGGGGGTCCTGTGGCCACATCATCGGCTCATTCAGGGTACATTGGTCCCGTGCGAGGTGTTGGCGCCGCTCACGGGGCCGTTTGGGAGGCGCTAAGGGGTTTCGCCCCCGACGACATGTTTTCAAGCCTAAGTGTGGATATTCTCTGTTTTGGGTCGTGCTCTCAAATTGGGGGTCCCATGGCCACCCTGTCGACTCATGTGGGCTATTTTTGTCCCATACGAGGTGTTGGCGCCGCTTATGGGGCCGTTTGGGGGGCGCTAAGGGGTTTCGCTACCCAACGACACATTTTCAAGCCTAAGTGTGATTATTCTTTATTTTGTGTCGTTCTCTCAAACCTGAGGTCCCGTGGCCACACGATCAGCTCGTGCGGGCTATGTTGGTCCCGTGCGAAGTGTTGGAGCCACTCACGGGGCCGTTTGGCGGGCATTAAGGTGTTTCGCCCCCCGACGACACGATTTCAAGCCTAATTGTGGATATTCTTTGTTTTGGGTTGTGCTCTCAAACCGGGGGTCTCGTGGCCACGTTATCGGCTCGTGCGGCCTACGTTGGTCTTGTACGAGGTGTTGGCGCCACTCATAGGGATGTTTGGGGGGCACAAAGGGTCCCCCCCCCCCCCCCCCCCCGACGACACGTTTTCAAGCCTAATTGTGGATATTCTCTATTTTGGGTCATGCTCTCAAACCGGGGGTTCCGTGGCCACGCGGTCGGCTCATACGGGCTACGTTGGTCTCGTGCGAGGTGTTAGCGCCACTAACAGGGATGTTTAGGGGGCGCTAAGGGGTTTCGCCCCCCCCCCCCCCCTCCCCCCCCGACAGCACATTTTCAAGCCTAAGTGTGGATATTCTCTGAAATAGGGATCGTGCTCTCAAACCGGGGGTCCCATGGCCACACGGTCGTCTCATTCAGGCTATGTTTCTCCCGTGCGAGGTGTTGGCGTCGTTCACGGGGCCGTTTGGGGGTGCTAAGGGGTTTCGCCCCCTGACGGCATGTTTTCAAGCCTAAGGGTGGATATTCTCTGTTTTGGGTCGTGCTCACAAACCGGAGGTCCCGTGGCCACGCTAAAGTTAATTTTGTAACTCTAATGTGCCTTCTTTACCACTTTTGCACAAACTAGGGTAAAACACAAAATGATTTGCATAATTGCCTGACAGAGACCTTTGTGTTCAGAGTAGCAATGCTAAAATAACAGAGGGATTAATTGGATGATTACATGACAGTCATGAGACTTGCACTGCTTTAAGTTACTTGCTTTGTAGTTAGCGACCCTACGTAAGTTACCAGAATAACCAGTTGGAGTCTTCAAGCTGAACAACGTGTCTAAGAGGTTCTTCTTCTCACTAGTAGTCAAAGTGAAAGGAGCCGAAGCTTCATCGCATCGGCTTTCAATCGTATATTACAATATACCCATTCATGGTAAGACTTTAATAAAAGTTCAATGTGTCTGATCTCCATCCATTTTGGATTTGTGTTTAAAAACCTACGAATTTTTGCACGTGGCCAATTAAGAGGAAGTGTATCTATAATGGATGCATAGATGTCGGCGACATGAACTCAAAATCTCATCCTCTTCAACCTATTGGCAAGATCGAGTTTGACGTGCATATTTCGTGAGACATCACAGTCTTTGTCAATGCTCTTTGTACGTAATTCTATCCGTAATGGGAGAATTTTTTTTTGGTCTTCTCTAATAGCGTAAGCAAGGTCAGTGCTCCATCGGGATTATGTACACGATATATATATATATATATTGTACACCTTCATCCCAACATTGTGGCAAATAACATAGAATACGAACGAACAAGTACTCTTGTTGAAAATGAACTCCACGATTTACAAGGTAGTTAAATTGTTCGATCTTCCTATTCCCATATCAATAAATCGGAGTACCCACTTTATGAGGATCATTAATGAAAGAGGTACGAGTGCGGACCAATTGGAACCTTTCATACTCTTGTTGCCATGGATTATCACAGTGACTCATTTTTCTCGAGAATAATTAACGAGGGTGTGAATATGATTCCTATAAATAATGGCTCTAATGAATCATTAACTAGTTATTATGTACGAGGGCGTGGATATGATTCCTATAAATAATGGTTCTAATGAATCATCAACCGTTAATTTATTATATTTTGAATACCTACTTTTGTCATTTAAGCTAACAATCCGTAAAATTAACCCTTATGTCCGGTATTTTTTTAATGGAGAGGTATTTTTTTATATTTTAACCCCAAACTTAAACCAACAATATCCATTTAATTAAAATTTTCCCTAGTTTGAAAACTAAACCAATAATATCCATTAAATTAAAATTTGCCCCAGTTTGAAACTTAAATCAACATTAATCATATATATGTATTTTTTTCTGGAATACAGGCACAATACATGCAATGTTAATTTATACACACCTACGTACACAATACACACACATATATATACACACACACACACACACACACACACACACATATATATATATATACACACACAGAAATACACACACATAATGAAATAAATAACAAGGGTTTGGAAATACACACACACACAATAAAATAATTAATAAGGGTTTGATATTACACACACACACACACGTATACACACACACACACATAGAGAAATACACACACGTATACACACACGCACACATATATACACACACAAATACATACACACAGAAATACATGCACATAGTGAAATAAAATCAAGGAATTGGAAATACACACAATGAAATAACAAGGATCTGGATTACTTTTGAGATTGAGAGAATGAGAGAGCTTGAGAAATGAAATCGCCGGAGAGAGGGAGGGAAATCGCCGGAGAGAGGGAGGAAAATAGTTGTTTAGAAGTTTTCGAAGGAAATGAAAACTTATGCTGTATTTTTTAAGTATAAAGACAATGGTCATGACTTAGGGTCGTGAACCTATGGCGTGACCCCTTTATTTTTAACACATTAGCATGCAAACAAGACCATGGTCACGGTCGAAAGTTGTGACTCACTCCCAAGAATGGTCACGGTCTTAGGCCGTGACGATGGTGGTGTGTATTTGTGTTCCTGGTCACGGTAATGAGCTGTGACCCCATCCATGACCACACTTGGCGAAAAACATGGTGCCATAATGATCATGGTTGTGAGCCATGACCCTGAGAGTCATGGTTAAAGGCCGTGACCACCTACAAGTCGATCCATGACCACACTGGGTCTTGGAATTGGTCATTCTCATTCTTCATGTAGTCACGACTTTGGGTCATGACTAGTCGGTCATGGATCTTGACCGTGACCCCTTTTTCATGACCATTTCCGATTTTTGGTGTAGTGACAGTCACTTGGTAATTTTCACCCCTCAACTAGTGTGCACGCCTAACGTACTGCTCAACCATCCTAGTTAATGCTAACCCAATTAACTAGTTCGAATTAAGTTCCCACTTATATTTTCTCTTTCGTATGCTCGTACATATTACACACTAAGTATATTGTCGTAATCCTGACATTTATGAGTCAATGTTATTATTTCATTATCGTCTTAAGTTCCCACAAACTAAAGTTATTCTTTAATATCATTAACTTTCTCATCTACTCACAAGCACAGCACAGCACAGGTATATATAGTTATCACTCAATATATGTATTAATAGGGCACCCCACATAAATCTATGGTGCAGAAATACTCTGCTATCAAGTCCTCGCACCTCTCGTACGTAAAAGTAAAATACTAGTTCGGAATCACTCTCAAACTATATTAACAAAAACACACATATTGGAGGCGAATCATAGTCCAAAGTCACTAAGACGTAAGCACATACCAACACGCCCCTTAGGACTGTGTGCTTTATCACTCACATATAGGCTGTACCAAGGTTCTATGTTCTAGGGTACAAGTCAATATTCCCCCAATGGGCACATAGAATAAGATTGCCCCGTAGAAACTTCCGTGATAGCAAGTAGCGCGGGTACGATTTATCACACAGAATATTCATAAAATAGATAGATTCACAAACCTATGTATATATATTGATTTCAATTAGGATAGGTACACTCACGGCCTACACACATATGATCCGGACGTAGTGTGTAACTCTCTACAGTTCTCCATAACATATAATTATCGTAATCACCTTCAAACCAGTCGATCGATCGACATTCATGATCGATCGATCCATCCATTAGGTATGGCTGCGATTCTGCATATTTTTGCCTACGGGTTTTATCCATTTTAATCCTCTAATATCCATTTAAAAAGTTCCAAACTCCCAGCCAAATATCACAAATAATATATAGACAGGTATAGATGATTTCTAAATTAAAACATTCAATAATTCTCCAAGAATCATCATCAAATGATTTCAATTTAAGAATTTATCATACCCTAGATTATCTTACTTTCTCAAGAACTCCATTATTTTCTAGATTTCTATCTCTACCGGGTACCAAAATTTCGTGGTTAATGTTCTACATACATCCAGGAAGTTAACGTAACATGATTCTTACCCAATATGTGAATTTAATCTTCCAAACAACATTAAACCTTCATGAAGTCATGTAATTATTCATCATATTATAACATGAATGTCTTATCAACACAAGATTAGCAATATAGATACTTTCCTGGAAATCGAAGGTCTAAGTTATAGAAGATGATGGGTATATTTACGCTCATCATTCTCCGATCTACGCGTTGGTGGTGGAATTGGTGGGAACGATGTAGGATTGATGGTTTTCCCCCTTGGAAACCCCCTCTCTTCTCCCTTCCTTTTCCTTAAACTCACTGCAACTCAAGTGTTTCTAACCCTCGAAGGCTCTAATTTCCATCAGATATAACCTCTTAATTTTCGTAGGTTTAATTACCCCAAAAATATAAATGACCAAAATACCCCTCTCGGGTGTCGGTTTGACCTAAAATAGTCCCGGGATCCAAACTAAACCCCCGTATATACTTTTCTAACTATCTCGATCCTTCCGGACACATTGGAGCACTCGAAATAATCATATGGGCGACTTAGAATAAATTTACTGATTTGACACACCCCAACCCAGTTACTTATAATTAAGTTTGAAAGTCAATGGGAGTCAAATCATAATTACCTCAATCAAACCATAAACATGAGTATCTTTATTGAATTATTAACATGAATCAATAAAACTAAAATCCTTTCACATTTTTAAAGTAATTATGATTATTCTAACTTACTGAAAAATAAGTAGGCTTAATTTACCCCATTTACGTTTGACCAAATCATGATTTTATGCATCCCTTGCTAACCCCACCGAACTCCTATATTTGGCACTGATATCACAATACCTGAAAAATATAAAACATAGGAACCATGAGCAAAATAGCTCAGCAAATGCATCGCTACTACACTATTGCATAAAATTAAATGCAATAAATCACATCCCCGTGATGATATATGCATACTTATCCGGCCCATTCATAAAGAATTATGATTAGGCATAAATTCTTCCCAATTTATCCCTTTAATTTAGTTACGTTTAGCACCTCGAACAACGTAATCGATTTGACTTTATCTCATAATATAGCTACTGACTTATCCTAACGAGTGCACCGAGTTTCTAGTATTTCGTATTGATTTTACAGGTATTTGATGTCAATTAAAGAAATAAAGAAACAGAAAGAATCGAGAAAGAAAAGAAGGAAAGTCCAAAGGGAAAAATTGTAATTTCTACCCGAAATTTGGATGAGGCACCTCAAGAGAAGTTGAAGATATCAAGTTCATGAGCACATAGGAAGAAACGACACCTCAATCAGAGTCCCAGTGTGAAAGTTAAGAGCAATCAAAGTCTGAAGGAAAAAAAATTCAAAGAAAGCCCGGACCGATCCTGGCCGGACCGGTCCGCATTGTTAATTTCCAGAGAACCCCGAACCGAAGACAAACTGAAGCTGAAAGAAAATAAAAGAACCGATCCACCCCGGATCGATCCGCACAAGAATTAAAAGAATCGATTAGGATTCCAGGCACACCGAACCGCGGGAGGACCGGACCGGTCCGACTGTCGAATTTTTATTTTGTTATCTTCCTCTAATGGAGAATCCTAGTGCAACTAAAACTCCTGAAGTTTTGTAAGGTATAAAAACCCGTTTTATTATCATTCTTAGTACGGATAATTTTACTAATTTTCCATTCTTTTCAGAAAAACCCTAATTTGGAGATAACTTATGAATTTAATTCCAAGATTAAAGATTGTTCACATTTCAGTGTTTACAAGTAATTTTAATTGCTGCTTTGAGTGATTTGGTAAGATTAGTAGTTAATTTCTTCCGTCTAATCGTCTTTATACATCATGCTATAATTCGTCCTTAGTTTAATCATGGTTTTCTGCGATTCTAAAATCGTTTTCATTACTTTCAGCATGGTAGGCTAGACTTTTAAAGGTCGGGATGCATGAACCCAACCTGATGTGGTAGTTGCATGTATATAAAATTAATCCTCTAAATTTAATGGTTTGATTATGACCGTATCGCATAGAAACACAACAATTATAGATATTTAGATCTCGTTTTCTTCCGGGTAACCGGGATGCTTTAGAATAGAATTCGAGTGTAACTATTAAAATACCGATTTACTCGTCCTCTGATTAAGTATGATGCGGGCTTGAACCTCATATACGTAATGCTTGGGAGTACTAAATTCTGGGTCTAATTAATCACTTAAATTTACGATTAGTTTTATATCATCAATACTCTAGAGTTGGGGGATTGTATTCCCGTCTTGTTTTTCTCATCATATAGTTTAAAGTTTTAAATCATTCTTCATCAGTATATTAGGTAATTTAGAATAGTTGCATTTTTCATAATTTCATAATTGCATCTAGAGTAGTTATTCCACGAAATAAATCATCTTTTCCTTTCTTTTTAGAGTCAGAGTTAGGATTTCTTCGTCTGTCCAACGTCGTCACAACCCTGTTGTCCTATTTCCCTGAGGATCGATACCCGACTTATCGGATTATTACTTGAGCGACAGGCTTGCACTTGAGCGTAGAGAGTACGCACTTTTGAGACACATTATTAGTCGAGTCAAGTTTTTGTCGCCGTTGCCGGGGAATTAGGTAGACTTAGGATTAGATCGAGTCAATCTAAAACTTTGACCAAAAATCCCCAAAAATCCAAAAACATTAAAAAAAATTCAAAAAGCACAAAAAGATTCATCATCATATCTCATAAGATGTTAATGCAAAATTCTGAACTCACTCCAACTCCCCATAATACTCCAACTCACATTCACGAAAATCCAATTGTTGAGTACGATCCTGACAGCCCTCACACTCCTAACGCTCCACAATTCTGGGTTCCACCTCCCACACTATCACACTCAATCTCAAATAACATACTGTTTTCCTTCTTAGGACACACTTCAGAGCACGCTCCGAGTATACCAAGTGAGGATACCGAATCTTTGAGAGAGAGAGACATGTCACAACACGGTAGTGTAGTCGCCGATGAGGGAGAGGTCCTGTATCGCCCTTTGAGAGACGTCTTATATTCCGAGCGCACTGTCACTCCGAGATGCATTTTACTCCCGTACTGAGCAATTTCTCTTTAGGAATGGGATGATCCAGATACTTCCCACTTACCATGGAATGGATTCAGAAAAGCCATATGCCCACATCATGGAATTTGAGGAGTCGTGCAAGACTCTCAGCGATCAAACTTGCACAAAAGATGTGCTCCGCCTTAAAATCTTCCCATTCTCGCTAAAGGATAAGGCTAAGACATGGCTATGGTCTTTACCTACAAACTCGATTTCATCATGGAACGAGCTACAATCCTAATTTCTCAAGAAGTTCTTTCCTCCACATCGAACGAATTCCATCAAGGCTCAAATTCAAACTTTCCGATAATTAGAAAATGAGTCTTTCGATCGATGCTATGAGCGTTTCAATGAGTTAATTGCTTCGTGTCCCCATCATCGTTTTGATAAAACGCAAATCATTTCTTTTATTCATAATGGGATGAACATTAATTCCAAGCAACTTGTTAAAATTATGGGTAGTGGCCCGTTTGTCGACTTAGACGCCCATGATGCTGAGCTTCACCTGAGGTATGTCGCCGAGACTACCCAATCCTGGGATACATTTGACCCTAATGCTCAAAATCAAAATTGTCAAGTGACCACCACTCCATCGGCGTCCGGCCTATTTTATGTAGAAAAGAATACTATAGCGGACAATCAGCTCGATATGCTTGAGAAAGGACTGCGAGACCTACGTGAAGTATATGGAAGAGGACCAACTGGATCCATCCCAAACCCCGTCGAGAAGGTGTGTGCAATTTGTGAGGCGGGTCATTCAACTGAGGAATGCCCGACTATACCCGCCTAAAAAGTGATGCTTCAAGAGTAAGTCAGTGGCATAGGAGGCTTTAAGGGTAATTTCGGTGCACCGCACGGGAATTCTTACAATCCTTCATGGACAAACCACCCTGGTTTTAGCTATGGGCAACAACATGCTGCGATGAATCCTAATTCACATATTACCCCTCCTCTACCACCGCACTTTCAACAAGCTCCACACATGCAAGGACGTGTTCAGGCACCGCCAGCTCAAGGAGCATATATCACTCCACCGCGGAGAATCTCAAGGATACAATCAACCACTTTATCAATACCCAGACTGCAACTAATGTTAGGCATGAGCGCATGATCAAAGACATGAATGCAAACATTTCACAGTTACAATCATCGTTGAGTATCCAAGAGAAGGGTAAGTTTCCTACCCAGGGCCAAAGACCTCTCCAAGGTCAAACTAGTGTTAGCTCGAAACCCCATGACCATCCTGAGCAATGTAGTGCAATTACCACTCTACGTAGTGGGAGAGTAGTTGACTTGTCACCTCCCCCACAAGATGTACCTAAAGACAAGGAGATTTCGCCCGACACGAAAGAGGTCGAAGATGTCCCCTTGAATGAGAGTGATAAAGACGACACTACTGAGCCCGAGGTAGTAGTGAAGCCACCCACCGCGGCACCATTTCCTCAAAGTCTAATTCCTTCCCATAAAGGAAACGCCCGTGATGATGTGCTAGACGTGATAAAGCAAGTAAAGTTAAATTTACCTTTCCTCGATGCCATTAAGAAAATTCTAGCTTATGCAAAAGTCATCAAAGACTTGTTAACAGTGAAGAGGAAGATGAAGGTAAATAAAATGTATGCCTAGCACAGAACGTGTGCTCCATTCTACTTAATGATCTTCCGCCAAAATTCAAAGATCACGGTGCACCCACCATTTCCTGCACCATTGGAGAAAATAAAATTGAAAAAGCCTTACTTGACTTGGGAGCAAGTGTCAATATCCTCCCTTACGCCATCTATAGGCAACTTGATCTGGGAAACCTCAAGCCCACAAAGATCATCCTCCAGTTAGCGGATCAAATCGTGAAGATCCTAAGAGGTATAGTGGAGGATGTGATCGTCCAAGTTGACACTTTCTACTTCCCGATAGACTTTGTCATTTGGGACACGGAGCCCTCCTTCGCCTCTAGCAATCATGTTCCCATCATTCTTGGGCGCCCATTCTTAGCTACGGCTAACGCTATTATCAACACTCGAAATGGGCAGATGCAACTCACCTTTGGGAATATGACCTTAGAGACTAACATCTTCCATATATCCCAACATACGGGGGAAGAAGATGATCTTCACGCAGTGAGCCTAATTGATGAGATCGTAGAAGAGCACATTAAGGAAAATTTATGTGGAGACGCATTAGAATCTTGCTTAGTGTCTAGTCATGAGAGAGAGGGAACTTATACCGCGATTGAGAGAGAGAGAGAGAGGGGGGGTTAGAAGAGAGAAAAATGGTGGAGTTAGAGATCGAGCAAGTAAGGGAGGACGTATGCACTACTCGAGAGAGAGAGCTAGGGGACATGAGCATGGAAGAATTTGAAAAATAATTCGGTCTGGTGGATGAGAACCTTAACGACGAAGTCCAAACTCTATTTGATTCATGTAGTCACCTAGAAGAAAGCGAATGGAAAGATAAAATTGATGAATTCCTTCTTTGTGACCATTCACCCATACAACTAGAGGTCTCGAAGGTGAGTGAGGAGAAAATATGTGTCTCATCCGATCTAGAGCATGACCCATGTGTTACAAAAATGGAAAGAAACTTAGGTGTTCCCTCCGAGTCGATGCATTCAGGCCACGCTTTGAGTAAGCATCACGAGGATCCCTTTCCAATTAGTCACGATGAGTCTCCCGGTCTATCCTTTATCTATGGGCGAGGTCCCAACTTGTTTCGATTGTTGGATTATAATCCTAGGACGGGAGAAATAAGGAGAGCATCGGATCCTGTGAGTGGGGTCGGGTGAGTTTGTGGAGAGATGAGAGGTCTTCGCACCCCCGATGCGTATGGGGTAATTTTTATTGTGTTATTGAGTCATGTGTTAGGGTCATTTAGTGTCTTTATGCATTTTAAATATTTGTTTATTTTATTTCTCCACACTTTTCATTCTCTTTGAGTTAGATTGTAGTACTTTTTGCTTGAGGACAATGCAAAAGTCTAAGTTGAGGGGGGGGGGGTGACAAGTGTGTCTTTCTAAAACTTCACAAATTTCCAAAAATTTCAAAAAAATCATAAAATCTTGAAAAATCCAAAAATATTTTTGTTCAAAATAAATAAAAATTGGAATTCAAATTTTTCAAAAATATCATTAAAAGTCGGTGTAAAGTCTCAAATTGTAAAAACACAATACACAAAGCCGAAATTGACCAAAGATGGAAATTGTGCGAAAATTGACGACTTAACGAATAAGTGTGGAGATTAACAAACCCGGTGAGATTCGAGCCTTTCATCTTTGTGAAATTCATAAATCAATTCGAGTTAATTGTTAACTCAAAGTTCTTTTCAGCGTCTAAAAAGTCGTCGAGAATCTCAATCCTTTCATTTTGATCGGTTATGAAAATTGAGTGTGATATTGCTTTGAAAAACATGCCAAAATTGATCTTTAAACTTAATTCATCTCGAAACGCATATGGTAACGCAATTAGTATGTTGGATAATGAAGTAGGCCCTCGTTTGTCACCCAAAAATATTGGCCATAAAAAGTTGAAAAAAATTATCCCTTTTGTAACCCAAATTGAGCCGAATAAAATTTATCCTTTCGTTTGACAACCCGAAAAACCCAAATAACCCGGAATTGTGAAAAATGGAAAAATTCAGAATTTAAGTCCGAAAAGTGCATAAAAAGGGGCAAGAAAAAAAATAGATATGCTCAACAAAAATAGCAAGAAAAGAAAAGAAAAGAAAAGAAGTGAAAAACAGAAAAGAAAAAAAAAATGAGCAATAGCCCAAAAAAAGCACAAATGGACATCATAAATGACTTTTCCAATTCCAACCTTCCCTACCATTTTCATTTGACCAAATATACCTTAAAACCCGAAAAATCCCTAACTAAGTCCGAATTGCGAAATTGGTTACCGCGTGGAGAGCTAAGACACCAAAAGATAATAAAAGAGATTGAAGGCGTGAATAAGAGGAAATGTTCCCATTTTTAAAACCGTATTCCATTGATGAGATCCTATCACTATAAAATTTTAGTCTTTCTACTTGTGTGCGTGACTTTGCCTCCATTATATTTGCTCATTATATCACGCATATCGAGAGAATAGCCATAATCCGAGAGATTCGTTTGTGAGAGCATTCCGTGAGAATTTGAAATCAAAACGAATTTTTAGGTAAGTAACGTAATGATCAATCGGTGGAAATTGGAGGTTGAATTTTCGGCTTCGCACACACGCACTATGAATTGAGACTCTTGAACATGACTTGATGATGACTATTTTCTGGGAAAGTTTGAATTATACAATTTTTGCATATTTTAATTTTTCCTTGAGTCGAATTTTGTGGGTATATTCTCTGCAAACCCTCACGAGACACCACTCTTCCTACTAGGGTAACCTATGGGTTTAAAGGCTTGTTGCATATGCTAAATGCAATCGCTTTCCCACGAAAAAGGTATTATATCCCAATAAAATGATTTTCAAGAGTTGAGTCTTGCTAGGATTCTTTTACATTGCTCGGGACGCGCAAAGTTCTAAGTTAGGGGGGTTTGATTAGGCATAAATTCTTTCCAATTTATCCCTTTAATTTAGATACTTTTAACACCTCAAACAACGTAATCGATTTGATGTTATCTCATAATCTTGCTACTGACTTATCCTAATGAGTACACCGAGTTTCTGGTATTTCGTATTGATTTTATAGGTATTTGATGTCAATTAAAGAAAGAAAGAAACCGGAAGAATCGAGAAATAAAAGAAGGAAAGTCCAAAGGGAAAATTATAATTTCTACCTGGAATTCAGATGAGGCACCTGAAGAGAAGTTGAAGATATCAAGTTCATGAGCACATAGGAAGAAACAACACCTCAATCGGAGTCCTAGTGTGAATGTTATGAGCATTCAAAGTCTGAAGGGAAAAAAGTCAAAGAAAGCCCGGACCGATCCGGGCCGGACCGGCCGGCATTTCCAATTTCCAGAGAACCCCAGACCGAAGACAAACTGAAGCTGAAAGAAAATAAAAGAACCAATACGCCCCGGATCGATCCGCCTAAGAATTAAAATAACCGATCCGAATTCTAGGCAGATCGAACCGCGGGAGAACTGGACCGGTCCGACTGTCAAGTTTTTATATATTTATCTTCCTATAATGGAGAGTCCTAGTGCAACTAAAACTCCTGAAGTTTTGTAGGGTATAAAAACCCGTTTTATTATCATTCTTAGTACGGAGAATTTAGCTAATTTTTCATTCTTTTCAGAAAAACCCTAGTTTGGAGATAGCTTATGAATTTAATCCCAAGATTGAAGATTGTTCAGATTTCAGTGTTTACAAGTAATTTTAATTGCTGCTTTGAGTGCTTTGGTAAGATTAGTAGTGAATTTCTTCCGTCTAATCGTCTTTCTACATCATTCTACAATTCTTCCTTAGTTTAATCATGGTTTTCTGCAATTCCAAAATCGTTTTCATTACTTTCATCATGGTAGGCTAGACTTTTAAAGGTCGGGATGTATGAACCCGACCTGATGTGGTAGTTGCATGTATATAAAATTAATCCTCTAAATTTAATGGTTTGATTATGACCGTATCGCGTAAAAACACAACAATTGTAGATCTTTAGATCTCGTTTGCGTTCGGGTAACCGGGATGCTTTAGAATACAATTCGAGTGTAACTATTGAAATACCGATTTACTCGTTCTCTGATTAAGTATGATGCGGGCTTGAACCTCATATACGTAATGCTTGGGAGTACTAAATTCTGGGTCTAATTAATCACTTAAATTTACGATTAGTTTTATATCATCAATACACTAGGGTTGGGGGATTGTATTCCCGTCCTGTTTTTCTCATCATATAGTTTAAAGTTTTAAATCATTCTTCATCAGTATTTTAGGTAATTTAGAATAGTTGCATTTTTCATAATTTCATAATTGCATCTAGAGTAGTTATTCCACGAAACAAATCATCTTTTCCTTTCTTTTTAGAGTCAGATTTAGGATTTCTTCGTCTGTACAACGTCGTCGCAACCCTGTTGTCCTATTTACCTGAGGATCGATACCCGACTTATCGGATTATTACTTGAGCGACAGGCTTGCACTTGAGCCTAGAGAGTACGCACTTCTGAGAAACATTCTTAGTCGTGTCAAATTACCAATTATATACTTATCCAGCTCATTCATAAAGATGATCAATTATATTGTCACACCCCAAACCCAATATCCATACTAATCATGATTTAAATATAATTTATCATAATTATATTCGGGTTGTCACAATTCTCCCCCAGTTAAGAAATTTCGTCCCCGAAATTGACATACCTTGGTTCTCTGAATCAAACAAATATGGATAACGCATCTTCATGCTATCCTTACTCTCCCATGTAGCTTCTTCCATGGAATGCCTTCTCCACATGACTTTCACAAGTGGGATCACTTTTGATCTCAATATTGTTCTTTCCTATCGACGATTGCAAGTGGTTCTTCCACATAGCTCAAATCTCCCTTCAACTCAATAGGTTGTTCCACCAATACATGTGAAGGATCTGCTACATACTTTCTTAACATAGAAACATGGAAAACATCATGTAACCGAGATAATTCTGGTGGTAACGCTAACTTGTAGGCAACCATCCCGATTTTCTCAAGGATTTCATAAGGTCCAATGTAGCGTGGACTTAGTTTCCCTTTCTTTCCAAACCTCATAACTCCTTTCCATGGCTATATTCGAAGAAACACATAATCCCCTTTCTGGAATTCCAAATCTTTTCGTCGTTTATCCGCATAACTTTTATGTCTGCTTTGAGCTGTTCTCATTTTATCTTGAATAATCTTCACTTTTTCAGTGGTGACTTCAATCAATTGACCTTTATGACATAATAATTGACTTGAGGTGTAAACTAGATATTTGTAGATATATGAGTTAGGTTTGTAACACAACAAACGGTCCATTGGACGGGCATCCGAGTGCGAAGATATTGTCTTTTTACGAACAAGGGCTAAAGTAGTCATTTAGCCTTAAATGATATTTTGTTTTATATGATGCCACATGTTATAAATTGATTGGTTGGAGGTGGAGGTTGTTTTGGCCTACTTAAACCCTTGATATATCCTCCTTTCTTCAGAAAACTCAGTTTGGGTAGAGTTTTAAGTTGAGGAAGAACAATTGTGAGGGTTAGGAAGAAGAAAGTGAGGAGAAACATTCAAAAACATTCATAGAAAATTACGTAGAAGCCCCTAAGGTAATTCCAACTATGAATCTTGTTATTTTTCTTGTAATTATGATTTATATGACATAAATCCTTGATTTTTTTATTGAAATTTCGTACTTGGATGCATATGTATGGATATGTGCAAGTTTAAGTTAAGTTGAATGTACAAAACCCTAAGATTGCTTTGTTTATAAACTTTATTTATTCAAACTTCCATATATTTTTGTATATTTACTGGAATCGATTGATTCCAATTGGAGATTAACCTGGACTCATATATGTATGACATATCAGAAAATCATGATAAAACACCAATAAATGAGTCTTTGGTGAGAGTTTGAAGTTCGGGTATGGAATCTGCCCTAAAGGTGAAAATATGCCCGCCATGTGTTCGGTGTTTTGCTTGACATAGCAAACGAACCTTAAAAATTATGAAACTTTAATTTTTTATTTTTCAATATGTTTACTGATGTTGGGTGAAATATCACATAAATTTATGATGTAGAAAAATTATGGAAATTCGTGGAAGTTGAATGAATGATAAGAGGGCCTATAGGGAAGATTTGCCATGTCGTAAAGAAATGAGCATGTCTTGCTCTACGAGACCTAAAATGATGTACCGTCTTTTGTATTGGAATAATAATATGACAAGGATTGAATTCCCAAGAATAAATGCATTTATATGTGGTCTATGATTTGGATATGTTGAATATGCTAGCATGGATTTGGATGGAACTTCACTTGTGATAAATGATTTGAATGGAATCATGTGATGCTTATGGATTGAATTATGTTTAAATCGTTCTTTGGTTTATTGATATTATTACGATGATACTAATATTTTAAGAATGATAGGAAGAAAAGAAGATCCGATTGAACAAGTACTGGATAAAGGCAAGGGCAAAGCCAGTTAAACTGCCAAGGTGAGTGTACTTATGATTTGTTTCATATATAAATATGAATATAGCTCTAAGAGCGGATTTGTTTGAATACTTCGGTATTCAGGATTTGTTTGGATATTAAAATATCCAGGATTTGTTTGGGTCTTATGATCCAGGATTGGTTTTAATACTTCGGTATTCAGGATTTGTTTGGATATTAAAATATCCAGGATTTGTTCGGGTCTTATGATCCAGGATTGATTTGAATACTTCGGTATTCAGGATTTGTTTGGATATTCAAATATCCAGGATTTGTTATTGCCAACGGGCAGAATTATTCGGATCTTATGATCCAGGATTTGTTATTGCCAATGGGCAGAATTATTTGGATCTTATGATCCATGATTTGTTATTGCCAAAGGGCAGGATTGTTAAGATTTTATATTCACATATTCGATATAGAATTGTTATTATATTGCAATGAAGGAGTACCTCACTAAGCTTAATGCTTATGGTTTATATTTTAACACTTTCAGGTTTGTACGCTGCCAGCTAGGATAATATATGACCGGTAACTTTGAGAGTTGCACCGTTAGAAGAGCTGGGGTTTAAGTATGGAGATTTTATCGTTGTCACACTGAACATTTTAATATATTCACACCTTGTATATATTGATTTAGTATGGATTGAGTTGATCATAGATAATCATAGTATTGTATAATCCCTAATTATGACTCTGATGTTGACTTCGTTATGGCACAAGAACAATATTATGTTCATTATGCAGAAAAATATTGATAAATGAATTAAATTTTCAATGGGCTCGAGATTATGATCTAATTATTCTAATAACAAATGATTAGTATGGATATTGGGTTTGGCAAGCGTGGTGGTCCCATAACCCACAGGTCCCAGGATCGAAACCTGGCTCTGATACCACTAATTGTAAAGCCCCCTTCCTAGTGTCAAGAACATATGCAATAAAACCCTCACAACCCTTACTCAATAATTTCCTCGTCTGAATAGCAGAAATGATGCAACTGGGAACAATTTTCCTTTCCCCCACAAATTTAAATTCAGGCTCACCAGGCATATTAAAAATAACTTCCTTACAGAAACAATCCATAGATGCATGATATTTAGATAACCAATCCATTCTCAGAATTATATCAAAATCAGAAATATCCAATGGAAGTAGATCTATAACTGTATCTCTAGCCCCCACAGTCAAAACACAATCACGAAAAGCATATTCAGCTACAACCATTTCCCCCATAGGCATATAAATACCCAGCCCCACATCTAAACGAGTACATGGTCTATTCAGGTATACAGCAAAAGCATAGGACACAAAAGAATGCGTGGAACCAGGATCAATCAAAACATAAGCACTTCTATCAGTAACAGAAAGTGTACCTGTCACCACATCTGGAGTAATCTGAGCTTATTTCATTGTAAAAACTCGTCCACCTGGCCTGGAACTACTAGCTTGTCCTCTGCCCATACTTTTCACTGCACTGCCCGGAGATAACATTCTGCTTGCTACTTCACTATGTGCTGCTGGAGTCTCTGCCAATTGCGGACAATTCTTCTTAATATGCCCCACTTGATGACAATGGTAGCATTCCAATCCCTTAAGCTTAGGACACTCAGATTTATAATGCCCTTCCTCTTTACAAAAGAAACATATAACAACTCTTGTCGGTGCCTCACCCTTTCCTGTCCTCCTAACCAGACTAGAAGATTCTCCACCCCTAGTATCTCTGCCAAATCTCCCCAGACCTCTACCACTATCTCCACCACCTCTCTGAAATTTATGAGGTTACATCTTAACACTTCCACCCTCACCTCCCTTAAAGTGAGATGCGTCGAATCTACTCTTTTTAAAACTCTCTCTACTTGCCACCCCTTGGTTCATTTGCCTTTCTGCTATCATGGCTTTGTTTACCAGAGAAGCATAATCTTCTAACTCATAAGTGGCCACTCTATTTTGAATAGGCCAAATCAGTCCATCTTGAAATTTACTACATTTATCTTCTTCCTCCTGCACATACTTAGTAGCAAATCTAGACAAAGCAGTAAATTTAGCATCATACTCCCTCACAGACATGTTCCCTTGGGTTAAATTTATAAACTCCATCAGCTTCTCCCTCCTATAGACCTTCGAAAAATACTTAACATACAAAGCTTTAATAATTCAGCCCAAGTAATAACATCAGTACCTTCCATCCTGGGCACCAAATGGTTGCTGGCTTCCCACCAATATTTTGCCTCTCCTTTCAGCTTAAACACAGCTAGATTCACTTTCTGGTTATCTGGAACCTTCATAACTGCAAATATAGTTTCTAGATCCCTGACCCACATCTCAGCTTCTGTAGGTTCAACTGACCCTGAATATTCTGGAGGATTCAACTTCAAAAACTTCTCATGCATGGAATCTTTCATTTCCTTCCTTGCCTCTTTCTCAATCCTGGCCACAGTCTTTGATTCTAGATATCTAGCATGTTGTTCTGCCATTTGCGCCATATTTCTTTCTTGTTGCTCTGCCATCCTCATCATTGCCTGTGCCATTATTTGCATCTCTGTAGGCTGCTCTTGATCTCTAGCCCTTCCAGCAACACTTTGCTCTACTTCAGTATTCTCTGCACGAGAAGCCACTCCCTCTTCTCTATGTTGTCCATTCCCAGGTTCCATATGGAATTATCTGTAATACAACAAAGTTCTAACAACCAATATAAACAGTTTATACTACTAAACTATTGGTTAGTACATAAACAATTCATAAATATCAAATTAACTCGATACTGCCATCTAATCGTCACACACGTCCAGAATTAATAACCACGCTCTGATACCACTAATTGTCACACCCCAAACCCAATATCCATACTAATCATGATTTAAATATAATTTATCATAATTATATTCGGGTTGTCACATATATACTTATCCGTCTCATTCATAAAGAATTACCAATTATATACTTATCTATCTCATTCATAAACATGATCAATTATATACTTATTCGGCTCATTCATAAAGAATGACCAATTATAGACTTATCCAGCTCATTCATAAAGAATAACCAATTTATCCCAATCATGATTTACATATCCTGTCTATAATAGACCATTCTCCCCTATTCCTGGTCGAGGAGTAACCCCTTGTCCTTAATATACAAATCTCCCCCATTCCGGGTCGGAGAGTAACCTCCCATTTCGGTAAATCGAAATGAACAAATTCATATTCAATATTATTCTGATCATATCCGTAACTATGTATAATACATCTTACCAGTGATTGATATTCATATCATACCCATAACCATGTGTAATACATCTTACCCATAAGTTATATTCAAATCATCTCTATAGCCATGTATAATACATCTTTTTCCAGTAAATACACTAACCTTGGCCACTTCGTGTGTTTTTCCCTTGCCTTTATCTATCACTTGTTAAGCCGGTTCTTCTTCCCTTTCACATATAAAGTCTTAAAATATTAGTCTCATCATAAGGATATTAACAATCCAAAGAATAACTTATCCTTAACCGAATTCATAAGCATCATATCATCCCATTCTAATCATTTATCATAAATGAAGTCTCATCCAATCTCATGTTAAAATATTTAACATATCAAATCCATAGCCCAAACATACTTTATTTTCTTCATGGTAATACGATTATTATCATATTAGGTTCCCAATATAAAAGACAACACATCATTTCAAGTTTCCTAGAGCAAGATGTGTCCATTTCTTTATTACAAATCAAATCTGCCCTATAGACTCTTTTATCATTCAATCAACTTCGAAGAATTTTCATAATTTTTCTCCATCATAACTTCCTTTGATTTTTCTCCCAACATCCATAAACATATTGAAAAATACAAAATTAAAGTTTCATAATTTTTAAGGTTCATTTGCTATGTCAAGCAAAATATCAAACACCTGGTGTGCATACTTACACCTTTGGGGCATATTTGATATATGAACTTCAAACTATCACCAAAGATTCATTTCTTGGTATTTTCACATAATATTAGGATATGTTATACATATATAAGTCTATTTTCATATCCAACTAAAATTATTCAATTCCAATAAATATACAAAAAGTTATAGGAGTTTGAATACACAAGGTTTCCAATCAAATCAATATACATGATTTACACGTTCAACCTTGCTTAAACCCGCATCTATCCATACTTATACCTCAAAACACGGAAGTTTAGAAAAAAAATCATTATTTATATCATTTTAAATCAATAATTCCAACAATATACAATATTTATAGGTAGAATTACCTTAGGGATCTTTTCGTAATTTCCTATGTATTTTTCTCCAATTTTTCCTCGCCTTTCTCTTCTTAAACTTCCCGTTTCTCTCTCTTCAGGCCAAACTCTCTAATGGATGAGTTTGGATGAAGAAGAAGGTTAATTCAAGGGGATTAATTCGGCCAAGCTTGCCCCCCCCCCCCCCCCCCCCCCCTCCAACCAATGAAATTCATCCATTTGTTATACATATAAAACAAAATACCACTTACCGAATAGACATATTTGCCTCTGCTTCGTAATTCTAGCATAACTTCTTGCTCGGACCTCTGTTTTACACACTGTCTGTTGTGTTACAAACTTACTCATATATGTACAACTATCTAGTTTTTACCTCAAGTCAGTTATTACATTATAGTGGCCAAAACTCGTCCCGAACTCGAACATTCCTACCGAAGACTGCACAAATTTGTGTTTGTGACTAATTCAATATTTCATAAGTTATGAAGATATGATTAGACTAAACACAATAACTTAACATTATATATTCTAATAACACATTATCCCCATCCCATGTGGTAAGCATGATTTAAACATGGTTTATCATAATCATATCCGGGTCATCACATGATTATTCTGTTAAATTAGTCCCGACATGACTGACATACGCGTCCTGACTTAATTTTCACAAATTGTCATATTCATCACTCACGATAAATTTTATAAAATCATAATCATATGTAAAGTCATAATCATATATATTACGTTTAATCACCAAGTAATATTCAACATAAATCACATATTACTTTACTCATGAGTAATATTTAAATCTGGATTAATTTTTAATTATCTCATAATTAATTCTAATTAATCATATTTTAAAAGTCATTAAAAATACAAGGTGTTACACTTGCGTAGTCAACAAAGCGTGTCAATTTATGCATCAATCAACGGACACTCATTGGACCCTTATCAAAAGAATACTTTGATACTTCAACGCTACCTCTACCTATGGACTTCATCTCACCAAATCCTCATCTCTTGAACTTTAGGCTTTTAGTGACTCTGACTGGGTTGGTTGTGTAGATGATCGCAAGTCAACCGGGGGCTTTGTTATTTATTTGGGATCTAACCTTATATCATGTAAATTCAAGAAGCATAAACAGTGTCTCGCTCATCCACAGAAGCTGAATACAAATCTATGGCAAACACAACAGTTGAACTCTTATGGCTTAAGTCCTTACTAAAAGAATTGGGTTTTACCCCCCCCCCCCCCCCCCCCCCCAACCCTCATATCCTTTGGTGTGAAAATCTTGGAGCAACTTGTTTATCTTCTAACCCGATTTTTCATACACGTACTAAACATGTCGAGAGTGACTTTCATTTTGTAAGTGATCAAGTTGCCACGAAAAATTTACAAGCCCACTTCATTTCAACCCACGATCAACTCGCACACATATTTACAAAAGGGCTATCCACTGTCAGTTCCAGTTCATTCGTAATAAGCTCATGGTTTGTCAACAAACAACACCACAAGTCCAGCATTTGTTTAACAGTTTCCAACAGCTCCGGATAATAGCAACAACTCACACCATTTCAAATATTCAAATATGTAACAAATACAGTTAACTCCCCATATGTATAGGGATAATTAGTCAGAAGCTATTGTAGTATAAATCTACTAGCTCGGCTAGTTTCTAAGTTGTGCAAAATAGAAATACAAAAACTTCAATCTGGTCTTTAGCCACGTGGCAATGCTTATTATAAGTCAACATTTACGACATGTTGTCCATTTTATAATATTATATAGATAAAGATAATGTTAGCAATATTATATGTTATGTGGTCCAATTCAAAATTTTAAAAGGAATTTTAAAAAACGTGTTATGCTTATACAAAATATTTTTTAATTAGTTCTATTAATATAAAATTTTCATAATACGTTCTGTTAAATATTTTCCATAAATAGGAAACATTACTACATTACATATTTGACAAAGGTTGTAAATATTGAGTATATGTTTTGCACAATTTGAGTAGAATATTTACTGCATGTTTTCTAACGGATCTATTGATGGAAAAATACTTTTTTAACGAATGGGATCTATTGATGGAAATATATTTTTTAAAGAGACCTAATTGATTAAAGAAAAATTTGTATGACTTGTTTGACTATAAACTTAGCAAATGAGGCGTATTGATAAAAATCCCAATGTTAAAATAAAAAATTACAAAATCATTTGTAATAATAATAAAAAAATTAATTGATTTAGAAAATTAAAAAAAATTGAAAAATCGAGCACGAAAATAGAACTCTAATTCAGCACTAGCAATATTACGGGTTGGGCCTAATTTGGGTCGGTCAAATATGAGTTGGGCTAAATGTGGGTTGGGCCAAATATGAGTTGAGTTAAATGTGGGCCGGGCCAAATATGGACGGATCAAATATGAGTTTGACCAACCCATTGTTTTTTTACTAAAATAAGTATTACACTTCTAAAATAAGTATTACACTTCGAGGTATATGTAGAAAAAACTCATATTTTACTAACTTTTAAAAATGAATATTATATTTGATTTGTATCTTTTAAAATTGAGCTCTATATTTGATTTCTCGCTTTGAAATATGGGCACATATTTAATTTATATCTTTGAAATATGAATCCCATATTTAACTCATAGTATTTAAATATGAACCACATATTTAAATGAGTGGACTAATATCGATTGTTTTATTATTTGGACGCATTTTGCCACTACTACTCAAATTACCCAACAGAAGGAAAATATGAAAGATGTTTTAAGTGACTCATAAATTCTAAGTTTATTTGATATATTCTTTTGGTAGAATTCTAATAAAAACATGATAGCGAAAGGTAGTTTTACGTTAAGCCATTTATAAAGCATAAACGATAGTGAAATTTTTCTAGAGGGAAAGGCAAGTAGTTAGATGACTCAGTTGTGACCTAAGACATGTTTCTATCAGAGTAGTAATTGAATGTTTATATTATAACGGCCGGCAAGCCTTTTGGAACTGGAACTCCCGGCATCGACCCAGCACTTCAGTCGTATTTGGACGGCAGTTAAAATGTCTCCACATAAATTATCATGGAAAAAAAAAAAATAATACTATAACAACTGATTGCATCAAAACAAAACAAAAAATAAAAATAAAAAAACGTCAACATTTCACCACTAACTGCAGCTATCCAACCCCAAACTAGACTCCTCATTTCATCCAAAACTAAAGTAATGTCAACGTTATAAAATTTGATTGGGTTTAATTGGGGTTATAAATATAGATTTATTGTGTTGGGTCAAGATCAGTTTTATTTATAATTTTTATTACTTCCCTCTCCACCCCCAGATACTGTCGTAATACACATAAGTCTCAATTTTTAAATAAATTACACTTAAACCCCCACATATTCATCACGCGCTTGTACTTTTTGCATTGGCTATCTTGTACCTTAGGGATACGAGTGGTAAGTTTAATTATTGAACATTTAAGGAGAAATCTCTAAATAGAACATTATATGTAGGGGCAAAGTAGGATAAAAACTGTTTATAATTTTGAGCACTAAGTTTTTTTTAAGTGATGTTGATTTGTTTTCCATGTAAAGTAATTAGTATGTGTGTATTTTTTCATTTATATCTTCAATTTAAAGTTCGAAATCTGAATCTAAAAAAATAAGTTTTTTGATATGTCGAAATGAATCTTTGAACGTGTGTTTTTAGTTAGATTCATATTATTTTTGGGGGGCAAATTTTTCCTCCCAACTATTTTTGAAGCATATGTAACCGTTAACCTCTTAATTTTATTATTAAAAAACTATTATTTGGTATTTCTTAAATTTAAATGGTTCAGAGTCAGACCTACGAGCCAAAACAACCAAACTCTTATTTTAGTCATTTTTTACTTTTTTTTATAACCCTGAACCTCTACAAGAACGATCCCTTTGGACTCCCTCGTGCAAGCTAAACAAGGGGCACTCCGCATGACCCACCTCACACACGAGCCCCGATTAAATACTGGCATACCTGTGAGAAATCGAACCCAGACCTACTAGTGTTTGATTTGAAATATATTTCAAGAACATAATAGTTAACGACACAATATTTTTATCACGATATATTTACCCATCCGACAAAAAATTAATTTTCTTGGAAAACTTCGAACAAAAAAACAAATCACTCATATATTTTTTTTTCACATTTCGAACTTCTATTAAAAAATGAGCTACATTCCACTCATTGTCTAAGTGTATAGTGAAGGGCACCATTGCTTGCGATCTGTAATACTACGCAGGTTATTTTACATTAAACTAACTATTGTGGAAATATACACTTGTCAGATCGACAATTGCACAAATTTGGACATAACATAGAGACGTAATACATAACATAATTGTTGTACAAAATTTATACTTCCTCCCTTCCAATTGAAAGTCTTTATTTGAGTTTCACGTTTATTAATGATACAAAAATTAGTGGTACAACATAGGAAATCAAATATTTATTTATTTTGAACTTTTTACCATTCTTGAATCATTATTTTATAAATATATATCATATATAATGATTGAGTTTTATGCTTTTACATCGATTCTGGCTTGAATTATACGACTTGTATGTGCACTTAGCAATCTAACATTTCAAAAAGGAAAAAAACTGATTAGAACTCGAACCAAACGAACACCCCATAAAAACTTATTTCAAGGTTAGGGCCCGTTTGGTTTATGTTTTCGAAAATCGGATTTAAAAATTATTTTTGAGAATAATTTCATAAATCTGTTTTGGGAAAATTTTAAACATTATTAAGCGTTTGGTAAAACTTGATTTATAATTAATTTCAAAATTGAAACTCTCTCTCTCTCTCTCTCTCTCTATCTCTCTCATATATACACCCACACACACTCACACACTCAAACCCACCCACACACCCCTATATGCGTGTGTGAGCGCACGTGTATAGAGGGAGAGAGCCAAACTTTTGTACATACCAAACGGTACATACCTTTGGCGCGGACACATTTTATAAATGATTTTGAATTGAGTTTTTTTATGTGGTATTTAAACATTTCGGCAGATCCATATAAAAAAATCATGAAAAAAAATGTTTTATGCTATTTTAAAAAAATCAGTCAAACTTAAAAGCTCTGAAAGTTTGACTGATTTTTTTAAAGTAGCAAAAAATATTATTTTGAGTTGATTTTTTTATATGGGTCTATTGAAATGTTTAAACACCATATAAAAAAATTCAGCTAAAAAAAAGTTTTTAATATTTAAAAAAATTAGTATGCGATGTTGGTATGTACCGTTTGGTATGTTAGGAGACTCTCACTATATGTATGTATATATATATATATATATATATATATATATATGGGTCGGGGCAGGTGGTGGTTGTAGTTATGGTTGGTGGTTGTGTGTTAGGGAGGGTGGTGGTGGGTTAGGGCGGGTGGTGGTGGGTGGTGGGTTGGGGCACGTAATGGTGGTAGATGTTGATGGTCGATGGTGGTGTCTTGGGTGAGTGGTGGTTAAAGGTGGGTGGTGATGGGTTGGGGCATGTGGTGATGGGTTAGGGCGGGTGGCTATTTATGTTTCATGATGAAAAATGAAAATCTGAAAGCAGGTTTGAAAACAGTTCAAACGTGTTCTAAAAAAATGGTGTTTTAAACACAAATTTTTGAAAATTGGTTTTGAAAACATGTTTTAGAAAATTTGTTTTCAAATGCATGTTTTATCAGTTTTGGATTTTAAACACAGAAAACAGTTTTCTATTTCCCCTTTCCCTTGTAATTTATACATATATATAAAATGTTTAAAAAATGGAAATTATCAAAAAGTCCCTCTAACATTTTTAATACACGTTTAGTTCATGCCTTTTTATTTTGTTCCAAAAAGTCACTCACCACAAAAAAATACAAAAGATACATATTTTTATTTTAACCCATTTAGTCCATCAAACACCCATTTACCCAATATTATCTCATTTTTAAAGGTCCGCACTAGCGGCACCTCCTCCCCATCTCCTCCCTCTCCCCTACCCCCAACTTTCGGAGCTCCAACGACAATCATCGGAGCTCCATAAGTCATCATCGGAGCTCCGGTTGGGTCGACGGAGCTCCAGAAGTCCTCGTCGGAGCTCCGATTGGGTCGACGGAGCTCTAGCGTGGATTTTTTTAGCTCCCACAGTGGGGGTGGGGGGGGGGGGGGGTGGAAGGAGGTAGGTAGATGAGTTTGTGTGTGTCCTTATTTTGAGTGTTTTTATGTGATGATGAACTTTTTATAACAAAATAAAAATGTTTAGACTAAATGTGTATTAAAAAATGCTCGAAAAATTATTCGATATATCCCTCTTAAATAAAAAGATACATATATATAATAAACCCATAATAATGCGATGTGATTTAATAATCCGCTTCATTAATGAAATATTATTATAAACCATATAAAAAGAAAAGTTAATGTTGTTTATGTTTTTAATTCTAGGTGTATTATCTATATTATACCTCTAATACGATAGTATTAGAGGTATAAATAGAATTTAATGCATATTGTTAATATCTCAATGGCACTCTTCGATATATTCATCTAAACAATAAATAACTGCTCTATTTATACCCTTCCCCGTTCTCTTTCTCATCCCTCCCATCTTCCGTAAGCCTTCCCATATTCTTTTAAATCAAACTCATCCACCACATCCGATTGTAAACAAATAGTCAGTGTATTTTCTCGCATAAGATTCCTAGAAGAAGACGCCGCAGAAGCCAAAAGGAGAAAACTAACGACATCATCTGATGTAGAACACACCCAGAGGTCAACATCATGTTACAACGTTATTACAACATTTCAACACTTCGCAAGCCAAGCTTTTCAGCACCAAGCACTCGCTTGTTTTACACACACACACACACACACACATTATATATATATATATATATATATATATATATATATATATATATATATATATATATATATATATATATATATATATATATATATATATATATATCATCTTTGGGCAGATGTTGGTGATAGTTCAATATAATTTGGCTGTCAACTGATTTCTGTATTATAAGAAAACTGTCATTAATTTTATTTATGATCCGTCTGAGAAAGGATCTGTTTTTTTTTTAGATTTTGGCAAGTGATACTTCAAGAAGACTGACTATACTTGAGACAAGCACAAGCCAAGATTGGAACGTAAGAATGAGTCGTGGATCATATACGCTTTATAATCCGATAAAGTTGATTCGTTGATTACAGGATTTGATAAATAAGTAGGACATTTTTTTATAGATTCAGAATAACATTTGAGAAAAAGAAATTCTTGCGTATGATGGATTAGTTGACTAACAATCATGCCAATCACTCTGGAAATGATTTCAGACACTCGCACAACCCAACGACGTTAATGGGTTCCTTAAGGATATGACCCTTAAATGTCTCCACTGGAAGAGAAACGGGGGTTCTCATAATCTACACTAACACCACTACTTTTTCTGGATACCACAAGTGCAAGTTTGTAAAGGTCTTCAATCCAAGATTTTCACCATCAAGCACTCGCATGTTGGATCATGGTGGTTACAGTAAGATTCTGACTTTCTTTCTTTCTTTCTGGATCATTATAAGATGTATATGGAAAGAAATGATTATGCCCATTTTGGGGTTTCCTGTGTCACGACGATGTGATTTGAAATACAGATATGTGTAATTTATGTTTTACTATCTCAGGTGTGCTCTTCCCATATTCGGAGTCATTCCTCTCAGTTCTTTCATCTTTTAATTCATTTATGACGTTTTGTTAAATCAATTGGTTTTTTACTAGGGTTTCTCCTTTTCAAACCCCAAAATCCCATTTTTTAGATATTGGAACTAAACAAATTTCAATTTTAACTCAACAGAAAAAACCAAACTGCTTTCTTATTACAATTTTATTTTTTGTCAATCTAATAGTCTTGTTTTTTTGCAAGATATATTTACCACTCTATATTGTTGCTTTGTGGACCTATCTACAGGATAGAATGATGGAATAATTAAACATGTGGAAAAATCATAGAGCACAATGAAGAGGTGTTAAATGGGCTATTGAATCATCCCATAATTTTCTGTAAGTCTCTCCACTCAGGCTTGGTTTGTTTGGTTAATTAAATTTATTTTACAATATGTTAGACCATGAGACCAAGGTCTTTGAATTTTATTTGTTATTTATTTTTGATTTTTAGTTCCACTTTCTTCATATGCAATCCGGTTGTTTGCCAAAATGCCCTCGGTCTACCAAAACTTCCTTTTGCAATCTTTTTAAGCTTCCATTACATAAATGGTTAAGAAATAACTAAAGATCAAGTATATGAAGAAACGTATATATATGTAATTGATTGAAAATTTAAGATCTTATGTTTGTGCTGGATATTGTTTACGAAGACAAAGTTGGATTTAAAAAAAAAAAATGGATACTCTAAAGTCTATATAACCTTGCAAGTCATTTAAAGTTTTCCAAAAATTATATTTGGACTTAATCACATCAACATCATTCTAATGTGATCCAATGCTACAACCAACTCCCCGTTCTCGAGAAATTATTTTCGCATTATTTTGGTTAATGCATACAAGTTTTGCACTTGCACGAAAATAGTGCAAACTACTTAAATGTGGTAAACACATGATCTATAGCAAAATGTTGTAAGTATCCACGTCCTTTTTAGATTTATTTTAAGAACGCTATAAGTAAAATATTCATAAAAAATATAAATAATTTATAAAACGTTCGCGCATCGCGCGAGTTACATGCCAGTATATAGTCTACATTTTTAGTGTTTTATATGGTTAGTAAACTTGTAAACCATTTATTCTACTAGAATGCAAATAAAAGAAAAAGGGAAATTTTGGATAGGACTAGCCAACTAATATATCCCAAGTTGTTTATAAAACGACTAATGAGTTTTGTGTTGATAGACATCAAAATATCATTTGAGGTAATTTTTAAATCAAATAAGACCCTAAACGATTGAATATAATAAATCAAATTTAGAGTGAAGTATTGAAAACCCTAAACGACAAACCTCAATCGTTTAGGGTTTCTTTTAACAATGTGTGCAATGCTTTAAACCCTCATTGCTTTCGCTATTAAGATTGTTTCTATTCAAGTGTTTTTTTCAAATCTGACATTTTATTTCGATTTGAAATTAGCAGTTATGATTATCTTAAATAGCCAACACGCCTAAATTTTAATAGAATATTTGAAAATTAAGAAAAAAACAAATAATAAAAAAAAAAGCGGTCTCCCGCTCTGGAACCCCACACCCGCAACTTCTTCAAATTTTGCATAGAAAAAAAGTGCGGACTCTATGATTATGGGCATCTTACCATATACAAATTAACTTCTGTAAATCCTACTTAGGACCAAATTTGTTTATTAGTGTTAGACACGTACTTATTCAAAGTGGATGCTGATCTGTTTGATTGTTTAATATTAGTATTATTATTTAATTAAAACTTTCTAATGCAATCTAATTAGGACCGATAATTTTTAACACGATAATCGATCTAAAATAATGATTTGAAATAATCCAAACATGACATAAGTAATTTATATAAAGTTAAAAATACTCAAAATTTATATTCAAATTAAAAATAACACGATCAAAAAATAATAAGATTAATCCGAATTATCGCCCTAACTCTAATGTTGCAACCTCAGGCCATCACCATCAAAGTTCATAAAGCTGTGACGAAAGCAAAGGAATTAAAGCTTTAAAAATGATTATGTCAAAGCACGCTGTACTTGCCCATTTCGGGGAACAGATTCTCTTAATTAAAAAATAAAGAAAATATCGTATGCCTTGAATCTTCAAACAAAATGATTGTCAACTAGTGTTTAAAAATTCTGGAGAATTGATATATTCACGGGATATTCTCACTAGGAGACTACGTAGTTTTGGCTGTACTTCATGGAGCATGAGATTCTCTTATTTAAAATAATTACTGCAACGTTTACGACAGGAAACTATTCATGAGATGAGCTTTTCTATTTGCACCGATATTTTTTGTACATAAAATTTACATAGTGACGTGGCTATCTTTTCCATCTCTCTTTTTCTTTTCATTTTTAAGATTCTTATTCTTTTGTTTTTAACAATGGATATAAAAATAATTTTTTATATAAAAAAAACTGTTTTCCTATTATTATAAAAAAATAGTTTTTTTTATTGTCTAAAAATATTTTATTTTCAAAAAAAAAATTGGGTCCGCATCAACATCACTAACGAATCGCGATAATGATGTGGGCCGCACCAACATCACTAACCAATCGCGATATAATGTAAAAATATTTTATTTTCAAAAAAATATTTGAAATCTTATTTTATTTTCAAAAAAATATTTTTTTTATTTTTTAAAAACAGTTTCTTATTTAATAAAATAGTATATTTTTTTTAATTAAAAATATGAAAAAACAATTTATTAAGAGATGGCGTGGACCCACAATATCGCGATTGGTTATTGTCGTTGGCGCGGACTCACATCATCATCGCGATTTTTTAGTGGGCGCGGACCCACAACATCATCGTGTTTGGTTAATCCCGCTAGCGCGGACCCATCATTATCGCGATGGTTAGTGTCGCTGGCGCGGACCCACATCATCATCGCGATTTTTTAGTGTCGCTGGCGCGGACCCACATCACCATCGCGTTTGGTTAGTGCCGCTGGTGTGGACCCACATCACTATCGCGTTTGGTTAGTGCCGCTGGCGTGGATCCACATCATAATCGCGATTGGTTAGTGCCATTGGCGCTGACTCACATCATTTAATGAGTTTTTTTTTAAAATGGCTTTTATTGAATACACAAGTTTTTAGTTTTTTAAACATTTAAAAAAAACATTTTAAATTTAAAATAAAAACAGTTTTGATTGAAAATACATAATTTTTATTTCTATTAAAAAAAATCCAGCTGGACAAATCCAGATTTTTAAAAAATAGTTTTTTTTAAAAAAATAACCGTTTTTATGTTGTGGATTATGACCTTTTTAAATTAAAAAATAAGATCCAATTTTTTTAACATATAAAATATTAATGTATTAATATCAAAGAGCTTTTCTATTTGCACCGATATTTTTTGTACATAAAATTTACATAGTGACGTGGCTATCTTTTCCATCTCTCTTTTTCTTTTCATTTTTAAGATTCTTATTCTGTTGTTTTTAACAATGGATATAAAAATAATTTTTTATATAAAAAAAACTGTTTTCCTATTATTATAAAAAAAATAGTTTTTTTTATTGTCTAAAAATATTTTATTTTCAAAAAAAAAATTGGGTCCGCATCAACATCACTAACGAATCGCGATAATGATGTAGGCCGCACCAACATCACTAACCAATCGCGATATAATGTAAAAATATTTTATTTTCAAAAAAATATTTGAAATCTTATTTTATTTTCAAAAAAATATTTTTTTTATTTTTTAAAAACAGTTTCTTATTTAATAAAATAGTATATTTTTTTTAATTAAAAATATGAAAAAACAATTTATTAAGAGATGGCGTGGACCCACAATATCGCGATTGGTTATTGTCGTTGGCGCGGACTCACATCATCATCGCGATTTTTTAGTGCCGCTGGCGCGGACCCACAACATCATCGCGTTTGGTTAATCCCGCTAGCGCGGACCCACATCATCATCGCGATTTTTTAGTGTCGCTGGCGCGGACCCACATCACCATCGCGTTTAGTTAGTGCCGCTGGTGTGGACCCACATCACTATCGCGTTTGGTTAGTGCCGCTGGCGTGGATCCACATCATAATCGCGATTGGTTAGTGCCATTGGCGCTGACTCACATCATTTAATGAGTTTTTTTTAAAATGGCTTTTATTGAATACACAAGTTTTTAGTTTTTTAAACATTTAAAAAAAACATTTTAAATTTAAAATAAAAACAGTTTTTATTGAAAATACATAATTTTTATTTCTATTAAAAAAAATCCAGCTGGACAAATCCAGATTTTAAAAAAATAGTTTTTTTTAAAAAATAACCGTTTTTATGTTGTGGATTATGACCTTTTTAAATTAAAAAATAAGATCCAATTTTTTTAACATATAAAATATTAATGTATTAATATCAAATGAACCACAAAGCTCCCTTTAGTCACTCGGTACAATCCTCTTTACAAATTATCTCTGTGCAAATAGATTTTTTCATGTTGTGATAGTCCCTCTTACACAATTGGCATCAATATATTATCATTCCTATATAAGCCTTATTGCACGCATAAGGCATGTTTTAGGTACAAATTTGTGATATAAACTATTGTTACTTTAATTACCATTTAGTTTGTTTGAACATTTTTTCATGCAAGTAATTTTTTTTAACAATCCCATTAGCAATTTTTTTTTTTCACTCTACTTCTTTTGAAATCGATTGTTAACAATAATATAATATATATTAATTTTATTGCTCATCTTAAAGATTAATTGTTATATGTCTAAGCTATTAACGACTGTTGACTTATCTTTGAAAAGACCTCATCTTCCATCCGTTGTATCTTTGTACACTAAAATCAATTTGATATCTTTGGAGATTTATCTTACCTTAGGGACCCACACATATTTATTTTCAATTATTTCTTGCTGAGACAATATTTTTTTAAGTCCATTTGACTATCACTTCATTCAAATCGGGTTCATTGAATTTTATCTTCTAACATCTCTCACTCTCTCTATCAGTCTATTATTTTGTTGACAGAAAAAGAAAGAAGAAGAAGATACTATTTTTACTCTCAAATATTGTGTGCATTTAATGCAACACTTAGACCACTCCATTCAGATCTTCTCTAACGGCCATTTTTTTTATTACATAATGAAGATCAAGATGTGTTGAAAAGTTATACGCACAAAAATATAGAGCAACTAGATTTTACACTAAGCTTACACAAGTTCAATAGTGCAACTAGAATTTATATTCAACTCATACACTCGTTTAAGAAAAGCATCGAAGTTAACACTCAGATTTGAGATAGAAACAAAGTCGTATTCAGTTATTTTTTGAAAAAGAGAACAAGAGCACATAAATTTTTATTCTACTACAAGAAGAAATCTTTGAAGAAGAAATCTTTGAAAAAGAAACTCGGACTCATTTGTATTTTATAGAGTTTCAAACATTGTACTTCAAATTCTACTCCATTAGTGTAAAGATTTAAAGCTTCATTTTTAGCTTCGAAAGTTGTACCAGTAGCCAGTTTTGCTGCTCGATTGTAAATTAGTGGTTTGATCCTATCGTCAAGTGGATCAAGAATAGTGAAGCACAAGTAGACAGAAGCTGCTCTAGGAACGTGGACGTAGGTCGGGGTTTGGCTGAACCACGTTAAAAATACGGTGTCTTTATTTTCAGCATTTATATTTATTTTATTTGATTGTGCTAATTTATTTTTATATTTTCAGCACTTAAATATTTCCACATTAAAATCCGAAATTTGGAAAAATATTATTTTGAGATTAAAATAATTATTTTCGTAATAATTAATTAATTACGAAAATTGTTTATAAATTTATTGGGTCTGATAATCTTGAAATATAACTTGTTTTATTAATCGATTAAATATTTATTTGAGTGTTAAAATCTTCATTTCATCTTGTTTAAATTAATTGGTTCTATCTATTTGATATTCTTGGTTTCAATCTTTAAAGATTAATTACTCTGAAATTTGATAAAGTGTTGTAAATTAAATATTTTTCTGAAATATTAATTTGACCCAAAAAGTTTGCAAAAACTCAATTCACCCCCACCCCCGGTCTTGAGTTTAATCTGGACAACACTGATAACTAATAAGATGAAAATCCGTGGCTGCAACTCTATGAATACGAAGATGGATCGCGACAACCGCAAGTCTGACTGATCAACCCTGTTAACCTATTTCTACAATAATTATACCTAGGGGAAACATTTTATAACTTCAATATCAATAAATAATAATGGAAGTGATTCTTGATACATACCACCCATCGGCTCTCAAATGCATTAAGCATCTCACCTATCACCTAAGTGCAATACTCTCTCCATATCCCAACCCAAGGCATAATTATACTAGAACTCTCCATTTTTATACAATTAATTACTATCATGTAACGAACAATTAACATGGAATGCTACTAATTACCTACATAGTTTTTCACCCCAAGGCCCGCACATCTATCTTTGTTAGCTTATTCTTAGTCTCATAAATGTTATACTATATGTGTTTTAATATCTTTTAATTAAACAAATTGTTATCCACACTACCATAAATGATAAGCAATAATTATTTACCCTTAAAAAGGGGCATAACTAGACACATGTGAAAGAATACAACCGAAGTACCTACCCCCGCAATGCCACTCACAAGGAAAATAAAAATAAATCACATAAATGATCTAACATGACATAGGGTTCATTATCGAATGTCTATCAATAAACTATATTATTTTTTCTCATTATATATATATATATATATATATATATATATATATATATATATATATATATATATATATATATATATATATATATATATATATATATATTGTACATCACATGAATTCTACTACCTTCAGCGTCTATCTCGTGCCTTTATCGATAAGTCTGTAAGAAACCAACATCTAACGAGTTTATGCAAGAAACACAAAATGATTGGGCGATCATACATCATAACACCGTTCATGGACCATATCTGACCCGACTAATGGCTCACGTCAAACAACATTCTCTCTTCATGAAGGGGACATACCTAAACATATGATCTTAAATAATGACTTCCACTAAGGCAGTACATCTCAGTGGGCGCATGGTATATGGTCCGATGTCGAATGCAAACTCAAAACGATAGATTCACCGCGAGTAAATATATATTCACGAAATTCACATAATATATATATATATATATATATATATATATATATATATATATATATATATATAACCATGGGATAACGCAAAAACTCAAGCCTATCCAAACATCTAAATCACCACGTCGTCGAATCCTCATCTCAATTAGGTTTATTATCTCTCAATTACAATCGAGCATATATCACCAAGTAGGATACCGTGCACACTCAACCGTACTCCAAGTTATCTAAATTCCTAAGCATCGGATCATTCACTATATTCTTATGCTTACTAACTCTTAACCTTACTAAATTCAATTCTTAGTTTATTTCTTCTCCAGACCATGAGTACACCTATCTCTTTCTACATACACTCCATCTCATAATGTAACTATGAATTTCCTCATTTAATCACTAAATAAATTTCATCACCTTTAATCTCTCAAGATCGGACTTTATCTCCCAAAAACTTTAACTCATTACTCTATAAGATCAATGGGTACAAACGACCATAAGTGCATCTACCCAATCTAATCCAACATCCAATGCCAAATAGTACAATTAATTAAAATCTTAACCACTCTTTTATCTTAGTTAAAGCTACCCAATTCCCATTTTTGTTCACACCCTAATAAACTAAATTTCTAATTTCTGCTAACTATCTCTCATATGGATAACCTCCGACATACTCGAATGAAATCAGGATAACCCTACAATCCATATCCCCCAGTCTGACCCAACCTGACTTAATGCCCTAATTAATTTACCCTTGGGGCTGAATTGATTTGCTAAGGGATGAATCGATTCGGTCTTCAAGACGAATCGATTCGCATCGGGCCGTTAACCTTGATTTCCCAATAATTGAGTGTGCTCACATTCGCCAACCTCCATTAAAGACTTGTAAATATTTTAAACATCAAAATAGTAAGCTTAGAGTTCATATTAATCATGAATATACATTTGTATAGGTTTATGATAATCCTAAATATAATTATTCTTACAATTCAAGGATTAACTAATAAAAATAGATTTTGTTGACCTAAAACATCATGAAAAATATAATTTTCGAATAAAGTTTTCCGATTAATACACAAGTCAAATTTAGAAACGTAAATAGATCCCAACACATGGATTCTAACATAATTTCCATTTGTTATTCATTGTTGATTTCAAGTTTGATCACTAAAGCATTAACTTTCAACATAAGATTAATTACTTTTAATCCTAATCAGTCCCGATCATTAACATCACAATAATCATTTTTCCAATATAATTTAGACCTCAAATCATATGGGATATCATGATTATAAATTGGGAAACACCTTATTAAGTAATATTGCAAGAAATTTCTTCTGCGAAATTGAAAGATTGAATAACCCCTCTTAAATCCCCTTGATTTCTTGTCTCCATGCCGTCCCGGATTCTCCTAAATTTTTATGGATGTAGAGATAGTTTTATTGGATGGAATTTATAGTTTAAGTCATTAATAAACTCCTAATTTCTGCACCTCCAAATGAGGCCTAAATTCGGGCCCTTCAAAGAGCCTAGAATGCTACACAGAATAGCTTAAAATCTCTACGATGGGTATATCTATCCCCAATTACCAATTTAAAGTGATAAAAAACACATAAACGAACATTTGTGTCACCCTAGAGTCCAGTCTTAATGATACAATCCACAATCCATGGTAATACTTCACGATGTCAATAAAATGGTAGACTTAATTATTCTAAGCGTACACACAACCCACAATAATTTAATTAATATTACTATTTAATTATTATGACCACACATTACAAAAATCATACCGTATAGAATAAATGATCATATAAATTATGACAATTTATTATTACTAAGCCACACAAGTAATAATTGGTTTCGTTTATTAATTTATTCTTACTTAATAATTTATAAATATAGTCCATGAAAATACGGGGTAATACATTCTTCCCAGCTAATAAAGGAATTTAGTCTTCGGAATTCTCTAAAGTATAACGTCAAAATTTACCCCGTACAAATATCATAGGCTTATACATAATTAATTTGTACGCTGATTAGGTATAAATTCTTCACATTTATTCCCTTAATTTTGAAATTTTTATGATCCCGTACGGTGTAAATAGCTTGGATTTATCTCATATTTATGCTAATAATCCTATCTGGCAATTATTTCATATTTTTTGTATCTCTTATGTGTTTTACAGGTATTTCATACAAGTTAATGCCAAAGAAAACTCAAAATAGTGAAAGAAAACCAAGAAATGGGGAGTTAAGGGGCATTTTTGTAATTTTTTAGCCTTATTCTGGAGGTGGGGCTAACTGGAAAGTTGAATATATTTTAATTACAAGAACACTGGAAAAAACTACACCTCAATCCGAGCTATGGTGAAGAAGTTATGCCCATTTGAAGTTGAGAAAGAAATCCAAGAAAAAAACCATTAAAGACGAAACGAACTGAAGTTAAGAAAAAAGAATCGGTTCGCCCAATTGTCACGCACTAGATCCATTACAAAATTATTCACGCTTTCTAAGTGTGATAAATTATCAGATACGGGATTTTTATTTTGTCCTTATCTTTTGGCCAAAAGAGTTTTATGTTCTGGGGACTCTTCTAAACGACCTCTGGCCTATAAATTTAGTCATTAGGACTCTTTTTATTAAGATTTCATTGATGTAAAAGCTTCATAACAAGTAGGAACATCTAGGAGAAGAATTTACATACTTTGCACCATTAATTTAAGAACTTTTTCGATTTTTCTTCAATCTTTGATTTCTTCTTGCATGTTCTTGTTCTTCAATCTTGGTAACTTTTATTTCCAACACTTTTATTATTATTTCTCATCGTTAATCTCCCTATCCACGGAATTATGAATTCATGAAACATAGTTAATTCATGCATAGTTAGGTTCAATATGTCTAGCTAAATTCTTTATGGTTGGAATGCATGAACTCAACCTGATGTGGTAGTTGCATGTGTATAAAATTAATCCTCTAAATTTAATGATCTGATTATGACCGTATTGCATAGAAACATGACTATTGTAGATCTTTGGATCTCTTTTTCTTCAGGGTAACCGGGATGCTTCAAAATGCAATTCGAGTGTAACTATCGCAATACCGATTTACTCGTCCTTTGATTAAGTATGGTGCAAGCTTGAACCTCATATACGTAATGATTAGGAGTACTAAATTTTGGGTCTAATTAATCACTTAAATTTACGATTAGTTTTATACTAGAAATACTCTAGGGTTGAGGGATTGTATTCCCAACCTATTTTTCCCATCATATAATTCAAGTTTTAGTTTAATCATCTTCAGTCTTTTAAGTAATTTAGAGTTTGCATTTAGTTAATTAATTATTTCCCATCTCAATCATCTTTTTGTTTCTTTTTAGAGTCAAGTCAGGGTTAACAGTCTTACCTTTGTCGTCACGTTCACTCGTCCTAGTTCCTTGAGGATTCGATACCCAGACTAGCCACTATGCTCCGCAAGAGTGTAGTTATAGTTTAGGTTTTTTTTATTGTGGTTGGCAGCCGATAACAACGACTAGAGCATTACACGGACTCTCGGTTTCCACCTCGATCATACCCTTATCCCACGAGATAAAAGAAAAATGCTCACATATCTCTACCATAGTGTGTCACGGCTGGTGCGTCCACACACCCTATATCACGTGCACACGTGCAAAAATATCACATATGTAACACACATATATACACATACCAAACTCAACCACATATATAATTCTTAACTATAAAATAAAGGTATACTCTAATACATTACTAACCGTGATTAAACTCTTCTTGAAGTTACCCGACGTATTCAACTAGAGGTGTGAACATCCCTAAGTGCTCTCGACATTGCACTCCCTGGATCTACGGACCTTAACTCCTATAATATCTCACTGATCGATGCATATACCACAATATAAGTAATGTCTAATGTATTAAAAAAAATTTCCTAGATCATAAATGTCTCTCAACTCTTGAAACTTACTAAATGTCATATGTGGGATGTCTCACAAGTGAAATCCAAATTAGGAACCTTCCCGATATACTAATACATAGCTCAATCGGTTATCGATATTCGATGGCCCAGAACAAACATGAAACAATGCGCTAACCACACAAATGTCAACTTGTAACAATTCCAACAAAAGTCTCACCCCTTCCAAGAGTCGTTCTAATCCCTTTAAGTTAATCGATCCAGTAATGATTAAGACACCATGATTTCAAAAATACAGTGGGACAATCTTTGTGAATCCTTAATGCTAATAGAGTATTAACACCTCCTAAACATATAACCACTCTAATAAGCATCTACTATCTCCAGTCTCCCTAACAACGTCACTATGTGAACACCATGTGTGACCATACACAACTTCACATGGTCGGAGCCATCACTAACCATAATTTTTTTAAAATAACCAAAAGGTTTACAAAACAAATGATTATTATCAAGTATATTATTACATATCGAGATAAATCCATCACTGGCTAACCATCCCATGTAACCATCATATACATTATGCCCCCACTAGAATATAACCTATTATGAACTCGAAAATCACGTCTAATTGGCGTACTCATAACGTAAACCAAAATCAATATTATAATCATACTCATTATGAAAATCCATAGCAGGGAATCACAATAGCCCAAGAATAACTACTAGAACATATACAGCATTTGCAGACGCATCAACCATTTGACTTCTCCAAACGTATAAATAAGTAATAACATCTTAGGGAACGTTCACATGTCCACCACTATTTAACATCTAGGGAAGAAAATATACATAATATACCCATACACAATAAATTTCATGGTCACTTCCATATGAAATTACTTCTCTCATCACCAAAACCAAATCCTAGTGATAACCATATCATATTCCACCTGGTTGCATCAACAGTCAATCCACTTATAAAGAGACAACTCCTAGAAAAACCATTATGCTCAACCAAGGAACATCTCTATAAACCATATAACTATTATGAAAATCGAGTTTCATTATATTCCTAATCTAAGAACTATGTCAATATTGAACCTAAAATTGTCACATCATTGCAACTACTCTTGATAAGGTAATACTTCCCAAATCACGCTAAACCCATGGCTATAATCCCAGTGCCAGTAGTAATACCCATCACACAAAAATTTCAAACCTAAATCGAACCATCCTTGGATCTAGGATGCTATATCGAGGATCCTCATTTGATAACTACAAATAACATGGCCATAATCCACACTTCATAAAAATTGGAATAAAAAATTATCTTATGAGCTCTGTCTCTTAGTTCAACTCATTATATCGTGACATCCTCTTCCATTCTCCCCCAATTTTCTCCTACAGGGGTACTCTCAATTCTATATCCCAATTACAACCCTCAATCACATCATGTTCTTTCTTTGAGGTTTTTGGAACTTAATCGTTCCTAAACCTTATTCATAACTAATACCTTAACAAAATACATGCCTATAATGCACATGAAACTCCATCCTCATACCAATCTCTAATTGATTCGTCTCAACACGAACTAATAGGAAACTCAATAATATCCTCTCAAATTTACACTCACTCAGGTGTACAACAAATGGTCTCTAATAAGTCTCAAACTGATATTTTGTAACCACACGGTGACCTTAATCCTATGTCCAAAAGACTCACATTATCATCACTCCAATCACAAACACTTTAACCACATATATGAAACTTGCTCAAATCTGAGTGCAACACAAATTTCACTCTTTAATAAAAACTTATCCACAATTAATTTAACCATTAAAATCCATATATTTTTCTAGAACGCAATGATCCATTGCCCTCTCTCTTACGTCCACAAAATTTTATAAAGTCATTATACTAGCCTAAATTTTCATCAAAATCCATATTACTGTAAACAAAACCCAAAAGTCTATTAGTCTCCTCAAAAATTTAAATTCCTTAATGTCTCCAGAAATGGACTAAACGTGAAAGACATTCACCAATCTAGTGCTTGAAAAAGTTTCTAAGTTGCAGAATTTACTCCCAGATACGGTAAGTTCCCATTATCATCCTCACAGCGGTGGTGAAATTCTTTGTTTAACCAGTACTTCCATAATTCACTCTATAGACACCATATTTTCGGACCACCCTAAGACTCTCCTTAAGTCCTTATCACTTCCCCATTCACCATAAAACCTAAGTTCATACTCCGAGTATCGATCTGGAGGCCACTGAGTGCGTCGAGACCCGTTTGGCTCTGATAAAATTACTCATCGGAGCTAAACCTCAATATATCTTTTAAGGGATCTGAATCCCTTTTCCAATGGCCCACCCCATGCATGAATCGACCTTACGATTTAGACAAACAGTCCATTTTACTACCGAAAATCAATCTGGAGCCCACCAGGCGGTCTTGGACCCCATTTTGACCCTAATGAACTTCTTCACCCAATAAAAATCTCAATTAATCTTCGAAGGGCACTCAATACCCTTTCCAATGGTCTACCCCATGCATGAATTGGACTTACCGTTCCTTTTTCCCTCGAAAATTGATCTAGAGATCATTGGGCACTCCTAGACTCTGTTTGACTCCCGTCAACTCTTCAGTTCGAATGAGACTAAATGAATACTAAAAGGGCACTAAATACCCTTTCCAACAGTCTTCCCCTTACTCTAAAGGGTCATCAAAAATCTACATCGAGAATCTCCTGTCCAAAATATCATCGAACACTTTCGAGCCTTATTTGACTAAAGTCAATTCCCAACCCTGGGATCAACCCAATGGATTCTAAAATGTCTCTAAATCCCCTTTCTAACGGTATGCCCCGTGTGCGATTTGAACTTACGGATTGCGTTGTACGACCATTTTTTCAAGAAATCTACATGAGGTTTCCAAATGGCAGACCCATTTCCCTGCCTATTAGAATGTGTCTGGGCATGCCGGCCAATATGTAGGACTAGGACAATGCCGATCGGCCCCACCTTGACCCTATATATGGAAATCATGATGCCACTTTGAAAAGCACCCTAGAAACATCAACTTTAGTGATCTCAACAACATTCTTCTAAAGTTAGTGAAATTTCCTTATTTGAAACCTCTCCCCACCTATTATTTCCATCAATTTCACACTAAATTTAGTAAAATCCCCTTCTCTCTCATCCTACATTCCTCATCCACCTGCAATGAAGCCATTTTAACAATCAAGATCAATCTTCAAGTCTCCAAAGAGGGTCCAAACATATTCTCTCTCTTTTAAATTTCCTTACTTTCACATTAGTTATCTAATCTTTACTTTAGCATTTCATCCTTGTTAGTCCATACATATTAATAATCTCACTTTTTATTAGTATTATTGTACATAACATATTTTCTATAAAAAAAAATAAGAAAAATAGGGGTTTACTCATAAATTCCAAATGTGATTCTTCACCACATTTTCTCAAATCAAAATATCCTTTTACACACACACACATCTGAATCAAATCCCTGGTTGGATTTATGGAATAAACCCCACCCTAGTATTGCATGCGAACTACGTGAACATTGATGCCTTTTTAGGCTACGTAGGCATCTCGGGTCAAAACCTGAGACTCGAGTCCTCCTTACATTTTTTATTCATGTATTATTTCAATATATTATATTTGTGATTCTTATTCGCGCTTTATCCAACGCGTATATCATCGTTTCAGCATAACGATTGATATCCCGCACACACATTGTGTTTTTTTAATTACTATTTTGGAAACACTCCTTTGGATGATCTCACTCCGCCTTTTTCCATGGCATGAGTTGAGAAATCTTATTCTCCATTTCTATATACAAACGCACACACTTCATGGAGTTTTTCAAGGAGAAAAATAATATAAGACGATGAGAGACCGAAGGGGGGGGGGGGGGGGGGTGCCTAATACCATCCCATTCTGTAACTTAGCCCCCGAATCTTTGAACTATTGGATTCGCAAGCATAGGTATGTCTTTGATGTCGTTCTCTTGAGGCGAAAACATTTATTTTGCATGTTTTGTGAAAAATAGGTTGGCGACTTTATCTCTTTACATCACCCCACATTGACGACGATCGGAGAGCTCCTCCTTGAAAAGGGTGCGAGACTCTTCTTCTTCTCTCCCTCTAACCACGTGCACACGAGCTCTGATACCTCCCCGCCCACCCACCCACCTACCCCCGAGGAAGGGGAAGGAAGAGCAAAAAAAATAGGGATGTCCATAGTGGGGACTCTACTGGGGAACTACATATCATAAGAGGGCTAGACTCTGTTCACATAAGTGTTATCATTTTCTGCATGTGTGCGTATACACCTATCTGTATGTGCCCTTTCTCCTCTATCTATTTCTTATATATATTTATCTCATGCTCACTTTTCACCATCACTCACTTGTAAATATCATCCGTGTACACCTCACAATACTTACGCTTATACGTAGGATCATTTATACCCATATGTTTCACACACCACTTAGAACATCTATGCTTAGGTTTCACTAGCACACACCTCCACTTATATATATCCATGCTCACTTGCACTTATCACACACCACTTTTAGTTCATCCATGCTTAGGTTCACTACCACACACTCACTTATATATATCCACACACCACTCACTCACACGTATCCATTCTTAGTGTAATCTTCATGATCCATGCTAGACTTACTTTCCATGATACTTGTACACTTTTTCCTATTAGTATAGTTCTCACCATGCCAAATAAAATACTCTCTCCATAATATACTAATCAAGAATCATGCATTGTGCACACTACATCGCCAAGACCATGGCTATTGACCAAAATTTTATCCTGTCTAGGGGGTCACTTTATGATGGGTGTTGGTCCGGAAGGTCGCAGTTAGCCTAAGAAATATGACCCTCACCTTCCATTGGCCTTGTACCTTTGACGTATACCGAACGGTCCCCCCCCCCCCTCCCCGCACATCGTACCTCTTGACCAAACTCATGGTGGGAGGTATATAACATGGAACTCATTCATGTACGTCGAGTATATTGAATTCTCTCTCACACGTACTGGCCCCACGAGGTATATAGTGAGGCAATTCACGTACACTCAGGTATATCAAATGGCTTATCCACACATACTGATTCCCTCAAAAGAAAGATGTATATCGTGAAAGTCATGCCAAAAGGGGTAACTATTCCACTAACCCAACAACTGCATAAACCTCATATATGCATCAGACCTAGGACACTCATATTTAGTTTGTCGGTTACCACACAAAACTCTGTCTAAATGTCAGGTCATCATGCAACAAAATTTTTTGCACAATTTCATCATTTTTAAAACAGGACCTGTCCATGAGCCTGGAAACAAGTTCAACCCAGTATTACCTATTTTTCAAACACACTTTTTCCCAAGCTCCGTTCCTGTCTGGATTTTCTTTTGCATTTAGGTAAACCTAATACAATTGAAAACATAAATATAATAATAATCATGTTGAAACTATTCTCTCATTTTCCCCTCCTTCTTTACCAAAAGTGTCAAAAACATTTTTTCCTCCTTTTCATCAAAATACCAAAAACATTTTTCCTCATTTTTACTAAAAGTGTCAAAAACATTTTTCCTCCTTTGCGTCAAAATACCAAAAATATTTTTCCCTCTTTTTACCAAAAATGTCAAAAACATTTTCCCTCCTCTTCAATAAAATAAAATCCATTCTTCTTCCTCTTTTTTTAAAAAAATAAATTAAAAATTTTGTCCTTCTCAGGTCGATTACATACCTGACTCTTGGCCTGACTCCCTATTGGCTTCGATTTTCTGTCAAATCACCCAGAAGCTCCGTCAACTCCCCTACAACTTCATCCGAGTCCGAAATCCACCTTCAACAGTCCTCCATGGAGAATACCTTTCAATCACTGAATGTACAACCTGATCTAATGGTAGTCCTATCCAAATCAGTGCCAATATTGACAAGCTTCAAACCAAGGTTCATGAGATGAAGCAAAATCGAGTCCCAGTTCTCGAAGAACTCGAGATTCTCTTTCCTCGCGCCATGGGTTCATCTTCTCTTGAGCATGTTTGGATTCCCAAATAATATCATCATGCTTCGCGTGACCCCCCTGCCAATGGGCCACCGCCAGCTCAACTCCCTATGCTAAACCTTGTCCATCCAGGGGCTAACTTTCCAGTACCCATTGATCGCAAGGAGTAAGGATTGAACAATATCAAGGAAGACCTCAAGTTGTTGTCAAAGAAGTTTGACCAAGTTAAGATATTCGAGAACTACATGGACTACACCGACAAGTCTCCCTATCTTAAACCAAGGTTTTCAGAGAAATTCAAGATGCCATCCATCGAGAAGTTTGGGGGTAGTGGGACCCTAATTGTTCATATTCGTAGTTATCATCGAACCATGACTCTCCTTGGTGCCTCTGAAGAAATAATGGCCCAGATGTTCCAACATATTTTGAAGGACAATGCCCTTCGTTGGTTTCTATCCCTCGAGGAATTTAGAACCCACAATTAGGAGGATGTTGCCCAAGAATTCATGTCAAAGTATAAGTAAAACGAAGATCTAGAGGTTACACACCGTGATTTAGAACTTCTCAAGAAGAACCCAAAAAAACTATCAACAACTTCATAGCAAGGTGGAGGGAGAAAGCTACCACCATGACCAATCAGCCTCCGAAGAAGAACAAGTCAGCATAGTGAAGAAGAATTTCCTACCCCATATTAGAGTAACTATGGGAGGACAAATTATCCACACTTTGAGCTCTACGAGAAGTAGGTGTGGAGATTAAAGACAGTGTTACCAAGATAGAAGAAGAGCCAAAGAAATTATTCGAACAGTTCACTCCCAAAAAGTATGAGAAGCATGTCAATGCCACAGTCTCAACCATCAATAATATATCCCAGCCTGCTACCTCTCGGGCACCAGAAAGTCGCCTTAACCCCTACAGAAAAGAATACACTGGGTTCCATTCTCTCCACTCTAAAGTCTACCAAGACTTTCTAAGCTGGAATCTTATTAAACCTCTGGACCCTTATCCATTCCAAAACCCACTTCCCCAAAACTTCAAAATTGATGCCCACTGTGACTTTTACCAGTCTGTTTGCCATACTATTGATGAGGGATTTCATATTCGAAATGTAATCTAGGTTCTAATTAATCGGGTTATCATCTCCCCACCAACCAATCCTAAACCCAACACCACTCACAACCCACTTCCAACCCATACTAATTCCATCTTCCTAGAGAATGACCCTAATTTTGACCCATCTACCCAAATCGGGCCTAGTAAAGGACCCATCATACCTATATTTTCACCCAAACAGCTTAAAGTCTGCCCATATTTTCTCCTACACCGTACCGGCTTTGCCGATCGAGCTCTATCACTCCTCACGGGGGCTTCTATGTCGTTCATACTCGGTTTGATGGAAGAGATATGGATTTGTCGACTGTTCTGAATCAACTCTTAGATTTTGGGCTGCAATTGCCCTCTGAAATGACCATCGACTGTCATAGATTTAGCATCCTATTTATGGAATCTCAAAAGTGGCCTCAGGAGTAAGATAATTGAGTGGTACCCATTACTGAAATCAGTTTGGACGATATAGAAAAGTTTATGGCAGATAAGTTCCGATAGAATAGCGAAATATACAGTGTTTCTGACCTACTCAGTACTTTAAAGCTTTGAGGGTGGTTGGTCCCTTATCTCTTGCAACTCCCCATTGAGTGGGAGGATTTATATAAAGAAATTGTTGAGGTAGTGGAATGCATTAACTTCTCTTGCTAGGAAGACATTGTCGCCACCGGATGAGTGGATGAATTTGATAACTCTAATTATGAACCGAGTCAGGAAAAGTCCATTCCAGTAATCAGTATGTGCGGGATGATCTCTTTCTAGGATCTGTTGGGGGAAATCAGTAAAGTAGCCGTATATCCATAAATCAATAAAGAAATGGGGTTCTTATTCTATCCCGCCTCCGTAAACCATAGGACCAGATAAGGGAGACACTATAAAGACCCAAGTCCTCAGCCATCAAGAACAAACAATGGAAAGGGAGTTCCCAAATAACTTCCCATACTGAAGATGACCATCGAGGAAAGAAAGATCCTAGACCAACTCAATAATACTCAAGCTAATATTACCTTGTAGTGACTCTTCAAGTCTTCCCATTTACACTAAAACGGTCTGATAAAATTGCTCATTGGGACCATAGTCCCTCATTCCACCACTCCAGAAGAAGACGTGAACCTGATTGGATCCTTAACCACCACTAGACTCCTTTCCTTCTTCGAAGAAAAGATTCCAAAGATCAGCCCAAATCACACTTATGCCCTCAACATCTCCATTGAAGTTATAGAGAAAATAGTTTCGCTCTCACTCATCGACAATGGTTCTGTCTTCAATATTTTCCCATTAAGAACCTTCAATTTCTTGGGGTTAAAAGTAAGTTACCTAACTCCTACTTCTATCGTAGTGCGTGCCTAAGATAATGCCCATAGAGAAGTGATGGGATCGATAACACTGACAATAGGGGATGGCCCTATCAATCTCGTTACTGAATTTTAAGTTATTGACATACCCGCATGCTTCAATATGCTTCTTGGATGACCGTAGCTTCATAGTATTTGAGGTGTATCCTCCTCCCTTCATTCAAAGTTGAAATTATTCACCAAGGGGAAAGTCACTACTATTTTGAGAGACGATGACAGTACTGAAAATGCTAGCACCAACAATCCAGTACTAAAAATACAACATGGGATAAATGGCATGCTTCTTTTCGGCTTTGGGGTTGATCCACTTCCCCTTTAGGCAGGGGATGATTTCAAAGACCGAGTTTGTATAGAACACAATCCTCACGGTAATGTCAATTTGATACATATGTTCATACAGAATATTCACTTTATGTCCGAACTGGGGCTGGGGTGACATCAACAAGGGATACTGGAACCCATAGTCCTACAAAGGTCTGTCCCCTATGTGTCTTGGGCTATCATCCTTAACCATAAGAACTCATAATTCTCCACTAACCAAGGTTAAAGAGAAGTTTAAAAGACGGCAAAATAGTTTTTGAAGGATTCTTTGAATGGGATATTCAACAAAGAGGGTGAAGACATCCCGTTTTGTGGCTTTCCTGAACCATGGTATGATCATGTGCATAAGAAGACAAAGCCAGGGATGGAAATCTTCTTTCAATACAACTAATACTGGGCCAATGAATGCCAGCATAAAGTACAACCTCTCACTCAGAAAGTCATAACCATTACTGAGGTCTTTGAGGGAAGTGACTCCAAATACTAATGCAATCTGCAGACACTGGAGCTGACACTCTATATTATATATTCAAGCATTACATCGTCAAACCCGTCCGCTCTAATTAAGGTCACTGATGCACCTCGACTCAATTGGAATGCTATACCAGTTTCGCCTACTAAAATACAACCCAACCCAACTATTTACCCTCTCTCTTCCTCTATTGTTGTTCCTCCATTTTCTGATAACAATGTAATCGAGACATCGTTTGATGAGGTTCTCAACATTTTTTCCAAGATATGAAATAAACGAGGATTTTGAGTATCTTATTGTGCCTTACATTAATTGTCTTGATTCTAATCAAACTCTTGATGATGATGATGATTTTACAAATGAACAATTGTTAACTGGTCTTTATAAGGTTAATAGCAAACAACATAACTGCAATAAAATTAATGAGGATGAAATAATTATTATTAATCTCGGTTCTAGTATCCAATAGAGTAAGATTAGGATAAGGTACACCCTTGATGATCATGAGTGCGCGCAATTCGAAGAGTTGTTGAAGGAATTTATGGACGTCTTTGCATGGTCTTAAGACGACATGCAGGGCATCGATCTCGAGATAGCTCAGCATGAGATTTCAACTCTTCCAGAATGAAAACTGGTCAAACAGATACGGTAAAAGCTCTGCACCGAATGATCACTCAAGGTCAAGGAAGATGTAATCAAGAAGTTGGGCGTAGGATTCATTCGGGTGATCGAATATCCCACATGGCTAGCTAATATTGTACACGTACCAAAATCAGGGGGAAAGTCCTCATGTGCATTGATTACTGGGATTTGAACAAGTCATCTCCGAAGGACGATTACCCACTGCCCAATATCGATAAGATTTTGGACAATATGGCTAGTCACACCCTCAAGTCATTTGTTAATGGATTCATCGAATATAATCAGATCAAGATGCACCCTGATCATCAAGAAAAAACTTCCTTCATCAATCGTTGGGGAACCTTTTGTTACATGATAATGCCATTTGGGCTCAAGAACGCATGGACTACCTACGAAATGACTACCACAACCATCTTGCATGATCTAATACACAAAGAAGTTGAAGTCTATGACATGCCTATCAAGTCTAAGGCCTGGGAAGGTCACATTCCCACTCTCCAAAAATTCTTAAAAATGACTGCGGTGATACCGGATGAAGTTAAACCCACAAAAATATGTTTTGGCATCACCAAAGGAAATATTTTGGGGTTCATGGTTAGAAAGAAGAGAATCGAGGCCGAACCTACCAAACTCAAAGCCATACTAAAAATGCCACCCCCCGGACGGAGAAGGAAGTTCGAAGATTATTGGGAAAATTACTGTAAATTAGTCAGTTCATGAGCCAACTGACTTCTATTTTTGTACCCATCTTCAAACTCCACCGAAAGGATTCTACCAAAATATGGAATGAGGCCAGTTTGAAAAGCCTTTGACATAATCAAGTTATACCTTAACTGTCATCCGGTACTCATGCCACCGCATCCTGGTCTCCCTTTACTCTTATACCTAACCATAACAACTACTGCAGCAGGGGCTTTGCTAGCCAAACACATTAGAGAAACTGGAAAATAAAGAACCATATACTATGCCAGTTGAAAGTTGGTTGGGTACGAATTCAACTACACTACCATAGAGATAGCATGTGTTTCCCTAGTCTGGGTCACTCAAAAGTTACGGCATCACATGCTCACTTTTCCCATCAGACTTATGCCATGAATGGACCCCATCAAATACTTCCAAGAGAATACCGCCCTATCTAGATGAATGCCCTAATAGTTGATGTTGCTATCGGAATTCGATATCGCATATGTTACACAGAAATCCATGAAAGGTAGAGCTATCTCCAACTACCTTATTAACTACCATATAAAAGAGGTTGATGTTTAGGTCACTGAATTATTGAATAAAGATATTCTCTGCACCTCTCAGGAGGACCTCTGATGGCAAATGTTATTTGACACCGCTACTAATAAGAAGGGATATAATATTAAGATACGCCTGATCACCCCTGATCACCCCTGATAACTCTCACACTCCTATTGCCATCAAGCTAAATTTCACTGCACTAATAATATGATCCAATACGAGGTATTCACTGTAGGCCTCAAAGTCTCCCGCAATAAAGGTATCAAACACCTGGATGTTTATGGGGACTCCACCATCATCATCGATTAAGTCCTTAGAAGATGGAAAGTAAGGGACGAGAAGCTCTTACCCTTCCACGCCTACCTATAAGAGTTGGCCTCCCAGTTCTGAGATATCACCTTCCACTATTTGGCCCGTGCAAAGAATAATTTAGCAAATTCCCTTCCTACCTTAGCCTCCATAATCGACATGCCTGAGGGAATTTCGATGACCTATTTTATAGTCTATAAACAAGCTTTGCCAACATACTACTACCACATTGAGCTCGTTACGGAGGAAGATTTCAATATGGTCGATTCCTGGTACTACGATATTTGGTGCCTCCTCAAGCATGGTACATATCCCCAAGATTTAAAGAAGAAAGACCATGTGACCTTTCGCAAACTGGTTGCCCTGTACATCATCTATGATAAATCAATGTTCAAAAGAAACTTCGTTGGAACCCATTTGCACCGCATCGCGGGGATGACATTGAAGAAATGATGCAAAAGATCCACAATAGGGAATGCAGACCCCACATGAATGGTCATATGCTCTCCAAGAAGATTATTCATCAAGGGTATTATTGGGCCTCCATGATTCAGGATTGCATTGCCTACGTTTGGAGATGCCTCAAATGCCAATAGTTTGCTAGTCTCCAACACTTATCTCCTTAGGAAGTGTACATCATGACTTCTCCCTATTCGTTATCCACTTGGGACATTGACATCATAAGGAAAGTCATACTTGAAGATTCCAATGCGCATGAGTTCATCATGGTTTCCATTGATTACTTCACCAAGTGGGTCGAATTTGAGTTTTAGGCAGTATTGATTACCAAAAAGGTAGCCAAGTTTATATAAAAAAAATCATCTATTGATATGGAGTCCCTCACGAGCTGGTCTAAAAAAATGGGTTACAAAGCCACAAGTCTTCCCCCTACCGACCCAAGCCAATGGTGTTGTTAAAGTAGAAAAATAAAAACCTCAAACCCATCATCAGCAAAATGATCGAGAGTTATCGATATTGGGCCGATCGGACCCCTTACGCCCTTTGGGGCTAGTGAACTTTAGTCAGGACATCTACTGTGCCTACCCCGTACTCTTTAGTATACGACATGGAATCATTCCTACCCGTTGAGATGGAAATACCTTCATTGCACATCATCTTTGAAATTAAAATCAATGAGGAAGATTGGTATTAGATCCTCCTGGACTAACTATCACTCTTAGATGAAAAGACAGGGAAGGCTCTATACCACATACAAGGGTACCATCGCCGGATAGCGTGATTATTCAACAGAAGAGTCAAGCACCGCGATGTTCGAGAAGGAGACTTAGCCCTCAAATAAATCATAGAAACCGTCTGGGACCCCAAAGGGAAATTGAAGCCAAAGTAGAGTGAACATCGTGAAAAGGATCTTGTAAGGTGACGCCGCTATGCTTACTGACCTTTACGGAGAAGAGATGGTGTGTCCAATCAACCTAGAATGCCTTAAAAAATTCTACCCTTAGTCCGAAATATCTGTGCGCTGTGACTCCTCTCATCCCCTTCTATTCTAAAAAAATTATTCATTCCCCTCTACTCAGGACTACGTGGGACCTGATCCTTTAAAAAACTTTTTTCTTTTAGGATGAAACTCATAACATTTTCAAAACACCTAGAGGTACGTAGGTATCTCATATCCTTTACATGGGTACGGTCCCCTTCTTTTTCATAAAATGTTATTCTTTTCTTACATCCGAGAATGATAGTTCATTTTATCAGTTACATGAACAAAAAGATTATGTATAGCTCAGAGATTGGTATAGATAATTCAAATGTAAAAATCACCAAGAGGCACAAAAATATAATCAAAATTTAATTTTATTCCATAAATGGGAGAATCCAGTACAGTTACATGAATTATTAGCATTGGGAGTCAAAATAACCACCCCCCGCTAAGCAAATTGCCCCTAAAACAATCCTAACCAAATTATTCCCCAAACCAAAAAATATACAAACACATCCCAGTCACAAAATCTTCACAAGAAATGAACACCAGCTTCATAAAGATGCTATCCACAGCTGTCGAAAGACCCATCCCCATCATCATCTTCTCCTTGAGGCCCCCAAACTTCCCCTGCCTGATTGGTGTTCCAAAGGCGCTCCATAGAGCAATATGCACGGACCAGCCTTTAGAAAATAACTACTCCCGTCTCTATAGTATAAAAAAGGGCAAATCATCTCTGTTCGATCTCTTCTACCAAGATCTTTACTACCTCTCGCTTCCACAGCCATTTCAGATAATCTTCGACACATTACAAACCCTGCATATGGATTGAGAAGAACGGGTTAACGATCGAGGATTCTCTAACAAAGATGCCAACCTTATGCACATGGATACAGTTAAGTCTTCCAGAGGAAAGAAGTCTAGTGCCTAAGGAGGCACTATCTTCTCCCATCCGACTTGGTGCAGGAGCATCCAGGAGAAATAAAAGGAGGTCTATCGAAGGTTAACTAACTGAACATGTCGGTATTCTCCCAGTTCCAGAATGGGCTGTAGCTTTCCTTAGCATGGCACCAACCAACGGATACATTGAGGTTCGTACTCCGCAAACCAGTTTTCCTAGTTCTCCATGGATGGGCCAAAGATGATGGAATAGCGAGCAAAGAAATTTGGCATAGCTGCCAAAGGATATTTAGGGGGACCGTAAAATGAAATCTCTTAGCCAGCCACATGAACAACATAATGGGACTCCCTCTCAGGAAGTCAGAGCGAAATTCCTACTAAACACCTAGACCATTCAGGGTCTTCGCCAATATCACTGCTGCAAGATTGCAATGATATGATATCTACGCTATAATGGCAGCCAGTTGAGGGTCCACCATCAAGTCCCCAGTCAGCAGTAGTGTCCTGGAAGTTTGGCCCAGGGCAACATATCCGGCATGGTTCGCATCATTGAAATCCCACAGATTCACAAAATACGTGACAACTGGAAGAGAAATAATTCCCCCAGTGACCAACGGTAGAGACATCGAAGGAGAAACGTGGACAAATTCTAGTAACAGTGCCTGAGAAGATCGAGAGAATTCAGGCATGGTTGCCGCCACGCTAGGATTAATCCCCAACGTGTCTAAAAACTCCTTATAGGTTGGACATACCTCGTTCAAACCACAGTATAAAATGTGATCCTCGGGATACCAAAATTATGCTGCCGCCGCTAACATGTTCCAATTGATAGCCCGTTGCACCACAATGAGACACAATGAAAATTAAAGGCCTCGTAATCTACGTTATAAAGACATATGGCTTCACTACACCAAATCTGCCCATTTGTCAAGGTCATTGACCTTGAAAAATTCACCTTGTCAAGGTCAATGACCGTGGCATTTCGAGGCGAGACAACTTTTTTTGTCACGGTCGTGTCACGGTCATTGACTTTGACAAAAAACTCGCGTTTTGTATCACGGTCGTGTCAAGGTCAATGACCGTGACACGTTTGTCACGGTTATAAACCGTGACATAACCGTGACCCCAATTGTCACGGTCAATGACCGTGGCACGTCCGTGACAACTTTGTCGCGGACTTGTCACGGTCAATGACCGTGACAATTCTGGGCAGAATTTAAAAAAAATCTGCTGGGCAGTATGGACACCGCCACTACCCAGCAGTATATTTGTACCTGTTATAGCAACGTTGTACCTGTTCCAAACATCATATATCCAACACAAACTAAAGATAATGCAAATATATATTCATGACGATATAATCCAAATATTCAAAGTAAAAACAATATACATGACGATATAATCCAAATTTAATTAAAATGGACAAACTTAAAAATAATGTTACTACATGTCTTGGATTTCACCGAGGAGGTGAGTAGGCCACACGACATACGAATTGACGCACCCACTAATATACGTCGTTCCGCATTGTTCGCGCAACCACAATAGGGAGTTCTCCTTCCCGGGTATGACATGCGTGACGAGCACCCTGGACTCCATCTCTTGAAGCACACGTCCATGGACTATTCCACCCTCGACGATATTCGGGTCCCTCAACCCCCGCCCTATCCGCTGGCCATCAAATACGTCCAATATGAACACGCTCGGCCAACCAATTGTCGACAATGGTCTGTTGGAGGGCGTCAAATAGGGAAGTGGATCGTCGAAGTACGAACGTGTCGGTGATGAAGCAGCGAGGTCCACATCCTCGTCATCCTGCGCCTCGTCCTCCCGCACCTCCTCCTCCACCGCCTTCTCCTTCCCTTTCCCTTTCCCTTTACGGTCTCCACCCAACGTACACTTCATGAATGCGTACATATCTTGGACCGTCGCCTCCAAACGGGACAGCTTCGCGTCGTGTGAATCCACCGTTCGAGACAACCCGGTGTCGCTCATCTCCAATCCGATGATCCTAGATTTGGCCACCCGCGAGCTCACTCCCCTTGTCCTCCCTTTGCGATCAGAGCCAAGCACTTGGCTGAGTGCGTCTGTGGACAAAGATGCCTTGTCGGCATCAGACTGCGACTCATGCACTTCCTTAAGCTTTGCCTGAAACGACAAAAAGCATATGATTAGTAAAATAAGTAAACTAAAAAATTATAACGTAATTAACAATAATTAAACTGTCGGATTACTTACAATCGTGTCCGCGACGCTCGGGGACACCTCCTTGTCCTTCCCCTTCTTCGTCCGAAGAGCCACATAAGTATCGAGCCTATGTGGCTTACCCCCTGGCCCACTCCCTACCCCCTGAAATAAAATAGAGTAAAGTAAAATTAGTATCGGCCTCGTAAAGTAAAATAATATCCAATAATATATTTCTGTAGTTATAGATAAATTAAATCTTACCTGCATCCTATCCACCTCAGCGTAAGAGGTCCGGCCGGAGTAGTGCACGTCCGTCTTTTTAGCTCGATTTTCCCTCCCCGATTGGCGAGATGCCAATTGTCGATCCTCGATCTCATTGTCAATGAACTTTTGCCATTGTGCCAATGAGATCGGCTCCTTGGGCGGGACGGATCCGCGCCATTGTAAAATGGACTCTCGTGTTTTTCCAAAGTAGCGTGTCCGCATATTTTTCTTCCACGTCTTGTGTTGCTCCCTCAACTGCTCCAAGACGGAATCGCGTAGCTTTGGATCCAAGTTGAATTGTTCCTGTCCAACAAATACAATGTTAGTTGCGAATAAATATAAATATAAATATAAATTGAAATATTCGTATAAATATTACCTGTAGTGCCGCCCAAACAGCTAACTTGAGCTCATACGACACCTCCTTCCAACTCATAAACCCCGGGCCGATGACCATCTTTAGCAGCTCGAGGGATCTCGCTAAAAGCTCCGACTTGTTTTCGACGGTAATCCCAAATTTTCCATATTTGGGGAGCCTAGCGGCGGAGGAGCCCTCGTCGCCTCCGCTACCACCGAACCCAGACGACATCATCATAAACATCATCATCATCTTCGCCTTTTTGCTGTAAAAAAAATGTTATTAGTACAGATAAAAAAAAATGTTAATAGTACACATTTCATTTTACCTAATTGAATTAATTGAATTAATAGTACAGATAAAAAAATGTTCCATCTATATTATAACATATGTGTAAGTTCCGTCAATACCATTTCGTTTCAATTTTGTAATATTATGTTTTTTCCAAATATTTAAAGAGTTATTAAATGGGTGCCCCACCCCCACCCACCGCCACACACACACGCACACCTACGCACCTACGCACACACACACACACACACACACCCCACCTCCACCCCTACCCACCCCACCCCTACATATATGTTAGTTGATGCCATTATATTTTTACCCTAATTAGATTCTAAGGTTATCTCAATTTATATTTTAAGTTTGTATCCATTTGTGATGTTCAAGTAGTTTGAAATGTTGGAATTATATACTACTACTTTGACCGTTAGTTTGTGCACTAACTAAATTGAACATCACACACACACACACACCCCACCCCAAGAAATGAGATCATAATTTGGAGGAATTCACGTCCAAGAAATAATTTGGATTGTGATACCCCTTGATAGACTTATATGTTTTGTTTACCCGACCGATGAACTATTTTATAATCCTATAGAATTAAGTTTTAGAATCAAGGAATTGATCAGATATTCATTAAAATCGGTTAGTAGAAAATTTATTTAACCAAGAGGGTATCGAAAACATAATGTGGGGAATCATAATATACCGTAATCAACTTTAATAATAAGAACACATTCTTTCGAGTGATTTATAAATAATTAAATTTGAGTGCAATCATGATTATTTAGTGGAATGAATCGTGATTAAATAAATAAAGGATATAAATTAGACGGTTATAAATTGGGATTTCCTAGTATTTACTTTGAATCCAGTTTATTTATTTATCTTTGGTGCCTAGTATAGTCATTGCCCAAGTAGTAGGAGCGAAACTCTATAAAACCCTAGTTTAGCTAAAGCCCGTGAATTATACCTATATATATTGTATAAGCGAGGATTTTAGCATAAGAATCAATTGTGGAGGGTTCGAGAGGGAGTGAAAAAAATTATACCTATTCACACACACACACACACCCCACCCCACCAAGGGCGGACCTAGGTGGTCCCGAGAGTGGGCGGCCGCCCACCCCTTGTTTTCGGAAATTTCTGTACAGGTATGCGTAAAAAAAATAATATTGGGGCCTATTTGTAAACTCTAGGATCGGAAGGTGTATCTGTTTGTTAGTGTTTTAAAGCTAAGGGGCAGAGTATATAATTTATTATACTTAAATAGAAAAACACGGAAGAAACATTTTACCAAAACCCTAAACAGAAGAGTAGAAGTACCAGGAAGAGAATGTTTTTCAGGTAAGTTATTTGTTAAGTATATAAAACTTTTTTATTCAAATGTTTAATTTTTTTAAATTAAATGTTAAAAAGTATTTTTGTATTCCTTCAAAGGTTTAAATCATTCAATGTTAGGAGTATTTTTGTGTTCATTTGTAAATATTTAGGAAACTAACACTATTCGATGTTAGGAGTATTTTTTTCTCAAATCTTTAAATGTTAGAAATATTTAGTGGTATGTTAGAAATTAGGGGTATTGTATTTTTGTGTTCAATATTTAGGGGTATCGTATTTAGGGGCAATGTTAGAAATATTTAGGAGAATTTTCAAATTTCAGTGTTATTTTTTCAGTTAATTTTTAATATTGAAGTATAATTTTCTTATAATTTCAATGTTAATCCTAAAAAAATTTCCTTTGGGGCTACCGCCCCTGAACCCCTACATTGCTCGAAAATTTTTGCACCCCCTTACTAAAAATCCTGGGTCCGCCACTGCACCCCACCCCACCCCCTACCCCCCTCCCCCACCACACACCACCACACACACACACACACCCCACCCTACCCCACCGCCTGCCCCCCTCCACCACCTCCTCCACCAAAACACACCACCACACACACACACACACCGCACCCCACCCCACCCCACCCCCTGCCCCCTCCACCACCCTGCCCCACCCCGCCCCACCCCCTTCCCCCCTCCACCACCCCCTCCCCCACCCCGCCCCACCCCCCACACACGCACACACATACACACATACACACATATATATATGCACATACACACATAAATATACAAACAAATATATATATAAATGGAAGAGAGAGAGAGAGAGAGAAATTGGACCTGAGAGAGAGAGAGAGAGCAGCGTCGAGGAGAGAGAGAGAGAGAGAGAGAGGGAGGGAACGGTGGGAGGGATAAAAGAAGGGGGAAAGGGTTTTTGCTGGAAAAGTTGTCACGGTCGTGTCAAGGTCATTGACCGTGACAATTAAATTTATCACGGACTTGTCACGGTCATTGACCGTGACAAGTAGTTATCACGGTCGTGTCAAGGTTAATGACCGTGACATAAAACGGGTGTTTTTTTGTCACGGTCAATGACCTTGACAAGGCTGGCCGGCTGAAAGGTGACAATTTGCCCATTTTGGTGTAGTGCTTCCAGTCTCGAGCTATGAAGTGAATTATGCACTCATGGTAAGGTCCATTTGGGAAATAATAAGGCAAAAGGCAAGAAATAAGAAATAAGATAAAATGTGAATGGGTGAAAAACTACACCATTATGTCCCCCATTTAATACCTAAATACTTTGGCTAATGGCAAGAAACCCAAAGGGCCCGAAATAATACCTGCCCTACATGGTACTTTGGGCTACAAGAAAGTTAAATCAAAGACTTTGGGTGATTTTATTGGACTCACCTGTCGATAGGCAAGACAAGGGGTATGTCGATCGAAAACCTCCTTAGTTTAGAAAATTCTAGCTTTACTTTTATGTCAAAATAAAAAAACTCAAAAAATAAATCCTTATTTTAAAACCTCCGGGTTATTTTCTCTAAACTTATCCATTTAATAAATTATTTATAAGTATTTTCTTTGAATTACTTTCTTTTCTAAAAAGGCATCCTATCATTTTTATAGTCTCAATAGCATATTAAAGAGTGCATGTAGAATATGTCATTAAAGTAAGAATGAATAAAAATTTGCTCCATATATATATTGCCATTTGCACAGTTACATTCTTTTCAGGCAAGAAAAAATAATTAAATACAAAGCAACGTGACTTAGCCCAAACCTAATCCCCCAATCTCTCTCTCTCCCTCTCTCTCTAGACCCTCAATCCCTACGATGGACGCGCTTCCCCCGGCGGTGAGTTGTAGAACCTCCACTCCTTGAGCCCGATCCATCCTCCAAGGTAGAAGATGAAACCAGACAAAAAATAATAGGAACCTAGTCCTTGATATAGGCATTCGCAGATGCCACCTTGTCCCTGATGTCCTTCAGCCAAGTAGTTGGCACCTAAACATGCTGCAAGAAAAACAACAAAACCAAAAGCCAAATCAGTCACTAAAAAGCATAGAAAAAGTCAAAAGTAGACAAAACAGAAAAGAAAAATGTACCTCAGGTTGAAGGACGTCCTCCATCATCCCCAACAATCTCAGACCCACAGCATTAGGACGATGTGGCAGGCTCAGTGATCCCCCTCCAGTAAACTAAAAATTATATGAGGGCAGAATGACCTGGATGAGCGAACATCCTTTGTCATTGCCACCGATGACGTGCCACCTGTACTATGAGAAGATACCACCAGCCTACATGTACCCCTACCCGAAGCTGTAGGAAGGGGAGGCATATTCACTACATCATAAATACAAGGGCATCAACTAACTCATCACGAAATAGAGGTAGTTATAAGTTAACACCGTATCCGTATAAAGAGAATAAGCCTCGTCAAGAATCTCCACCATCCCGGCCTCATCCGACATCTCCTGTACCCGCATCATAAAAATAAGAGGCACCACTGATGGTATCGCCACCTCGTATCCACTTTCTTCTACACAACTCACTCTCCTAATTACTAAGAGTCTCCAAACTCATGCGCAACAGCCGTCGCATCAGCGCACACATGCCTATCACCCCTATATACTAATGAGCCATACCCCACGGATATAATGTCACCTGCAAGCCCCGACAAAAAATATCAATATCTGTGTAAATAAATAAAATACCCGAAATGGATTCATAAGAAAAAATGAATAACCTGATCACTCGTCAAAGTGTTTAGGTCTCACTACCGCCAGAGAAAGAGATTGGTTCGACTTCTTTTTGGACATCCGCCCCCAATATATCCGACAGAAGTCCCCCAAGTCCAAGTATTTTAGGGATATCAACTTGGCATTGAGCTTTATCACCTCGTAGAACCACGTCTGTAAAAAGGACAAGAGTCGACAATCAAAATAAACCAAATTGAAATACAAGGAAATACAATAAAAAAAAATGTGAGAATTACCTCCAATAAATACGTGACCCTCATAAAGGTCTACCGACAACACTGGATAAATTCTTCAAGAGAGAAATAAAGGGTCGCCAAGGTTATGCTCTCCCAATCATAGAGTGGAACCTTCGAAAAGACCCTCAAAAATGGCAAAAACCAAAGATGGACGACGTCGCCACTCGTGGCCACAAAGAAACCTCCCAACAAAAGTAGAATAAATAACCGGGCCATCTGCCTCACCTGCAGCCATCCGTCTCGTCAATCCTCTGACTTAAAAGAACCTCCCTCAGAGAAGAGATGCGGATAGAATCTCTAGAAACTATCCTACCCACATCCCCCAAAGATTCTTGAATCGCATCCATCGTCAACCTCATCGTACAGTCCACCTCAATCTACATACCCTCATAGTATATCCCCAATATTTTCTATACATCGATGGGAGTCAAGGTCATATGACCTAAACCTAAATTAAAGGTTCGGGAAGTGTCCAATCACCTCTCTCCCAACACACATAAAACCGTACAGGAATGCGATGTCTCATCCAAAGGTTGTACCAAGTCCCCAAAACCTGTAGAAGTAACTACCCAATGCACCACCACTGGAAGACTCTCCCACACATACCTCACCATGATCACCCTCTAGGAACGTAGGATCGTAGAAGCAATGTCAGTTTGCCAAAACCAAAAAAGCAAAGAAGAAACCCCTTTTGTTAGCACAAGAAAATAAGAAAAAGAAAAAAGAATACCAAAGGTCATCATATATACCATTAGGGTTCCTCACCTTAGAAGAACGGTGGTGCGTAGGCTCAATTAGAAGAGTGCGCTCATCGTCAATGGACTCAAATAGATCAAACACATTCTCATTACCCAAGGTAAATAGTACCCTAGCTAGCCACTCTAGGCCCTCCCAATCATCCACACTCAACCATGCCAAGTTGCATCCCTCAATACTGGAAGATCTTGACATTTGAAGTCTTGAGGAAAGAAAGACTTAGAAACGGATTTTAGAGAGAAGAAGAAGAAGATTCGGATGCCGAAAAGATATGAAAAATGAGCATGGTTCGCCCCCTTTTTATAGGAGCCCAAACGACATGCCGATCGGCAGACTGCTGCCAATACCGATCGGTACCCACCTTTTCCTCTACCTATGGAAACCCAGGAGACCATGACACTTTCTAAATGGAAACCCCTACCACATGTCGGTCAGTACACCCCCTGAATTTTTGTATAAAAAGTGCTATAAAATGCCAAAAAAATCAAAAAATTCTTTGAAAAAATTCTTAAAACTGCCCGATAAGTATTAAAACATTTATTCACCAAGAAAACCATTTTAAGATCCCACAATCCCCATCTGGATTAATATCATGGCACAAACCCTAAAATAGAGCATCCCAAAAGACCACTACAATTCCCCAACAGAACCTCAAAAATTAAATGCTTCTTCAAAATCCCCAGCGGAATCCCCAGACTAAACTTTCTCCTAAAGCATCCACCTTAAGAATTTTAGCTTCCCAAGCAGGGTTACATCCAATTCCCCTATGGAATTTTTGAACTAAAGTTATTTCCTCCAAAAAAGGATATGATCTCCAATTAGATGTATTTCCCAAGAAAAATCACAAAGCAACATGAATACACAAGCACAAAAGACTCCCTAGAAGAGAAATGCCAACTTTAGGTCCTCAGAATTGACATCTGCCCGCAGAATTGGTCATCTACAAGTTTAGGTCCTCAGAATTGACCTCAACCCGCAAAATCGATCATTATAACTTTGGTCCTCAGAATTGACCTCGGCGCGTAGAATCGACTGTCATCGCTTTAGGTCCTTAGAATTGACCTCGACCCTCAGAATCAGTCGTCATAACTTTAGGTCCTCAGAATTGACTTCGGCCCACAGAATTGGTAAACTATAACTTTAGGTCCTCAGAATTGAGCTTGGCCCACAGAGTCGGTCATCACAACCATAGGTCCTCAGAATTAAACTCGACCCGTAAAATCGGTAGTCATAACCTCAGTTCCTCAGAATTGACCTCGGCCCGCCAATCGGTCCTCATCAACTTTAGGTCCTCAGAATTGACCTACGTCCTCAGACTCAATCATCCCCAGCATTACTTTAGGTCCTCAGAATTGACCTCGGCCCTCTGAATCCATCATCCTCATCCTTTTGGTCTGCAGAATAGACCTCTTTTCCCAAAATATCCATGTGGGGTTGATTCAACGGCTTCAACTTTTTCCAAAGCTCACCCCTTAAGTGTCTCTGAAACAACATTCTAGGACCACCCTAAATCTCTCCTTAGGTCCCTAGAACTTCTCCATTCACCATAAAACCCTAGGTCATACTTTGAGAACCAATTTAGAGGCCACCGATCTCCCTCGGGCCCCGTTTGACTCCAATCAATTTTCTCGTCAAAGCGAAAGGTCATTGAATCTTCAAAGGGATCTTAAATTACCTTCCAACGGTCCACCCCATGAGAAAATCGGCCTTATAATTCAGAGGAACAGTTCATTTTACTATCAAAAATCAATCTAGAGGCCAATGGGCACTCCTGAGCCCTATTTTGACCCTAATTAACTTCCTCACCTCAGCAAAAGCATAATGGATTTTCGAAGGGAACCAAATCTCCTTTCCAAGGGTTGGCCCTATGAACGAATCGCCCAAAAACTGATCCAAAGGCCATTGGGCACTCCCGGACTCCGTACTCATATCAACTCTTTAGCTCTAATGAGATCGAATGAATCCTTAACGGGAACTGAACACCCTTTCCATTGGTCCATCCCATCCACGAATCAGCCTTACGGTACGGACGAACGATCTGTTTTACTCCTAAAGGTCATCGGGAACTTACGAGCCCCATTTTACCAAGGCCAACTCTGCGAATTGAACAAGACTGAATGAATATTCAAAGGGATCTGAATACCATTTCCAACGATTTGCTCGTGTGTGAATCAGCCTTACGATTCAGATGGACAATTCGTTTTCCTTCGGGAATCTCTTGTCTAAAGGACTATCAGGCACTTTCGAGCCCCATTTGATCAAAGTCAACTCCCGAACCAGGGAGTGACCTATGGATTCTTAAAGGGATATAAAACCCCTTTCTAATGGTATGCCCCATGCACTATTTGGACTTCCGGATTGCATTTTACGAGCATTTTTCTAAGAAATCTACATGAGGTCGCGGAATGTTAGACCCATTTCCCTGTCTATTGGCAGTGTGTCTGGGGATGCCTACCGATAGGTAGGACAAGGAAAATTCCGTTCGATACCCCCTTGACCCTATACAAGGAGAGAATGATCTCACTTTGAAAGGCATCCCAGAAACATCAACTTCAGTGATCTCAGCAACATTCTTCTAAAGTTAGCAAGGTTTCCTTATTTGAAACCTCTCCCCACCTTTCATTTCCATCACTTTCACACCCAATTTAGTAAAATCCCTTTATCTCTCATCCTATATTCATCATCTACTTGCAAGGAAGCCTTTTCAACAGTCGAGATCAATCTTCAAGTCTCCAAAGAAGGTCCAAACATATTCTCTCTCTTTTAAATTTCCTTCATTTCACATTAGTTATCTAATATTTACTTTAGCATTTTATCCTTGTTAGTCCATACATATTAATATCTCTTTTTATTAGTATTATTGTACATAACATATTTTTTATATTAAAAAAACTCGAAACAAGAATAATAGGGTTTTACTCATAAACTCGAAAAGGGGCTATTCATCACATTTTCTCAAATCAAAATATCATTTGACACTCATATATATGTATAGCAGTTCCTTAGATGTCTATCTTGTACCTCTATTGGTAATTTCGTAGGAAGCCAGCACCTAACAGGCTGAAGAAAAATAAACAAAAAATTGTCCGATCATATGCAGTAGCACCAGCAACAGGGCCCAAGCCCGGCCTGACTAATGGCTCCCGCCAAGCAAACCTTTTTCACCACGAAGGGGATATCCCTTAACGCATGATCTAAAATAATTACATCCACTATGGCAACACATCTTAGTCGGCGTATGGTAAATAATTCGATATCTAATGTGAACCCCAAATTGATATATTCACCGGGAGTAAAGGCGTGTTAAAAAATTCACACACACACACACACAATATATATATATATATATATATGTGTGTGTGTGTGTGTGTGTGTGTGACCATAGGATATTGCATGCACTTAATCGCACCCAAACATATAAATCCCCATAACATTGTATTGTCATCTCAATTAGGTTTATTATATGTAGACACCCCATTCTAGCACCCCCCCTGCATCACTACGAACCTAGGTCATACCCCGACGACTGACCTAGACGCCATCGGGCAGTCCCAGGATCCATTTGACTAAATGTCAAACTCTTCAGCTCGACCAAGACTGAATGAATCTTCAAAGGGAACTGAAACCCCTTTCTAATGGTCCCTCCTCGTGCGCGATTCTAACTTACGGTGCAGACGAATAACCTATTTTCTCTCGAAACTTGATTTAAAAGTCAACAGACACTCTCGGTCTCCATTTGACCAAAGTCAACTCTTCATTTCGAATGATACTGAATCAATCCTCAAAGGGTGATAAAACCCCTTTCCAATGGTCCGCTCCGGGCCCAATTCTGACCTACGGTACGGACGAACGATTCGTTTTACTACGACAGGTCACCGAATGCTTTCGGGCCCTGGTTAACTGAAGTTAACTCTCTAAACTGAGTCAAACTCTTTGGAATGTCGAATTACATCTCCTAACCATTCAAACGGTCCACCCCAAGCTTAATTCCAACTTACCATTTGGACGAACGACCCTTCGTCGTCCGACGATCCCCTATCCAAAGGACTGGCGAGCGCTTCCGAGTCACGTTTGACCCAAAGTCAACTCCTGGACTCGGGAGCAGTCCAAAGTACTTTCAAAGGTATCTAAAGTACCTTTACACCGATATGCCCCATGCATGATTTGGATCAACGGATTGCATTTTATGATCATTTTTCCAAAGGAATCTGAATGAGACAGCCAAACGGCAGGTTCATAATCGTGCCTATCGGCAGTGTGCCTAAAGACACCTGCCAATTGGAAGAACTAGACCTATGCCAATCGGCAATGCCCTAGGCCCATGAAAATGAGGGCATGACCTCATTGCAAAGAACCCCCAAAAATCTGAGATCCATCACTCTCAACGAACTCAGAAAACCTCTCTAGAAGTTAGCGTGATTTCTACGTCCAAATCCCTTTCCAACCCTCACTCTTCATCATCCTTTTCACCAAAATTGGTGAATTAACTATCCATCATCATCATCCAAGTGCAAGGGTTGCTCTTCAATATTCAAGATCAAGCTCAAAATCTTTAAGATGGTCCAACTTTCTCAACACTCTCTTTAAATTCTCTTAAATTCACATTAACTTGTTTTATTTCTTAGAATTTTTACTCTCCCCATCTCACATTTCCTAATATACTTTTTATTTAGTATTATTGCACATTTATTATTTTTCATATAAACCCCCCCCCCCCCCCCAAAAAAAAAGAAAAAAAGAAAATGAGGGTTTACTTATAAATTCCAAACGAGGATTCTCTCACCTTTCTCACAATTTTCTCACACTTGTTTTACACTAAAACACCTTTTTACACACACACACAAACATAAGAGAAATCCCCAATTGGATTTATGGGATAAACCCCACCCCTCATTTTGCATACGAACTACGTGGACTTTGATGCCTCTATAGGCTATGTAGGCATCTCGGGGTAAAACCCGAGACTCGAGACCTTTTTCTCAATTTTCAATTTTTCAATTTTCCTAATTATTTAATTTAATTATCTTAGATTATCATCTCTACATATTTACATATACATATATTTGTTCATCGTAGCGTATTATTCCATACGTTTTGTCGTTTCGTTATAACGATCAACGCAAGGATAATCGCATAAATTCCATTTTATAATATTACTTTTATAAACATTCCTACAGATGACTCACTTTATCTCTTCCATGATACAATTCGATGATACCTATCTCCATTACATATACACATGCATGCATATCACCGATAAATAGAGGAAATAACAATAAATCCATGAGAGACTGCAAGGGCGGAATAGGTGCCTAACACCTTCCCATTCCGTAACTTAGCCTCCGAACCCTCCTCGAATCATTTTTGATTTCGTATGTATCAGTATGTCTTTGATCTTATCCTTTGGGATGGTTCCACCTTCATTTGTCTGTTTTAAGTAAATAGACTGGTGACTCCATCTCCCTACATTTTTCTCCCCACACATCTCCGAGGACGGCCGAAGCGCTCCTGAGAGGGAAGCACGAGACCGAGATCCTTTCTCTCTATCTCTATCTCCGAGAGGATCGAGGATGGCCACAATGATGACTCCGCTGGGGACGTTGTTTTGAGGGCTAGACTTTGTTTACATGAGTATTTGTTTATCTATATATTCTTCTCTTTTCTACTCACTATCACACACCTTCACACTTGTATATATCCATGCTTAGTGTAGATTTACTTTTGATAGTCATACTTGGCCCCCATTTAACATGTTGTTCAGCAATGAAATATACATCTCTCCATAAGATACTAATAAAAAAATCTTGCATTTTGCACACTACTTCACCTAAGAGCATTGCTATTGACCAAATTTTGTCCCGTAACTGGAGGGTCACTTCGTGATGGGCACTGGTCCGGTAGGCACAGATAGCCTAAGCAATATGACTCTAACTTTCCATTAGCCAAGTACCTTCGACGTATATTGAACAGTTCCCCCACATCGTACCGCTTGACCGAAGTTATGACGGGAGGTATATAGCTGGGAATTCGTTCATGTACATCGAGTATATCGAATTCTCTTTCACACGTATTGTCCCCATGAGGTATATCGTGAGTCAATTCACGTACACTCAGGTATATCAAATGGCTTGTCCACATGTACCAATTGCCCTCAAAAGCAAGACGTATATCTTAGAAGTCCTGCCAGGGGGGGGGGGGAACCCTTTCCAATTAACCCAACAAAATTACATACTTGCATATAAGCGTCAGACCTAGGGCACTCATGTTAATTTTCCAATTTCTACCTCAAACTCTGCCGAAATGACGGGTTGGCATGCCGCCCAAATTCTCGAGTGATTTCATCTTTTTCAAAATGGAATCCTTTCCATGAGCTTGGTAACAAGTCCAACTTTTTCATATATTAATTCAAACCCTAATATGTCCAACCTCGGGTCCCGTCCGGCATTTCCTTTTTTTCATTTAGGTAAACCTAATACAAGAGAGAACATAATAATTATAATAATCATGTTGAGGCTTGTCTCCCATTCATTCTCTCCTCCCTTTATCAAAAATACCAAAAAAGTTATATTTCTCCTTTCTTTATAAAAAAATCCAAAAACAATTCTCCTCTCTATATCAAAAATCAAAAAATATTTTGTCTTCCGATCTTAAAAACAAAAGCAACGTCAAAAATATTTTCATTCCTTTTTCAAAAATAAATCCCATTTTACGCCTTCTGAGGTCGAGTGCACTCCCTTGTCCTGGCTCCTTATTGGATTCGATCTTTAGTCAAATTACCGCAGAGTTACGTCCGTTACATACTAATTCTTTCGATTTTGGAATCCATCTGCTTTCCATGGAGAATACATATCCGATACCAGTTGTGCAGCCAGATCTGATGGCAGTCTTAGCTCAGCTCGTGTCTAAGATTGATAACCTCCATAATGAAGTCTGTGAGATGCATAGAAACCAGGTTCCTGATCCTCAATAGCCTGAGGTCCTATTCCCTCGCGCTATGGGTCCACCCGAGCCTATTTGGGTTCCCGAAGAGTATCAGCATGCTCCACGTGCCCCTTCTGCTAATGGGTTGCCGCCTGCCTAGCTTCCTATGCCAAACCTTGCCCAATTTGGGGCTAACTTTCCTACGATCATGGATCCAAAAGAGGAAGAGTTGAACAAGGTCAAACAAGATCTCAAGATTCTAACTAAGAAGTTCGACCAAGTCAAAATCTTTAGGAATTACATAGACTACACCCACATGTGTCTTTATCGTAATGTGAGGTTACCTGAGAAGTTCAAGATGCCAAATATCAAAAAATTTGGCGGAAGTGGACCCATGATTGTTCATCTTTGTAGTTATCACCGTTCTATGACTCTCCTAGGGACTTCTGAAGAAGTGATGGCCCATTTATTTCAGCAAACTTTGAAGCATAGTGCCCTCTGATGGTTTTTGTCTCTCGAGGAGTCCAGAATCCGTAGCTGGAGGATGGAGCCTGAGAATTCATGGCTAAGTACAAATATAATAAAGATCTTGAGGTCACCCATCGTGATTTAGAGCTTCTCAAACAGAACCCTGGGGAATCAGTTAGTAACTTCATAGTTCGATGGAGGGAAAAAGCAGCCATTATAACCAATCGTCCATCCGAAGAAGAACAAGTCAGCATAGTGAAGAAAAACATCTTACCCCGTGTCTGCGCAACAATGGTAGGACAATACTATCCCCACTTTCGAGCTCTTAGAGAAGAAGGAGTAGAAATCGAGGAAGGTCTTGCTAAAATAGAAGTTGAACCAAAGAAAGTGTCCATACAGTTCACTCCTAGAAAATATGATAAGCCTACCAGTGCTGCAGTCTCAACCATCAATAACATCTCTCAACCAACCACCTTGTGGGCACCAGAAAGTCGCCCTGTCCCAGTCCGAAAGGAATACACCAAGCTCCATGCTCCCCTCTCCAAAGTTTATCAGGCCCTGTTAAGCCGAAACCTTATTAAACCTTTAGATCCCTATCGATTGACAAATCCACTTCCAAAAAACTTCAAGGTAGATTCCCATTTCTCCTTTCACCAAACTGTTGTCCGTGCCACCGACCAATTCTTTCACCTTCGAAACAAAATCCAAGGTCTGACTGACCGGTGTACCATAGCCCCACCAGCCAATCCTAAGCCAAAAACTACTCACGACCCACTCCCAAATCATGCCAATGCCATCTTCCTAGAAAAGAACCCAGAATTTAATCCCTCAACTCAATTCACACCCATATACTCTCCCAAACCTCTCCAAACTTGCCGATATTTCCTCCTACACCCTACTAGCCTCGCTGATCCGGCACTGTCACTCCTTACCAGAGCATTCATCGTTGTCTGCATCCGTTCTGGAAAATGAAAGTATGGAATTATCATAAGTATTAAACCAACTACTAGAGTTCGGGCTGAAACTACCCTCGCAGATGATCATTGATTGTCAGAGGTTCAATACGCTATTCTTAGAAGCACGAAAGTGGGCCCGAAAGTCAGACAGTTCGGTGGTACCAATCGATGAAGAAAACCTAAATGATGTTGCCCAGATCTTGGCAGAATTATTCAGATAAAACAATAATATTTGCAGTATGACTGAGTTATTTGATACTCTAAAGCTACAAGGGAGCCTAGTCCCTTCACCTTTACATCTCCTCGCAGAATGGGAAGACCTGTACAAAGAAGCCATTGAAGTCGTGGAATGCATTGACTTTACATGGAAAGACATAATTATTGCCACCAAATGGGGGGAAGGATTTGAAGATTCAAATGAAAAGAAAGCTTAAGAGAAGACTGGCCCGGTAGCCGACATGTGTGGGATGATATCATTTGAATAACTCCTCGGGGAAATATATAAGGTGGCAGAATAACCCAAGATTGATTAGGAAATGAGGTTCATGTTCTTCCCTTCTTCAATAAATCACATGACCAGATCAGGGAGGCATTACCAGTTCCCAAGCTTACTACCAGCCAATGACAAAGGAGAAGGTGTTAAAAACCTTTATATACCAGAGATGACCCTCGAGTAGAGCAGGATCCTCGATCAACTGAAGAAAACTCAAGCTAACATCACTCTATGGGGAATTTTCATGTCTTCCCAGCTGCACAGAAATGCTTTAATCAAGTTGCTCACTGGACCCACAATTCCTCATTCTACCACACTAGAAGAAGCGATAAATTTAGTTGGATCCCTGACCTCTATACAAATGCTATCCTTTTTCGATGAGGAAATCCTCAGAATTGGGCTAAACCACAATCATGCACTCAACATCTCCGTCGAAGTTATGGGGAAGATCATACCACTATCTCTTGTCGATAATGGATTATCCTTGAATGTCTGCCCATTAGGAACCTTCAAATGCTTAGGACTGAAGGTAATTGACCTCGCTCTAACCTCCGCTGATGTACGTGCCTACGATAATACCCATCGGGAAGTGATGGTATCCATAAAAATTGAAACAGGGGTTGTCCCTTTCATTGAATTCCAAGTCATTGACATCCCAGCTTGTTTCAACATGTTTCTTGGACGACCTTGGCTCCATAGTATCAAGGGTGTGTCCTCCTCGCTCCATCAGAAATTGAAGTTCTTTGCCGAAGAATGAGTTATCACCATTAGGGAGACGACGATAGTGCCAGGAGTGCAAGTACCAACAATCCAATCCTTGAGATACAGCATGGCTAAAATAATATGCTCCTATCAGGATTTCGAGTTGAGCCACTTCTACTTCCGGCAGGGGATGATTTCAGAGAAAGGGTTTGTCCAGAACTCGACCCTCATGGCAACATCAATGTGGTTCAAATGTTTAAAAACATGCACTTCATGCCCGGACTGGGGCTAGGATAAAGACAACAAGGGATACTTGAACCCATTATGCTGAAAAAAACTTTCCCTCCTTGTGGTTTGGGGTATGAACCATCAGAACAAGAGCTCAGAATGATCCGCCAGTCTTGACCGAAAAGAAGACTAGACTGCATCTAGACTATCCCAGGTGACTCCATGAATGGATAATTTATCAAAGAGGGCTAAGACTTCCCATTTTATAGCTTTCTAGAACCATGGTATGACCATATAGACAAGAAGATGAAGCCTGGAATAGATATCTTTTTTAAATACAGCTACCCATAGGCCGAAAGTTCCTGATACCATGTACAACCGCTCATCAGAGATACCAAAGATTCCGAGGAAAGTGACTCTGAAGATTTTTTTAACTTACAGACACTGGGTTGACACTCTGCATGGTTCATTCAAGAATTACATCACTGGATCCATCCCACCTGATTAAAGTTGTTGATACACCTCTCCTCAACTAGCATGCTACGCCAGTTCTACCTATTAAAATCCAACCTAACCCCAATGTTTACCCCATCTCTTATTTTGTTATATATCCTTGCTCTAATGTAATCGAGACCTCCTTTGATGAGGGTCTCAATGTTATTTTTCCTATCAATGAAATAAATAAAGATTTTGATTATCTTGTTGTGCCTTACATTAATTATTTAGATTCTAATCAAACTCTTGATGATGATGATTTTTCAAATGAAAAATTATTAACAGATCTAAATAAGGTTAATAACAAACAACATAATCGCGTTCAAGTTAATGAAGAAGAAAGTGTTATTGTTAACCTCGGTTCTAGTAGCCAACTGCGCGAGATTAGGATAGGGGCTACCCTTGACGAGCATGAGCGCGCACAACTCGAATAATTACTAAAGGAATTTGTGGATGTCTTCGCATGGTCCTATAACCATATGCCCAACATTGATCCTGAAAAAGCTCAACATGAGATCCCCACTCTTCCATATTACAAGCCGATTAAACAAAAGTTGCAAAAGCTCAACAACGAATGGTCATTCCAAGTCAAAGAAGAGGTGGCCAAACAGTTGAACGCGAGCTTCATTCGCGTGATCATATATCCCACATGGATAGCCAATATAGTGCATGTACTAAAATCAGGAGGGAAAGTTCGAATGTGCGTAGACTTCCTGGACTTGACCAAAGCCTCTCCGAACGATGATTGCCTGCTAACCAATATCAACATAATCGTGGACAACACATCAAGTCATGCTCTTAAGTCATTCCTCGATGGGTTTACCGGATACAACCAAATCAAAATACACCCAGATTACTAAGAGAAAACGACGTTCATCACCCCGTGGGGAACCTTCTGCTCCACTGTTATGACATTTAGTCTCAAGAATGCTGGGGATACCTACTAGAGGGCTGCCACAACCATCCTGCACGATCTGATTCATAAAGAATTCGAGGTATATGTGGATGATATGATTATCAAATCCAAAACTAGAGAAGGCCATGTACTCACTCTCCGAAAGTTCTTCGAACAACAACGGCGGTATCAGATGAGACTCAATCCATAGAAGTGCATCTTTCGCATCACCAAAGGGAAACTCCTTGGATTTATAGTTAGAGAGAAAGGAATAGAAGCAGATCCTGCTAAGCTGAAGGACATACTTGAGATGCCAACACCTCAAACAGAAAAAGAAGTATGAGGATTCCTTGGAAAATTGCAATACATCAGTCGGTTCATCAGCCATCTAACCTCCATCTGCCAACCTATTTTCAAACTCCTCCGAAAGGACTCAACCAAGGTTTGGAATGAGGTCCGCCAAGAAGCCTTTGACCGAATCAAATAATATCTAACCCAACCTCTGATACTCATGCCACCACAGCCTGGTCTCCCCTTACTCTTATACCTAACCATAACTGACACTGCAGCTGGGGCTTTAGTAGCCTAATACCTTGATGAATCCCGCAAAGAAAGAGCCATATATTATTTCGGTCGTAAATTGGCCGAATATGAAGTCAACTACACTCCTTTGGAAAAATCATGCGGCGAGCTTATTTGGGTCACCCAAAAGTTACGACACTACATGCTCGCCTTCCCCATCAAACTTGTATCCTGAATGGACCCCATCAAGTACCTGCTTGAGAAACCCGCCTTATCCAGCTGAATGGCCTGATGGTTGATGCTCCTAGACGAGTTTGATATCATGTATGTCATGTAGAAAAACATGAAAGGAAGAGCCATCTCTAACTACCTCATTGACTACCTCATGGAATAAGATGATGTCTGGATCTCCAAATTACCAGATAAAAACATCCTTTACGATGCTCAAGATGACCTTCGATGGCAGATGCTCTTCAACGGCGCTGCCAATAAAAAGGGATATGGCATTGGGATACTTCTGATTTCCCCAGATGATTTTTACACTCCTATCGCTATCAAGTTGAATTTCCCCTGCACCAATAACATCACTGAATATGAGGCGTGTACGGTAGGCCTCGAAGTTTCTCTCAAGAAAGGTGTTCAATGCCTAGATGTCTACGGTGATTCTTCCCTCATCATCGGTTAAGTGCTCAGAAAATAGAAAGTTAAGGACGAAAAACTCCAACCCTTCCATGTCCACTTAGAAGAACTAGCCTCCCAATTCCAAGATATCACCTTCCACTACCTACCTCGAGCAAAGAATAACCTAGCCGATGCCCTTGCTAGCTTAGCCTCCATGGTCGACATGCCCAAAGGAATAAAAATGGCTCCCTTCCTAGGTCAAAAGAAAGATAAACCAACCCACTGCTACCACATTGAGCTCATCACCAAAAAAGATCCTGATCTAGCCAATTGTTGGTACTGTAATTCTTGGCACCTCCTCAAGCATGGTAGGTATCCTAAAAATTTAAACAAGAAAGACCGAACAACCCTCGAAGACTGGTCGCCCAGTACATCATCTATCACAAAGCATTATTCAAAAGAAACTTTGATGGAACCATCTACACTGCATCGCATGGGCTAACATTGAAGAGATAATGCAAAAGATCCACAGTGGGGAATGCAGACCCCACATGAACGGGCATATTCTTGCCAAGAAGATCATCCGAAAAGGCTACTACTGGACCACCATAGTCCAGGATTTCACCGCCTATGTCCGGAGATGCCTCAAATGCCAAAAGTATTCCAACCTTCAACACCTGCCTCTGGGATTATTATACAACATGACTTCTCCCTGGTCATTCTCCACCTGGGGCATCGACATCATAAGGAAGGTTACACCCAAGGCTTCTGACGGCATGAATTTATCCTAGTTTCCATTGATTACTTCACCAAATGGGTCAAAGCCGAGTCATACGCAATTCTGAATGCCAAGAAAGTGGCCAAATTCATCAGGAAGAACATCATCTATCGATATGGGATCCCTCACGAACTAGTGTCAGATAACGGGTTGGACTTCATGGCAGAAGTCACATAAGTGGTCAATGAGTATGGGATTCAGAGAAATAATTCTTCTCCCTACCGACCTCAAACCAATGGTGCAGTCGAAGTCGTCAACAAGAACCTTAAACCCATCATTAGTAAGATGACCAAAATTTGTTGAGTTAGGCCAATCGAATGCCTTACGCCCTCTAGGGCTATCTAACCTCAATATGAACTTCTACTGGGGCTACCCCTTACTTTTTGGTCTACGGAATGGAAGAAGTCCTACTTGTTGAGTTAGAAATCCCTTCCCTTTATGTCATGCTCTAAATCCAAGTTAGAGAGGAGGACTAGCATCAAAGCCGTCTCAACGAGCTGTCAGTCTTGGACGAAAGGAGACTGAAAGAATTATATCACATACAAGGGTACCATTGCTGAATAGTGGATTCATTCAACGAGAGAGTCAAGGACCATGGTGTCCAAGAAGGGGACTTGGCCCTTAAAGAAATCATAGAACCCATCTGGGATCCCAGATGGAAGTTCAAGCCCAATTAAAGTGGCCCCTACATTGTAAAAAAGATCTTATAAAGAGGTGTCGCTATGCTCATTGACCTTGATGGAGAAGCGATGGCTCGTCCATTCAACCTAGACCCTATACCATCTCAATAAATTCGACCCCTAGTCCGAAACCTCGGTGCGCTACGACTCTTCCCATCTCCCTTCTATGCTTAAAAAAATCTCCATTTCCCTCCACCCAGAACTACGTGGGCCTGATCCTCTACAAAAACCATTTTCTTTCAAAAAAATTTAACTTTTCAAAACCACCAGAGGTATGTAGATAGGTCATATATCGTATATGAGCACGACCCTTTCTTTTTCACAAAAAACTATTTTTTTCTTATCTCCGAGAACGACAGTTCTCTCTAACATATACTTTAACAAAAGGATTATGCATGCCTTAGAGAACGGTATAGATATTTAAAAATACAAAATTCATCAAAAGACATAGCTGGATGATCAAAAACTTATTTATTTCACTAATCAGAAATTACAGTGCAAATACATAAGAGAAGGGATGGATAACTCCCTTCCCCCTACCTTCCTAAAAAGCCAAATAAATGCCCAAATTTATTCCCCATTACAAAAAAAACTCCCCAAGATTCCTACCCACAACTACCAGAGGTGCCCGTTCCATCATCATCTACATCCTGGGGTCCCTTAGCTTCCCCTGCCTGAATAGAGTGTTGCATAAGCTCTATAGACTAATAAGCTCGAACCCGCCTCGAAAAAACCATAGGACCTCCCTCCATGGTATCGAATAAGACAAACCACCTTTATCTAGTCTCCACTACCAACATCTTGCTAAATACTCTCCTTCACAACCACTTCATATAATCCCTAGAGATATGCCAAACTCTCCCAACAGACTGAGAAGAACGGGTCGACGGACGTCGACTCTTCCACAAAGAGCCAAGTCGCATGCACAGATGCTCTGTCAGATCTTTTACTAGAAAGAAATCTAGTGTCTGAGGTGGCACGATCTTCTCCCAGCCAAATTGGTGCAGAAGTCGTCGAAGAAAATTGAAAAAGGTTTATTTGAGACCAACAAGTCGAATAAACGGGCATTCCCCCAGTTCCAAAATAGGCAGTAGCTGTCCCCACCAAGGCCCTGACCAGTGCAGACTTAGAGCCCCGTGCTCCACAAACTAGTTCTCTAAGCTCTCGATATCAAAGCCAAAACTGATGAAATAGTGTGAAAAGAAGTTAGGCACAACCCACAAAGGATATTCTGGAGGAGTCACCAAGCATAATCTTTCAGACAACCACATGAACAGCAGCACAGGGCTACCGCTCAGAAACTCAGAACGACCGTCTATCCAGGCATCCAGGACATTCAAAGTATCCTCTAGTATCATCGCTGCAGAATTACGACGGTATGACATCTATGAAGTAATGGCTGCAAGTTGTGGGTCCACCAGCAGTTCCCCAGTCACCAGCAATAATTTTGAAACCAAGCCCAAAACGGCAGCTCCGGCATAGCCAGCATCACCAACCTCCGGCAAATTCACAGACCGTAGCACCGTCAGAAGGGAAATCATTCCTCCAATAACCAAAGGTCTTCCCACAGAGGGCGAGACTTAGAGAAGTTCAACAAAAATCTCCCGAGGAAACCGAGAAAACTCAGGCATAGCAGCCGCCACACTAAGGTTTACCCCCAACATGGCAGAAAACTCCTCACAGGTGGAACAAACTTTTTCCAATCCAAAGCAAAATACATGGTCTTCAGGGCATCATTGTACCGCCGCCGATGATGCTCGAAATAGCATCACCAGTCAAGGTATTTATAAGCTCAAACTAGTGATAACAATGGCAACACAAGAGTACACTAAATATAAGAGATTGAGGTGAGGAGAAGATGATGAACACTTGAATGTAAGTGGTTCAGCCAATCTGGCCTACGTCCACTGTGAGTGTGTGTGAGTAATATCACTGACTGAAGGCACTAATGGCCATGGATACAAACTCTTAAGCTTTCTCTTTCTACTGTGTAAAATGACAGAGTTTAGCTAGGGCTGTTATTTTTTTGGGATCCTTTTACAAGGTAGAGGATGACCTCTATATATAGTGCTTGGGGGTGTAATGTACCCCCCAATCATACAAGAGCATGTGCATGAGCATCGAACCAGTATGAGAGTGACACCTGGTTGTTCTCAACTGAGTAATGATGACCTTAATATTCCCTCACGTGGAGGGAATAATTCGGTTATAATAGGTTTTTCCACGTGTCCCAAGTTATACAAGAACGTGTAGAAGCTCGGCTGTCCATGGGCAATACCACCCTTAGCCTGGAAGAGGACGAGGTTGGTGAGGTCGGGCAACTGCTCGATCAGAAGTTATCAGCGACGATCCTGGCTCAGTACGAGAGCCGAGGTAATTCAGGTAGAGTTATGATGTCGGCCTGGGCCGAGGTGATGGTGAAGTAGCAGGATGTCGGCCGGTTCCCAGCCGGGGATAATAATGATGATTTGAGTAACCTCTGCTTCCTCAGCTTACACCCAGCCGAGGTTGATGTATGCCGTAGTCGTGAGGTCGGCTCCAACTGACCTGATGGATTACTATCTGCATGGACCATGAGGACCTCAACTGTCGCTTGACTGTGAGGAAACTAGTAACGTCGGCCATGGCCGACCTTGCTTAGGACAACACCGCTGATCGCCAATCTAGGGCCCTTCTAACCTCGTCTATATTCCAGACCGAGGTTGGTGCCTCTGAGCTGTTAGGCACATTTAGGGCATATCAATCATCCACTAGACCTTAGTTACCTGTGTGATCAGGTGCCTAAGGGGTATGTTTGTCCGAGGTTGGATTTCTTTAAGTGCTAATACTTTCTTGATAAGTGTCAACTGCTAAAGTAGATGGCATGCCTGGCGAGCTCAATGATTGCAGCCTTTTGGGATCCCAAGGCAATAATAGGCCTTGGGATGCGTGTAAGAGAATTTTGAGGGTTTTAACCCTTTTCTTTCTCTTTCTTCTTCATTTCCACACTCTCTCGCCTACTCTCTCTTTCTCTCTCTCTCTCTCTCTCTCTCTCTCTCCCTACAAGAGCTTGGTTAGGAGTGCGTTGGGTGGATTTCTCTTGCCAAACTTTACCTTCTTCTCCTCGTATTCCATCAGGTATCGTCTATTACCTATTCTTCTCCAGTTTTCCAGCCTTTAATTCCTATTTTTTTTCATTTTCCGGTGAGTTCCTTGAGTTTTCCGGCCTTTGCTTGCGTTTTTCGATGGCCCTTGTTCTTCAATGATCTTGATAATTCTTGTTTAAAATCCCAGCTTGATCCTTAATTAGGTTTGGTAAAGTTGTTTGTTTTTATCTTGAGTCCACAAGTGTAGGGTCATCCCCATATGCTCAGACTCCTTTATCAACTCTTAGAGGAATTCCCCTCTCTTAGGGAGAAAGCCTTAGATAAAATTAGGCGAATAGAACGAGCCCAAGAGGAAGCTCGTAGGTCCAAGGCATTTCCTCCTACGCCTATATTCCCATCACCTCTGAAAGTGGTATATCCTGAGCCATCTGTGCCTGAAGAGATCCCAGTAGAACCCATTTATATATCTGAGTCTGAGTCGTCAACCTCAGACCCCATGTGTGTTGATTCTTTTAAAGAGGCTATGGATTATTTCGTCCGGATGGACCAAGCCCCTGACCAAGCCAAGGTTTATAATCGTGCCTCATCTCACAAGAGTTCTAGCACTTCGCACTCTACCTCTGACGTTGAAATTCTAGGGCCTAGCATGGTTGTTACTCCAATCCTTGAAGCTATTCCCCTATTGGCCATCACAGGAGTTGAGTTTGCTCAGAGGCTCCCTAGTAGTGCTCCATCATCTGCTCAAGCCGACGTTGAATCGGATGAGGATGATGGTAGCGAAAGCGATGTTGATAGCACTGAGGCGACCAAGATAGAGAGCACTTTCAGCGAGGTCGACCTTCTGGCCTCCAGACATATGTATTCTATAAGTCCCTCCATAAATCTTAGGAGGCCTCTGAGGGACGAGAGGTCCTTCGACGACTGAGATGGTGAGATCTTCTTATATGAGAAGATGTTTAAGTTAGGGTTTCGTCTTCCCATTCATCTCATAATCAGGGCTATATTGTCCTACATCAACTTGGTTCCTTCCCAGTTGTCACCCAATTCCTGGAGGGTGATAATTGGAGCTATAGTCTTATGGAGGGTAGTCCATCATTCAGACCTTCCCGTCCAGGTCTTCACAAGGTTCTACGTCCCCTCATCTACTAGGAATCATCCGAGAAACTACCATTTTTTAGCTCGAAAGTCAAATAAAAAGATGTTGTAGGTTACCCAAAACTCGAACCATAATTGGAAACCATGCTACTTCTTTGCGTCAGGGCCATGGGAGTTTGGTCCATGTGCCCCCTCTTCCTCCTTAGAGCCGAGAATACCCCTGAGATGGGGAAAGGTGACAATGGCTGCTAAGGCCGACCCTGGGCTAAGCCAAAATATTCTTCAGAAGGTCAAAGACCTTCTGCTAGTCAAGTACGAGCATTTGATGACTCCCTACTATATCTATGAAACTGGCCTTAGGGGGAGTCCGCTGACCGAACTCCGTAAGTTGATTTATTATTTCAACAAGCTATACCTCTAAATTTGTGTATCTCTAATTTTCTAACTCAGACCTTTCTATTTGTAAAGCGCCCAAAATGGATTTCCGACGACCTCTGGGAGATGGCAGCCCCTAGTCTCACGAAACTTGTAAAGAAAGCAGGTTTAAATGTGCCCCTCCCCCTCCTACTACCTCAAGGGCTGAGGCCTCCAAGAAGAGGAAACCTGCCGACCCTGCCCCTGCGGATCAGAGGCAGAAGAAGAGGGGTTCACAAGGGGATTATGCCATCCCCATCTCCTCTGAGGTATTAATTGCTCATCTGGAGCAACTAAAGATTGGTGACAGCCTTATTGGCCAAAGTTTTAAGGCCCTGGATGCTATCGACGACGCCATGACCGACTCTGACAAGCGTTTATGTCTCTCTCTGGATAGGCCTTTGTTGGCTGAGTTCTCCCTCCATCGCTCTATCCAAGTAAGACCTTGAATTTTTTCTTTTGCTGTTGGATTATATTCAAGTGTAACATCGGTTTTGAATTATACCAGATCTTAAGCTGAGACCTCTGCACATGTTCTACAGGGTCTCCTCACCATGCACCATTTTTTTAACTGGACCTTGGGGAAACTTCCTCTGATTGAGAAGGGCCAAGAGGCCTATAAGACCGAGGCCTCTTTGAACGCTGAAGTGGAGCATCTGAAGGCCTCTTTGGAGAAGTCTGAGGCCAGCGTGAAGAGGTTAAAAAAGGACATGGACAAGCTGAGGAAGGATCATAGCACTGCCTTGAAGACTTAGACTGACTCTCTTCAATACAAGGTCGATGTGGCTATGAAGGCTGCCATAGATGATGCCTCCGAGAAGATCTTGGAGGAGTACAAGGTCTCTGATGAGTTTGTCAGCTTCGGCTTTGAGTACCTCGAAAGGGGTATAAAGGCCACTGGCAAATGGGCTTCCATGAAGGAGAAGGAATTAGGGAGCCTCGCAGCCTCTAACTTCATTGGTTTGGGTTATGCCGATCCTCGATTTTGCTCAGGCCTTGCAAGAGGTAGATGAGGAGGGAGGTGCCGTACCTACCGAGACTGCCCCCAAGATGACACCAGGACTGAAGATGTTGGCGCTCAGGATGACGGGGTGGAAGTGACAACCCTCGGCCAGGGAGATGGGGGCATAGCAACTAACCCTGAGGATGCAGACACTGGACCACCTTGTAATTTTTAATTTCCATTTCAAATTGTAACCTTTGATGACAAACTCTGTTACCTTGTGGCTTGTAATTCTTTAACTTTATTCTATGTCAACCTCTGAAGGGGGCTTTATTTTTTTCTTTTTTGAATGTTTTTATATGATATAGTCCTTTATTTTATGTCATGCCATGTGTTTGTACTAAGTCCTGAACCCTCCATATAATGTTTTCATAAGCCCCATAAATAAAATATTCACCAAATTAATGACGTTAAGGTCTGAGGTCATCAACTAAGATGTTACCCTCATAAAATATTCACCAAATTAATGATGTTAAGGTCTGAGGTCATCATTTAAGATGTTACCCTCATAAAATATTCACCAAATTAATGATGTTCAAGGTCCGAGGTCATCAATTAAGATGTTACCCTCATAAAATTTTCACCAAATTAATGATGTTCAAGGTCTGAGGTCATCAACTAAGATGTTACCCTCATAAAATATTCACCAAATTAATGATGTTAAGGTCTGAGGTCATTAACTAAGATGTTACCCTAATAAAATTTTCACCAAATTAATGATGTTCAAGGTCTGAGGTCATCCAATCATGATGTCTCACCTCAGAGCTTGTCATCAAATAATGATGTTATAAGGTCTGAGGTCATCAACTAAGATGTTACCCTCATAAAATATTCACCAAATTAATGATGTTCAAGGTCTGAGGTCATCATTTAAGATGTTACCCTCATACAATATTCACCAAATTAATGATGTTAAGGTCTGAGGTCATCAACTAAGATGTTACCCTCATAAAATTTTTACCAAATTAATGATGTTCAAGGTCTGAGGTCATCATTTAAGATGTTACCCCCATACAATATTCACCAAATTAATGATGCTAAGGTCTGTGGTCATCAACTAAGATGTTACCCTCATAAAATTTTCACCAAATTAATGATGTTCAAGGTTTGAGGTCATCATTTAAGATGTTACCCCATACAATATTCACCAAATTAGTGATGTTAAGGTCTGAGGTCATCAACTAAGATGTTACCCTCATAAAATATTAACCAAATTAATGATGTTAAGGTCTGAGGTCCTCATTTAAGATGTTACCCCCATACAATACCCACCAAATTAATGATGTTAAGGTATGAGGTCATCAACTAAGATGTTACCCTCATAAAATTTTCACCAAATTAATGATGTTCAAGGTCTGAGGTCATCCAATCATGATGTCTCACCTCAGACCTTGTCACCAAATAATGATGTTATAAGGTCTGAGGTCATCAACTAAGATGTTACCCTCATAAATTTTCCCACTAGAACATAGTGAACCAAGAATTGACACGGGAACCGATCATCTCATTAATAATCTCTTCATAAGATGATATATTTACATAGAAACTCTTGCAATATCATATGTAATACTTTTTTAGATGACCAGCATTATAAGGATTAGAAAAAGGTTCCCCTTCAAGGTTTTCTAGCCTGTAGGTCCCGAGCACAACCTCCTCAACCACTTTTTAAGGAACATGCCAATTCGAGTGAAGCTTGTTTGCCTTATGTAAAGTCTTCTTCAGCACTAGGTCTCTCACAGCTATGGGTATTGATTTTACCCTTTCATTGTAGAACTTTGTTGTTCTCTGCTGGTAAGCTGCTTGCCTGATTTCTACTACTTCCCTTCTCTCTTCGATCAAATCGAGGTAAAGTCTTCTCTCCTCCCCATTCTTCTCAGGGTCATAGGTCTGAACCCTATGACTAGGAAGTCCTACTTCTGTTGGTATGACGACCTCTGAGCCATGTGCTAACATAAATGGGATTTCCCCCGTTGGTGTCATAGACGTTGTTCTATAGGCCCATAATACATCATAAACCTCTTCAGTCCATCTTATCTTAGCTTCTTCTAACCTCTTCTTAATCCCGTTGAGGATAGTTCTGTTGGTGACTTCTGTCTGACCGTTTGCGTGAGGTCGGCCAGGAGAAGAGAAAAATTACTTTATCCCAACTCTTTCGCAGTATTTTTTCAAGGAAGAATTCTTGAACTGGATTCTGTTGTCCGATATGAGGGTGTTTGGGAGGCCATGTATGCATATGATGTTCTTCCAAATAAATTATAAGGTCTTCTGCTCTATAATCGTGATCATCTGCTCGGCCTCTAACCATTTGGAGAAGTAATCAATGGCGACTATTACGAATCGGTAGTTACTTATAGCCTTTGGCAGGGAACCCACTACGTCAATTCCCCATACTATGAATGGACAAGGGGAATTGATCGACGTCATAGGCTGATGAGGTTGATGTGGGATAGTGGAGAATCTCTGACATTTATCGCACCTCTTCACGTAGGCTACAGCATCCTTGGCCAAGGTCGGCCACCAGTATCCTTGCATAATAATCCTCTTAGCCAAAGGTCTTCCTCCTACATGAATGGAGCAAGAACCCTCGTGTACCTCCTGTAGAATGCGGGTAAATCCTGTGGGATGAACACATCTGAGTAGAGGTAATAGGAATCCCTTCTTATATAGGACGTCTCCTACTATTAAGAACTTTGTACCTCTGTACCTCAGTCTCCTTCTCTCTAGTTTTAATTCTGACAACTCTCCCTCTCTGATATATCTGATAAGGGGGTCCATCCATGAGTCCCCTAGGTTCAAATTGAGGCAAGGGTTACTGACCTCTTCTTCCTCAATGGTCGCCTTTGGCAAGATCTCAACTGGGACTATCCTTCTGATATCTGTCCTTATTGCCGAAGCTAACCTTGCTAATGCATCTGCGTGGCTATTATTTTGCCGAGGTATTCTCTTCATCTTTACCTCTTCAAAACCTTCGAGTATCGTTCTAACCCTCTTTAGGTATTTGGCCATCCTTTCATCCTTGGACTCATAAACCCCCAATATTTGATTAACAACTAACCTTGAGTCACTATAAAGCAGGAGTCATCTTACCCTAAGGGTCTTTGCCAATGAGAGGCCTGCTATCATGGCCTCATATTCTGAATCGTTGTTCGATGCCTTGAAGTTAAACCTTCGGGCATATTCAATGTTAGTACCATCCGGAGTTGAGAGTATTAGCCCTGCATTGCTTCCTCTTTCACAAGAAGACCCGTCATTAAAGAGGTTTCAGATGTCTTTATCTGATGAGAAAGTCCCTTCTGACATGACTCCATGCCTGAAGAGGTACCGATCTTCCTCATTCTTGTCTATTCCATTTTTGGTTCTCTTGGATACAACCTCTTTAGGGTCTTGGAAGACGCTGTTGTTTGACCCTTCTATAGTTTCTAGGTTATTCTCAACCTCGGCCTCTTCCCATGTGAACTCAACAATAAAATTTGCAAGTGCCTGCCCTTTGATGGCCACCCTAGGCTGATAAGTAAGGTCATACTCTCCCAACTCAATGGCCCATGCCATCAATCTACCAACTTCTCGGGTTTATGAAGGACCTGTCTTAGTGGGGAGTCAGTGAGGATGATCATAGAATGGTCTTGAAAGTAGGGCTTCATCTTCCTAAAAGCATATATCAAGGCGTAGGATAACTTTTCTATCCGAGGATAATTTTGTTCAGACCCTTAAAGGGCCTTACTGTTGAAGTATACGGGCCTTTGGACCCCAACGTCTTCTCGTACTATGGCTACACTTATAGCTGATTTAGAGACTTCCAGATAAACATACAACTTCTCTCTCGCTATGGGCTGAGATAAAAGCAAGGAGGATCCAAGGTAAGACTTGAGTAGATTAAAAGCCTTATCACACTCTTTGTCCCACTCGAATGCCTTTCTAAGCACCTTAAGGAATGGAAGACACTTGTTCGTCGCTCTGGAAACAAATTTGTTTAGTGCAGCTACCTTTCCAGTGAGTCTCTAAATGTATTTGATGCTTCTCAGTGTCTTCATGTCGAGCAAAGCTTTAATTTTCTCAAGGTTCACCTCTATTCCTCTCTGATTGACAATGAATCCAAGGAACTTCCCAACACCTACCTCGAAGACACACTTGGCAGGGTTGAGTTTCATTATGTACAAGTCCATGGTATTGAAGTTTTTCTCTAGGTCTGCCACATGAGTGCAGGCCTTTAAGCTCTTTGTCAACATGTCGTCTACGTACACCTCCATTGTCTTGCCTATTTGAGACTCAAACATCTTATTCACAAGACGTTGATATGTTTCCCTCGCATTTTTTAATCCGAAGGGCATAACCTTGTAGCAATATGTCCTTTTATCCGTGATGAAGGCTGTCTTCTCTAAGTCTTAGGCATCCATGAAGATCTAGTTGTAACCTCAATACGCGTCCATGAAGATCATGAGCTCATGTCCTATAGTGGCATCTACCATCTGGTCAATCTGAGGTAAGGAATAACTGTCTTTTGGGCAAGACTTATTCAGGTCGGTGAAGTCTATGCACATCCTCCATTTCCCATTGGCTTTGGGCACTATGACGCGTTTGATAACCACTCCGAATATATGACTTCCCTTATGAACTCAACTTCTTCCAACTTTCTAACTTCTTCTATGATGACGTCATACTTCTCCCTCGAGTAAACTCTTCATCTTTGCTTGATTGGTTTAGTATCCTTAATTACGTTGAGTTTATGGCACATAACCTCAGAGTCGATGCCAGGCATGTCCTCATGGCTCCAAGCGAAGACACTCTGACTCTTCTTCAAGAAACTTATCAGCTCTTCCTTGATCTCCGCCTTTAAGGCTTTGCCGACCTGGATGGTTTTTTTCGGTTCTTCCTCATTGAGGACGATGGATTCTACCTCTTTCGTGGCCTCTCCTTTCTTCAACTTTGTTTCATCTCTCGGGTCAAGTTTATCAATGTTATATGTGGTAGTATCTCACTTATGTGACTCTCTCTCTTCGGCTGAGTTGAAGTAGCATTCTCGTGCTATGGTCTGGTCAACATGCACTTCCCCTACCCCATAGGGGGTTGGGAATTTTAGCATCTGGTGGACCATTGACGGCACGACTTCAAACTCCTTAAGGGCCACTCTTCCTATGATGAGGTTGTAGGACGAGAAGACGTTTTCGTCCATAACAAAAAAATTGATCTTTCGGGTTAACCTCTTGGACACTCATCGCCCAACGGATGGACTTTTTCATCGTTGAAGCCCATTAACGGATGATGATAGGGTACCAGCCTTGATCTGCTGAGGCCAAGGCTCTTGAAGCAGGGACAGAATATCACATTCGCTGAACTTCCTCCATCTACGAGGATCCTCTGTACCTTGCACCCATGCACCCTTATTGTGATTACTAAAGGTTCATCATGCGGAGCTAGGATGCCTTTGAAGTCGAGTCGGGAGAACCCAACTATAAGATTATCCATATCCACCTTCTTTCTCTTCTGCTTAGTTTTGAAAGACGTCAGATTTACCACTTCTGGCTTGGCCACTGACTTGGCCTCCACCACATGATCTTTTTGGTCTGCCACTTCAGAACCACCAAGTCCTTCGCATATAGTGTTAACACTAAAGGAGATCATACCAACCCTCTTTATTGGGGTGTTGTCATCTTTTGGTTGAAGGTCCGGATCGACTTCATCATCGCCATCCGAGTCATCGTCTCTTCTTGCTAGGGTATCATCACGACATCTGTCGTTTCTCTTCTTTTTTGGGTCCTCTATTACCCTCTTAGGTGCCTTGCCATCAACGTACTTCCTCAACTTACCGGATTTCAGCATCTTCTCAATCTCATCCTTTAAGGCGAAGTACTTGTCTGTAACATGGCCATGGTCTTGGTGGAACTTTCACCAAAAGTTCTTATTTCTCTTATGTGGAGGAGCCTTTAGATTCTCTGGCCATCTCAGCGACCGGTCATTCTTGATCTCATTGAGGATGTGTTCGCAGCTCACAATTAGAGGGGTATAGCGTACGAACTTATCGTTTGCTGATCTCTTCTTTCCATCCATCTTTTTTTGGAATTTTCCGCTGCTACTGCCATTCTCATCCTCGTATTTTCCAGCTATGGCCTCTTCAGCATTCATGACCCTGCTAGCAGTTGCCAACAGCTCTGCCATGGACTTGGGAGGGTCTTTTGCAAGTTTCCACAACAACTTCCCACTCTGAAGGCCTCCTATGAGGGCGATCATGGCTATATTCTCTTCGTAGTCTTCGACCTCGAGTTTTTCTTTGTTGAATCTAGAGATGTAGTCCCTTAGGTTCTCGTTCCTACCTTGTTTGACATACAACAGATGGGTATTCTTCTTTTGAGGTCTTACCCCAAAACAAAAGTTGTGAATGAACCGTTCATCCAAACCCTTAAAGTTCGCTATCGAGTTCTTCGGGAGAGAGGTAAACTAGATGTGTACAGCTCCCATCAAAGTCCCGGAGAAGGCTCGACATTTCATCTCATTTGGTATTGGGTAAATGTCCATCGCGGACTGGTACATCTCAATATGATGTACAGGGTTGGTGCTACCGTCATACTTGGGAGTCACCGTAGGTGGCTTGAACTTGGCTGGGGTAAGGAAGCTCATTATCTTAGCCATGAACTAAGAGCCTTTTGAGAAACCTCTTTGCAGTGGATCTCGACTTTTTATGAGGTCTCCTATCTTGTCCTCAAGACGTTGGATGGAGTTATTCCATGGTCTTGCAATGTCGTCCTAGCGGAGGTTGTCCCCAGCCACCTCCAAGGGGTGGACTGAGGGTTCCCCGACCACTGCACAATGTCGGCTATTGACCTCTTCCTAGTTCCTACCTCGTCCTGTTTTAGGTCATCCTGGATGAGGTCGACGTTTCCCTTCTTCCCTTTGTAAGACTGCTACACTTCTTGACCTAGATAACCTCTGTCGTATGTCGTTTACTGGGCCGAGCCTTTCGAAGGATGACCCTCTGCTTAATCGATCAAAATCTAACCCTCTTTGTTGGGCTTCTTCATCTCTTCTGCCTCCACAACCTCGGTTCTGCTGGATAGGATGTACTGTGTTATTTAAAACCTCATACGGCTCCCAACAATCTTCTGGAGCATCTTCCACCTCCAAATCATCATACCTATCCTCAGGGCAAGGGTGTCCTTGCCTCCCCAAATGCAAACGTCTAGGTTCAGCAATGTCCCTCCTCTACTGAGGTGTAGGTTGGCCTTTCCTCGGTGCCTGGGGTGGTCCTCTGGCATCAGGGTGAGGCTGAACAGTTGCCGAAGTAGTCACCTCCGATGAGACCCCAGGTGGTCTCATTATGTTTTGACTGAGTTGTGCAAATTGCTCCTTCATTTCTTGTTGTGTGGTAGCCATAGACTTCAAGGCTGCTGCCACTTTTGCCATTTAGGACTGAGGTGGTGCCTGGCTGGAACTAGGCCCTCCAGCACCAGGCGGTGGAAGAGGTGGCGGTAATTCCAGCGTCATGTGTTAACACTAAAGAGCTTGTAGATTAAAGGAGCTTTGTACCTTAATGGACCTCTTTGAACGGTGAAACGACTCCACACAAGGGGTGAGGCCTGGTTCATCACCAGAGTCTCCGGTGAGGTTAATCATAAAATGAGGAAGAGATAGCTTCTCGTTCCCACAGACGAGGCCAATGTATACTGAAGTCGTGAGGTCGGATCCAGCCGACCTGATGGATTACTATATTCATGGACCATGAGGACCTCAACTGTCTCTTGGCTGTGAGGCAACTAGTAACGTCGACCATGGTCGACCTTGCTTAAGACGACACCGCTGATCGCCAATCTAGGGACCTTCTAACCTCGTCCATCTTCCAGGCTGAGGTTGGTGTCTCTAAACTGTTAGGCACATTTAGGGCATATCATCCGCCATCAACATGTTCCACTTTATGGGACGATTACGCCATAAAGGGACTCGACGCATATTGAAAGTATCATAGTCGACGTTGTAGGAGCACATAGCCTCCAAAGTCTCGAGGTAGTTGGAAAACTCAACACTACTAGGGAAAGCCATCTCACAAAATAAGAAAGTAGGAATGTGAAGGTGTGATGAAAACACTCCACCCTTACCCCTTTTTATCCTTGAAAACCCTCACAAAACACACAACCCTTGCAGAAATCGAAGGGAATTCTGCCCCACATGGTAACAAAAGCTGAAGAGAGTACCAATCAAAGCCTTGATTGATTAGATTGGACTGATCGACCGATAGGTAGGATAAGGGGCTTTCCGATTGGCAACCCCCTATTTTTGGAAACTTACTTTTTTCCTCTTCTGCCAAAATCAAAAAAAAAATTGATATTCTCCACATAATTTAAAACCCCTTTTCATCTTTAAGTTATGTCTCAGATAAATTTTTCTTCACTTGTAAATCCCTTTTTACGGTCTCATCAGCGAAGTAAAAAGTGGATATGCATTCATCCATCATTAACATAAGATAATGAAAAAACACTTCATTTGCATTGCATATATATTTTCGGTGTTACATCAGTTTTGAAGGAACTAAAAAAAATGGAATTTAGCCCAAACCCACATTCTCTCTCTCTCTCTCTCTCTCTCTCTCACCTACTCTTCCCCTCTCTCTCTAAGATCTTCCATCCCTGCAATGCGTTCTCCTTCCCCTGCAGCGAGATGACGCACCACCGCTACCTGAACTAGGCTCCTCCATGGATGAGGCAGATGACACCAAGAAAGAAGGAACAGGAACCGAATCCCGAACATGGTTAGTCACCGAAGATATCTAGTCCCTAATGTCCCTCAGCCAAGTGGTGGACACCCGGACTTCTGTAAGAAAGGCACACTACAAAAAAAATTGCTTTTTACTACGGAGGCTTTTGAGACGGCTAAAATTCTGGTTTTTAAAACTCAGTTTTTGAGACGGCTAAAATTTACAGTCTTAAAAACTATTATTTTTTAAGACAGTTAATTTTACGAGTCTCAAAAAATATACTTTATAAGATAGCAAGTTAATAGCCGTCTCAAAAGCTATACCTTAAGAGACGGCTGATACCAAATTGGATTCCCCCTTCTCTTTTTTTCGTTCCCGCTTCTTTCCCCCCCTTTCTATTAGTCAGAAAATAAGAAAAAAATGAAAAGAAGTCGAACCAAATTCTCCCCACCTACATGCCTCACCCACGACATTTACTTCACTGGAAAAAAAATCCACGCACATGCCTCAACCGAACGCCCTAGCCGCATGCCTTCACCTCCCTCACTCTCGCCTCCCTAGCCGCACGCCTTTACCGCCCTCACTCTAGCCTCCCTAGACCTTGCCCTAACTTCTGGTTAAGTTAACAATATCGGGTCAGTCATTTTTTATTTGTTGACTATTTGGATTATCTTTTATGCTATTGTTACATGTTAAAGGGTTTATGTTATTAATTATATTGGTTGGAAGATTGTACAGGAGGATCCAACCTAAAATATTGTATACAGAGCAGAGTTTCAATATGTGGATTGATGTGGATAAAAGGTAATTTTAATTATTGGTTATTGCTTAATATTACTAGATTTTTTACTGGATTGATTTGTAGTGGTGATAGGAGGTTGAGGGTGAGACAATTAAAAATACGGATTGTCAATTGGATGTTGTAGTATAGTTTTAAGATTAATTTATGATAATATCTTCGTACTTGTTTGTGTAAATGTTAGTTATAATTATTGATATGTTTGTTTGTGTTAATTAATTCATTTTCTTTGCAAGTAGTTTATGCCATTAATCTGATTTACTATTCGATTATGATTTTATTTTGTCCTTTGCAAGTAGTTTATGCTAATTTTTAACATTCAAATCACTAAATGTTGGGACACAAACTCCAACATCTAAACATATGAGGTGGTACCTGAAAGCAAAAAATAAAAAGACAAGCATTAGTTAAAATTCTAATTTGAATAAAAAATTAGTAAACACAAACAATTAATGTCACAATCTTTAAAAAATCTAAAAAGATAAATTTGATATCTCACGATCTGAGTGGCAAGAAATGAGACACGGATACCAAGACACACAAAAGTAAGCTAAGGGAAGTGATTGTGTCCTCACTGGAATCTCAATCCGCAATTGACTACTATACGATTGTTTAGAATTAAAAATATGATTTAGGAGTCGAAAACTTAAAATAGTAACCGAGTGGCCTAAAAAGAGGCGCAGACACCCTAAGAGTTCCAAAGTATGGTACCTCATCATTTTTGAATTAATCTCATATCTCAAATCATTTTGCATTCATGGATAGTTGCGTTAGATGGGTAAGTTTTTTGTGAAATCAGACTTGGATTAGATTAGATCTAATAATGGTTATGACTTTTAGGGATTTGATACAATTTAATATTGTTTTGATCCATTGATTGCGTGAATCACTTGTTGGTGAACTTATTATTGATAATTATGTGGCGACTCATGTTATGTTTTTAATTCAAGACAAATAGTTTTTTTCCCAAACATTTGTTAGTTCTACACTTTATGGGGAGTGCTATTTGAATGACCATATTCAGTTAAAAAATAGTAACCTTTTCAACCAAACTTTCCCGCGCATCGTATGGGTTACCACTAGTATCTAATATAAGTTTGTATTTAATGATCTTTAGTGCGAGTGGGCGAATTTGATTTGCTGACATTTGGTTCACTAACTAAAATTGCAAGTTTGTTGTCATTTTAAAGTTTATTCACGGGGAAAACGTGTTGATACTCTAAAAATAAGATATTTAGGGGTAATGTAGAAGAGAGTTGACCCACACTTTTTCCTTTACAAACAATTCAACATCCTCCTTAGAATCAATGAGTGTGTCCATGAGCATAGAATAAGATGTGATAAAATGTGATACATTAGCAGAACACTACTTGTAAGCAATCAAGTTCCTCAAGAATGTTTCAGTGAAACCATCAATGCACAACGATGGTCATTTTAAACAACGTGTACCACACATCTGACACAGCCAACTAAACAAACAACAAATAAACATTGATATATGACGTAGAAGATTCAACAACCTTGACAACAAACGATGATTATATGATATTAGAGTTGTCTCCTCTGCCACAACCATAGGTAATATTGGAGTCGTCTCCTTTATCAGAATCACATGAAATGTATTATCAGGGTCTTGCAACCTTGAATATATAATTTGGTAAGGGTATGCCTTCAAAGAAGTTATGATTTGATAAATATTCATCAAACAATAAGGCAATAAACAAATAAATCGAAATTTCACAATTAGAAAGTGCGGGCTCTCGCTCGCTTTGAATTTGATGCCCGACCGATCAAGATCAGTTGGAGAGTAATACACGACGGGATAATTCCCCGAACAAACATTATATGTTGGCCGATTTCACCTGTGTATGTTTTTGAAGTGACAGCGTTACACCCGTTAACAAAATATGAAAATTATTAGTGTAATCCTTTACTGCCATTTTCTAGAAGTTCAGACTCACAGTAGCATGGAAGAAATCAAACATATATCTTAAGTCACCAATTTATAGCATCTATGATAATTTTTCGGAGAGTGAGATGGAAGAATTGTTCAAGAACACATAAAGGAACCTGGTTCTCTAGTAGTAGTGAGTCATGTTTCATTATAAAGTGATCTAACTCCTTAATGAATATTGGGTGCGTAACATTATGCTCATGAGTCAGTGATCTTCATTGAAATTGAAGTATGAAACAACAATGAACCAACATTATTTTTTTAAACTCCATACTGTCGTATTTGAATCCTTCTTCATAGCATACTCGAGCATCGAGTGCCAAATCTGACATGACATCCCCACATACACGTAGGATATCATCTACGTTATATTGGCTTGCTTTAGCGGTATTGTCCAAGAGGCTATGCATGTAATTCATTTTGTCATCATGCATACCTTGGAGGGTCTCATCATCTCTATGCAAAGGCCCAATGGACACCACACCAGGGGAATATCTTTTGGTTGCTCCTCAATTGTCGGGATTGCTGGAGAAGATGTGCCAAGTCCCCTAATGAAGAAACTCTTCACGAGTTAACTAGGTTTCGGTACCCATAGGTCCAAAAATTAACGACACGACCAAGTTGACTAGGTTTCGGTACCCATAGATCCCAAACCGTACCTATAGATCAATGGAATAAACTTGACAGGTCATGTAAAAACATATTTGTCTACCTAAATGGTGGCAACTCTTCGAGCTGATTCGTCGAGCCTTATTATTAATGAGACTCATTGTCTCCCATTGGGAATTTGAGTCCATTATCTCCCAAACAGATTGGATTCTTCTAAGAGTCATTGGTCCAACATTAGAGTATTTTGAATTCATAAATTTAGTCCATAGGATTCTACCTTCCTTCATGTTCCAAGTCAACTTGATATTAGTAGCTTCCATAATAGAGGACAAGTTTTTAACATCTAATCCGCCTGCTTGCTTAGGAAACTAGATAGAATCCCATCTAATCCAATGGTATTTGTTCCCATATTCCTTGTTCATCCCCCAAAAGAAGGCACTAATCAATTGGTTTATAGACTTAATGACCATTTTTGGGGGATTTAAAGCAAATATAGAATAAATAGGCATTGAAGAGAGGACTAATTGGATGAAAGTAAGTCTTCCTCCCAATGAGAGGAACTTAGTCTTTCAACTTTAGATTTTAGAGGCTATAGACTGGACTAATGGTTCAAAAAATAAGGCTGTTCTTCTACCTTTAAATAGAGGGCAGCCTAGGTATCTAATTGTTCCACTTGCACCTTTAAAACCTGTTACTTGAGCTATTCTGATATTGGCAGTAGTAGGAGCTTTAGAACTTTTGAGCTCATATTTTGATAAAGTTTGTTGTCCATCTTATATTTACACCATCCATACCTTGTTCCGCTATTTGGATCAGTGGAAACTATAGTAAATTTGAAAGCATTCAAATGAACTGCAACATGATCATTAAAAAGGACTGCCAACTTATCTCATCCTCTTGTTCAAGTATAGAATTCAAATCTCCTAATCCTTAAAATGAGATTCTTCATTAGATATTCATGCTCAAGTTTGATAGAAGGAAAACTGAATGTTTATACTCCCCATTTGCAGGTTGGAAAAGATGGTTGTAATTCTGTGATCTAGTTATGTATACATATGTATACATACATTTGTTTAGACAATCTTACTGAGTTTCATTATTCTCTAGCTAATGGTTGAATTGTATTCACAATCACGATGGTGTGCTATGGTGCTTTGTTATCACACGAGTCACCCTACTCCCTAGCCTAATGAGCTATAGGAGAGTAATTAACTTTATTATCCTGCTTGTCTGGAAGCCATCTCCCACTAAGGTGCCCTCTTTAATAGAATCACCCCAGTGGGATTAAGTTCTAGATAGCGTGAAGGCGACACTGGGAGAGACATGAATAGTTTCCTCAACACTAGGTTCATTGATTAGATGGTTCTTTCGTATATTTTTTTCCCTTCATTTTTACTCTCTGTTGGATCTACTCCCCTTCTTGTACTTGCCCTTTATTGAATTTCATAAATAAAATTTATGGCTGGGGTTTTGGTATTGGCTGGCTCAGGGTGCCATTGCCAACCTAGTTAGCAGTCCTTCTCCCCATCCTTCTTTGCAATATCAGTCCAGCTTATGAAAGTTTGTTTGAGCTACCTTCCACTCGAGGGAAGTTATGGATTCATATACTAATCCATAGCAGAAAACTAGTACTGTCAAAGATTTCTTGCAGCTCAATGATAATGGTAGTAACTTGAAGAATATTTTTGGCTATGAAGAAACCTCTTACAGTTGTGCGGACAAAAATTAATACACGTGGAATGATAGAGTTCTTTTCCTTTCCTCCGGTGTCTATTTTTCCTCCGTTCCATTATGAATCTTAATATAGATATCATTAAGTATTTTGAAGTAGATTACATATCTCTGTCCTAAATATGAAGTGTGAAGCTTTGATGGAAATTCAGCTTTAGATATATGGTCAATTATATTCATAAACGTGATAATTAATTAGTTGTTTTACGGTTTTTCTTATAATATTTTTCAGCTTTCAACAATTAGTGACAATAAAAAATGAAGGTTGTTAATCTACATAATAGTTCTTTTAATGATATCCACATTGAATAACTAGCTTTGTCTTTGACCTTGAAATTAAGTTGCGACTTAGATAATGTACTTTAAAGTGTCATTATCTGAATTTTCTAAATAATATTTCTCAACAAGTTATGGTTTCCTAGAAGACAAATTTCTTGATGAGGGGGAATGTGGTTTAACATGGAGGAACTGGGAATGGTAAATGAATCCCAATTATGCCAATTATTTGAATATCAGAAACCATGAGAAGCCATACCATAATTTTGGAGCCCCCCATTTAAAGAAGAAAAGGTGTCAAGAAATAATGCAGAGCTTAAGTGCTCTGTTAAAATTAGGTCATTAGATTAGACAATTGGTGGGTTTTATAATCTGACTTAATTGGTGATTTTGTTGGAAACCTTGAATTGAATTGTGTTGAGTTGTGATTTCGTGTTAGAATGCATATTTAGGACTTAATTAATTATAAGTATGAGTGTCTTATGTTAATTTGAAGTTTTTGAATCTGAAATCATACGTTGATTGAGTTAATTAAAGTTTGAGAATGAGGTTAGATTTAAATTGTTTTTGACAAATTTGAACCTTAATTCGTGTTAGAATGAAGTTATTCGTTGTCTAATCGAATTAGAAGCATGAATATATAGTTTATAAACCTGGAGATTGGGTTTTGTATGTTTTTATAAGCTTGGAATTTACTTCAATGGAGGTTGGGTCCATAAATATGCATTTTATTGAAGAAGAATTAGGACCTAGGATGTCTAAATCAATCCAGATGATGACGCATAATTTTGTGGAGGTCGATGTGTTGTGATCACACATTCGATATGGCCACCACAACATGATGTAGGATGCAGATGGCTCGATCCATAAGAGTGGATTCAGATGTATTGGAGTTTTAGTTTTATCTCAGTTCAGTCTATTTAACTCACCTTATTTTATGGCATTTTAATGTAATTTCACCCTAAGAAGAAAAACTTAGTGAAAATGATATTGATCATTCTGTAGTAAAGGAGTTCGATCAGGCAATGGGCTTAGATATTTAGGATATATTGGCACTAGGTTAGTTAGTGCAAAAATAGATATGGGGAGGAGGTGATTGTGCATGGATTAGATAAATGTTTGTACAATCAAAAGTGGGCTCAAATTTATGCCTTATCTAATAATAAACACTTGCACAATATAACTTATGATCATTCTCCTTTATTATTATTAGTTTTGACTAAAATTGATGCTCATCCTATATTATTTATGTTCCAAAAGATGTCATGCAATCACCCTCAATTCATGGAGTTGGTTATGAACTCTTGGAAAGTGGAGACAAATACCTCTAGAATGAGGAACTTCTCTTTGAAATTTCAGATATTAAAGGTAAATTTGAAAAGTTGGTATAAAGACACATTCAAAAATATTGATCAAAATGTGAAAGATGTGCAGGACCAAATACTTCAGCTTATGCTTAGATATGACTTAAATCCTTCTGATGCTGATAGGTTGGAATTTAAATTGGGTAGGTCTAATTTGTTGGTTACATTGAAAAATGAAGAGTTATTCTAGAAGCAAAAATTGACGGTTAAATGGTTACAATCAGGGGATGCAAACACATGCTATTTTCATGCTACAGTCAAAGCTAAACACAAATATTTTCGATTCAAGAGCAGACTATTTCTAATGATCTACATTTGGATGTAATTCCAAACATCATTTCTACTGAGGTGAATGAATGTCTTGAAAAGTTTATGCTGAAGATAAAATATATGAAGATTTGAAGGATATGAATGAAGACTCTTCTCCCGGCCCTGATGGTTATGTGGTGGAGATTTTTATAAAAAGTGTTGGCACATTATAAAAATTGATCTTGTAAATGCTATTAACATCTTTTTTTCGGTTTTGAGTTACTTAAGAGTTGGTCTAATACTCCATCAAGAATAGGAATAGGTTCTTGACAGTTATGAATCCATCAGGAATAGGTTTTTGCAGAAATTCATACTGAGCAGTAAGATTTTCAGAAAATTCCATAGGCATCGAGTGGTGGAAGAAAAATTATTGCATCCCTTTCTGAGTCGGATATGCTTAGAGTTGCCCAAATATTTTTAATATGTGCTGTTGAAATAACACAATCCAGTTTTGACCATTAGTGTTTAAGAGGGAAAGAAATAAGAAGTTTAGGAGAGGTTATAAAAATTTCTAAGTCTATGGTAGGCACAGTCAAAATCGTGGCCTGATTGAGCTCCTGATCAGTGACCAATTGGGGTTAGATAGTGACCAATTGGGGCTGATTAGTGATGCTAGTAGAAGTTTGGTGACTCTCAATCAAGCTCGGCTTCCATCAGTTGCAAATGGTTTTATAATATATCTTGAGTTGGCTGCCAATTTGGGAAAGAATACTGATACGTGATATGGTTTGATTAGGATCTAATTGCTTATATTTGAGGTGGTGTTGATACTCTTTCCAATATTACTGAAATATGCCTAAAAAACTAACAAAGTGATACTAAATCCAATAGATATTTGTTCTTTGTGTGTTGTAATTTTCTAATTCTCATATATAATCTTTTGTATAGTCTCGAGAAGGAACCTTTGCGTCTAATGTATGTTTGTTTTTAGGGGTTCCATAGAAAACTACTATTTTTTAAAAGTTTATCTAATTTGGATGTACATTTTGTGGTGCCCAAGCACTGGCTCGGCTCACATGCTTAGTGTAATCAGGGGCAAGCCCAACGCTAGATGGCGACTTACTATATGACCTCGAAACTTCTCTGCCTCCAAAGTGTAGATTGACTTAAAAATACTACCACAAACTACAACTAATACCTTAACCTCTTTCCAACCTGTGAGCAGCCTCAAAACCACATCTCAACCCACTAATTCGCACTCAAGAATTAATTATAAACCATCACTGGGTCCATCTTCTTTGATATATATGCATACAGTACCAAATTAGAATCATTTATACATGTCTGATATATAGGCTAAATGTATTGGGAGGACTACTAAAAGAGGATTACAAAGAGAGTATGAGATGTCAGTATATATACACATGATGCATATATATGCATTTGCAGCATATGCATATATATGCATTGCGTGTGTGCATGTTTTTGTGTGTGTTTGTGTGCGGGTGTGTGCGGGTTTATCATCTCTTATTATAACTGTGGGTACCCGAAATTAGAACTATAGGCTTCGACGAGTAGTCCAGTCCTGGCGGCCCAAAGACCAGGCCCCTCTTCTCTTATATTGATCCGGTCTCCCTCCACGTCCCCCATGAAGGAAAGTTATAGGGGAGATGGAAAACGTGGAGGAACCCATCACCTCCACTTACCCACATGTGCATATATATATTAAACCCTAGGTTCGGGGCAAAAGGACAAGTTGTATTCTCTGTAATTACTCTCCGGAGTATATAGAAATAATATCGACTGCACCACCGTGGACGTAGGCACATCTTTGCTGAACCACGTACATCCTTTGTTGTGTGATTGTAATTTTATATTCCTTGTTCTCACTTGGTGAAATCTTTCTTCTTATTTATTTGTGTTGCACAATAATTGTCACCACAATTGGCGCCGTCTGTGGGAACCGTTCGTCTTTCCCTGAGAAGAGCCCACACCAAGAAAGGAGTTTAAGATGTCCAGTCACAGCAGCAATGCCCCTCAGGCAGGAGATATTCAAGAGCCACCTGCTCCTCGCAAGATTAGGTCTGAAGTTTAACGTTCAGATCAGAGAGCTCGCCTGGAAAGGCCAGCCTCAGAAGAAAGTCAGGGACTAGTGAGGTCCACGCAGATATACATATTGATTGATGCGTACGAGGCAAGACTCCACGAGCAGAGAGAGTCTTCCCGCAGATACGAGGCTGAGAACGCTCGCTTGAGAAGAAGGCTGGAAAGACTAGAGAGGGAGCTTCATCCTGATAACAGGAGACGCCCATACCGCACTCCTAGCCCTCAGGTGAGCAAGTCTCGTAGCCGAGGAAGGATCCCTAGGTGAGAATCTCAAAGGGTATAAGGAGGCGAGTCAGACGATGACCTTCGCGAATAGCTGCCAAGAGCTCCCCACTACCAGAGCCCTGCTCGTAGCGATGAGAACATATGAAATCTAGTCCACAGAGAGATGGACCAACATCCTGCTCACCACGGAATAAGATCAACCAGAGAACTCGCAAGGCGAGCTCTCAAAACCCAGATGAAGTCACCCTTCACGAGGGAAATTGAATAGGAAGAAGCCCCCAAAAAATTTACCATTCCAAGGTTCAATATTTACTATGGAAAGACTGATCCCATCGATCACGTCAGGCAATACCGACAGGCCATGAACCTCTGGAATCACCGAGATGCCCTGATGTGCCGCATTTTTCCCTCGAGCCTGCATGATGTAGCGCAAAAGTGGTTCGAAAGGCTCCCCCACCGGTCGATCAAGAATTTCAAATCCCTAACGGAACTTTTTACGACCCGATTCATTACCTAGCTCCCATCCCAAAAGTATGGATGCTTTACTAATAATGAAGAAAACGCCTCAACAGACCCTCCAAGACTATGCAAAAAGGTACTGGGAGTTATTCAATAAGATTGAGGACTGCGCAGAGGAAGTGGCAGTGGCCTCCTTCAAGATTGGGCTCCCTAATTCTTCCCTCTTATACCATTCCCTGACGAAGAAAGAAGCTGTGACTATTGACGACCTAATGGCTCGAATCGAGAAATACGCAAAGGTGGAAGATGTCACCCGCCCTAATACAGGAGAAAATGGTCGAGCTAAGCTCACTACCAAGGGAAGTGAGAAAACTGAGAACCAGAAGAAAGGAGTAAAGAACGGAGGCAAAAATGGCTCCAAGAATGGAGGAAACCATGACGCATCGAAAGTATTCCAGGCTGTCAACACCGTCTTCAAAGAACCAATTTACAAAATTATCGCGAAGATCAAAGATGATCCATTCATCAAGTGGCCCAGGAAAATGGGGGGAGACCCCTTGAAGAGGAACAACGCGTTAAGATGCACTTTTAACAAAGAGGGAGGACATAAGACCGAGCACTGCAAAGCTCTTAAGTCTCACCTCGAGGAGTTGGCCCAGTCCGGGCATTTGAACGACTTTGTGGAAAAGAGGACAGAGAAAGTGGCTGCCAACAGAGAGGTGAGACCCGACAACGTGCTGGATGATGATACTGGACATGAGTTCGCAGTAATACACAGAGTATCTGACGTCAAGTAGATACAAGGGAACTCAGCTCGAATGGAAATGAAAAAACTTACAGTGGTAATGCAGGCTTTTCAAATCGATCCAGCAAAATCACAGTCAGGAAAGCGTCGACGAGCAGAGGACGTCAACTATAACAAGCATATTGTTTTCACGGATGAAGATTTGGTGGGAGTAAGGACCCCACATCATGATGCCCTGGTCATTACACTCAAGATAGCCAACTTTGACATTGACAAGCAGCTCGTCGATTAAGGAAGTTCATCCGAAGTAATGTACCTAGACCTATTCAGGAAATTAAGTTGAGCGTCGCCGACCTAAAGGAAGATACTGTTCCTTTGGTCGGCTTCGCTGGAAAAAGAACCATGCCCCTGGGCAAGATAGTGCTGCCAGTTCGTGCTGGGAACGTCTCCAAGATGATTGAGTTTTTGGTAGTTGACATCGAATCACAGTACCAAGCCATCCTCGGCAGAGGATGGCTTCATGCGATGAAGGCGGTCTCCTTGACCTACCATCAGAAGCTCAAGTATGTAACCGAGAGAGGAGTAATGGAGATCCATGGTGACCAAGCGATGACGAGGAAGTGCTTCATAGCAGCCATCCGACCAAAGCCAGAGAAGAAGGCCGGTCAACCCAGTGAGAAAGTTGAAGAGGTGTGATACCTTCCAAGTAGTAATTAAAGTATGAAAGACCTGGAGTAGAGGAGACCAGACTCCTCCCCTCCAAGCGTGTCGTCGAGGACCTGGTAGAAGTTATGGTTGAAGTTGGTGACAGTAGCAGAGTCTTCTTGATTGGATCATCTCTCACCGACTAAGAACAGAAGGAGTTGACGACCTTGCTGAGACACAACGTAGATGTTTTCGGATGGGAACCATACGAGCTTCCTGGAATCGATCCTAGTATGGTCTGTCATCAGCTGCACGTCGACCCCACATTCAAGCCAATCACGCAGAAGGCATGAAGAACTGCACCCGAGAAAGCTAAAGTGGTCGAAAAGGAAGTCAAAAAACTGCTGGATGCAGGATCCATACGGGAAGTGCAATTCCCCAAGTGGTTGTCCAACTCAGTAGTAGTTCTGAAGAATAATGGGAAGTGGTGAGCTTGAATTGACTTCACTGACCTCAACAAAGCATGCCCAAAGGATAGTTTCCCCCTCCCAAAGATAGACCAACTAGTAGACGCCACTGCAGCTCACGAGAGAATGAGTTTCCTGGACGCATACTCAGGATATCACCAGATCCCCTTGTATGCCCCAGATCAAGACAAAACGGCATTGATCACGACAGTTGAGTTATATTGCTACAAGGTAATGCCATTTGGGCTCAAGAATGCGGGGGCAACCTATCAGCGGCTGGTCACTAAAATGTTCAAGGATCAAATGGGAGACACAATGGAGGTCTACATCGATGACATGATCGTTAAGAGAAAGAAGAAGGAAAATCACCTCTCATACCTGTCAAAGACCTTCGAAATCCTCAGGAAGTACCGAATGAAACTTAATGCGAGCAAATGTTCCTTCGGTGTCCAGTCAGGAAAATTTCTTGGGTACTTGGTCAGTAAGAGAGGCATAGAAGCTAATCCAGACCAGATCGATGCAATCAATAGGGTACAACCCCCTCGAACAATCCGGGACGTGTAGAAGCTCACTGGAATACTCGCCGCCTTAAATCGCTTCATCTCCAAATCCTCCGAGAAGTGCAAGCCTTTTTTCCAGCTTCTAAAGGGAATTAAACCGATAGAGTGGAGGTCCTACTTAAGCTCTCCACAGCTGCTTGTCATACCACAACAAATGGATTCTTTCTACCTGTACCTCTCGGTATCCAATCATACTGTCAGCTCTGCGTTAATATGCGAGGTTGCAGGAATCCAATACCCCATTTACTATGCGAGCAAGACCTTATTAGATGCCGAGCAAAGGTACCTGCCATTGGAGAAGCTCGCCTTTGCACTTGTAATATCCTCGAGGAAGCTGAAGCATTATTTCGAAGCTCATACTATCATCGTCCTTACATCGCATCCCCTTAAGGCGGTCCTAAGGAAAGCAGACTTGTCGGGCAGACTGTCTAAGTGGTCAGTCGAGCTCGATCGATTTGACATCCAATTTCAACCAAGGACAGCTATCAAGGGTCAGATCCTTGCTCATTTCATAGCCAAATTCACGGGCAAAGAACTCTCCAACCAACCTCAACCAACAAGGCAAGAGAAAAACCAAGCAACAGAGAGAACCTGGAGACTCTTCGTTGATGGAGCCTCCAACTCAAAGGGGGCAAGGATAGGCATTGTCCTCATCACTCCAGAAAACACAATCCTCGAACAAGGAATCAGGCTTGGATTTGCTGCCTCCAACAATGAAGCAAAGTACGAAGCCCTAATAGCCGGTTTCCAAAAGGCACAAACTCTAGGAGCAAAACATTTACAGGTGTTCGGTGACTCTCAACTAGTCTCTAATTAGATAAGTGGATATTACAATGCAAAGGATGAAAGAATGGCAGCCTACCTCGCCTTAGTGAGAGAATTAATGTCAAGCTTTGAAAAGATCAACATCCACCAGTTTCCCAGGGGGAAAAACAGTCATGCTGATGCCTTAGCAGCCTTGAGTTTGGCAGTTGACTCTGACCTTAAGAGGGTCATCCTCATCGATTTCCTCATTTGTTCGAGCATTAACCACAACAGCAAGTTACCAAATCTGGAACAAATACTCCAGGTGGGATCAGCCCCCAGCTGGATAGACCCCTTAAAGGACTATTTAAAGGATGGCACGCTCCCAGATGATAAGAAAACTGCCCACCAGATAAGAGTCAAAGCTGCTCGATTTCACTTATCCACAGGAGGCGACTTGCATAAGAAATCCTTCTCCGGTCCCTACCTTAGATGCGTCCATCCAGGTGATGTCGAGCAAGTTCTAAGTGAGCCTCACGAAGGAATCTGTGGAAGTCATATCGTAGGAAGGTCTCTAGCCTTTCGAGCAATGAAGGAAGGCTATTGGTGGACATACATGCAAAAGGACTTCGCAGTATATGTCCGTAAATGCCTGAAATGTCAATTCTACGCTCCTATGGCCCACCAACCCACCAGCGACCTGATGTCCCTGTCCAACCCATGGCCCTTCGCCCAATGGGGAATGGACATCGTGGGACCGCTGCCTACCGCCATCGACAATCGCAAATACCTGTTGGTTGCGACTGACTACTTCACCAAATGGATCGAGGGTGAATCCATGGCGAACATCCGAGATGCTGATATGATAAGGTTCATATAGAGAAATATAATCACTCAATTTGGAATCCCCAGAACCATTATCACCGACAATGGAACGCAGTTCGAAAGTGGCCCCTTTTAAAACTTCTGTAACGAACACGGGATCAGACACCACTTCAGCTCGGTGGCCTACCCTCAGAGCAATGGCCAAGCTGAAGCTTCCAACAAAATTGTGATCGATGGATTAAAGAAGCGATTAGAGCGAGCCAAAGGTGCATGGGTAACAGAGCTACCCCATGTTCTATGGACTTACCGAACCACTCCTCGGCGAGCAACATGAGAAACCCCATTTTCGCTGACATATGGCATGGAAGCAGTCATCCCAATAGAAGCCGATTTGCCAATAATGAGATCCAACCTTGTTGACCAAGGTCTGAATGATGAAGCATTTCTCGCCGAACTCGACCTAGCCGACGAGCATAGAGAGCTGGCCCTGGTGAAGCTAGCAAACTATCAGCAACAGCTCGCGAAGCATTACAACAAAAGGGTTAGCCCGAGGACGTTCCAAGTTGGGGACTATGTTCTAAGGAAAGTCCTGGGCAGCACAGTGAAGTCGTCAGACGGCAAGCTAGGCCCAAACTGGGAAGGACCCTTTAAAGTAACTAAAGACGATCTGCAAGGTGCCTATCACTTGGAAACGATGGAGGGCAGAGAAATACCACGAGCATGGAATGCAGCTAATCTCAAGAAATTCTATTTTTAGATCTTTTTCTTGTATTCTTTTGTTATGAAAATAGAAGTTCATTTTCCTTATTACTAATGAAAGTTACTTAGTTGGTTACACTCTGATTGGTGACAACTGCATTCATCGCACATCTTTTCCAAATAACAAGCACATTGATCACTATAGTAGGGGAATACCCCTCCTCAGGTCATCGTTATAAAACATGAGAGACCTCTTAGCATTGCCCCTCGCAATATATAAAGCCCTACAGAGGATTCTTAGGCAATACAACCAAATCTTATACTGGTCATCAAACCTACTTCAGTTGAACAAAATCCTGATCGGATGAAGACATCCAACACCAGGTGTGTCCTCACCAATTGCCCTACTTAGGCCTAAGGGAGTGTGACGACACAACCTAAAAGGTAAAGTGGGGCACAATGGTACTTTGGTATTATACTGGACTGGGGGGACACTTGCATGATAAAATAGAAGAGATCATAAAGCAGCAAGGATATGAAAAGTAGGATATACACGTTTAGTTGGCAAAATTTCCCAAAAACACAAACTTTTCATTAATTCATCTTATTTGCAATAATGATAATACATGTTTAGTCGGCGAGCTCATCCAAAGCATTTACATTATCAAAAAAAAATAGCAACTGGCAAAATCTCAAGGTTGTGGAAGCCTCCGAGCAAGATAATCAGCCACTCAAGTTCTTCTTCCATCATTAGGAGCAGGAGCAAACTCTTCCACAACCTCATTCGCATCCGACTCCAATAATTGCTGAGGAATAGCATCGATGGGGATCCATCGATCGTCCCTCCTAAATGGGTTGGGCACCAGAGTGGAGGAAGACATCTCATGACGATACCATAGCACCGAGTTCCTCGGGACTTGCAGCTCCTTCAAGGCACTTAGCCATCCCCTGATGAAAGAAATCTCCTCGAACTCAGATAGCCTTGTTGGAGCATTCGACTAGCCTTGATCATAACCGTCATCCAACGCTTGCCGAGGACCTTTCTTGAACAAGTGTTGCAATCGGGTGACGTCCTTTTGAAGCCCAGCAACAATTGCATATGCTCGTTGAACATCACCGCGGAGTTCTTCCATTTCTCTATCGCGAAGTTCTTCTCCTTCCCTGCTTCTTCTTCTGGTGCTCCTACTAGCTCGCGGAAGGGGAGGGCGAGTGAGACTTCGCGACATAGGAGGGGTAACATTATGATCAGCTCCAGCTCGCGATGATGAGGAGCCTTGTAATACTGCTCGAACAGTTCTCGGTGCATGCTCCCTGAGTCGTAAGACTTCTGTCCTCAGATCTTCATTCTCCTGCTGAAGAACCTCCCCTACTTGGTTGATCTCGGAGGCCTCTAATAGTTTTATCTTCAGCACATTAATCTCCTTTTGCACTGAAGCACCAATGTCCTCCATCTCCTGGAGCCTGTCCTTCAGCTTGACCACGAGCTCAAATTGCTCCTTATACTTCTGATTTCTAGACCTAAGGGATTTTCAGAGCTTAACAAAGGCCTGGAAAACTTCGGGACTCACATTGGGACCAAGGGTCCTACGCAACTGGGAAGTAGCAGGAATGTAATCATCCACATCAACTAACTACAAGCAAGAGAAAGAAAAGGGAGAGAAAGGGACGGATCAGTACAAGCAGAAATGAAGGCTTTTTCATTAATGAAGATTGAAGTTACATCGAACTAAAAAAATAAAAGTTTACAGAATGGAAAAAACAAAAATACAGAGCAATCCTAGTAGATAACTAGTTGACAACCTCAGGCGGCCCAGAGGTCGATGGACCCTTCCCCTTGTCAACATCAGCAGGAGCACCGCCCTCAACAGGGATAATCTCTGTCCCCACAACCAGATAAACATCAGCAGGGGTCGCTTGAGAAACAGGATCGGTGCCTTCAACAGCTAGGGCAGGAACTTCATCCACGGTTGGCTTCGGACCTGGGTCATGCTCGTCAAACAAGGGAGAATCGATGTCAACGCCAGCAGCCAAAAGGGGCTTGTTCCAGCCTTTCTTGAAGTTCAGACGACTAATATAGCCTATCTGAACTTCAGCATTTTCATATGATGCAGCTGATCGAGTGCGAAAAGTAGCGCGTGTAAAGACTCTAGTCGTTGTTTTTGTTTCCCCAACTCATTACAAAAACCTAAGTTACAACTACACTTGCGGGGCAAGTAGAGCGGTAAGTCGGGTATCGAGAATCCACAGGGACAAGTTGTTAGAATTTATAAGGTTTAATATTCCGAAATAAAAGTGTAAAAGATGATTACAAACTAAAAGAAAAGATGCATAAAGGAAAAGATTATTCTAGGCAATGGTATGGAAACTAGATTATGAAAGCGAGTAAAACTATAGGTTGCGTCGAATATCCCTCACCCGAGTTAAATAGTATAAAATGGTTACATGGGTCGACGAGTTATTACACGTGCATCTCGTTTCGACAGTTAATTAAATCAAGGGTTGTCACGCCCTAAATCATCATAAAAGCCTAATAAGATTTTGGCGTCAACAAATATCCCGGAAATTACGCGCGAAAGGTCGTAAGCACGGGACATACATGATATGCCCCGTCAAATCTCCTAGGCGTAATAACTAGGACAACGCACTCGAAATAGACCCGTAAACTCCATCACCAAAGCAAAGCAACGCGTCAACTCGAGTGAGTTCAATTCAAACACAACCTAATTTAAATTACCTAGAAAGCATGTTAAAAACGCGATAAATGGAAAGCGGTAAATAAACGCGGTAAATCTACACTACAAAGCAAGTAAATCAAAGCGTGTAAATAAAGCAAGAAAACCTAAATTACAAAGCTTGTAAATTAACTAGAAAGCAAGAAATGAAGAAATACAACTATATTCAAATGGTAGGGGAGATGAATAGTCAACTTACAATCCAAATGGGGTGTCAAACCAAAGAGAAATGAAGAAGAACCAAGCAAAAACCCCAAACCCTAAGCTAAACTAACCTAAAATCGTGTATATCTACTCTATATCTGATTATTACAACCAAAAAACCTTTATATAGTAAGTGGGAAAAGATAAGGGAAAAAGGAAAGAAAGAGGAAAGTGCCCAAAATATCTGGCATTACCGGTCGACCGGTCGCAGGGGCGCGGTCGACCGGTCCCTTAAGCCAAAGAATACTGTCTCCTTCCCACGGAAAAAGTTCAAACCGCGGTCAACCGGTCCCTTGTACGCGGTCGACCGGTACTCTGTTTTCAGGCTGCATTTGGTCCATGATGAGGGGGAAAAGGTCCATTACGGAAACGAGCCTAGCTTCTTCGTCCGAACTCCAAACGACGCACCGTTTGCGGCCACGCGATGCTAACTCAATGAACTACGCATCCGTGGAATTTCCAAGAGCCGAATAATAAATGTGAATTGACTAAAAAGCCCTTGAAGTAGCGTCCAGCGACGAAACTTCTCCGAAATGCAACGGATCCTCAGTTTTAGCATTCCAATACCTACAAAAGCACAAATAACCCCTGCAAAACATGTATCTATCCAAATCCAAGGTTGTCTGGTTAATGAGCATAAATATAGGCATTTAGGACCGTAAAAGCGCTAGAATGCATAAGGATAACAGGCGGAAATATACAATATTCGATACGAATCACACCCCCTAACTTACACATTGCTAGTCCCTAGTAATGAAACAAAGAAAACCAGACCACAGAGGGCGGTACAAAATGTATATATGCATCGAAATATAATTGCCACTTTCGTAGGGAACACGATTGCATTTAGCATATGCAATAAGCCGTTAAACCCCTAGGTTACCCTAGTGGACGAGTGTAGTCTCGTGAGGGTTTTCAGGGATGATACCCACAAACATCACATGGTTTCCTCAAAATATGCCCAAACCAATGTGCGACAAGCCCAACAATGGCGAAAAGGATTTCATATGCATTATTAGCAAAGTGAATGAATTCACACAAAAGTATGAATCATTAACATTATAGAATGCACCTCATAGAATTAAAACTTTAATATGTGGGAGGGGAGCGAGCACATGAAAAGTGTGATTTGGTGAAAAACTTATATAAATCGGATAAACTTTAAAGCAAGCATACATTCAATCCTCACGGGTATTACGCTCATCAAATAAAGTTCACTTGAAACAGGGAGCTAACACACAGGACATGCGGGCATAAGGAGTAAATGTAAATGGAAACTAGGCCGTACACATGTCACAAATGAAGAACGCTATATATAAAATGAAAAATTATAATCTCAATGACAGATACCGCTCATTAAAGAAGGGGAAATTCATTTTCACAGATTATCAAAACTATTTAAACTTTTAAATTACATCAACCTAAGATCACATAGGACTTTAATAGGGTTGTAATGTAGGCTAGGCTATGGTACGGAATGAAAGGATGTATATACGGATTCAAAGTGTTCGGGATGAAAACTCGGGATAATGGGAAAATGCGGGCAATATCAAAATCGGAAAACAAGTTCCAAAAAGGCATTAGATATATCATCGGGGAGATTAATCAAAGCTTATTGAACTATATACAACATATACAAACTTCTCTTTCTTTTTCTTTTCTTCTTTTTCTCATTTTCTCTTTTGTTTTCTTTTGCTTTTTGCTTTCTCTTTTTCTTCACTTTTTTCACTAATTTCTTTTCTTTACTTATCAAACTCTCATATGCCTAAATTGCAACCGGCATCATAACAACATCGTTCAATCCCAAGTAACATTCCAAACAAAGGTATGGAAAGTGTATGTATGGGCTAAAACTCCAATTTAGAGTTGGTTACGGGAATGGGGTTATGAAACGAAAGGCTATATTTAGGCTCAAAGGGGTTAACGAGGGTAAACATATAAGGGTGAGGTCAAGGCTAATATGGGTGATATAACAAAGATGGCCTATGATCATTTCACAAAGTTTACGCAATTCTCGAATCAAAACAATATATGAAAATCATGCTCAAGTAACACATTTCAAGTATGAACTCAATTAATGAACGGTGAAATGAAAGAATAGTGAGATTACCAACGAATTCAACGTTTTCAATGAGGAAAGAATAGTGTATACACTCACAAATGACGAAAGGTACAAAGCTTACTCGGTGTAAGTATATACAATGCAACAAAAGATTACCGAGTTATAAAAATCTTAAACCAAATCAATAAAGCAAGGAAAGTGCATGTGCTCATGGGATTAAAGTTTAATTCATGAAGTTATTCATAATATCAATAATTGAGACTAAAGTCTAATAACTTTTAAAATCGAGAACATGCATCATTGGGTTGTCAATTGGATCGGGCAATTATTGAAATTTATCATCGGAAACAAAGGCAAAATGCCCAAAAAAGGAGAAAAAAGAAAGAAAATCTTTTTGAAATTTTTAATTTTTCTAAGAAAAGCATACTAAGTAACTAACATGTGAGCAAAAACATGGACTAAATAAAGAAATGGATAGAATATCCCACACCCCCTAACTTAAAACTTGACATTGTCCTCAATGTTAATTAAGAACCAAGTCAAAGAGAGGAAAAGAACGATATTACCCAAAATTGGAGCGATCCCCATAAGAACAAGTCCAAAGAATCTACAAAACAAGTTAGTACCGAGCATAGCAAAAACAAATAATAAAAAGTTAACTAATTACATTAAACTAAATTAAAAAGGAAAGAAAAAATAAAAAAAACTAACTATATACAACCTACTATTTAGACTTCACACAAACTGTACACTAGAAGTCTAAATAGCTGAGGGTCCACCATAAGAACGATTTGACTTTGGAGGATAACCGGTGTACCCTCACATACAAGCATGCCTTCCGAAAAATATGAATTCCGTTTTAACAACGGAAGGCATGTGTAAAGCGGAAGAAAGGAACCATCGCCAATTAAAAGTTTTGGTGGGACGATGGGGGGTTTGGATTGCACGGGTGACAAAAACAAGTGGGGACCGAGAAAAGCCGAATATCCTCCCAATGATTTTGAAATTGGAATGGGAGGTGGCGCACACAAAGGCAAAGATGCGATTATGGAGGGCGACTCGAGCAAGTACTCCTCATCGGTGATAGGGTTTAAAACATTAAAGTTCGAAACCGAATCATCGGGTACTTGTTTCGGTGGGGTAATAGAGAATGAAAATGGGGATGAAAGAAATTCAAACTCATGAGATGAATCATCATCGCATGAAGTTGGAATTTCAAAGGAAATAATATCATTTTCAATGAAATGTTCTTCTTTGGGAGCCAAAGAAGAAATCATTTCATTGCAAATAGATATTACGTCATTTTCATCCTCACTTTCAATATCTATTACGACATGGGCAAAGTCTAGAATGGCTTGTTCCAAAGTAGGTACAAGTACCTCATTTGGTTCAAAACATTCCTCGACTTCAAAAGTCTCGGAAGAAAAATCGTCGTCGGACTCAAATAATAAATCCAACTCATGTTCCCACGAACGATTTTCTTCCCGATAGCGATTTTCAATTTTCTCATTTTCATACATACGCAAGCCCTCACCGAATGTCATAGGTCGAGGTGCGGATGCATTAGAATGGGAACTTTGAAAATTACCATCGGACTTAAACGAAAACTCATTATTATAGGAATTTTGAAAACTATTGCAATTCGTTTCAAAATTCCTATTATAAGGAGGTAAAGGCCCAAAATCATTATCATCATCATCAAAATTCCAATAACCTAAGTTTTGACTTTCGTTATACTCGCCCAAAGTCATATTTGAATTTGTTATACTTTAGGATTCTAAGTATTCACCGAAAGTCATAGGCTTGCGAGAATTTTGAGAATTATGACAAGGATTACCGAAAGAATTGGAATAAGACATGCTTACCCCAAAAATGGCTCGAAGTGGCAGATTCCACAAAGTAAGTGCACGCGGGAAAAATTCAAGCGTTTCTAAGTGCTCAAATGTGGAAGTCCTGCAAAAAGTTAGCAAATAATACAAATAGAAAGAAAATACTATGAAATACTAAATCAAATAAAGTCTAAAACAAACTAGTCCCCGACAACGGCGCCATTTTGATCGAGTGCGAAAAGTAGCGCGTGTAAAGACGCTAGTCGTTGTTTTTGTTTCGCCAACTCAATACAAAAACCTAAGTTACAACTACACTTGCGGGGCAAGTAGAGCGGTAAGTCGGGTATCGAGAATCCACAGGGACAAGTTGTTAGAATTTATAAGGTTTAATATTCCGAAATAAAAGTGTAAAAGATGATTACAAACTAAAAGAAAAGATGCATAAAGGAAAAGATTATTCTAGGCAATGGTATGGAAACTAGATTATGAAAGCGAGTAAAACTATAGGTTGCGTCGAATATCCCTCACCCGAGTTAAATAGTATAAAATGGTTACATGGGTCGACGAGTTATTACACGTGCATCTCGTTTCGACAGTTAATTAAATCAAGGGTTGTCACGCCCTAAATCATCATAAAAGCCTAATAAGATTTTGGCGTCAACAAATATCCCGGAAATTACGCGCGAAAGGTCGTAAGCACGGGACATACATGATATGCCCCGTCAAATCTCCTAGGCGTAATAACTAGGACAACGCACTCGAAATAGACCCGTAAACTCCATCACCAAAGCAAAGCAACGTGTCAACTCGAGTGAGTTCAATTCAAACACAACCTAATTTAAATTACCTAGAAAGCATGTTAAAAACGCGATAAATGGAAAGCGGTAAATAAACGCGGTAAATCTACACTACAAAGCAAGTAAATCAAAGCGTGTAAATAAAGCAAGAAAACCTAAATTACAAAGCTTGTAAATTAACTAGAAAGCAAGAAATGAAGAAATACAACTATATTCAAATGGTAGGGGAGATGAATAGTCAACTTACAATCCAAATGGGGTGTCAAACCAAAGAGAAATGAAGAAGAACCAAGCAAAAACCCCAAACCCTAAGCTAAACTAACCTAAAATCGTGTATATCTACTCTATATCTGATTATTACAACCAAAAAACCTTTATATAGTAAGTGGGAAAAGATAAGGGAAAAAGGAAAGAAAGAGGAAAGTGCCCAAAATATCTGGCATTACCGGTCGACCGGTCGCAGGGGCGCGGTCGACCGGTCCCTTAAGCCAAAGAATACTGTCTCCTTCCCACGGAAAAAGTTCAAACCGCGGTCGACCGGTCCCTTGTACGCGGTCGACCGGTACTCTGTTTTCAGGCTGCATTTGGTCCATGATGAGGGGGAAAAGGTCCATTACGGAAACGAGCCTAGCTTCTTCGTCCGAACTCCAAACGACGCACCGTTTGCGGCCACGCGATGCTAACTCAATGAACTACGCATCCGTGGAATTTCCAAGAGCCGAATAAGAAATGTGAATTGACTAAAAAGCCCTTGAAGTAGCGTCCAGCGACGAAACTTCTCCGAAATGCAACGGATCCTCACTTTTAGCGTTCCAATACCTACAAAAGCACAAATAACCCCTGCAAAACATGTATCTATCCAAATCCAAGGTTGTCTGGTTAATGAGCATAAATATAGGCATTTAGGACCGTAAAAGCGCTAGAATGCATAAGGATAACAGGCGGAAATATACAATATTCGATACGAATCACACCCCCTAACTTACACATTGCTAGTCCCTAGTAATGAAACAAAGAAAACCAGACCACAGAGGGCGGTACAAAATGTATATATGCATCGAAATATAATTGCCACTTTCGTAGGGAACACGATTGCATTTAGCATATGCAATAAGCCGTTAAACCCCTAGGTTACCCTAGTGTACGAGTGTAGTCTCGTGAGGGTTTTCAGGGATGATACCCACAAACATCACATGGTTTCCTCAAAATATGCCCAAACCAATGTGCGACAAGCCCAACAATGGCGAAAAGGATTTCATATGCATTATTAGCAAAGTGAATGAATTCACACAAAAGTCTGAATCATTAACATTATAGAATGCACCTCATAGAATTAAAACTTTAATATGTGGGAGGGGAGCGAGCACATGAAAAGTGTGATTTGGTGAAAAACTTATATAAATCGGATAAACTTTAAAGCAAGCGTACATTCAATCCTCACGGGTATTACGCTCATCAAATAAAGTTCACTTGAAACAGGGAGCTAACACACAGGACATGCGGGCATAAGGAGTAAATGTAAATGGAAACTAGGCCGTACACATGTCACAAATGAAGAACGCTATATATAAAATGAAAAATTATAATCTCAATGACAGATACCGCTCATTAAAGAAGGCGAAATTCATTTTCACAGATTATCAAAACTATTTAAACTTTTAAATTACATCAACCTAAGATCACATAGGACTTTAATAGGGTTGTAATGTAGGCTAGGCTATGGTACGGAATGAAAGGATGTATATACGGATTCAAAGTGTTCGGGATGAAAACTCGGGATAATGGGAAAATGCGGGCAATATCAAAATCGGAAAACAAGTTCCAAAAAGGCATTAGATATATCATCGGGGAGATTAATCAAAGCTTATTGAACTATATACAACATATACAAACTTCTCTTTCTTTTTCTTTTCTTCTTTTTCTCATTTTCTCTTTTGTTTTCTTTTGCTTTTTGCTTTCTCTTTTTCTTCACTTTTTTCACTACTTTCTTTTCTTTACTTATCAAACTCTCATATGCCTAAATTGCAACCGACATCATAACAACATCATTCAATCCCAAGTAACATTCCAAACAAAGGTATGGAAAGTGTATGTATGGGCTAAAACTCCAATTTAGAGTTGGTTACGGGAATGGGGTTATGAAACGAAAGGCTATATTTAGGCTCAAAGGGGTTAACGAGGGTAAACATATAAGGGTGAGGTCAAGGCTAATATGGGTGATATAACAAAGATGGCCTATGATCATTTCACAAAGTTTACGCAATTCTCGAATCAAAACAATATATGAAAATCATGCTCAAGTAACACATTTCAAGTATGAACTCAATTAATGAACGGTGAAATGAAAGAATAGTGAGATTACCAACGAATTCAACGTTTTCAATGAGGAAAGAATAGTGTATACACTCACAAATGACGAAAGGTACAAAGCTTACTCGGTGTAAGTATATACAATGCAACAAAAGATTACCGAGTTATAAAAATCTTAAACCAAATCAATAAAGCAAGGAAAGTGCATGTGCTCATGGGATTAAAGTTTAATTCATGAAGTTATTCATAATATCAATAATTGAGACTAAAGTCTAATAACTTTTAAAATCGAGAACATGCATCATTGGGTTGTCAATTGGATCGGGCAATTATTGAAATTTATCATCGGAAACAAAGGCAAAATGCCCAAAAAAGGAGAAAAAAGAAAGAAAATCTTTTTGAAATTTTTAATTTTTCTAAGAAAAGCATACTAAGTAACTAACATGTGAGCAAAAACATGGACTAAATAAAGAAATGGATAGAATATCCCACACCCCCTAACTTAAAACTTGACATTGTCCTCAATGTTAATTAAGAACCAAGTCAAAGAGAGGAAAAGAACGATATTACCCAAAATTGGAGCGATCCCCATAAGAACAAGTCCAAAGAATCTACAAAACAAGTTAGTACCGAGCATAGCAAAAACAAATAATAAAAAGTTAACTAATTACATTAAACTAAATTAAAAAGGAAAGAAAAAATAAAAAAAACTAACTATATACAACCTACTATTTAGACTTCACACAAACTGTACACTAGAAGTCTAAATAGCTGAGGGTCCACCATAAGAACGATTTGACTTTGGAGGATAACCGGTGTACCCTCACATACAAGCATGCCTTCCGAAAAATATGAATTCCGTTTTAACAACGGAAGGCATGTGTAAAGCGGAAGAAAGGAACCATCGCCAATTAAAAGTTTTGGTGGGACGATGGGGGGTTTGGATTGCACGGGTGACAAAAACAAGTGGGGACCGAGAAAAGCCGAATATCCTCCCAATGATTTTGAAATTGGAATGGGAGGTGGCGCACACAAAGGCAAAGATGCGATTATGGAGGGCGACTCGAGCAAGTACTCCTCATCGGTGATAGGGTTTAAAACATTAAAGTTCGAAACCGAATCATCGGGTACTTGTTTCGGTGGGGTAATAGAGAATGAAAATGGGGATGAAAGAAATTCAAACTCATGAGATGAATCATCATCGCATGAAGTTGGAATTTCAAAGGAAATAATATCATTTTCAATGAAATGTTCTTCTTTGGGAGCCAAAGAAGAAATCATTTCATTGCAAATAGATATTACGTCATTTTCATCCTCACTTTCAATATCTATTACGACATGGGCAAAGTCTAGAATGGCTTGTTCCAAAGTAGGTACAAGTACCTCATTTGGTTCAAAACATTCCTCGACTTCAAAAGTCTCGGAAGAAAAATCGTCGTCGGACTCAAATAATAAATCCAACTCATGTTCCCACGAACGATTTTCTTCCCGATAGCGATTTTCAATTTTCTCATTTTCATACATACGCAAGCCCTCACCGAATGTCATAGGTCGAGGTGCGGATGCATTAGAATGGGAACTTTGAAAATTACCATCGGACTTAAACGAAAACTCATTATTATAGGAATTTTGAAAACTATTGCAATTCGTTTCAAAATTCCTATTATAAGGAGGTAAAGGCCCAAAATCATTATCATCATCATCAAAATTCCAATAACCTAAGTTTTGACTTTCGTTATACTCGCCCAAAGTCATATTTGAATTTGTTATACTTTGGGATTCTAAGTATTCACCGAAAGTCATAGGCTTGCGAGAATTTTGAGAATTATGACAAGGATTACCGAAAGAATTGGAATAAGACATGCTTACCCCAAAAATGGCTCGAAGTGGCAGATTCCACAAAGTAAGTGCACGCGGGAAAAATTCAAGCGTTTCTAAGTGCTCAAATGTGGAAGTCCTGCAAAAAGTTAGCAAATAATACAAATAGAAAGAAAATACTATGAAATACTAAATCAAATAAAGTCTAAAACAAACTAGTCCCCGGCAACGACGCCATTTTGATCGAGTGCGAAAAGTAGCGCGTGTAAAGACGCTAGTCGTTGTTTTTGTTTTGCCAACTCAATACAAAAACCTAAGTTACAACTACACTTGCGGGGCAAGTAGAGCGGTAAGTCGGGTATCGAGAATCCACAGGCACAAGTTGTTAGAATTTATAAGGTTTAATATTCCGAAATAAAAGTGTAAAAGATGATTACAAACTAAAAGAAAAGATGCATAAAGGAAAAGATTATTCTAGGCAATGGTATGGAAACTAGATTATGAAAGCGAGTAAAACTATAGGTTGCGTCGAATATCCCTCACCCGAGTTAAATAGTATAAAATGGTTACATGGGTCGACGAGTTATTACACGTGCATCTCGTTTCGACAGTTAATTAAATCAAGGGTTGTCACGCCCTAAATCATCATAAAAGCCTAATAAGATTTTGGCGTCAACAAATATCCCGGAAATTACGCGCGAAAGGTCGTAAGCACGGGACATACATGATATGCCCCGTCAAATCTCCTAGGCGTAATAACTAGGACAACGCACTCGAAATAGACCCGTAAACTCCATCACCAAAGCAAAGCAACGCGTCAACTCGAGTGAGTTCAATTCAAACACAACCTAATTTAAATTACCTAGAAAGCATGTTAAAAACGCGATAAATGGAAAGCGGTAAATAAACGCGGTAAATCTACACTACAAAGCAAGTAAATCAAAGCGTGTAAATAAAGCAAGAAAACCTAAATTACAAAGCTTGTAAATTAACTAGAAAGCAAGAAATGAAGAAATACAACTATATTCAAATGGTAGGGGAGATGAATAGTCAACTTACAATCCAAATGGGGTGTCAAACCAAAGAGAAATGAAGAAGAACCAAGCAAAAACCCCAAACCCTAAGCTAAACTAACCTAAAATCGTGTATATCTACTCTATATCTGATTATTACAACCAAAAAACCTTTATATAGTAAGTGGGAAAAGATAAGGGAAAAAGGAAAGAAAGAGGAAAGTGCCCAAAATATCTGGCATTACCGGTCGACCGGTCGCAGGGGCGCGGTCGATCGGTCCCTTAAGCCAAAGCATACTGTCTCCTTCCCACGACAAAAGTTCAAACCGCGGTCGACCGGTACTCTGTTTTCAGGCTGCATTTGGTCCATGATGAGGGGGAAAAGGTCCATTACGGAAACGAGCCTAGCTTCTTCGTCCGAACTCCAAACGACGCACCGTTTGCGGCCACGCGATGCTAACTCAATGAACTACGCATCCGTGGAATTTTCAAGAGCCGAATAAGAAATGTGAATTGACTAAAAAGCCCTTGAAGTAGCGTCCAGCGACTAAACTTCTCCGAAATGCAACGGATCCTCACTTTTAGCGTTCCAATACCTACAAAATCACAAATAACCCCTGCAAAACATGTATCTATCCAACTCCAAGGTTGTCTGGTTAATGAGCATAAATATAGGCATTTAGGACCGTAAAAGCGCTAGAATGCATAAGGATAACGGGCGGAAATATACAATATTCGATACGAATCAGCAGCCCAACTGGAATTGTATGAGTCCTCCTTGGCAGTGACAGCCTCAGACTCTTTCTTCTTCAGCTCTGCAGACAGCATCCTGTTGTCCTTAACAACCGCTAGCTTGCTCGAGCAAACCAGGTCATAGGCCTACTGTAGCTCCTTCAAGTCCTTGACTGTTGCACCCTTCTCCTTGTTGGTAGTAGCAAGAGCCAGATCGAATGAAATCCGAGCAGTGTCAACAGCTTTAAAGCTAGCCTCGAGCTCTTTAACCTTCAGCTTTAGGGCAGCATTTTCCTCCTCCAGCTCGCTATTTCTCTTCACCAGCTTATCGCGTGATTGATAGAGCACTGCGAAGTCAGTAACGAACTGCAGAAAAAGAAGGCATCAGAAGAGGAAAATGAGGGAATTCAGAACAACATAGGAGAAAAGGGAAAAACCTTACCAGAGCAAGCCTTTGACTAGCCTGAAGGGCCAACTGCTCTGACCCTACCTCCCTTTGGCGATCAGCCGGGAGAACATCTCTCTCGAGCAGAGCTGGGGCTAACTGGGGAGAAATTGATACAAAACCCCCTCGGGCAGCGCAGACACCGGGACTAAGGCCTGCCCAGCCTTCGTCCTCGCTTCTGCCCTCCTTCTCTCCTCCTCCTCCTTCTCACTCTCCTTCTTCTTCCTCTCCTCCACCCTCCTCTTCTCTTCCATTTTCTTCCTCTCTTCTTCCTTTTTTCTCTCTCTCTCTCTCACCTGCTCATCTTCCTTCCTTCTCCTCTCCTGCTCCTGAGCGGAGGACCGGGAACCAGTAGCCACGGCCCCAGAAGTAGCTTTTTGCTTCTTTGACCTCTGTGTAAGGAGTACGTGGTCCTCCTCATCATCATCTCTAATCAAGTTCTTCCTTGGAGTAACCATCTCTTCACTTGAACTGCTAGAAGTGCTCGACGATCTCCGAGCTTTAGAAACCTCCTCACGGTAAGAGGAACTGCTACTATCAAAGCACCCTCCACCCAAATTAGTCACGGCTCCTGCAAAGTCAATTTCAGAGTTGCTCTCCTCCTCGTCCAACTGGATAGGCTCTGCAGCAGTCTATTCGAAGGAGTCAAACTCTGGTATACTATCCACAGGCCTTGCTATGAAGCTGGAGCCAACGTTCTTGTACTCAAGCAGAAAGGCAGCAGACCTACGATGCTCGCCGTCACCCAGAGGCTCCCTGATATTCCAAGCCTTAACCAATTCGAAGATATGAACCTCGCTGAGAGCAGGCTCCAAATTCTTTGACCTCGTTATGGAAGAAGAAGCAAAAGAGGAGTTAGAAAGGTCACAAATCAGCAAAAATCAAAATAACAGTACAATGTCTACTTATGTATTCCTCCCCATAGAAGGGAACAGAGAACCTCTCAGACCTCGACCCTTCAAATTAGGGAGAAAACTGCCAATTTCTAACAAGGAAACCTCCTTGCCAGTAGTCCTTATGGGAATCAGGTAGATTTACTACCAATACCCTGTCAGGGCTCCTGGCTTTGAGGTAAAGGACACCAGAACTAGTTCGAGAAAAGGAGTAACAGAAACAGACCTCGGCGAGCCCTAACCTAGTTCCATACAATTTATTTATCCTATGGACGAGGCGTAAGAAAGTACAAGGAAAGTAAAAGTGATGAAGTACAAGGAAAGGGCACAGGAAACTTACAAAATAGAAGATCGGTTCAAGTGATGAAGAAGCACGAGCACAGACAACTAAGAAACAATGGGAATGGAAATTGAGAGAAGAATGTACGAGGCGCTAGAGCTCTCAGAAGATACAAGAATACTGGAAAGACTAAAGCGACGGGAGAAAAGTGGCTATTCAAACAAGCCTTCAAATTCTAATCATAGTGCATAGTAAGCAAAGCGGGTGCCACCAAAATCAACTCCATAGCTTTCGAGGAATCGCAAAATAGCCATTATGGCTAATCATTTAAATCTGTTGAGCCCATAAACATGGCCCAACAAATTTAGGGGCAATTGTGGGTACCCAAAATTAGAACTATAATCTTGGACGAGTAGCCCAGTCCTGGCGGCCCAAAGACCAGGCCCCTCTTCTCTTATATTGATCCGGTCTCCCTCCACGTCCCCATGAAGGAAAGTTATAGGGGAGATGGAAAACATGGAGGAACCCATCACCTCCAATTACCCACATGTGCATATATCTATTAAACCCTAGGTCCGGGGAAAAAGGACAAGTTATATTCTCTGTAATTACTCTCTGGAGTATATAGAAATAATATCGACTGTACCACCGTGGACGTAGGCACATCTTTTCTGAACCACGTACATCCTTTGTTGTGTGATTGTCATTTTATATTCCTTGTTATCACTTAGTGAAAGCTTTCTTCTTATTTATTTGTGTTGCATAATAATTGTCACCACAATAACCATTTTCCTGCCAAATTATAAAATGAGCATATAATTTTATATTATTTACTTTTGAACCAAAGAAATATATTTGTTGGTCAATTGCAAATATGTTCATATAGGTAGAGCCCTTAATGTCGAATAAAGAGACTTAGATTCGATACCTAATGCCTTAGTTATTAAACTTAGATCAGTCTACAAATATATTTGCTCTCACCAATGGTGTTTTTCTAATGCTATGCAGATCATAAAAATCAAGTGTTTATAGAGCAGTTACTGTCCTATTATACAACTACTGTCCTATATGCAACTACTGTTCTATAGAGCAGTTACCATTGGGGTTGTGAGTGGACTTCTATAGAGAAGTTACTGTCCTATTAAGTGTCTTATGTGTACACTTGTTATCAGTAAGTTATGTTGTTAGTTAGTTGTGAGGTGTTGCAACCCCAACAAACGACCCTAGTGGCACCCCAGTCAGACACATCACATCGCAACTTAAGGGTTCATGTTTCTTTATTTCAGACCCCTATATGCCAACAAACCCAATATATCGAGCAAATTAATGATCTACGAGAAAATATTGATCTTTCATACAATGACTCGACTTTCCCGCAGGTATATCATATGTTAGCAATGCACTTTTTTTTATCACACTGGTTTGATATTATATTTCACATAATAATAGTCTATCGAATATTTGTTTAGGTACAGAGAGTACCCCGACTTATGCGAAAAATGTTAGAAAAGCTTCCAGGCCTTGGATTGAATGTAATAATAAGAAAAAGAAGATACTAGAATGGAATGAGCCTTGTCAGTCAGTTTGTAGGCTTGAATACAAATTGATGTCGCAATTAGGCTACTATGCTAGGAGTGGAAATTTGTTTCCGTTGACAATGTTATATTGGACCGAGGCGAAAGATGACGGTCTTGAGGGTATTTGGAATGAAGTGAAGGTATTTCATTAATTCAATATGATTTATTTTTTTCGTTATATATGATTTGGTTAAATTTCTAACCAATTTATTAATTCAATATTTATTTGTTTCGTTGTAAATTTTAAGGAAAACACAAATGCACCAGAAGGTTTTAAACCAATTTGCTTTGCTAGGATGGGAGCTTCTTGGAGGCAATGAAAGTACCGATTGAAGATAGATCACTATGCAAAGTTTCAAACCGATGAAGAGCGGTTGAAAAATACGCCCCCTCGAGTCGACAAACTTCAATGGCATACTATAATGAAGTATTGGGGTCTAAAGAAGATAATTGTATGACAACTCATTAAGTTTAAGATGAGTCTATTTACATCTACTTCATTAGTAATATCAAATTTATTAATTTCTCTAACTTTTTTTATTGGATATAGCAAAGAAAAACTCGAAGAACCGTGAAGGTGAATGTGTGTACTCAAGGACTGGGCGAAAGCCACATGCAAAAATTACCAAGGAGGTTAGAATTCTGGTAGTATAAACCCTTATAATTTTTAGTTTAATAAATATTAATATAAACATTATTTTTCTTAGAGGGTAGAGGCAGGAGAGCCCGTTGATGAAATCAGCATGTGGCAAGCCACTCAGGCTCCGAATAATAAACCTTTAAATGTTGAAGATGGGTCATCAGATAGAGCGGTATGTATATATGCTAACAAAATCCATTAATTAATTTCAAATATATGTTTAAATTAAATTCATTAGTTTTTAAATATATGTTTAATTGGAAGACAATGCTCGAGAAGAGAAGCGAAATGATCCGGAAGCGAGGAATGAGATTTTTAAGGATGTGGTAGGACAAGGAGGCCATGGTTATACTTTACTAAAGAGAGTAGGCATTAGTCCAACATCTACACGAACAAGTTCCTCTCTTGCATTATTGGAGGATATTAATCAACTTAAGAAAGACGCTAAAGATCGAGACGGTAGAGCTGGACAAGTCGCTGAAGATTGATAGGCTAGACATCGGCACGAGATCGAAGAATTAGAATTTTGCCACCAACAAGCACTTTTACAGATGAAAAATGACATGAGAAGTGAAATGCAGAGTTTGTTTCAGAGTATTATCCCTAATCGTGCTTCAATTACCTCACGGCCCATACCAACTAGGTAATAACACATCTTTATTTTATTTTTATATATGTATGTGATGAAGTGTTAGGTAGGGTATATGTTGTGGCTATTTGGCTCTTAGTTGTTTACAATGTTGTGGATGTATGTATAGTTTTTTTTAGTTAATTTATATGTTTAAACATGTTGGTTTTCATAAATAAACAAAGGAGACTCTGTCGAATTTTTAAAAAAAATATTAAGTGTTTAAAAGTAAATAAAAGAAAAATATACAAATTTATAAGTTTTTAAAGATTGTCATCAATAGGAATTATTAAAAAGGATTACTTCTTTGTTTATGGTAACTTACACTGATTTAATTTTGTTGCAAATTGAAATCTTTTGTGGACAAGGCAAGATACGTTTTGATGGAGATCGTTTGCTTCAAGATTGTGAGTATGTATTCTAATGAGACAAGTTAAATTTTGTAGAAATATTTACTTTGGTGGAGTATTAGGTAGGAAATATATGTTAGTGGCTATTTCGATCTTAGTTGTTTACAGTGTTGTGGATGTTTCTATAGTTATTTTTGAGTTAATTTATATGTTTGAATAGGTTGGTTTTCATGAATAAACAAAGGAGACTCTGTTAAATTTTTAAAAAAATATTAAGTGTTTAAAAGTAAATAAAACAAAGATATACAAATTTGATAAGTTTTTTAAAGATTGTCATCAATATGAATTATTAAAAAAGATTACTTCTTTGTTTATGGTAACTTACACTAAATTAATTTTATTGCGGGTAGAAATATTTTGTGGACAAGGCAAGACACGTTTTTATGGAGATCGTTTGCTTCAAGATTGCAAGTTTACTTGCATTATTTTATGCTAGGAATACATTGGTTTTTATGTATTTGTTCTAATGAGACAAGTAAAATTTTGTATAGATATTTAGTGTGATGGTCACAATGTTAAAATTGTCTATTTTATCTTTATATGAACTATAATTTAAGTTGAATGGAAGATTATGTTTTATATTTGTTGAAATGGGATGTCAAATATGTTATATATTATTTTAAAGAGTTTTTGCTTAAAAGTATATTGAGCATATTATGGAATGGATGAAATTTTAATTTTGGCGCAAAAATTATTAAAGACGGCTTCTTTGCCGTCTCAAAAGGATTCCATAAATGAGGACTTTTTGAGACGGCTAAGTTATCGTCTCAAAAAATCTTTTGGGACATTTATCGGCGCCTCTGAAAATAGCTTTAAAAGATGGTTTTTTCGCCATCTCAAAAGGGTCCTATAAGAAGTGACCTTTTGAGACGGCTTATTTACCGTCTCAAAATTTTTTTTTGAGACGGCTTCTGCCATCTCAAAAAACTTTTAAAACGGGGGTCTAATACTACGCCCATTTTTCGCCTCAAAAGGCGTCAAAATAGGTTTTGAGACGGTCATATGACTTTTTGAGATGGTTGGAGCATTGTAGTAAAAAGAAGTTTTTTTTGTAGTGGCAGAATCAGTATCAAGAAAAAAAGAAAAAAAGAAACGAAAAAAAAAAGAGAAAAGAAAGGTATAACTCAGGACAAAGGTCCTCCTCTGTCAAGCCCAACTCCTCCAGGTTCATCGCATGAGGACGATGCAACATAGGCACCATCCCTCCATCAACCCATTGAATGTTGTAGGAAGGGGTATGCAACCGCGAAAAGAGAATCTCTGAAGTCGTCGTCGTCGCGGATGTCGACGGACCACCACCACTGTGGGAAGACCCCGCTGGCCGACTCGAACCCGTATGAGGGAGAGGCAGCACAAGATATATGTTAGGATTCATCAACCAACTCGTCCTGAAGTCCATGTAATCATACGGCACAGTCGTGTTGGTATACAATAAATAGGACTATCCAATCATCGTCGCAATCCTCCCATCGTCTGGCAACATACGCTCTCACCTCATAGACATAGGGGTCTCCCAGGTGGCACCACCACCTCATCCTCAGTAATCTTTCAGACCACCATCTACTAGAGATACTAGGAGTGGACAAACTCATGCGCCAGCAAACACCTCTTCTGCACATTCACCCCAGTCAACCCCATGCCCTGAACAGCCGTCCTCCGAGGGTAAAAGCTCACTTGAAAAATCCCGACCAGATAAAAGTCAATATGGAATCAGATCACACAAAGACCAAGTCTGAAGAAGGAAAAGGTCTTACCCTATTACTGGTCAGGTCATTCAAGACCTGACGCACTACCTGTAGAGAAAGACACTTCGTCGACTGCCGATTGGCCTTCCGCCACCGATACAATAGACAAAAGTCCCCAACAGTCTCGTCCTTCAAAGCAATCACCTAGGTATTACACCCAATCAACTCATAGAACCACGCCTGACAAAGACAAGAATCCGCAACATAAAAGAGACGCACAAGGAAAATGAGAATGCATGAAAGGAAAATGCGCAAACTAAACAGTACCTCAAGAAGATATGTGGCTCCAGTACAAGTTTGTCGGCAGCACCGACTAAATGCATCGAAAAAAAAAATATAAGGTCGCCAAATTCAGGCTCCCTCAATCATAGAGAGGAATGTTTGAAAACATCCTCATGTATGGTAAAAATCACAAGTGGAAAACGTCGTCGCTCAACGCCACCAGAAACCACCCAACACCACCAAAAAAAAAAACATGCCATATGCCTCACCTGCAGATCGTCCTCCACATCAATCACCCTACTCAGAAAAACCTCCCTCATTTGAGACAAATAGATAGAGTCCGCAGATACTATCCTCCCCACATCACCTAGCGCCGCCAGCACCTCCTCCGGCCTCACCCGCAAAGAACGATCCACCTCTATCTACTCTCCATCACAATTCAGCCCCAGTAGCTACTGGAAATCTATGGGAGTCACAGTCATCTCCCCAAAGCCAAAATGGATGGTGTAGGTAGTGTCCCACCACCTCTCCCCCAAAGCACATAAGACCACTTTCAAACGAGGCATCTCATCCAGGATAGATGCCAGCCTCCCAAAGCCTGTTGACGATACTACCCAACGCACCATAGGTGGAAGGTGCTCCCAGACATCCTTAAGCCCCGTCGTCCCGCGGGCACGCATAGTCGACAAAAACACATCAGACTGTCAAAGAAAAACCTTGTCAAAATCCAAGAAAAAATGAAATCACCAAAAGAGAATGCCAAAAGTCATTTTTCACTTACATAACCACCAAGGTTCACCACCCTAGAAGAACGATGACGCGACAGCTCCCACAGTAAAGTCCACTCATCCTCACCCAGATCAAACGCATCAAAAGAGTTCTCACTCCTCAACACAAGAGGTGCCCTGTCCCTCCACTCCACATTCGCACAGTCATCAACAGCTAACCACTCCCTATGTGCCGTAGTGCTCACATAAGCAACCAATTTTTAGGTTTCGAAACGTTAATACGATTCACATAAAAAAAATCGCAGAGAGAGAAAAGGCAAAAAGCTGTGAAAAATGAGGGAAACCCGCCCCCTTTATATAGGATGTCAAGGGTCATGCCGATCGGTACTGCACCCCCACCTACCGATTGACACTGACCTTCCACCTTCTCGAGGCAGTCCAAAAGTCTGTACCATTACCGAATGGCACCCTCCATACCATGCCGACCATCACCACCCTTAAATTTACGTACAAAAACTCCCCAAAAATACCAGAAAATCCTGAAAAATCCTCAAAATATTCCTAAAAATCCCGGGGAAGATTTAGAACATTTTCACTAAGATTTTTTTTCCTCACACTCCCTCAAGGGGAACCCCTACTTCCTCAGTGGAACCCTCAAAATCCAAGTGGATATCTCCCCGGAAACATCCCCAGAGGACCCCTAAAGTATCCCAAACTTCAGCTTATCTCCTATTCCCGAGTGGAATCCTCTAAAACCATTACAACAAAAGTCTCAAATTTCCCCGAGAAAAACGTCCAAAGCCTGGATCACCTAATCACTTCCCCAGTGGAATTCACAGCCTCAAATTAGCTATTCCCCTACAAAGTCTCTAGAAGACACAAAATTTTCCCCATCAATCATCTCCCTAGCTCAAATCAAAATTACGAGGTAATTTCCCCGACAGAGTTCCCCAAGAACATCACAACCTAAGCCCTCAGAATTGGATTTGACTCTAAGAATTGGTTATCTCAACCTATGCCCTTAGAATTGGCTTCGACCCACAGAAACGGTCATCACCACTTCGACCTGTAGAATCGATCATCTCAACCTAAGCCCTCAGAATTGGCTTCGACCCACAGAAACGGTCATCACAACTTCGACCCGCAGAATTGGTCATCACAATTTAAGCCCTCAGAATTAGCTTCGACCCACAGAATTGGTCATCTCAACCTAAGCCCTCAGAATTGGCTTTGACCCCCAAAATTGGTCATCTCAACCTAAGCCCTCATAATTGGCTTCGACCCACAGAAACGGTTATTACAACTTCGACCCGCAGAATTGGTCCTCACAATTTAAGCCCTCGGAATTGGCTTCAACCCACATAATTGGTCATCGCAATTCAAGCCCTCAGAATTGGCTTAAAATCTCATAATCGGTCATCCTCGTTCCTTAAAGCCCTCAGAATTAACTTAGACTCGCAGAATCGATCACCCCCAGCATTGGTTTAGGTCCTCAAAATTGACCTCAATCTTTGGTCCTCACTTCCTTTAGACCATCCCTAGTATACCCCTTAAGGTCCTTAGAATCGGTATCGACCCTCTGAATCGGTCATCCTCATCCTTAGGTCCTCAGAATCGTCCTCAACCCTCTGATTTGGTCATCCTCGTTCCTTAGGTCCTCAGAATCGGTCTCGACCCTCTAAATTGATCATCCTCATTTCCTTAGGTACGCATAATCGACCTCTTTCAAAGGCATCATGCGGTGTCTATTCGAAGGCTATCGTTTGTTCCAAACTCACCCATTGAGGGGATCTATAGATACCCCATTCTAGCACCCCCCCTGCATCACTACGAACCTAGGTCATACCTTGAGTACTGACCTAGAGGCCATCGGGCACTCTCAGACTCTATTTGACCAAAAGTCAAACTCTTCAGCTCGATTGACACTGAATGAATCTTCAAAGGGCACTGAAACCTCTTTCCAATGGTCCACTCTATGCGCGATTCTCACTTACGGTGTGAACGAAGGACCTATTTTCCCTCAAAACTTGATCCTGAGGCCATCGGATGCTCTCGGGCTCCATTTGACCAAATTCAACTCTTCAGTTCGAATGGGAGTAAATGAATCCTCTAAGGGCAGTTAAACCCCTTTCCAACGGTCCACTTTGGGACCAATTCTGACTTACGCTACGGACGAATGATTTGTTTTACTCCGAAAGGTCACTGATCGCTTTCGGGCCCCGATTGACCAAAGTCAGCCCTCCAAACCGAGTGAAACTCTTTGTAATGTCAAAGTACATCTCCTAAAATTTCCAATGGTTCGCCCCGACCATAATTCTAACTTACTGTTTGGACGAACGACCATTTGTCATCCGACGATCCCACCTCCAAATGACCGACGAGCGCTTCAGAGCCATATTTGGCCCAAAGTCAACTCTCGAACCCGGGAGCAGTCCAAAGGACATTCAAATGCCTCTAAAGTACCTTTACATCGGTATGACCCATGCATGATTTGGATCAACAGATTGCATTTTACGACCATTTTTCCAAAGGAATCTGAACGAGACTACCAAACGGCAGGTTCAAAATCCTGCCTATTGATAGTGTGCCTAAAGACACCTGCTGATTGGAAGGACTAGACCTATGTCAATTGGTAATGCCCTGAGCCTATAAAAAGGAGGGCCTGACCTCATTACCAAGCACCCCAAAAAATTTGAGATCCATCACTCTTAGCGAACTCAGAAAACCTCTCTAGAAGTCAGCGTGATTTATACATCCAAATACCTTTCCAACCCTCACTCTTCATCATCATTTTCACCAAACTTGGTGAATTAACTATCCATCATCATCATCCAAGTGAAAGGTTTTCTCTCCAACATTCAAGATCAAGCTCAAGATCTTCAAGAAGGTCCAACTTTCTCAACTCTCTCTTTAAATTCTCTTAAATTCGCATTAACTTGTTTTATTACTTAGCATTTTTACTCTCCCCGTCTCACATATCCTAAATTACTTTTTATTTAGTATTATTGCACATTTCTTATTTTTCATATAAAAACCCCCCCAAAAAATAGGATTTTCTTATAAATTTCAAACGGGGATTCTCTCACCTTTCTCACAGTTTTCTCACACTAAAACACCTTTTTAGACACACACAAGATAAATCACTGGTTGGATTTATGGGATAAACCCCACCCCTAATTTGCATACGATCTACATGGACTTTGATGCCTCTAAAGGCTACGTAGGCGTCTCAGGGTCAAACCCAAGACTCGAGTCGTATTTTTTAAATTTTCTAATTTTCTATTTTCCTAATTATTTAACTTAATTATCTTAGATTCTCATCTCTACATATTTACATATACATATATTTGTTCTTAGTAGCGTATCATTCCATACATGTTGTCATTTCATTATAACGATCAACGCAAGGATAATCGCGTAAATCCTATTTTATAATATTACTTTTAGAAACATTCCTACGGATGACTCGCTTTATCTCTTCCATGATACGAGTCTATGATCCCTATATCCATTATATATACACATGCATGCATATCATGGACAAATAAAGGAAATAACAACAAATCCATGAGATACCGCAAGGGCTGAAAAGGTGCCTAACACCTTCCCATTCCATAACTTAGCCTCTGAACCCTCCTCGAATCATTTTTGGTTTCGTATGTATCATTATGTCTTTGATGCTTTCCTTCGGGATGGATCCACCTTCTTTTGTTTGTTTTGAGTAAAATAGATCGGCTACTCCACCTCTTTACATCTTTACCCCACATATCACCGATGACGATCGAAGTGCTCCCAAGAGAGAAGCGCGGGATCGAGATCCTCTGTCTCTCTCTCTCCATGAGGATCAGGGATGTCCACACTATCTCTCAAAACTAATTCAAACATTTATCACCAAGTAGGAGATTGTGAGTTGTAACACCCGTGCTCGAGATTTGCACCTCATTCCCTGTAATTTATATGCCGTTATACTATAAACTGAAAATAATGGATGGATGTTGACTTTAAACTAATACTTGTGGACTTTATGCAATTTGAAATGGGGATTTAATGGCTTAAAGTTAGTACACGAAATTTGGGAAGATGTTCAAACATAGTGGTGATGTCGTTCGAACAACAAAGGGTTTGTTATTCGAACGAGTTTCGAATAACCTTATAATGACAAAGAACTGAACGATTTCCATCATTCTCTGGAATCTCGTTGGAAATCCCTCATTCTAATGAGGTGCGTTGTCATTCGAACGAGGGGTTGTTCCTCGTTTGTACGAGATGATGTTTTCACCCCAATTTAGACTACATTTGATCCTCGTTGGTATCTCATTCAAACTATCATTATAATAAGAGGGGACATCATTTGAATGAGGTTCAATTCGGTCGAACGACGGATGAAAATATGAAATTTTGATACATTTTAAAGTGATGTCGCGAATTGGATCGTTTGAGTTTTTGAGTTAATAGGGGGTTGGACCGTTGGTTATTGGGTTAAGTGTTTATTAGTTTAAATAGAGGTGATAGCGGAGGTAGATGCCACTTCTCATCAAATCTTTGGAGCTCTCTCTCTCTTTAAGCTACACTCTCCCATTTCCAACCCATTCCCACCATCCCCAAGCTCCCCCCCCCCCCATCCCAAGTCTTTTTCTAGCTATTCTAAGGCAAAATACACCTATTTCAAGCCTTGTTTGAGGAAGAATTTGGGTAGAAGAAGCCATTAGTGAAGCTCTCTTGAAGAAGTTGGAACTTTTTTGGAGTTTTGGAGTTTTTAGGACCTTTCAAGTCATTATCTATAGTTTCTTCTCTTCGAATTCGAGGTAGGGTTTTCCTCCAAATGTTTTCAAGATTAAAATCTATTACAATGCATGCTGGAATGGTTTATTTTTGTAATATTATTTTCTAATTTGTGTTTTGAGGTTTTCTTGTAATAATTGGATTTTTTAGAAAACCAAGTGTTAATGTATTTTTGAAGAAAAAAAATGATATTTTAATCTTGAAATGCGAAGAAATAAGCAGAAAAATATGTTCCCATGCTAAAATCATGTTAAGTTGCATATTTAAGGATTTCTAGGCTTGAAATCCTCCCAAAAATATGTAAAATGTTGTTGTATGTTGAAGAAGGACTTATAAACATGAGAAATGAAATTTAAAATGGGTTTCTTGATGAAATAAGAAAGTTGGAAATATTAGCCCTAAATATTTTGTAAGATCATGGTAAAATGAAGAAGAAAGTTCATTTAATGCAACATATGTCTATAAGTAGAATTTTTGGTAAAAATGGTATTTATGACATTAAAAATATTTCTTGAATAGAAATATCAAGAAATGGGATTTTCTTGAAGAAAATGGATGACATGTGACTTTTGGTCATAAATATATAAAATATGGTTTTCGAACAAAAGATGACGGTTTGTGATGCCATAGTGAGAAAAATTCTTTTTTCACAAGATTTCGGTAAACAAATGTCAAAAGGGGTAATTTTGGTAAATTTAGAGGGTCCTGGTGGTTGGACTTCCTCATTGACCTTATTGGTCAGTTTTATGAGAAAGTTGAGATATGGATGAAATGACATGAAAACGGTGAAAATAATGGAATAATGTGGACATTGGTCAAACGTTTAAACACATTAATATGAACTCGGATGATACTGAAAAATAATTAAGAAGGGCAAGGGTCCTAGGGTGAAAGATCCAAAAACATTTGCCAGAGTATGTGGTACATAATCACCAGTGTGGAGCCCATTAAAGTATGCGAATATTTGGAGGATTCAGAGAAAACATAATGGAGATGAAATGAATATGGTGGTGGTTAAGGAATGTAAATATGGAAATCTAATATAAAAGGTATAAATATGGAGAGTAAGGAATAATAAGATTAAATAGTCTCTAGACCTGGTAAACGGTGGCCTGAAATGGTTAAGCATGAGTATGAGCACATTAGTCGGGTGCATTGCATAATAGTTGCATTAATACAGGCTAAGTTGACAAACATTATCTTAATTGTTAAAATACATGTTATATGTATAGTATTTTAATCGATAATGTATAGCTTAGTATTTTCCCACCCTTCTAACCGTTCGCTCATCCCGACTTTTTATATTAAAACCCCCACCCCCAGGTACATCGAGTAGGGATGTTGGCAAGGATTTCAGTAAGGCCCCCGAGGGAAACAGTCGTCGTTAGAAGCTTTGCAACTATATTTAAAACTTGTATTTTTGAAACATTGGATTAGCGATATTTTAAACCAATTTTATTCGGGCCTTGGACCAAGTGTTGTAATAATACAGGGACAATTATGATTTATTTCATATTCATTTAGCATTGTTGGACTTAACGAATTTTTCTAATCAACCTATTTATATAAAGTGATCACTTATTTATCAAATTAAACGGTAATTTGATCCTAAAAAATGGTGCAATTAAAGGAATTTTCTTAGGTAATAAAAATGGACTTTCCCCCTCCCCTTTTAACTCCTTGATTCGGTGTGAGTTGGGCCGATGGTGATCGAAATTACAAATGGTATCAGAGCATTAGGATCCTCGTGGGTGATAAAGTGTTTATGTTTTCATAGTACTCTTCCTTTATACATTCCCGTTGTAATTACCACTTTAGTTCCTATTTTAAATTATTCTCTTCCACTATCACTTTCGTTTTGTATTGTTGTATATTAAACATCTCTTCCTTGTATATATGACTACACGTCGTACTGGTGCTAGCAGAGATGGAAATGGAGAGCTTCGATGCACAGGATAGGTCATGTGTCAGCTTGTTGACTCCCTATCTCAGCAGTAGAGAGCTATTCATAGTGGGACGATTGAGAGAACCACCTCAGCCTCTATGCTTAAGGAGTTCAGAAGGCTTAACCCACCGACCTTCCCTCGATGCGGATGAGGACTAGCTAGAAGAGGTCATTAGGTTCATAAACATTCTTGATGTGATAGCTGGGCACAATGTCAAGATGGAGACCTTCCATCTCACAAAGGAGGCACAATGCTGGTGGAGCGCCTAATCTGCGAGTATGGTAGAGACCATAGAATGTGACTTCTTTAGGGTCGCCTTTATAAACCAGTAGTTTCCCCAGATGTTTAAAGATTCTCAGAAGGACTAGTTCCTTCAACCGATTTAGGGGAAGATGTTGGTGAATGAGTACCAGGTCATTATTGTGTGCTTGTTCAAGTACCTAGATGCAGTGCGGAAGGATGAGGCCAAAATGACTAGGATGTTTGTCGAGGGACTTAACCTCAATATTCGGTGGATCATGGTTAATTTGGTTGTGCCAAACTTTAAGACAGTGATAAACAAGAAAATCAGGTTAAAGCTAGAGGCAAAGTATGACAAGGCAATCAGGGAGAATAAGAGGGAACCTAGTGGGTTCCAAGGTAGTGGTCCAAAGAAATCCAGTAGTGGGACTCGAGGCTTCTTTATAAAGCCGAAGTCCACCATGAGGGTTGGATCATCATCCACCCAGTGTACTAATGACTAGAGTCCCCCTACTAATAGGACTTGATTTATATGTGGGTCCCCGGGTCACTTCAAAAGGGATTACCCACATATAGCTTTAGGTAATCAGCAAGGCAGTCAACAGACTATCAATTACGTATTGGGTAAAAGTTTTAAGTACAAGAGCCCCATCTAGTAGCAACAACAGTTTTTCTCATAGTATCATCAGTTAGCGAGGAATAGCTTGGATGATGCACGTCCTAGTTAGGACCGAAGAATTTGCGGGCTAACTCAGGTGATCGGCGTCTAGAGCAACATGTTTAACCTTTGATGTGCCTTTGCCCTGTCACAGTTTGTAACACCTTCTGGTGATACATATATGATGGAAGGTATGATTCTACTCTTTAGCACTTAGGTAAATACATTGTTTGATTGAGGCGCATCACATTCCTTCATCTCGAGTTCTTTATATTTCGTATTAGAAGTAAATATGTTTTAACCCTATCTTCATAGGACTTAGGGTCTGTGAAGGTATAGTTCTTGATAGGATCTATCATAGTTGCATGGTTATGGTTGTTGAGTATGTTCTGGGGTACAATTTGATTTGCATGGACATGGATGAGTTCAAGGTGATCCTCAATATGGATTGGCTATCGTGTTTTGACACTACCATCGAATGCCATCGACATAGGTTTTCAATATACCTTCCATAAAAATCTCACCATCATTTTAGTAGTAAGTAGGGCATTAACTATCCCCGCAAGTTTTCCACTGTGCATAAAATGGTACTTCAGTTGGCTGAGCAGTATGGTGGCTGAGGATGATCCGAATGATATGTTACTAGACTAGCCAGTAGTGCAACAGTTTCTCGATGTGTTTCTTGGTGATCTCCCTAGGTTACTCCCATACTGATAGGTGGGATTTGACATAGAGGTGCATTAGGGCGTCTCCCCTACCACCTCAGAGGATGGCTCCAGTAGAATTGAAGAAGTTAAGGGTTAAGTTGCAGGAATTGACAAGCGAGGTATTCATTTTCCCTTCTATGTCCCCTTAGGAGATCCAGTCCTCTTTTCTAAGAAGAAGGACAACTCCTTGATGTTTTTCACCGATTATAGGTAGTTAAACTGGGTAATAGTGAAGAATAGGTACCCTATGCCCTGTATCGATGATTTGTTCAACCAGTTGCGTGGGACGGGTAGGTCCTCGAACATTGACCTCGATTCTGGGTACCATTAGTTGCATATTATATAGGAGGACATTCCTAAGACATAGTTTCGAACCCGATATGGGCACTATGAGTTTCTAATAATGCCCTTCGATTTGATGAATTCCTTAGTGATGTTCATGGATTTGATGAACTGTATTTATCACCCCTATTTAGATCGGTTTATAGTACTCTTTGTGGATTATATACTAGTCTACTCAACAGCGTATGTGGACTACGAGGAGAACATTCACACGATGTTTCAAGTGCTCAAGGAGAATACGTTGTATGCTAAATTCAGCAAGTGTGAATTTTGGATGGATAAGGTCAAGTTCCTTGCCCATGTGGTTTCTGAAGAGGACATTTCCATTGACCCTTCTAAGGTCAAGACTGTTCTGGACTGGGATAGGACAAAGACGATCAAGGACATGTGCAGTTTTCTGGGTTTTCCTAATTACTACCATAGGTTTGTGTAAGACTTCTCGAGATTGACATTGCCTTTGACACTTTGACTCGAAAAGATGTGAACTTTGAGTGAAATGAGGATTATGAGTCATCCTTTCAGTAGTTTAAGGTTAGGTTGACTTTAGTGAATATTCTTATCCTTCCAGAGCGTGTCAAGGGTTATACTGTGTTTGTGAGGCCTATGGGTCAGGACTTGGTGTAGTATTGATGTAGAATGGTCAGGTGATTGTTTATGCATCCCATTAATTAATGGTGCATGAGAAGAACTACACCACCCATGACTTGGAGTTAGCCATTGTGGTGTTCGCACTCAAGAGATGGAGGTACTACCTATAATGCGAACGGTTTGAGGTGTTTATTTTATCACACGAGCCTCCAGTGTATTTTCATACAATGTGTCATAAATCTTCATCAGAGAAGATGGATGGAGTTCGTGGGGGACTACGACTTTTCCTTAGAGTAACATCTCGGCAAGGCCTATATGGTGGTTGATGATCTTAGTTAAAAGTCTAGACTTACACTTATAGAAATGAAGTGTTACCGAGAAAAGATATTCGGAGAACAACAGAAGATTGACCTGCATATCCAGTGGGGTTATGGAAGGGCGTACCTTTGGGGAGTGGTGGCTAGGCCACTTATTCAGTAAAATGTTCTAGACTCTCAGTCGTGTGATCCTGAGTTTGAACATTATCGTTATTTCATTCAGAATGACGAGGTGTTAGACACTCTTACCGTGGACAAGGATGGTGTTGTGTGGAACAAGGGTAGGTTGATTATCACGATTATTAATGAGCTTGGGGATGAAGTCATGGTAGAGTCCCATCATTCATGCTTTAGCATACATCTCGGTACTAAAAGGATGTATAAATACGTATGCATAGACTTCTAGTCTTCTGGTATGAAGAGGGATGTGTCGATGTATGTAACAAAATTCTACACATTCCAGCAGGTCAAAGTTGAGCATATGAAGATGGAATGGTTGTTGTAATAACAACCTATAGCAGATTGGAAGTGGTAGCACATCATGATGGACTTTGTCATAGCTTAACCACGATCTAAGTGCGGTCACAACGCAGTGTGGGTTGTAGTGGATCAGCTTATAAAATTTGCACACTTTTTATAGATTAAGGTCACGGACAGTGTGACTAAGTTGGTGAGGTTGAACGTTTGAGAGACAGTACATCTTTATAGTGTTCCACTCTCAATTCTATTGGATGGGGATCCCCGATTCATGTCCTAATTCTTAAAGAAGTTTCAGCAGGAATTGGGCACTAAGTTGAGCATAAGTGGAGCATTTCACCCTGAGACAGACGGGTAGTGAGAACGAACCATCCATATCTTGGAAGATATGTTGAGAGCTTAAGCGCTTGATTTTCAGGGTAGTTGGGTAGGGAATCTACATCTAGTTTTTTTTTCTTACAACAAAAACTATCATGCAAGCATTGATATGGCTCCCTACAAAGCTCTCTATAGGAAGCCATGCCGCTCTCTAGTTTGTTGGGCAAAGGCGGGTGAGAATCATCTCACCAATTCAGATATTATCAAAGACAGGACCTATAATGTTCAGATAATTCAACAAAGGCTCATCATGGCTCAGAATTGACATGAGAATTATGGTGATAATCAGCGAATACCTTTGGAGTTTGAGGTTGGTGACCATGTACGATTAAAGTTTATAGCGAGAATTGATAGCCAACGATTCAGACAAAAGAGGAACCATTCCCCTTAGTATATTGGTCCTTTTGAGATCCTATAATGGATTGGGAATGTTCCGTATCCCTAGGCTCTACCTCCACAGTTATCTAAATTTCATAATGTGTTCCACATTTCTATGTTAAAGAAATATATTTTAGATCCTTGGCATGTCATCAACTAGAATAAAATCAAGTTTAAGGAAGACGATATGTTTCTGACGCGACATGTGTCCATCTTGGACCGTAAGGACAGATTCTTGTGCAAGCAGGTCATCCAATTAGTGAAGGTTCTTTAGTAGTTCCAAGGTGTTGAAGGCACAACATGGGAGCGCGAGTCAGAGATGCGCAAGAAGCACCCAAAACTCTTTCCATAGGTTGGTTGTTCTGATTAGAGGATAAAATCTCCTCAGGAGGGGACAATGTAACACCCGTGCTTGAGATTTCCACCTCATTCCCTATAATTTGTATACCCATGGGCCGTGAAATGACTATAATGGATGGATGTTGACGTTGAACTATCCTTATAGCCTTTATGCAATTTGAAATGGGAATTTAACTGCTTAAAGTTAGTACACAAAATTTGAGCAGTCGTTCGAATAAAGTGGCGACATCGTTCGAACGAGAAAGGCATGTCATTTGAATGAGGTTTGAATGACCTTTTAATGACAAATACTTGAACGATTTCCATCATTCTCTAGAATGTCATTGGAGCACCCTTGTTAGAGCAAGGTGCATTGTCATTCGAGCGAGGAGTAGTTTTCTATTCGAACGAGCTGATGTTTTCACCCCATTTTAGCAGACATTTGACTATAGTTAGTACCTCGTTGGAACTCTCGTATCTCGTTAGAAGGAGATCCAAGTTGTTCGAACGTCCAGAAATAAATCATAAATTTCTCCACATTATAATGTGTTGTTGTAACGTGGATCATTGGATTTGCAGAGTTGTCGAGCTCCTAATGGATCAAATCAAAACATAGGTTAATAGGGGGAGACCATTGGTTAATGGGTTAGGTGTTTATGGGTTTAAATAGACATCAGAGGGGAGGGAGAGTCCATTTCTCATCAGATTTTTGGATCTCTTGCTCTCTCTCTAAACTACACTCTCCTAATTTCAACCCACTTCCACCATACCCAAGGTTCCACCTTCGATCCGAAGGTTTTTTCTTGCTATTCGAAGGCTAAATAGACCCATTTTAAGCCTAGTTTGAGGAAGAAGTTAGGTAAAATGGCCATTATTGGAGCTTTATTGAATAAGTTAGAGTTTTCTTGGAGCTTTGGAATTTTAAGTAGTTTTAAAGTCATTCCCTCTAGTTTCTCCGCTTCAACTCTGGGGTAGGGGTTTCCTACAAAAAAATTCAAGTTTAAAAGCTATTAGAATTCATGGTAGAATGGTTTATTTCTGTAATAATATTTTCTAGTATGCTTATTTGAGGTATTCTTGTAAAAATGGGATTTTTGTGAAAACTAGATTTTTGAGAAAACTAAGTGTAGATAGATTTTCGAAGAACAAATGGTATTTTAATCTTGAAATGTGAGGAAATAAGTGCAAAAATATGTTCCCATGCTAAAGTCCCGTGTAGTTGCATATTTAAGGATTTCTAGGCTTGAAATCCTCCCAAAAAAAATGTGTAAAATGTTATATTATGTTGAAGAAGGACCTATGAACATGATATATGAAATTAGAAAGTTGGGAATACTAGCCCCAAATATGTTGTAAGATCGTGGTAAAATGAAGAAGAAATGATATTTAATGCATCATATGTGTATGAGGGCAAGGTAGACATTTTGGTAAATGGTCTTTATGGCATTAAATATATTCCTTCAAAATAAATATAAAGAAGTGAGATTTTCTTGATGAAAATAGATGATTCGTGATTTTTTTTATCATAAATACATGAAATATGGTTTTCGAACAAAAGATGACTGTTTCTAATGCCATAATGAGAAAAACATGTTTTTCCCAAGATTTTGGTAAACCGATGGAAAAGGTGATATTTTTGGTAAAATTAGAAGGTCCTAATGGTTGGACTTCCTCATTGACCTTGTCGGTAGGTTTTGTGAAAAAGTGGATAAATGGATGAAATGGCATTAAAATGGGGAAAAGGATGAAATAATGTGGACATCTGTAAAATATTAAAATACATTAATATGGACTCAGATGAGACCAAAAAATAATTAATAAGGGCTCAGAGCCCTAGGGTGAAAGACCTAAAATCACTAGCCATAGCATATGGTAGCATAGCCGGTGGTGTGGACCCCGTTGAAGTATAAAGATATTTGGAGGATTTCGAGAAAAGATAATGGAAATGAAATGAATTTGTTCGTGATTAAAGAATGTAATTATGACAACCTAATACAAAGGATAAATATGGAGACTAAGGAATAATAAGATTAAATAGTCTCGAGACCTGGTAAAGGCTGGCTTGAAAGGGTTAAGCATGAGTATGAGCACATTGCTCAAGTGCATTGCGTAATAGTCGCATTAATATTGGCTAAGTTGACAAACGTTTTCTGAATTGTTAAAATACATGTTATATGTATAGTATTTTTCTAGATAACATATTTCTTAGAATTTTCCCACTATGCTGAGCATTCGCTGACCCCGACTTTTTATTTTAATATCCCCAAAACCCAGGTACATCGAGTAGAAGCGTTGGCAAGGACGCCAGCAAGGCCCCTGAGGTCAACAGTCATCGTTAGAAGCTCTGCCACTACATATAAAACTTATATTTTTGAAAATTGGATTTGGGATATTTTTAACCATTTTTATTTATGCCTTTGTCCAATTGTTGTAATAATATAGGGGAAATTATGATTTATTTCCTAATTATTTAGCATTGTTGGACTTAACGGATTTTCATAAATAAATCTTGTTATTCAACCTAATTACATAAAGTTTTCATATATTTATCAAACTAAAACTAGTAATTTGATCCTTATAAAATGATGTGATTAAAGGAATTTTCTTAAATAATAAAATTGAACTTTCCTACTCCACCTTTAACTCCATTACTCGCCACGAGTTAACCCGATGGTGACCCAAACCCGAGTCGGGGCATTACCTGGACACTCAAGCATACTCCCAAATCATCTAAACTCCTAAGATTATGATCATTCTTTATGTTTTTAGGTTTCATCTCCGAACCGTGAGTACATATATCTATTTCTATATACATACCATCTCCTACCCTACATATATATATTCTTCTTTAATCACTAAATAAATCGCATCACCCATTTTCTATGAAGGTCTGACTTTATCTCCCAAACACTTTAACTTATTACTCTTTAATGTCAATGCGTACACACGACCATAATACATCGCTCTCTTGCGCATCTATCCAATCTAAAGTCAATATCCAATGCCAGATAGTATAATTAATTAAAATGTTAACCAATCTTCTATTTTAATTAAAGCTACCTAATTTACCTTTTTCTTTACAACCTAATAAACTAAACTTCCAATTTCTTCCAACCATCTCTCACATGGATAACATTCCACATACTCGAATTAACTCGGGATATCCCTAAGATCCATATCCCCAAATCTGACCTGACCCGACTCAATGGTGGTATCAATTCACCCTTGATGACGAATCGATCCGCTCTCCAGGATGAATAGATTCACATCGGGCAGTAGGCCTAGATTCACTACAATTGAATGTCTTCATCTTCCCCAACCTCTATTAATGACTTCTAAATCATTTAAACCATAAAGCAACAAGATAATTGTTCATATTAATATGGAAATACATATATATAGGTTTATAACCATCCTAAACATAATTATTTCTATCACCCAATGATTAACCAATAAAAATCACCTATTGCCTAAAACATCAATGAGTTACAATTTTAATTATATTTTTAAAGAAATTCTTTTAAATAATGCACAGGTTTGATTCAAAAATTTAAATGGATTCAAACACGGGGATTCTAATATAATTTCCAATTGTTATTCAATTGTGATTCCAGGTTTTATCCTCAATGCATTAACTTCCAGCATGAGATTAAATACTATTAATCCTAATCAGTCTCAATCATTAACATCACATGAATTAATTCTCTTATATAATTTCTTATAAAGCATGGTTCTAAATTAAGAAACTCATTATTTAGTATTATTGCAAGAAAATTCCTGCCTGGAATCGGAAGATTAAAGAACCCCTCCTCAATCTCCTTGATTTCTCCTCTCCAAGCATTCCTAACTTCTCCTAGATGTTTATGGGTGATAGGGCTAGTTTTAGTGGATGGAATAACTTAATTGTGATAGTTTAAGTCACTTATAAACTTCTAATACCCTCACCTCCTAATGAGGCCTAAATTTAGGCCCTTAAAAGAGCCTATAGTCCTACTCGAAATAGACCAAAATCTCTCCTAGGGATATACCTACCCTGAAAATAATTTGAAGAGATAAAAACACATAACGAACACCTGTTTCACCCCAGAGTCTAGTCTAAATGACACTATCCACAGTCCATGTTAATACCTCACGACGTCAATAAAAGGGCACACCTGATTATTCTATGCGTACACATAGCCTTTAATCATTTAATTAATATTACTAAATAATTATTACGACCACACATTTTAAAAACTTTAATGTATGGAATATTTGATTATCATGTAAATTATGCAATGCTATTATTACTAAGCCACACAAGTAATAATTAGTCCCATTTATTAATGTATTCTCACTTAGTAATTAAGAAATTTAGTCCCCGAAAATACGAAGCTTTACACGAACTAGTAGGATCACAAGAGGTCCCAAAAGGATGCGTTATTTGTGTTATGATTTTATTTGTGTTATGATTTTATTAGTGATAGGATCCCACTTGATTACTAGTGATGGGAGTAGTAATAATTGTATATTTTACAGTGCATTAGCTAGTTCACTGATGTGCTAAATTTGCTGGAATGTTATATAGTGAAGTAGATGGGTTTACTTTTATTGTATATTGGGTAATATAATATTGAATTCAAGAGGTGTAGAACCAACACAAAAATAAGGTAGAGGGCTAATTTGTTTGGTGATGAACTTAACTTAAGTGGCTATCATATATCTTATAGATACTATGCGTAGATATTATGTATATGTAATATTTGGCAAATCATATTTTAATATGACATTTGAGTCACATGGGTTAAATGATAGTTGCGGGACTTGGGTACCTATGTTGTTAACTATGCTTCGTGTAGGATCAACATGTATGCCTAAGATTTCCATCGATAGAGGTAAGGTGGATTACCTTCGAAGAAAGTGTTGGAATGTTGGCGATGATGTCATGAGACTTGAATAAATTTCATATATTGTTATTTTTAATATGATATATATTTCTTACAACTTCGTATCCGACCCACAATTTTTTTAATCCCGTTTTTAGATATTCGACATCCGCGGAGGCAAGTTTGAGTAAGTAAAATCAAAAGTCAAAATAATTCAATCATCAAAGTTAAATATGTCGGGTTCTATCTTTTTTATATTTCTCTTTTTATTTTGACATTGTACATTCTAGTTAATCACTTTACGGGCCCACAATCGGTTCCAAATTTTTAATTTATTTTTTAGATTATTCATTCGAGTCTTTATACTGTGGAATTTTATTATATTTAGTTATTTTGTTATACATAGAGTCTTATCTTGTCATCTCATTTTTATTATTGTGTTATGTAATGGTTTTAATCATATAATTTATAATTTTTTATTAATCCTTATAATGATATAACTTATTTGATGCTCCCAATTCTCATAATACTAAGTTTGGATATCGTATACATGGAAAATTTTGGATGTTACACAAATATACTATGTGATATGTTTTGTAGAAATATTGATTTGAGACTTTAAAATCTAACCATCCAATTTTACCTAACTATGTATATGAAAGTTGCCTCTTAAATCATGTAGATGAGGGTTAATAGAATAGCTTTCATCTAATGGAAATATACCAAGTAAAAATTGAATTTTTCTTATTCACATTACATGAAACTATCGACAAGACATAAGCAAGTATATAATGTGTAATGATGAGATATTCTACTCAATATATATTGAGAACTTGTGACTTGCCTTCAATGATATACATTCCTACTTCTACCCACGAAGAAAATAGTGTATTAGATACAAAAAGACTCATCCAGGGAAATAGGACTAAACACATATCATAAAGTCATTCTACATACAAGAAAAATGTTGTCAAAATGGACCCCCTCAAGAGAAAATATTCATCTCTCTTCACCAAAGTCTTGTAAAAAAATTTCTAGAAGATGGTTTCATTAATTAACATCCCAACTTAATCATCAGAAAAATTCAATAAATAATGGGAGTATTTAATCATGGGGATCATATTGAATCACGCTATTAGGCTATATAGACATGGAAATATTTTTCTTTTAACTACGATTTGGCTGATTAGAATTTTTTATAAATGCTGTAACGAGTCAACTTCAAGCGCATCAAACACTAGTTCGATGATAATAGAAGTTGTACTATTTTCCATTACTTTGGTTTATTACCATTAGGATTTGAGTAAGGTTTAATGTGGAAATTATCATTGCGTAAAGAAAATGTTGTACATCAAAATAAGGTGTTGTAGTTATCTACATTTAATGTGGATATCCACATTTATCTGGGGTAAATGGATTTAACCTTGTCACATTAGAACAAGTAGTTTATGAGAGGCAACCCTTGTATTACAAATAAGGGTGACCCTCATCGTGAACACCAATTAATTAAAAATTTCATACCTCTCTCTCCCCCCCCCCAACCTATTTTCTTTTAACAATCACAAATTGTATCAGAATAAAAATTGAAGAAAAGATTGGAATGAAATACTAATACAATTAAATTAAGTAACCATACATATAGTGGAGTCTTTATATAAAAATTAAGTAAAATAAATAGTTATTTGTTAATAAAAAATTAAACAGTACATATAGTTCAAATCGAAGAAATATTGAAAAATCTTAAATATGTAAACCCCAATTTGAAAAAAATAAAATTTGTAGTGAAAGACGTGTAAGCCTCATTTCGAAACAAAAAGCTAGGATTCTTAGGAATTTAGGTAATCCACTTAGATGTTATAAAACACCTCATAAAAAGATCATTACGAACATAAATTTTAATAAATTTTCTTGTATTGAATAATTTCATTAATTCCGGTGGCAATATAGAGTGATGAAGAAGCGAACAAGATGGGGTAGACAACTCAAAAGAGCTAGAATTATTTTATATCTTTTGTTTGACCATTTAGTTTTAGGTTAAAATAGTTTGATGTTTTAATTATGGTTTCGCTATAATATTTTTGTGGTTTTTCTTAAAAGACAGGCTGATAAAACATAACTCTCATGACCAGTCACTTATAAAATGACACACAAAAACACACACAATGTGGGCCAATCGAAGGCAATCTCAACTATATATTTTTTGTGAATCAAGAAATAAACCGTTTCATTGAAAATGGACCAGAGCAGTTAATTTTTTGATTCTTTGTCTTAGTCTTGTTGGTTTTGGTTCGATCGATCCAGTGGTTTTTTTAATGATCGAGACCACATGCTAGTTTTCTATACAAACATTTAATGGTTAATTATTTAAATTACATACTAGGTTAAACTTGATTTAATAATTTTCAAACTTTATTTCTACTTAAATAGTTTTCGTATGCTTCATTCCCATCTTTATTTAAAATTTTAATTAATAAACTAATCTTACATACCATAATAATCAACTATATTCGTTTGTTATACCTAACCAATTGGAGTCATTCTATGAGTCCCAAATAAGTCCCCCAAAGCCTCCCCTAAAAGAAATTGTGCCCAGGCCAGACTCATACCACAAGGAAACACTTAATAGGTTGGTGAGATAATAAGTGGAATCTATGTCACTTTGGGGGGAGGTTTTGGTACCCATATCACGATTCAACCAATTTAATCTTAGATTTGATCATATAAGATAACATCCCCATCTACAAAACCAAGGATTTGCAAACTATTCCACCCGCAACTGGATTGATGATTTTGAGTTTAACCCAATATCAATTATAAATCTTCTATTTGAGCAAGAGGTTTCCACCTCACCATTCTACAAGATAATATACACATAACTCAATGATGCTTTTGCGATCATTCATAACATCGCCACGCAATATATTTTCCCACAGAGCGGAAGATCCACTATTTTAATGTTATGCATCCCAAAACATATCCCCACAAATACCCAAAATGCATTAAGTATTTGTGTCATATAGGAGAACCATTCTAATATATAAACACTTAATACATTTGGGGGAGTTTTGGGGGGAAAATGTAGTATTCTTATTCATCTGATCTTTTATATCACCGAACATATGATAACCTACTGTAAGCACCATCATGGAAGCTTACTATATCACATTGTGGTAACCAAGATATTATGATATTTGGGATTTGACCTCACATCCGCATATTATGGTACCTCATGTTGGAATAACTATAAAAAAATCACTTTGAGATTAATTTCTTATGGGAGCCACACGTCAAAAGTGACGGGTCAATGTACCTACGCGATCCTTGTCGAGTGGAGAATAGCGAGGTATATTCATATGATTAAAACGATTAAGGAATAAATGAAAATTTTGGATTGAAAGTAACCCATGAGAACACAAGTTATATAATGTAGCTAGTGTAGAAATTTTGTCACAACTTTGGGAAAATGTGGAAAAGTATTGAAGTTAATATACCCCAAAGTTGGGACTAGGCATTGGATGCCTTGGGGTATCCCAACTCTTTGAAGGGGTGAGGACCTACATTATGCTTGTTTGGGCTTTGGGCCAAAATCCCACACACGCTCGTGTGCGTCGCCGCTGCCGTCCGTCAGGCTGGCCCGGCCCGTGCCCGTGGTCCGTGGGTATTTCTTGAATAAATATTAACTTTTTGAGAAAAAATTAATTGGCCTTTTGTGCTTAAAATTTGGTCCTAGTTTGATTTTTTCAACCCGAATTAGTTTGAATTAATGAATTATTACGCTAATTAAAACGTGTTCATTTTATTTAATTAATTAATTAAAAAATGAGATGAAATCACAACCATTGGAAGAGTTGTGACTGTTCGGGTTTAAATCTAAACCCTTGAAGGGTTATGACTGTTCTATACAGTCACCACTTCATGGCTATAAATAAATAGCCCTTATCCCTAAACTAGATTTTTTATGCACTGGAAAAATTCCTTCTTCTACAACTTCGTCCTTTCTTCCTAAAGCTAGAGAGTTTATCAGCATTATTAGTTCGTGGAACCACCACATGCAGTGCTTTCGGTGGTGGCGGTTAAGACCGCTTTATCCCATAGTTCAAGCCGTAAGCACCATAAGTGGGGGCGAATTTTTTCTTAAGGAGAGATTTTTCAACATTCGGCTCGGTGTTAAATTCATTACAAAATTCTGACAATCACGAACTGTAAGTCTTCTTCCTTCTGTTTTCTTCTTCAACATCAGAATTTTCTCCAATTCCTTGTATTTTACAATTTATAAAGTTATTTTCTACAACATTGTATATTTTATTATAAATAAAATAACAATCTTAAGACTTATTCTTTTTATTTCTTGTGTTTAACTAATTTTGATATTTATATGGAATTATAATTACCTTTACAATCTAGAATTTTATAAAACTATAATTTTTTTGTTGTGTCAATTTTTATATACAAAACATTCTTTTTGTATAATTTGAATTTACAATTCATGAGTTGGTTCTGTTTTTTTTAAACAGAGCAATGGCTACTGAATCCTCTGAAAATGTGCAATTAGTTCCTCAAAATGATGTGCAAGTTAGTGTTCCTTCTGTCGTTTCAACTCATGTTCCTACTTATTTAAATCATGGGAAAAAACCAGAAAAGTTTAATGGTATTGATTTTAAACGTTGGCAACAAAAGATGTTGTTCTATTTCACTACCATTAATGTTGCGAGGTTTAAAAATGAAGATCCTCCCGTGTTTAATGAAAATGAAACAAGTAAGACAACTTTGCTAGTTGAATAAGCATTGAAGCATTCACATTTTATTTTCAAAAACTATATCCTTAACGAATTGGAAAATACAGTTTATAATGTATATAGTCCAATCAAAACCGCTAAATTGTTATGGCAGTCTTTGGATATAAAAAATAAAATCGAGGATGCCGGCATGAAAAAAATTTTGGTCATTAGATTTATCGAGTATAAAATGGTTGATTCAAAGACTGTCATAAGCCAAGTCCAAGAGATCCAATTAATTTTTCATGAAATACTTGCTGAAAATATGGTCATAAGTGAAACATTTCAAGTTTCTACAGTAATTGAAAAATTACCTCCTTCTTGGAAAGTTTTCAAAAATTATATGAAGTATAAAGAAATGAGACTTGAAGATTTAATTGTTCGGTTAAGGATAGAAGAAGATAAATTTAAATCTAAAAAGAAAAATAGTAACCATGCTATGTCTGTAAAAGCAAATACTGTTGAGGAAGGACACAAATTTAACAAGAAGAGGAAGTAAAAAAATGAAGGCACGAGTCAAGAAAGCGGTTCTAAGAAGTTCAAAGGAGAATGTTTTAATTGCAATAAAAAAGGTCATAGGGAAAAGGATTGTTGCAGGCCAAAAAGTAAGAGAATTTAAAAAGAAAGCACTATAAGCCAACAGGACATAAGTTGATGCATTATCTGATGATCTATCCAATGTGTCTCTCTTCGCAGTTGTATCTCAAGTAAATTTGGTAAGTAACACCAAAGATTGGTGGGTTGATATCGGTGCTACATGCCATGTATGTTCCGATAAAATTATGTTCACAACTTACCAACCAATTGAAAATGGAGAACAACTATTCATGGTAAACTCCTCCACCTCGAAGGTTGAAGGTCAAGGAAAACTCATGTTGAAAATGACTTCGAGGAGGCACCTCACACTCAGTAATGTATAGCATGTGCCCGACATTAGGATGAACCTTATCTCCGGCTCTGTACTAAGCAAGAAAGGATTTAAGATAGTCTTTGTTGGAGATAAATTTGTACTAACTAAAGATGGAATCTATGTAGGGAAAGGATATATGAGTGATGTGATGTTCAAATTGAACGTCATGACTGTTGTACCTAAAAGTAACCTTGATAATAATATGATATCTTCTACTTATATGATTGAGTCTATGAATATGTGGCATGGTAGATTAGGACATGTGAATTATAATACTTTAAGAAAATTAATTCACTTAGAATTAATTCCTAACTTTAGCATTGATACAAGTCACAAATGTGAAACGTGTGTAGAAGCTAAATTAACTAAAACTCCTTTTCATTCAATTGAAAGGCATAGTGAACCTTTAGATTTAATTCACACCGATATATGTGATTTTAAATTTGTCCAAACTACAGGTGGGAAAAAGTGTTGCATTACCTTTGTGTATCATTGCACTAGATATTGCTATGTTTACTTATTAAGATGCAAAGATGAAGCGATTGAAGCTTTTAGGTAATACAAGATGTAAGCTAAGAATTAACTTTGGGAAAAAAATTAAAGAATTAAGAACTGATAGAGGTGGTGAATACGAATCTCCTTTTACGAAAATTTATTTAGAAAATGGAATTATTCACAAAACTATTGCTCCTTACTCTCCTCAATCCAATGGGATTACGGAACGAAAAAATCAAACTTTGAAAGAAATGATGAATGCAATGTTAATAAGTTCAGGATTACCCTAAAACATGTTAGGGGAAGCATTGCTTTTAGCTAATAACATTCTCAACAAGTTGATTCATAAGAAAACGAATAAGATACCCTATGAATTGTGGAAAGGGTTCAAGCCTTCCTATAAATACTTAAAAGTGTAGGGAGGTCTCGCAAAAGTATAGTTCCTAAACGTAAAAAGGCGAAAATTGGTCCAAAAACGGTTGAATGCATATTCATTGGCTATGCACATAATAGTAGTGCATATCGGTTCCTTCTGCATAAATCTGACATTTCTGAAATTCATGAAAATACTATTATAGAATCAAGGAATGCATCTTTCTTTGAAAATATCTTTCCTTGTAAGAATGCATAAGAAACGAGTTCTAATAAAAGAATGCTTGAAGTTACAAATGGTTAACCACGAAATATTATTGAGGAATAACCTATACATAGCAACAAAGATAAGATTTCAAAATATTTCGGACTGAATTTTCTAACATGTATGTTAAAAAGTGAACCTCAAACGGTTAAAAAATCTCTATCCACTCCGGAAGCCTCAAATTGGACAAAAGCTATTAATAGTGAAATTGAATTCATTATGAAAATTCATACATAGGAACTGGTGAACTTACCACTGGGGACAAAACCGTTAGGGTGTAAATGGATATTCAAAAGGAAAATGAAAGCTGATGGAACCATTGATAAATATAAGGCTAGACTTGTAGCTAAAGGATACAAGCAAAAAGAAAGGAATCGATTATTTCAATACTTATTCACCTGTTACAAGTTTTACATCCATTAGAATGTTAATTGCAATTGCGGGAATACATGATTTAGAAATACACCAAATGGATGTTAAAATGGCATTTTTAAATGGTGAATTAGATGAAGAAATATATATGGAACAACCGGAAGGTTTTAAGTCACCTGAAAATGAAAAGTAAGTATGTAAACTTGTAAATTAACTCTATGGGCTAAAACAAGCATCTAAACAATGGCATGAAAAATTTGCCAATACAATGCAGTCAAATGGCTTCTGGATAAATGAATGTGACAAATATGTTTACGTTTAAAGCAATCAAAGGGGAGATGTCATTGTATGTTTATATGTAGACAATATTCTAATCACCGGTAGCAATAATGATGTCATTAATGCTACTAAACAAATGTTGATTAGTAAATTTGAAAGAATGATATGGTTATAACAGATGTTATACTAGGAATTAAGATTACTAGAACTTCCGAAGGACTAAGTTTGTCTCGAGCTCATTATGTTGAGAAAATTCATCAAAAATATAATAAATATGAACAAACTCCAGTAAGAACGCCTATAGTCCCAACTCTTCACCTAAAAACAAACTAAGGTGAAAGTATATCTCAATTAGAATATTCTCATATAATTAGAAGTTTAATGTATCTTTCAAATTATACTCGAACGGATATAGCATACTCGATTAGTAAACTTAGTCGATACACGAGTAATCCTGAAAAGGATCATTGGAAAGACTTGATAAGAGTTCTTCGATACTCTTTAAGGAATGGTTGCACTATGAACGATATCCAGTTGTACTTGAAGGCTATAACGATGCAAATTGGATATTGGACTCAAATGATTTGAAATCCACAAGTGGATATGTATTTACTCTTGGAGATGCAACCGTATCTTGGAAATCCTCAAAACAAATGTGTATTACAAGATCCACTATGGAATCTGAATTTATTGCTTTATACAAAGCTGGGGAGGAAGTCGAATGGCTTATAAATTTCTTCGAGGATATTACTATATGCTCAAAACCCGTGCCACTTGTCATAATACATTGTGACAGTCAATCGGCAACTGATGGGGCTAAAAATAATAACTACAATGATATGTCACGACATATACTTCGTCAACACCAAACTGTTAGATAATTGCTCTTAAATGGAATTATTTCTATTGACTATGTAAAGTCAAAGGAAAATATTGCGGATCCACTAACTAAAGGTATACCTGGAGAGCAAATTGCAAGTTCATCACATGGAATGGGCCTAAAGTTTGTGAATTTATAAAGAATCTTCTTAATGGAAACCCAACCTAAATGACTAGAGATCCCAAGAAATAGGTTCAAAGGGACAACCTAATTATGATGACTCAATTAGCACTGAAAAGTAATACCTTAATTACTTCCTCCCATTCCAAAGATGAGTCAGTGCACAAACTGCCGCGTGTATAAGGATAAACTATGTTTTTATTGATTGTTGTATCTTGAATTTATAGGTCAAGTGGGATATTAGAAGGATACTCTTTATAGAAATAACCTATCAGAGTGATAAGGGGTCGCTTCTATAAGAATGACGAAGGCTAAATTCTCTAACATACTCATGAAACCAGGAGGTGTCGAAGGCCAAAATGGGAACAACAATGCGAACTAATAAGCCTAGAAAGGCATTGTGTGAATTCTATTATCTTAGTTTACACAAAAAAGGTTGATCAATTCAAGACATCGCGCTCATTGATCGACTAGTAAACCCAATAGTATTTCACTAGAAAATATTCAAGGCCACAGGCTATCTTTCCGATGCAACGTCTTTCCTCAATACTCTCTCTATGCTTGTCTCTGTATCCGTTTGATTATTTTCAACCAAATTTCATTCATGTGGGGGATTGTTCGAATAAAGTGTATAAAAAATTCACTTTGAGGTAACTATGAGGTTAATTTTCCATGGGACCCACATGTCAAAAGTGATGGGTCAATATACCTACACGATCCTTGTAGGGAGGAGAATAGCGGGGTACATTCATATGATCAAAATGATTAAGGAATGAATGAAAAATTTGAACTCAAAGTAACCCATTGGAACACAAGTTATATAATGTAGCTAGTGTAGAAATTTTATCCCACATTGGAAAAGTGTGGAAAAGTCTTGAAGTTAATATACTAGGCATTGGATGCCTTGGGGTATCCCAACTCTTTGAAGGGTAGAGGGCCTACCTTATGCATGTTTGGGCTTTGGGCCAAAATCCCACACACGCGCGCACGCCGCCGTCGTCCGGCCCGACCAGTGCCTGTGGGTCGTGGGTCTTTCTTGAATAAATATTAACTTTTTGAAACAAAATTAATAGGGCTTTTAGGCTTAAAGTTTGGTCCTGCTTTGATTTTTTCAACCGGAATTAGTTTTAATTAATGAATTATTACGTTAATTAAAACATGGTTATTTATTTACGTAATTAATTAAAAAAACGGGGATGAAATCACAACCATTGGAAGAGTTGTGATTGTTCATGATTAAATCTAAATCTTTGAAGGGTTATGACTGTGTTGAACAGTCACCACTTCATGGCTATAAATAAACAGCTCATGTCCCTGCACCAGATTTTTATGCACGAGAAAAATTCCTTCTTCTATAACTTCGTCCTTCCTTCCTAAAGCAAGAGAGTTTATCACGATTATTATTTCGTGGAATCACCACATTGCACTGCTTTCCTATGGTGGTTGAAGACCGATTTATCCTGGGAGACAGACACACATAGTTCAAGCCGTAAGCACCATAAGCGGAGTCGAATTCAATCTTAAGGAGAGATTGTTCAACATTCGACTCAGTCTTAAAATCATTACGTGATTCTGATAATCAAGAACTGTAAGTACTTGCGGAAAGTACTTGATAATCAAGAACGGGGTACATTCTGATAATCATTTCCGTGTGAACAGCTGACGAAAAGTACTTGCGGTCGAACCGCACCCAGAACTCCTGAATAGTGAGAGTATCTCTCTCCTCCACGGTGGTAATAGACTCCCACCACTGCAGTACAGACCCCACTAGCTTAAAGGTAGCTAGTATCTGCTTCTGGACATTTGTGCACTCATACATCCTCAGGTGTCGCTGGATGTCTTTCCTCCACTGACTCGAAACTACCACATCGGAGCTACCTGCAAACTTCGGAGGGTGTGCTTTCTGGAAAGCATCACGAACACGTTCCCAAGCAGACGGGAATGCATGAGCCTGAACTGGCGCGGCTATCGGCGTCTGAGGTGGTGCCTGCTGAACTACAGCTAGTGCGGCATTTACCGCCTGGGCCACAATTGCTGCAACCTCGGCGGCATTCATCGTGCCTTGAACTGATGCGGGCTGTGGTTCTGGCGTTGCATCCCTGAGAACCCGTTGTGCACGTCGTGGAGGCATCTGAAATAAGAATAAAGTTTATAAGTTCGCAGTTATAAACTTAAAATAGCTGAAGAACGTAGCATATACAAGAGAATACAACAGTCCTAAAATATAGGGCTCTACATCAAAGAAAGCTCAGCGGAAAACATAATAAGCCGTTCAGATCCTAAAGGACACTAGAACCTGATGCTCTGATACCACCTGTGACACCCCGACTAATTAAATACCGGGTAGCTACTCCTTTATTAAATCAATACAAAATGCCAAGTTGGTTCAGTTAATAGCATCACTGTCGAAAACATTTTAATAATTACTAACCACCTAGTATTTAAAAAGTAAGTTGCCAAATTTTAAGTTAAGTCTGATTAACATGCAATAAAAGAATAATGGAAGAACAACATAATCCATTAACCATAGTGAAGTAATGAAATAACCAACAAATAAATATAAGAGTCCGGAGGAAAACTCCTCACGACAATCCAACTACTGAAAATAATAAGACAAGTCTGAATCCTGAATTAATTACATGCCCAAAGTCTGAATAACTGAAATAAATGAAATGTCTCTAAAGAAATGGACGACATGCCCTACAACTGATAAATGATGAATAGAGAGTCAATATAGAAGAAACGTCTATAAACAAAGTCCTGTAACTTCCACAAACAGCTACAGCTCGTCACCTGAATGAGGATCCTAAGCATTGTGTCCTTGTGGCTGGGCACCTAAAATGGTTTTTACAAAAATAGATTTGAAAGAAAATGGGTCAGAGCCCGAAAGTGGAAATCATTTTTAAAACAGCAAGTGTTTTAATAACATTAAAACATTAAATGCAAAATACATGTTAGGACGTGCACTCACATGAAATTCTCACCTCTCGACTACATGTGCACTCCTAACGTACCGTACCCATCTAAATAACATACATATCTAACCAAACTGTAATACATTCTATCCCTTACTACTCGATTCCCAAATTTACATTCTAGCGTTATCAATTAAATAGAGGGATTTACATACACTCGGATTCTTAATAAGTAATACAATTCACTATCAATTAAGCCGTTGTGTTTTCTCAAAACATTACCATAATTATATTCACAATATTAACACGAAAGTTCCCATTAATTAAGTGTATATTATTCACGTCATAAATATACAATACAAGAACCCCGAGACTAAGCTGCGGTGCACACATACTCTGCTATCCATCCCGGTACATCACGTACATAAGGATTATGCATTCTGAATCTCTCAGGAATCGTTCTCAGATAACAACATCACAAATAATGGAGGTGAACACAGTCACATCACATGGGTCACGCACATACCTGCGCTCCCACGATCACCAGACTTATTAATATCCCAATAAGTCCTTCTCTGACCTATGTTCATCGAGGTAACCAATCTAAATCCGGGAAACACAAGGATTAAAAGGCCCTAAGCGAACGTAAACCTCCCGTGATAGCAAGTATGGTAGGTATGTCATACACATAAAATCAATACATATACTAAGTATGCACACATCTTAGTAATCATCATAGTATATTGGTGGTACACTTCTCATTCGTACCGACATATAATGCTACACAATTTATATGTTCCCGGTTAGTATAATAAATTAGGCCGTCAATAGTTCTCGCACCGTAATAGACACTCACGTCCTATTCCATAATTTCCCTTAGGTTCAAACTACATTTCTAGGTTTTACTCCTCATTATACCTCAAATGTCCCTACTATATCAATCAATCAACAAGGGAGTGTGATCTCTACCATTAAGTAAGGTTACGGGACACGCGAAATCAAAACAGGCTAGAAAGCCTAAACTGTCAACTCGTTAGAAGTCTCGTTCGAACGAGGCTGTTCGAACGAGAGTTCGTTCAAACGAACTGGGCCTTCTAACGAGATCTCGTTCGAACGAAAGTCATCGAACGAACCTCCCTCTCGTTAGAAGTCAGACTATCAACTCGTTAGAAGCTCGTTCGAACGAGATCGTTCGAACGACCTGGGCAGGTCTTCTAACGAGTGGCTAGATTCGAGCATAGAAATTTCTTTACTCGTTTTTCAAATTTCTCTACACCTCAAAACTCATTTAAACATTAATCCAACGAATGTTCAAAGCCACCAATCATCCCTACACATATTTAGGTCATATACTAACATGATTTGTGGGGTTAATTCATTCTAACCTCATTCAGTTATCAAATCTCTTCATATTTCCCCCAATTTTAAGAACATGAACCCTAGAGTTTATAAATCATCCAAGAGCCTAATTAAATCCATTTTTGTTTCATCCAAGATATTATTAACATCAGAATAATCGCCTACATACAATTCTACATGAAATTCCTCATCAATATGTAAGATTCTAGTTCCAAATTTAATGGGTTTTTCATCTAACTCCCAAACAAATATGATTATAACAAATTCCTACGCATGGAAGAAGCATTCTCTGCAATTAATTGAAATTAAACCACTTGCCTTATTTGAATCTCTGATTTTTGATGTCGATTTGATGGAGTATTCTCTCTCTCTCTGCAGAATCCTTCTATCTCTCTCTCTACAAGCCTTCTTCTTCAAAGTGCTAAAGGTGGCTAGGGTTTGCCTTAGGAATTTGGATAATTCTAATAAGCCCCATAGTCCAATAAGTCTTAAGATGTGGTTAGTGGGTTTAGTGGGAAATTACCAAGTCAGCTTTTTAATTCCCAATTTTCGTAGGTTTTAATTCTCAAAAATTCAAAATTACCAAACTACCCTTATACGTTGCCGGCATGGCCTAAAAATGCCCCGGAACCCAAACTAAACCCCCGGCTAGTGTTTTCTGACTATTTCGACCCTTCCGAACGCGTTGGCGCACTCAAAATGACCATACGGTTAATAGAAATAAAATTCACTTTTTAATTAAAATAAATATATTCCGTACGCGACTGTCACACGCGTCTCAACAAAATTTTCAAATTACCGTATTTCAATCTCACGACAAGTTTCATAGTTCAATATTCATATATAATAAAATATACAAATTATAATCAAATACCAACTCGCATCTCGCTAGTATTTTAATCCGGATTAATTTCCAATTAATTACGCATTTAATCCAATTAATCCCATAAATAAATATCACGAAAATACGGGGTATTACATACTTCCCCCCTAATAACTGAATTTCGTCCCGAAATTCAGAACTAGAAAGTACCTGGTAAGAATAACTCTGGATAACATTCGCGCATCTCATCCTCTCGCTCCCATGTGGACTCCTCGACATTATGATGTCGCCACTGAACACGTAGTAACGGAACTATCTTTGACCGCAGTTTCCGCTCACTTCGGTCCAAAATAGCAATCGGCCCCTCCTCGTAGGAGCTATCAGGCTGGAGATCGATGTCCTCTAAAGCAATGTGTGAATGAGCCAAATCGTCTCTAAGATATTTACTTAGCGAGGAAATATGAAACACATCGTGAATCCGATGCAAATGCTCCGGTAATCCAAGCCTATACGCAACCGGTCCAATGCGCTCAATAATAGGAAATGGTCCCACATATCTCGGTGCCAACTTCCCTTTCTTCCCAAAACGCATAATCCCCTTCATAGGATACACTCTGAGCAAAACCTGGTCCCCCACTTGGAACTCCCTGAAGAACCTTTTCGCATCAGCATAGCTCTTCTGCCTGTCCTGAGGTACCCGAATGCGACTCCGAATCAATTCTATCGTTGCCGAAGTATCCTGAATCACTTCTGGCCCAAGTAGTTTGTTGTCCCCCACCTCCAACCAAGATGCTGGGGAACGACAAGATCTACCGTACAACGCCTCAAATGGAGCCATGCCAATGGTGAACTAGTAGGAGTTGTTGTAAGCAAACTCCACCAGTGGAAGATACTGCTCCCATCCACCCCGAAATCAATGATACTCATACGTAGCATGTCCTCCAACATCTGGTTTGTACGCTCGGTCTGCCCATCGGTCTGCGGGTGATACGCCGTACTCAACCGTAATTCGGTGCCCATGGCCTCCTGAAAACTTTCCCAAAACCGTGAAACAAATATCTTATCTCGGTCAGACACGATATTTAGGGGCACACCGTGAAGTCTCACTATCTCTGCAATAAAGAGCTGGGCATACTGTCCCGCAGTGTAATCTGTCCTTACGGGTAGAAAATGAGCGACTTTGGTCAACCTGTCCACAATTACCCAAATGGAGTCGTGACCTCTCTGTGACGTAGGCAACCCCGTGATAAAGTCCACGGATATGCTCTCCCACATCCACATCGGGACCTCTAACGGCTGTAGCAGTCCTGCCGGTTTCTGATGATCCACTTTTACTAGCTGAAAAGTGGCGCATTTTGAAACAAACACGGCAATATCTCTCTTCATCCCGCTCCACCAATATTGTCGTCTCATGTCTTGGTACATTTTGTCCCCACCAGGATGTACCGCGAACCGTGAGCCGTGCGACTCTGCCATCACCTCGTGCCGTAATTCCTCCCCTTACGGAACTACCAATCTCCCATTGAAGCGTAATCCCCCGTCTGAGCTAACGGTATAGGACTTGGCTCCCTCTGCTAGTAATCGAACTATCTTCTCCTGACAGAACGAGTCATTTGCCTGTGCCCTTACTACCTTCGTGACAATCTGAGGTGTAACGGTCATCACAGACATGAACGATCGGGCCACTGCATCCTGGTGTCCCAACTCCTTCCACTTGGCCTTCCACACTCCTGCCACCTCATCTACTGGCCTATGGCTCAGCGCGTCTGCTACCACGTTTACGTTCCCCGGGTGATACTGGATATATAACTGATAGTCCTTCACAAACTCAAGCCACCTTCGCTGCCGCATATTCAACTCCTTTTGCGTGAATAGGTACTGTAGGGACTTGTGGTCCGTGAACAATCGAAACTTCTCCCCCAACAGATAATGTCTCCAAATCCGTAGGGCAAATACCACTGCCGGCAACTCCAAGTCATGAGTGGGGTTATTCTTCTCGTGAGGCTTTAGCTTACGGGATGCATAAGCAATGGCCTGATTCTCCTGCTGTAATACACCTCCAAGTCCTTGCAAGGACGCATCGGTGTAAACTAGGTACTCAACTCCCGGTCTCGGCAATGCTAACACAGGTGCTGAGGTAAAATTATCCTTCAACTCATCGAATGCCAACTGACAGGCATCACTCCAGATGAATGGCACACCCTTACGAGTCAGATGTGTCAAAGGACCTGCTATCTTCGAAAATCCCCGAATGAACCTCCTGTAGTATCCTGCTAATCCCAAGAAACTACGGATCTCCGTTGGTGTCGTGGGCTGTCCCCACTCCCTCACCGCGGATACTTTCCCCGGATCAACAGATATCCCCCGGTCGGAAATAATGTGTCCCAAAAACTGGACCTCCTTCAGCCAAAACCCGCACTTCTCATATTTTGCATACAGCTCGTTCTGACGTAGCATCTGCAAAACTTGCCTCAAATGCTCGACGTGCTCCTCCTCTGTCTGGGAGTAAACCAGAATATCATCAATGAAGACAATGACAAACTGATCTAGGAAATCTCTGAACACCCTATTCATTAAGTCCATAAACACGGCTGGATCATTGGTCAAACCAAATGGCATAACCCGAAACTCGTAAGAACCATATCTTGTCAAGAACGTAGTCTTCGAGACATCATCTTCCCTGATACGCAACTAATGGTATCCCGATCGCAAATCAATCTTTGAGAAGAAAGAAGCTCCTCTCAACTGGTCGAACAAGTCATCGATTCTTGGCAACTGATACTTATTCCGTATCGTGACTTTATTCAACTCTCGGTAGTCCACACACAATCTCAGTGAACCATCTCTCTTCTTCACGAACAACACAGGGGCATCCCACGGTGAAGTACTCCTCCGTATAAACCCCTGACCTAACAACTGTTCAATCTGATCTCGTAGCTCTCGCATCTCTGTCGGATCCATACGGTACAGTGCGCGCGCTATAGGTCTCGTATCCGGCAATAAGTCTATGACAAAGTCTATCTCTCGACTGAGGGGTAGGCCTGGTATCTCCTGAAACACATCTGAGTACTCCCTGACAACTGGGATCGAATCTAAAGGAATCACAACCTCCTTAGAGGTATCCTCCTCTATGTAGTACAAATGAGGGGTCGAACCTCCCTTTGGGCGAGGCATCGCCACTACAAACATCTCTTGCCCCGGAATGGCAAAAATAATGCTCCCACCGAAGCAATCAATCATAGCTCTATAATCAGCGAGCCAATCCATACCGATAATCACATCGTGCACATGCATATCTAATACCAACATGTCTGTAGGTAATACCAAACTACCAATCTCTACCCTCACTCCCCGGCATATAAAGAAAATAAGCGACCCACTCCCCAATGGTGAGTCTACACACGTCACTATGCTCTCTGCTGTGGCTAACAACCCTAAGGATTTCGCAAAATGTGTAGCTATAAAACAATGCATTGCCCCCGTATCAAACAAAACCCGACCCATAGTACCATGGATAGGAAACATACCCTCAATCGCGGGTGGTGCCTGTGGAGCCGCTGCCTGGTGGACATTATAGACACGTCCATACTGTAACTGCCCCTGCTGCACAGGAACTGCTGGAATGGCTGGAAGAGCTAGCACCTGGGCTGGAGCTGGGAGAACAGGTCGAAAAAGTGGCATTTGTGGCTCATCTCAAGCACCCTGCTGCTGCTGCGGGGCCCTTCCCCTATCAGGACAGTCCTGGCATTTATGGCCAGTCTTGCCACAAACGAAACACTTCCTCGGGAAGTTCCCCCCTCTCTGTCCCTGCTGCCCCCGACCCTGGTGGCCATTACCGTTACTCCACTGGCCCTGCGGCCGTTCGAACCCTGATGGCCCTGCCGGAAACCTCCCTGTCCGTGCCTGAAATTTCCTAACCTGAACCTCTTGTTATCCCCCTGCTAGGAACCCTGATCACCCTGCCTCTGCCCCTGAACAGAATGTGCCCCACTGGCACCATTTCCTCCAGTCTTGCCCTGATGCCTGGACTCTTACGATCGCTTGCCCTCAGCCATGTGAAAGCGGTGATCCTGACAATGGAGCAATGCAGCGTTAACCACATCAGAATAAGTGGCCAACGATAGGTTCCCCAACAAATGCTGACGAATTCTCCAAGTCAACCCGTCTGTAAATTTCTGTATCTTCTTCTCCACCGTCAGTATCTCATCCGGAACAATGTTCAGAAGATTAGTGAATTCGGCCTCATACTCGGCCACAGTCTTACCCTCCTGCTTGAGGTTCATCAACTTCCTCCTCATTTCCGTGTGAACAGCTGACGGAAAGTACTTGCGGTCGAACCGCACCCAGAACTCCTGAATAGTGAGAGTATCTCTCTCCTCCACGGTGGTAATAGACTCCCACCACTGCAGTGCAGACCCCACTAGCTTAAAGGTAGCTAATATCTGCTTCTGTACATCTGTGCACTCATACATCCTCAGGTGTCACTGGATTTCCTTCCTCCACTGACTCGAAACTACCACATCGGAGCTACCTGCGAACTCCGGAGGGTGTGCTTTCTGGAAAGCATCACGAACACGTTCCCAAGCAGACAGGAATGCATGAGCCTGAACTGGCGCGGCTATCGGCGCCTGAGGTGGTGCCTGCTGAACTACATCTAGTGCGGCATTTACCGCCTGGGCCACCATTGCTGCAACCTCGGCGGCATTCATCGTGCCTTGAACTGGTGCGGGTTGTGGTTCTGGCGTTGCATCCCTGGGAACCCGTTGTGCACGTCGTGGAGGCATATGAAATAAGAATGAAGTTTATAAGTTCGCAGTTATAAACTTAAAATAGCTGAAGAACGTAGCATATACAAGAGAATACAACAATCCTAAAATATAGGGCTCTACATCAAAGAAAGCTCAGCGGAAAACATAATAAACCGTTCAGATCCTAAAGTACACTAGAACCAGATGCTCTGATACCACCTGTGACACCCCGACTAATTAAATACCGGGTAGCTACTCCTTTATTAAATCAATACAAAATGCCAAGTTGGTTCAGTTAATAGCATCACTGTCGAAAACATTTTAATAATTACTAACCACCTAGTATTTAAAAAGTAAGTTGCCAAATTTTAAGTTAAGTCTGATTAACATGCAATAAAAGAATAATGGAAGAACAACATAATCCATTCACCATAGTGAAGTAATGAAATAACCAACAAATAAATATAAGAGTCCGGAGGAAAACTCCTCACGACAACCCAACTACTGAAAATAATAAGACAAGTCTGAATCCTGAATTAATTACATGCCCAAAGTCTGAATAACTGAAATAAATGAAATGTCTCTAAAGAAATGGGCGACATGCCCTACAACTGATAAATGATGAATAGAGAGTCAATATAGAAGAAACGTCTATAAGCAAAGTCCTGTAACTTCCACAAACAGCTACAGCTCGTCACCTGAATGAGGATCCTAAGCATGGTGTCCTTGTGGCTGGGCACCTAAAATGGTTTTTACAAAAATAGATTTGAAAGCAAATGGGTCAGAGCCCGAAAGTGGAAATCATTTTTAAAACAGCAAGTGTTTTAATATCATTAAAACATTAAATGCAAAATACATGTTAGGACGTGCACTCACATGAAATTCTCACCTCTCGACTACATGTGCACTCCTAACGTACCGTACCCATCTAAATAACATACACATCTAACCAAACTGTAATACATTCTATCCCTTACTACTCGATTCCCAAATTTACATTCTAGCATTATCAATTAAATAGAGGGATTTACATACATTCGGATTCTCAATAAGTAATACAATTCACTATCAATTAACTCGTTATGTTTTCTCAAAACATTACCATAATTATATTCACAATATTAACACGAAAGTTCCCATTAATTAAGTGTATATTATTCACGTCATAAATATACAATACAAGCACCCCGGGACTAAGCTGCGGTGCACACATACTCTGCTATCCATCCCGGTACATCACGTACATAAGGATTATGCATTCTGAATCTCTCAGGAATCGTTCTCAGATAACAACATCACAAATAATGGAGGCGAACACAGTCACATCACATGGGTCACGCACATACCTGCGCTCCCACGATCACCAGACTTATTAATATCCCAATAAGTCATTCTCTGACCTATGTTCATCGAGGTAACCAATCTAAATTCGGGCAACACAAGGATTAGAAGGCCCTAAGCGAACGTAAACCTCTCGTGATAGCAAGTATGGTAGGTATGTCATACACATAAAATCAATACATATACTAAGTATGCACACATCTTAGTAGTCATCATAGTATATTGGTGGTACACTTCTCATTCGTACCGACATATAATGCTACACAATTTATATGTTCCCGATTAGTATAATAAATTAGGCCGTCAATAGTTCTCGCACCGTAATAGACACTCACGTCCTATTCCATAATTTCCCTTAGGTTCAAACTACACTTCTAGGTTTTACTCCTAATTATACCTCAAATGTCCCTACTATATCAATCAATCAACAAGGGAGTGTGATCTCTACCATTAAGTAAGGTTACGGGACACGCGAAATCAAAACAGGCTAAAAAGCCTAAACTGTCAACTCGTTAGAAGTCTCGTTCGAATGAGGCTGTTCGAACGAGAGTTCGTTCGAACGAACTGGGCCTTCTAACGAGATCTCGTTCGAACGAAAGTCATCGACCGAACCTCCCTCTCGTTAAAAGTCAGACTGTGAACTCGTTAGAAGCTCGTTCGAATGAGCTCGTTCGAACGACCTCGGCAGGTCTTCAACGAGTGGCCAGATTCGAGCCCAAAAATTTCTTTACTCGTTTTTCAAATTTCTCTACACCTCAAAACTCATCCAAACATTAATCAAACGAATGTTCAAAGACACCAATCATCCCTACACATATTTAGGTCATATACTAACATGATTTGTGGGGTTAATTCATTCTAACCTCATTCAATTATCAAATCTCTTCATATTTCCCCCAATTTTGAGAACATGAACCCTAGAGTTTATAAATCATCCAAGAGCCTAATTAAATCCATTTTTGTTTCATACAAGATATTATTAACATCAGAATAATCACCTACATACAATTCTACATGAAATTCCTCATCAATATGTAAGATTCCAGTTCCAAATTTAATGGGTTTTTCATCTAACTCCCAAACAAATACGATTATAACAAATTCCTACGCATGGAAGAAGCATTCTCTGAAATTAATTGAAATTAAACCACTTGCCTTATTTGAATCTCTGATTTTTGATGTCGATTTGATGGAGTATTCTCTCTCTCTCTCTGCATAATCCTTCTATTTCTCTCTCTACAAGCCTTCTTCTTCAAAGTGCTAAAGGTGGCTAGGGTTTGCCTTAGGAATTTGGAATAAATCTAATAAGCCCCGTAGTCCTATAAGTCTTAATATGTGGTTAGTGGGTTTAGTGGGAAATTACCAAGTCAGCTTTTTAATTCCCAATTTTCGTAGGTTTTAATTCCCAAAAATTCAAAATTACCAAACTACCCTTATACGTTGACGGCATGGCCTAAAAATGCCCCGGGACCCAAACTAAACCCCCGGCTAGTGATTTCTGACTATTTCGACCCTTCCGGATGCGTTGGCGCACTCAAAACGACCATACGGTCAATAGAAATAAAATTTACTTTTTAATTAAAATAAATATATTCCGGACGCGACTGTCACACGCGTCTCAACAAAATTTCCAAATTGCCGTATTTCAATCTCACGACAAGTTTCATAGTTCAATATTCATATATAATCAAATATACACATTATAATCAAATACCAACTCGCATCTCGCTAGTATTTTAATCCGGATTAATTTCCAATTAATTACGCATTTAATCCAATTAATCCCAGAAATAAATATCACGAAAATACAGGGTATTACAGTTTATAAAATTATTTTCTATAACACCGTATATTTTATTATAAATAAAATAACACCTCCATCACAGATGATATTAATTTTTCCACTGCCTCCTCAATTTCATGAAATTAACATGCAACTTCGGGGTCAAGCGGGGGATGATAATCAAGAGGGGGCATTAAGTCTATGTTTGCCAAAGATCCCAAGATAACAATTATGATGAAGATGATAAGATTTCACCACCCACCAATCTCACTAGAAATTTTCTTGAAACTCTCTTTAACTAATTTGAATCCCTCAACAACTATGGGTGATGAAAGTCCTCACCTTTACACTCGCCAATAATATCTTATGGAAGAGGTTACATCTTTTTTTAACAAATTTAAGGATCACATTTGAATTTTGATCTTTACTTGTTAACTATGGGGTAGTATATTTTTTAATTAATGAGGTTGAGGTGAAAATGTTCCATAAACCAGGATATTTTAAATTGTTAAAAAATATTTTTTTTAATAAACATATGATGCTTTGGAACTAAAATTCAAAATTGAAAAACTTTAGACTCCAATTTCATAGTATGAAAAATACTCCAAAGTATAATTAATCACACTTTAATTTCAATGAACAAGGTCTGCATATCTACACATGCCATAGTGTTTCTATAATTTTCTTATGAGTTTTCATATTTTACTTTTGTACTTTCAAACAGGGACGAAGCCAAGATCTAATTTTTTTTTTTTTTTGGGGGGGGGGGAATAAAAATCTAAATGATATATATATATATATATATATATATATATATATATATATATATATATATATATATATATATACATACATACATACATATATATCAGCAAAAAGTATACACTTTGTGAAAAACAAACCAAAATTTTATTAAATGGAATAGAAAAAATTGTATCAAAATTGTTGTCAATGTGTTTTCAAATCACGAAATCCATCTATAATTTCATTCGTACTAAACTTTATTGAAATTTCCTTCTCAATATAGACCAAAACTGAATTTTCAAGATATTCATTCTCCATTTTGTTCCGAAGTTCATATTTGATGTGATTCATAGCTGAAAATGCACGTTCTATAGTTCCAATAAAAACTGAAAGAGTTAAAACAAGCCTGATCAACCTATCAATTAGTGGATGTATTTTCGACTTTATTGTTTTCTCCAACCACCTACATAGATTTGAAATAGTGGAAAATTCTTGATAGTCTGGATGTTGGACGATATCAGACTCGTAATGTTGCAATTGTACCCTCAAATCGCCTCTCTCATGCTCTGCGAAGTATTTGGGGTAAAATACATTAACAAGCTTACATATATCATCAATACTAAAATATGTATTCATGTTTTGAGGATCTAATTAAGAACTAAGAATCAATAGCATTCACCAAATGCATAACATTCAAAATGTCTTGAGACTTCCGTTGCAAAGCTTGAGAAAGCATATCAGTGATTTCCAAAAAAAATTCATAAGATGCAAGATGAACACAAACTTAAAACAAATCGTACAATTATAAGTTGTATTCGCATCTCCACTTTACTCCCAATTTATATCTTCGATGAGATTTAATAAAACTTGATAAGTTTCACTAAACATCTTTATCAAGATAGATATGGATCTCAGGTGAGAACTCCATTGTGTATCTCCAACCCTTTGTAAACTACCAATTTGATTCATTCCTATACCAGTCTCAAATTCTTCACTAAAAATAAAATAAGCAATATCAGAGGCATGGACACTTTTTAGTTCATCATTATGTTTATAAGAAGAGCTCACAATATTTCTGATAAAACTCAATTTAGAAGAAAAAAAAATGATGAACGGGGATAACTCGTCTAGATGTTGTCTTTCAAAAACATTCCCAACATGTTGTGATTGATTCATTAGATCCTCCCATGATTTTTTAGCAATCTTATGTGATGAATTCGAATCTTTCCCCATATGATTTTAAAATGCACAATTCTTATCATCCCTTACTTTCTTCCACATTCTAAATCCATCTTTACAAAAGGCACTTTGTGAATGTTGTCCACCTTCATTGTTGAAAAGATAACAAGGTAGACAGACTGCATCATCTTTTGAAGGAGAATACTCTAAACAAGATGGAAATATAGTAAACCAGGATACTTGAAATCGACGAGGATGTTTTTCAGGTCCAGACAAAGGATATTCTGGAAGAATGCATTGATATGGACTGTAATTAATGTAACTTAATCGAATCTCATTTTGTACATCAGGATGATATCTCCATATTTCATAACGTTTTCCAGGATCACGTTCCAAATTATTAATATCAAACTCCATAGCTTCAATTCTTTGTGATTTTGTTGTACGTTGTTCAATAACTTCAGGTACCAAAGTTTGAACATTAGGCTCCGAAGAAAGTGGTGTGTTGGCTTCCTCACTTTCGACATGTTTCCACTTAAAAATGAATCCATCGTACATGACTTTCCCGTATGATTCTAAAAACAATTAGAAAAAAATTAAATGCCAACTAAAAAAGATTCAAATGAAAATTTTCAAATTTTTTAATTTATTGATTTTGACAATATAATTGACGTGTTACTATAAATACTTAAACAATAATCAATTAATATAATTGGATAATTAAGTAAATTATAGATAAAATCGACAATTACAATTGATTAACAATCAATATTTGTATTAAAATATAATATATAAATAGATATGAAATTAAATTAAATTAATAATTACATAATAAAAATTAAATTTATAATTCATATCATTCGGTTCAATTAATAGATTAATTCTAAGGATACAATTATTTTTTTTTTTAACTTTACATACAATCATTACAATTTTTCTAGATAGTATTAATTGAATTAAGTATCTTGTGCATGAGAGAGGGAAAAAAGAACTTACAGATTGTAGGTCAATGACTTGCTTTACAGGAGGCAGCAACAGCAATTTTTTTTTAGAGAATTAAGGTCCAGATCATATTCCTTCCTATATTTGGATTTTTAGGACAATTTTTTCAGGTTTATAAGTCTAGTCTTTGTGGTACAACAACCTTTATTTGTGTGACCCCTTTAGACTTAGGAGTATACAAAATAAGTAATTTTATTTGTTTTAGTTAAAGAGTTATTTATATTTATACCCTTAATCATACTCATTTAAAACTCATTCTAAAAATAGACACATAACCCGAACTCCATCCCACCCAACCCCACCCATCGGAATCATCGTCCGAACGCCGAAATTCTCGTCGGATTGTTTCTCTCTCCACGCTTATCTCTCTCTTTTCGTCTATTTCTTTCAATTTTTTTGTCCGCGCTAACGGTACCATTGCCAACGTGGTAGAAGAAGGTTTTTCACCGAAAAAATAGTGTTTGCTACAAAAAATGGTGTTTTCCCGGAAAAATGGAGGTTTTAGTGAAATAGTAAATTTATCGGTTTCGATTTTTTGTCAAAAAATATTAAATATGGGTGTTGTTGTATAGATCTCGATGAGTAAATTTCAAATATATAAATTTTGTGAATTTTGGATTTGTAGATTTGAAGTTGCGGACTTTTAAAATGTTGACGGGTTTTTTTTTGTATGAGTTTTAAAATGATATATTGGTAATTTTTCATGGACTTTTTAGTATAGGAACTAGATTTATAAAATTATACTAAATATCTTATTTTTATACACTTTTGAGTAAGATTGAGTTTTTCTCCAAAATTCCTTTTTTTTATGAAAGTTTCTTTCTAGATAAAACAAGATGAGAACAATTTTTTCAACCGTTGAGGAAAAAAGGGGTGAAGTGGGTTAAAGAAGAAGGTTGGATCAAATACCAAAAAGTTCCTCAAACATTATTTAATATGCATTTAGTCCAAGCCTTTTATTTTGTACCAAAAAGTCCCTTATTCTCATATCTTTAATGGTCCGCCCCAGCGGAATGGTCAAGCCTTTTTGGCATGGTAAATGACTTTTTGGTGCAAAATAAAAAGGCTTGAATTAAACGTGTATTAAAAAAAGTTCGGGGGACTATTTGGTATATTCCCTTAAAGGGTCCGTCAATTATTATAGTTTTGTTATAAAAAATAAGGGGCCCACTTTAGAAAGTGGAAGAGTGCTGTAGAAAGAAACAACAAATAATTAATTGGAAGGGACCCACTTTAAAATGTAGAGCCGTGTTGTAGCATGAAACAATAAATAACTAATTGATTTTAGACTTGTGAGGGGCCAACTGTCAACCCATAACAGCTTAGTATATACTAGTAGTGGCAAATGGACGGTTATGAACGGGTTAAAAATGGATACGAATAAATTTAGGCGAATCAAAAGCGGGTCAGACAGAATAATTTGGGCGGGTTGGGTCGTGTCAAATCTGAGTCAGGTCGGGTTGATCCATTTTTTAAAAAAAAATAATTATGATACTATATACGGATAAATATGGTATAATAATTTTGAAAAAAAATCTTTAAACTCTTTAGTAATTTGAGTTTTATTTTCGAGAGGTTCCAAAACCATTTTGACCCGCTAATGACTCGCCAAAATACCATCTTATTGGATCGTTCAAACCATTTTGATACATGAACACAATTAATGGGGCACAAACACATTATTTTGGGTGGATTATGAACGGTTTCATCCTCAAGAGCTCAAATTATCGGGCCAAAAACTTGATGCGACTGAAAATGTGTCTCAGAAATGCGTACTCTCTAGGCTCAAGTTCAAGACGGTCGCTCAAGTAATAATCCGACAAGTCGGGTATCGATCCTCAGGGAAAAAGGACAACGAAGTTGTGACGACGGGAAAAGACGAAGGAATCCTAACTCTGACTCTAAAAAGAAAGGAAAAATGATTGGTTTTGAGAATTGATTATACTAAATGCAATTATGAAATTACGAAAAGATGCAATTAGACTAAGTTACCTAAAATATGATTGAAAAATGATTTGAATTTTTTTATCTAAGTGATGAGAAAAACAGGACGGGAATACAATCCCCCAACCCTAGTGTATTGCAGTTATAATACTAATCGTAAATTTAACTAATTAATTTGACCCAGAATTTAGTACTCCCAAGCATTACGTATACGAGGTTCAAGCCCATGTCATACTTAATCTGAGGACGAGTAAATCGGTACCGCGATAGTTACACTCGAATTGCATTCTAAATCATCCCGGCTACCCAGAGGCAAACGAGATATAAAGACCTACAATTGTTGTGTTCCTATGTAATATGGTCGTAATCAATCACTAAATTCAGAGGACTAATTTTATACACATGCAATTAACACATCAGGCTGGGTTCATGTATCCCGCCCTTTTAAACCTAGCCGAACGTATTAAACTGAAGGATGCATGGAATAGTAATGTTGCATGCGAAAGAACTCATGATAAAACTAGATTGAAATACGTAACTAAGTATTATGAACGCAGAAATTGATTCAAATCACGCAAGAAAAATCACCATGCAAGAACAATAATCGTAAGAATGAAACTTGGATTACAACTTGAAAACAAACCCGGAATTGTATCAATCTCCTTTTCTCTCTACCAAAATTTAAAAAAACTCTCCAGAACTGTTGTTCCTAGGTCACTAAGTACGTCCAAATCTATTTTAGAAGGAGTTTTAACTTCATGGGATTCTTTGGACCAATCAGAATAAAGGAGTAAATTCGCTCTTCAGGACCCTCGAACCGGTTCGCCCCCCAAACCGGTTCGCGATTGGGTTCGAGAATTTTTGCTGGCTTGGGGTGCCTTTTCTTTCATTCTAACACTTAGAATAGTTTCTTGTTTTCTTCCTTTCTTCCTTGGATTTTTCTTCAACTTCAATTGGTCATAAATCATCAACCGTAGCTCAGATTTGGGTGTCGTTTCTTTCAGTGTTCTCGTTGTTCCAAGATTTTCAACTTTCTAGTTGACTCCTCCTCTGGGATCTGGCTATAGAATTACTAAAATACCCTTGAACTTGCCTTCCTAGCCTTTCTTTCATCATTTCGCTTTCTCTTTTGCACCGCTTGCATAATTAGCCTATAAAACAACTAGGAGAAACACGAAATACGAAATACTTGCCAACGAAGGTTAGTAGCATAAATGTGCAATAAATCCATATTGGTTGCATCACTCGGGTTCACAAATGTACCGAAATTAGGGGAATAAATATACAATATTTATCCCCAATCAAACCCCCCCAACTTAGAACTTTGTGCATCCCGAGCAATGTAAAAGAGAAAGAACAAAGTCACGGCTCCTCTAAACAATTTGTGGGGATAAAATACCTTTTTCGCGGGCAAGTGATTGCATTTAGCGCATGCAACAAGCCTTTAAACTCCTAGGTTACCCTAGTAGGACGAGTGGTGTCTCGTGAGGGTTTGTAGAGAATATACCCACAAAATTCGACCCAAAGAAAATTCAAAATACAAAAAAATTATACAATTCAAACTTTTCCAGAAAATAGTCATCATCAAGTCATATGTATGAGTTTCAAACCGTAGTGTGTGTGTGCGAAGCCGAAAATTTAACTGCGGATTTCCACCGATTGATCATTACGTTACTTATCCAAAACTTCGTTTTGATTTCAAATTCTCACGAAATGCTCTCTCAAACGAATCACTCTGAATGTGGCTATTCTCTCGGTATGCGTGATATAAAGAGTAAATATAATGGACGCAAAATTACGCGTACAAGTTGAAAGACGAAAATTTTATGATAATAGGATCTCATCAACGGATTACGGTTTTAAAAATGGGAACATTGCCTCTGTTTCGAGCATTTAATCTCTTTTATTATCTTTTGGTGTATTAACTCTCCACGCGGTAACCAATTTCGCAATTTAGACTCGGTTAGGAATTTTTTGGGTTTTAAGGTATATTGGGTAAAATGACAATTGTAGGGAGGTTGGAATTGGAAAAATTATTAGTGATGTCCATTTGTGCTTTTTTCGAGCTATTGCTCATTTTTCTTCTTTTTCTCTATTTTTCTATTTTTCACTTCTTTTCTTTTCTTGCTATTTTTGTTGAGCATATCTTTTTTTTTTCTTGCCCCTTTTTATGCACTTTTCGGACTTAAATTCTAAATTTTTTTATTTTTCGCAATTCCGGGCTATTTGGGCTTTTCGAGTTATCAAACGAAAGGGACAGCTTGTTTGGCTCAAATTGGGGTACAAAAGGGGGTGATTTTTCGCTACTTTTGTTTCCAATATTTTTGGGTGATAAACGAGGGCCTACTTCATTATCCAAAATACCAATTGCGTTACTATATGCATTTCGAGATGAATTTAAATTTAGAGATCAATTTTGGCACGTTTTTCAAAGCAATATCACACGCGTTTTTCATAACAGATCAAAATGAAAAGATTGAGATCCTTGGTGACTTTTTTTTTAATATGCTGAAGAGAACTTTGAGTTAACAATTAACTCGGATTGATTTAAAGACTCAAAAAAAATGATAGGCTCGAATCTCACCGGATTTGTCAATCTCCACACTTATTCGTTAAGTCATCAATTTTTTGCTCAATTTCAATCTTTAGTCAATTTCGGCTTTGTGTATGTTGAATTTTACAACTTGAGATTTAAACCGACTTTTAATGATATTTTTGAAAATTTTGAATTCCAATTTTTATTTATTTTGAAAAAAAATATTTTTGGTTTTTTTTTCAAAATTTTATGATTTTTTTAGATTTTGGGGCATTTTTAAAAATTTGTGCAAGTTTTAGAAATACACACTTGTGATCCCCACTAACTTAGACTTTTGCATTGTCCTCAAGCAAAAATGACTAAAATCTAACTCAAAGCGAATGAAAAGTGCGGAAAAATAAAACAAACAAATATTAAAATGCAACAAGACACTATATGACACTCATGCATGACTCAAAAATAGAACAACAATCGCCCCATACGCATCGGGGGTGCGAAGACCTCTCATCTCTCCACGAACTCACCCGACCCCACTCACAGGGTTCGATGCTCTCCTTGTCACTCCCGTCTTTATGTCATATACCAACAACCGAAATAAGTTGGGCCCTTGCCCATAGATAAAGGAAAGACCGGGAGACTCATCGTGACTAATTGGAAAGGGATCCTCGTGATACTTACTCAATGCAAATCTTGCGTGCACTGACTCGGAGGGAACTCCTAATTTTCGTTCAATTTTTGGAATGCATGGGTCGGACTCTAAGTCGGATGAAACACAACTTTTCTCCTCACTCGCCTTCGGGACCTCTAGTGGTATGGGTGGATGGTCACAAAGAAGGAATTCATCGATTTTATCTTTCCATTTGCTTTCTTCTAGGTGACTAAATGAATCCAATAGAGTTTGGACTTCGTCATTAAGGCTCTCATCCACCTGACCGAATTCTTTTTCAAATTCTTCCATGCTCATGTCCCCTAGCTATCTCTCTCTCTCGAGTAGTGCCTACATCCTCTCTTACTTGCTCGATCTCTAACTTTGTTTCCACATTCTTCCTTCCTCGCTCCATCTCAACAGTATTAGGTGGTGTGCGTGGGTAGTACTCGAGGAGAAAAATATCTATCGTGTCTTGCCATTCACTCTCCTCTAAGAACTCATACGAATTTCTCCCTATGCCCTCCAAATTATCGCTCTCACTTGATGTAACAAGGCATACCCCTATCGTCTCTCGCATGTGAGTCCTCCCATGCTCTTGTGATGCTCCTAAAAGATCCATTTCTCGCGGTTCTCCTTCGTCACCCTCGTTCTTGATATTATTAAAAATATTTGTATCGAGGGTCATGTTCCCAAATGTTAATTTCATTCAACCACTCAGAGTATTGATGAGTGCATTAGCCGTAGCTAAGAATGGGCGACCAAGGATGATGGGAACATGATTGCTCGGGAGAATGGAGGGCTCCTCGTCCCAAATGACAAAGTCCACCGGGAAGTAGAAAGTGTCTATTTGGACGATCACATCCTCAATGACTCCCAGAGGCATCTTCACAGAACGATCCGCGAGTTGGAGAGTCATATATGTGGGCTTGAGTGCTCCCAAATCGAGTTTCTTATAGATTTAATAGGGTAGAATGTTAACACTCGCTCCTAAATCTATTAGCGCCCTTTCGATTCGGTTTTTCCTCATTATGCACGAAATGGTGGGTGCACCCGAATCTTTATACTTTAACGGAAGGTCACTCAATAAAACTGAACAGACATTTTGGGTCGAAAATACATTCATATTTACCTTTAGCTTGCGTTTCACCGTGAGTAAGTCCTTAATGAACTTAGCGTACAGGGGAATTTTCTGTATGGTCTCGAGAAAAGGTAAATCGATCTTTACTTGCTTAAGTACATCCAAAACAACATCCCGATAAGTGTCTTTGGAGTGCGGGACCAGCCATTGAGGATATGGGGCAGCGATAGGGGGTTTCACTACTACCTCGAGCTGACTAGTTCCTTCTTTATCACTCTCATTCAAGGGGACATATTCGGCCTCTTTCGTGCCGATCGAAATCTCCTTGTCTTTGGTTGCATCGTGTGGGGGAGGTGACAAGTCAACTACTCTCCCATTACATAGAGTGGTAATTGCACTACATTGCTCCGGATGGTCATGGGGTGTGGAGCTAACACTAGTTTGACCTTGGGGAGTTCTTTGGCCCTGGGCAGGAAACTTGCCCTTCTATTGAATACTCAATGAGTATTGTATCTTTGACAAATTCGCATTTATGTCGCCAATCACACGATCATATTTGGCATTGGTTGCGGTCTGGCTTGCGATGAATTGATTCATGGTATCCTCGAGAGTTCTCCGCGGTGGAGGGATATAAGATCCTTGCGGTGGTGGTGCTTGCAAATGTCCTTTCATGTGTGGAGCTTGTTGAAAGTGTTGTGGTGGAGGAGGGGCAACATGTGAAGGAGGGTTCATTGCGGCATGTTGTTTACCATAACTAAAATCGAGATGGTTTTTCCACGAAGGGTTGTATGAATTCTCGCGCGGTGCACAAAAATTACCCTTCAATCCTCCTATACCACTAACTTGCTCCTGAAGCATTACTTTGTAGGCGGGTATGGTCGGGCATTCCTCAGTTAAATGACCTGCCTCATAAATTGCACATACCTTTTCAATGGGGTTTGGTATAGATCCAGTTCGTCCTCTTCCACATATCCCACGTAGGTCTCGCACTTCTTTCTAAAGTATATCTATCCAACTGTCCGCTATGGAACTCTTTTCTACATGAAATAGGCCGGACGATGAGGGAGTGGTGGTCACTTGACGATTTCGATTTTGAGCATTAGGGTCAGATGTATCCCAGGATTGGGTAGTCTCGGTGACATACCTCAGGTGAAGCTCAGTATCGTGGGCGTCTAAGTCGACAAAGGGACCACTTCCCATGGTTTCAACAAGTTGCTTCGAGTTAAGATTCATCCCATTATAGAGAAAAGATATGATTTGCGCTGGATCAAATCCATGATGGGGGCATGAAGTAATTAACTCATTGAAACGTTCATAACATCAATGAAATGGCCCATTTTCAGATTGTCTGAAGGCTTGAATTTGAGCCTTTATGGAGATTGTTCAATGTGTTGGGAAGAATTTCTTAAGAAACCTCGATTGTAACTCGTTCCAAGATGGAATCGAGCTTGGAGGTAAAGACCATAGCCAAGTCTTAGCTTTATCTTTGAGCAAGAAGGGGAAGAGTTTGAGGAGGATCACCTCTTGTGTGCAAGTTTGATCATTGAGAGTATCGCACACATCCTCAAATTCCCTAATGTGGAGGTATGGCTTTTCAGAATCCATACCATGATAATGTGGTAACATCCGGATCATCCCATTTTTAAAGCGAAATTGCCCGGCATTATACGGGAGTATAATGCATCCCGAAGTGACAGTGCGCTCGGGATATAAATATTCTCTCAGCGGGCGGTACGGGGCCTCTTCCTTACCGGCAGGTGCATTACTGTGTTGTGACATCTCTCTCTCACTTAACGACTCGATGCTCTCACTTGGTGTGCTCGAAGTGTGCTCGGAGGTGTTTCCTAAGAAGGAAAATGGAGTGTTATTAGAGATTGAGTGTGATGGTGTGGGAGGTGGGATCCAGAACTGTGGGGCGTTTGGAGTGTGAGGGCTATCGGGGTTATACTCACAGATTGGATTTTCGTGAATGCTGGTTGGAGTATTATGGAGTGTAGGAGTGAGTTCATAATTTTGCATTAAAAGCTTATGAGAGATGATGGTGAATCTTTTTGTGCATTTTGAATTTTTTTTTATTTGTTTTTGGATTTTTGGAAATTTTTGGTCAAAGCTTTGGATTGACTCGATCTAATCCTAAGTCTAACTAATTCCCTGGTAACGGCACCAAAAACTTGACGCGACTGAAAATGTGTTTCAGAAATGCGTACTCTCTAGGCTCAAGTGCAAGCCTGTCGCTCAAGTAATAATCCGACAAGTCGGGCATTGATCCTCAGGGGAAAAAGGACAACGAAGTTGTGACGACGGGAAAAGACGAAGGAATCCTAACTCTGACTCTAAAAAGAAAGGAAAAATAATTGGTTTTGAGAATTGATTATACTAAATGAAATTATGAAATTATGAAAAGATGCAATTAGACTAAGTTACCTAAACTATGATTGAAAAATGATTTGAAATTTTTTATCTAAGTGATGAGAAAAACAGGACGGGAATATAATCCCCCAAGCCTAGTGTATTGCAGTTATAATACTAATCGTAAATTTAACAGATTAATTTGACCCAGAATTTAGTACTCCCAAGCATTACGTATACGAGGTTCAAACCCGCGTCATACTTAATCTGAGGATGAGTAAATCGGTACCGCGATAGTTACACTCGAATTGCATTCTAAATCATCCCGATTACCCAGAGGCAAATGAGATATAAAGACCTACAATTGTTGTGTTCCTACGTAATACGGTCGTAATCAATCACTAAATTCAGAGGACTAATTTTATACACATGCAATTAACACATCAGGCTGGGTTCATGTATCCCGGACTTTTAAACCTAGTCGAACATATTAAACTAAAGGGTGTATGGAATAGTAACGTTGCATGCAAAAGAACTCATGATAAAACTAGATTGAAATACGCAACTAAGTATTATGAACGCAGAAATTGATTCAAATCACGCAAGAAAAATTACCATGCAAGAACAATAATCATAAGAATGAAACTTGGATTACAACTTGAAAATAAACCCGGAATTGTATCAATCTTGCAGCAATTAATTCAACTTATGTTCCTAGATGTTCCTCTCCTTTTCTCTCTACCAAAACTAAAAAAAAACTCTCCAGAACTGTTGTTCCTTGGTCACTAAGTACGTCCAAATCTGTTTTAGAAGGAGTTTTAACTTCATGGGATTCTTTGGACCAATCAGAATAAAGGAGTAAATTCGTGCTTTAGGACCCCCGAACCGGTTCGCATGTTCCCCGAACCGGTTCGCCCCCCAAACCGGTTCGCGATTGGGTTCGAGAATTTTTTCTGGCTTGGGGTGCCTTTTCTTTCATTCTAACACTTAGAATATTTTCTTGTTTTCTTCCTTTCTTCCTTGGATTTTTTTTCAACTTCAATTGGTCATAACTCATCAACCGTAGCTCGGATTTAGGTGTCGTTTCTTTCAGTGTTCTCGTTGTTCCAAGATTTTCAACTTTCCAGTTGACTGCTCCTCCGGGATCTGGCTACAGAATTACCAAAATACCCTTGAACTTGCCTTCCTAGCCTTTCTTTCATTGTTTCGCTTTCTCTTTTCCACCGCTTGCATAATTAACCTATAAAATAACTGGGAGAAGCACGAAATACGAAATACTTGACAACGAAGGTTAGTAGGATAAATGTGCGTTAAATCCATATCGGTTGCATCACTCGGGTTCACAAATGTATCAAAATTAGGGGAATAAATATACAATATTTATGCCCAATCACCTAGTATATACCTAAAACAGTAGGACAATCCACGGGGGCCATGGCCCCCTTTGGCTCCCACATGGCTTCGTCTATGCTTTTAAACGAAAAGAAGGGTAAAAGAAAACTAATAATTGTTGCGGTGAACCAAGTCTTTTGGCGGAGTTTATAAGGTTGATTGTGTTTCGTTTTCAGTTGATCTTTGGCACTGTCAAAATAATGCTTGGCCAGTGAAAGTCACGAACCGCGAATGAGAATTAGTCGAGATGCATGTAAGTTGGTCCGAACACCTCATGATATGCTAAAAAAAAGATAATTGTTGTGGTGGTGTTGGATATTATAAGACTCGTATAATTAGAGGTGCAAGAGTTGTCTTACTAACCAAGTTTATTTTATTTGTAATTTTTAACATTCACAAGTTAACATATTTCATCCATACTTGAACTTGTTCGGATCCTTGATTTACAAGAATCAAATTATACACGTCACATATATTATATTTTATTAGCACGCGACTCATACATAAAATCCACATCTGCTTGTATGGTTTTCTGAATCAGTAGTAAATTGTCTCAACAAATTAGGTATTTATGTTTCTATATAGGTGTTATAATTTCATTCTTTTTACAGTTTTTTTATTCACATAAATTTTTCTTAACAATTTTTATTCGAAATTAATAATTTCACGGATATTTTTTTAAATAAAATTTTTAATTTATAGATGAAAGAATTTCACGGATATTGAATAGATTTTGATTCCTAAACTTCTTTCCCAAATAAAATAATCTAGTTTTAATTATTTACACATTCTCATACAACTTAGCATGAATCACTTGTTGTAATATTACATTTTCTCGTGATTGTTTTGAATGAATGAGATTCACTCATTTTTACCACATACCAAACGAAGCGTGATTGTGTGAGGAAAATTGTTAAAATGATACGATGGTTTGTGATATAATCAATAATATTGTTTTCAAAAGTGCATGATCACGATATAAGATTCATATATTTGACCCTAAGAACTTCGGGAAAACCTTAAGTTAGTGTCAAATCAATCCTCCTACAACATATTTTTACCTAGAAAAACCACATTCAATAGATTTTCTAAAGCAATCTACAACTTAGCTTCCTTTTGGAAGACGCTGCACATTATTTTACAATTGCCTCTTGTAAGTAGAAAAATTAGATTATCCACACTGATCTTAAATTGCCTATTGTTGTGGAACAAAATTATAAATGAGTTTATTTTTTTAACTTTACTAAGATGAGTTAAATATTTAATAGGATAACACTTGGTGGACTCTTGATTGGGACTCCCGTTTATGTGGCGTGTTGTCATTGGTTGATCATTTATAAACGTGGGTTCATGCCAGAGGCAGTAGCCAATCGCTACATGCCATGTCAGTGAGTCGCGATTTTGAGTCCCAATTCTAAGTCGCCCTAGCATTACTCTATTTAATACTTCATGGACTTGGCCAGAGGCGAATCTAGGGGGCTAAGGGGCCTGGGGCCTCACAAACATTTGAAAAAAAAATACCTTTAAAATTTCTGATATTTTCAAAAAAAATTATATATACATATTTAGCCCCTTCAATAATAACAAATACATATATTAGTCACATATTATAAATCCTGAATCCATCTGGACTTGCCAGTTCAATTAATGTAATTTGCATGGGTTTATCTGAAATGCAATGAAATACGGAATCCAACACATGATTACATTTAATCTAAGGGTCCGTTTGATAGAAAAATAGAAAAATGCAAATGATTCCGGAACATTTCATTCGAGGGCAAACAATTTCAAGGCAAATGAATATTTTCTAACTTGTGTTTGTTTGATACAAGTTGGAAAATCATCAATTTTTCACTTTTTCTGTCAAACGCAAAAGCTGAAAAATAGATATAAATGTGGAAAATTTGTTTACGGAATATAGACATATAATAAATATATATTATTAAATATACAAAATATATGAATATATATTATATTACTTGCGAAACATATACATTATTAAAAATATATGAATATATATATTTTGCAAGTAATATAATATATATACTAAATATATATTATTTACAGAATATATACATATATATAGAATATATATTTACATATATACAGAATATTATATTCTGTATATATGTAAATTATATATATACTGTATATATAATATATACTAAATATATATTATTTACATATTATTTATAGAATATATACATATATACAAAATATATATTATTTACAGAATATATACATATATATTATGTATTTATGAATATATACATATATATAATATACATTATTCTGTATATGTATATTATATATATGTATATATTCATAATATACAGAATAATGTATATATAATTTACATTATTCTGTATATATATATATATATATATATATATATATATATATATATATATATATATATATGTATATAATATACATATATATGGAATATATATGATATATATGTATATATTTTGTAAATAATATATATTAAATATAAGGAATATATTAAATATATGAAATATACAAAATATATAAATATAAAGAATATATGAAATATTCAAAATTTGCGAAATATAAATATATATTAAAATATATGAATTATATAAATTATATAAATGTACAAAATATATAAATATATAAGTATATATAAATATACGAAATATATGTAATATACATATATGTGCTAAAATATATGAATATATATTAAACTATACGAAATATATCTAAAATATATAAAAATATACGAAATATATATATTTATATATTTATTAACAATATATACGTAATATATATATGTGTGCTAAAATATATAAAATATACGAATATATATAAAAATATACAAAATATATATATTTATATATTTATTATCAATATATATTTATATATTTATAAAATATATAGAGTTATATAAAAAAATCGTTTTAAATGATTTGCCCCCCAAAGGTTGCAAACAAAAAACTGACTCCCCCAAAGAATTGAATTCCACCATAGGGTAGCAAATTGTACATAAGGGGTGTTGTACATAGAAAATGGTTTTTGTTTGGGTCCGCGCCAGCGACACTAAAAAATCGCGATGATGATGTGGGTCCGCGCCAGCGACACTAACCATCGCGATAATGATGGGTCCGCGCTAGCGGGATTAACCAAACGCGATGATTTTGTGGGTCCGCGCCAGCGGCACTAAAAAATCGCGATGATGATGTGAGTCCGCGCCAACGACAATAACCAATCGCGATATTGTGGGTCCACGCCATCTCTTAATAAATTGTTTTTTCATATTTTTAATTAAAAAAAATATACTATTTTATTAAATAAGAAACTGTTTTTAAAAAATAAAAAAAATATTTTTTTGAAAATAAAATAAGATTTCAAATATTTTTTTGAAAATAAAATATTTTTACATTATATCGCGATTGGTTAGTGATGTTGGTGCGGCCCACATCATTATCGCGATTCGTTAGTGATGTTGATGCGGACCCAATTTTTTTTTTGAAAATAAAATATTTTTAGACAATAAAAAAAACTATTTTTTTATAATAATAGGAAAACAGTTTTTTTTATATAAAAAATTATTTTTATATCCATTGTTAAAAACAAAAGAATAAGAATCTTAAAAATGAAAAGAAAAAGAGAGATGGAAAAGATAGCCACGTCACTATGTAAATTTTATGTACAAAAAATATCGGTGCAAATAGAAAAGCTCTGCACGCATAAGGCATGTTTTAGGTACAAATTTGTGATATAAACTATTGTTACTTTAATTACCATTTAGTTTGTTTGAACATTTTTTTATGCAAGTAATTTTTTTTAACAATCCCATTAGCAATTTTTTTTTCACTCTACTTCTTTTGAAATCGATTGTTAACAATAATATAATATATATTAATTTTATTGCTCATCTTAAAGATTAATTGTTATATGTCTAAGCTATTAACGACTGTAGACTTATCTTTTAAAAGACCTCATCTTCCATCCGTTGTATCTTTGTACACTAAAATCAATTTGATATCTTTGGAGATTTATCTTACCTTAGGGACCCACACATATTTATTTTCAATTATTTCTTGCTGAGACAATATTTTTTTAAGTCCATTTGACTATCACTTCATTCAAATCGGGTTCATTGAATTTTATCTTCTAACATCTCTCACTCTCTCTATCAGTCTATTATTTTGTTGACAGAAAAAGAAAGAAGAAGAAGATACTATTTTTACTCTCAAATATTGTGTGCATTTAATGCAACACTTAGACCACTCCATTCAGATCTTCTCTAACGGCCATTTTTTTTATTACATAATGAAGATCAAGATGTGTTGAAAAGTTAGACGCACAAAAATATAGAGCAACTAGATTTTACACTAAGCTTACACAAGTTCAATAGTGCAACTAGAATTTATATTCAACTCATACACTCGTTTAAGAAAAGCATCGAAGTTAACACTCAGATTTGAGATAGAAACAAAGTCGTATTCAGTTATTTTTTGAAAAAGAGAACAAGAGCACATAAATTTTTATTCTACTACAAGAAGAAATCTTTGAAGAAGAAATCTTTGAAAAAGAAACTCGGACTCATTTGTATTTTATAGAGTTTCAAACATTGTACTTCAAATTCTACTCCATTAGTGTAAAGATTTAAAGCTTCGTTTTTAGCTTCGAAAGTTGTACCAGTAGCCAGTTTTGCTGCTCGATTGTAAATTAGTGGTTTGATCCTATCGTCAAGTGGATCAAGAATAGTGAAGCACAAGTAGACAGAAGCTGCTCTAGGAACGTGGACGTAGGTCGGGGTTTGGCTGAACCACGTTAAAAATACGGTGTCTTTATTTTCAGCATTTATATTTATTTTATTTGATTGTGCTAATTTATTTTTATATTTTCAGCACTTAAATATTTCCACATTAAAATCCGAAATTTGGAAAAATATTATTTTGAGATTAAAATAATTATTTTCGTAATAATTAATTAATTACGAAAATTATTTATAAATTTATTGGGTCTGATAATCTTGAAATATAACTTGTTTTATTAATCGATTAAATATTTATTTGAGTGTTAAAATCTTCATTTCATCTTGTTTAAATTAATTGGTTCTATCTATTTGATATTCTTGGTTTCAATCTTTAAAGATTAATTAATCTGAAATTTGATAAAGTGTTGTAAATTAAATATTTTTCTGAAATATTAATTTGACCCAAAAAGTTTGCAAAAACTCAATTCACCCCCACCCCCGGTCTTGAGTTTAATCTGGACAACACTGATAACTAATAAGATGAATCCGTGGCTGCAACTCTATGAATACGAAGATGGATCGCGACAACCGCAAGTCTGACTGATCAACCCTGTTAACCTATTTCTACAATAATAATACCTAGGGGAAACATTTTATAACTTCAATATCAATAAATAATAATGGAAGTGATTCTTGATACATACCACCCATCGGCTCTCAAATGCATTAAGCATCTCACCTATCACCTAAGTGCAATACTCTCTCCATATCCCAACCCAAGGCATAATTATACTAGAACTCTCCATTTTTATACAATTAATTACTATCATGTAACGAACAATTAACATGGAATGCTACTAATTACCTACATAGTTTTTCACCCCAAGGCCCGCACATCTATCTTTGTTAGCTTATTCTTAGTCTCATAAATGTTATACTATATGTGTTTTAATATCTTTTAATTAAACAAATTGTTATCCACACTACCATAAATGATAAGCAATAATTATTTACCCTTAAAAAGGGGCATAACTAGACACATGTGAAAGAATACAACCGAAGTACCTACCCCCGCAATGCCACTCACAAGGAAAATAAAAATAAATCACATAAATGATCTAACATGACATAGGGTTCATTATCGAATGTCTATCATTAAACTATATTATTTTTTCTCATTATATATATATATATATATATATATATATATATATATATATATTGTACATCACATGAATTCTACCACCTTCAGCGTCTATCTCGTGCCTTTATCGATAAGTCTGTAAGAAACCAACATCTAACGAGTTTATGCAAGAAACACAAAATGATTGGGCGATCATACGTCATAACACCGTTAATGGACCATATCTGACCCGACTAATGGCTCACGTCAAACAACATTCTCTCTTCATGAAGGGGACATACCTAAACATATGATCTTAAATAATGACTTCCACTAAGGCAGTACATCTCAGTGGGCGCATGGTATATGGTCCGATGTCGATTACAAACTCAAAACGATAGATTCACCGCGAGTAAATATATATTCACGAAATTCACATAATATATATATATATATATATATAACCATGGGATAACGCAAAAACTCAAGCCTATCCAAACATCTAAATCACCACGTCGTCGAATCCTCATCTCAATTAGGTTTATTATCTCTCAATTACAATCGAGCATATATCACCAAGTAGGATACCGTGCACACTCAACCGTACCCCCAAGTTATCTAAATTCCTAAGCATCGGATCATTCACTATATTCTTATGCTTACTAACTCTTAACCTTACTAAATTCAATTCTTAGTTTATTTCTTCTCCAGACCATGAGTACACCTATCTCTTTCTACATACACTCCATCTCATAATGTAACTATGAATTTCCTCATTTAATCACTAAATAAATTTCATCACCTTTAATCTCTCAAGATCGGACTTTATCTCCCAAAAACTTTAACTCATTACTCTATAAGATCAATGGGTACAAACAACCATAAGTGCATCTACCCAATCTAATCCAACATCCAATGCCAAATAGTACAATTAATTAAAATCTTAACTACTCTTTTATCTTAGTTAAAGCTACCCAATTCCCCTTTTTGTTCACACCCTAATAAACTAAATTTCTAATTTCTGCCAACTATCTCTCATATGGATAACCTCCGACATACTCGAATGAAATCAGGATAACCCTACAATCCATATCCCCCAGTCTGACCCGACCTGACTTAATGCCCTAATTAATTTGCCCTTGGGGCTGAATTGATTTGCTAAGGGATGAATCGATTCGCTCTTCAAGACGAATCGATTCGCATCGGGCCGTTAACCTTGATTTCCCAATAATTGAGTGTGCTCACATTCGCCAACCTCCATTAAAGACTTGTAAAGATTTTAAACATCAAAATAGTAAGCTTAGAGTTCATATTAATCATGAATAGACATTTGTATAGGTTTATAATAATCCTAAATATAATTATTCTTACAATTCAAGGATTAACTAATAAAAATAGATTTTGTTGACCTAAAACATCATGAAAAATATAATTTTCGAATAAAGTTTTCCGATTAATACACAAGTCAAATTTAGAAACGTAAATGGATCCCAACACATGGATTCTAACATAATTTCCATTTGTTATTCATTGTTGATTTCAAGTTTGATCACTAAAGCATTAACTTTCAACATAAGATTAATTACTTTTAATCCTAATCAGTCCCGATCATTAACATCACAATAATCATTTTTCCAATATAATTTAGACCTCAAATCATATGGGATATCATGATTATAAATTGGGAAACACATTATTAAGTAATATTGCAAGAAATTTCTTCTGCGAAATTGAAAGATTGAATAACCCCTCTTAAATCCCCTTGATTTCTTGTCTCCATGTCGTCCCGGATTCTCCTAAATTTTTATGGATGTAGAGATAGTTTTATTGGATGGAATTGATAGTTTAAGTCATTAATAAACTCCTAATTCCTGCACCTCCAAATGAGGCCTAAATTCGGGCCCTTCAAAGAGCCTAGAATGCTACACAGAATAACTTAAAATCTCTACGATGGGTATATCTATCCCCAATTACCAATTTAAAGTGATAAAAAACACATAAACGAACATTTGTGTCACCCTAGAGTCCAGTCTTAATGATACAATCCACAATCCATGGTAATACTTCACGATGTCAATAAAACGGTAGACTTAATTATTCTAAGCGTACACACAACCCACAATAATTTAATTAATATTACTATTTAATTATTATGACCACACATTATAAAAATCATACCGTATAGAATAAATGATCATATAAATTATGACAATTTATTATTACTAAGCCACACAAGTAATAATTGGTTTCGTTTATTAATTTATTCTTACTTAATAATTTATAAATATAGTCCATGAAAATACGGGGTAATACATTCTTCCCAGCTAATAAAGGAATTTAGTCTTCGGAATTCTCTAAAGTATAACGTCAAAATTTACACCGTACAAATATCATAGGCTTATACATAATTAATTTGTACGCTGATTAGGTATAAATTCTTCACATTTATTCCCTTAATTTCGAAATTTTTATGATCCCGTGCGGTGTAAATAGCTTGGATTTATCTCATATTTATGCTAATAACCCTATCTGGCAATTATTTCATATTTTTTGTATCTCTTATGTGTTTTACAGGTATTTCATACAAGTTAATGCCAAAGAAAACTCAAAATAGTGAAAGAAAACCAAGAAATGGGGAGTTAAGGGGCATTTTTGTAATTTTTTAGCCTTATTCTGGAGGTGGGGCTAACTGGAAAGTTGAAGATATTTTAATTACAAGAACACTGGAAAAAACTACACCTCAATCCGAGCTATGGTGAAGAAGTTATGCCCATTTGAAGTTGAGAAAGAAATCCAAGAAAAAAACCATTAAAGACGAAACGAACTGAAGTTAAGAAAAAAGAATCGGTTCTCCCAATTGTCACGCACTAGATCCATTACAAAATTATTCACTCTTTCTAAGTGTGATAAATTATCAGATACGGGATTTTTATTTTGTCCTTATCTTTTAGCCAAAAGAGTTTTATGTTCTGGGGACTCTTCTAGACGACCTCTGGCCTATAAATTTAGTCATTAGGACTCTTTTTATTAAGATTTCATTGATGTAAAAGCTTCATAACAAGTAGGAACATCTAGGAGAAGAATTTACATACTTTGCACCATTAATTTAAGAGCTTTTTCGATTTTTCTTCAATCTTTGATTTCTTCTTGCATGTTCTTGTTCTTCAATATTGGTAACTTTTATTTCCAACACTTTTATTATTATTTCTCATCGGTAATCTCCCTATCCACGGAATTATGAATTCATGAAACATAGTTAATTCATGCATAGTTAGGTTCAATATGTCTAGCTAAATTCTTTATGGTTGGAATGCATGAACTCAACCTGATGTGGTAGTTGCATGTGTATAAAATTAATCCTCTAAATTTAATGATCTGATTATGATCGTATTGCATAGAAACATGACTATTGTAGATCTTTGGATCTCTTTTTCTTCAGGGTAACCGGGATGCTTCAAAATGCAATTCGAGTGTAACTATCGCAATACCGATTTACTCGTCCTTTGATTAAGTATGGTGCGAGCTTGAACCTCATATACGTAATGATTAGGAGTACTAAATTTTGGGTCTAATTAATCACTTAAATTTATGATTAGTTTTATACTAGAAATACTCTAGGGTTGAGGGATTGTATTCCCAACCTATTTTTCCCATCATATAATTCAAGTTTTAGTTTAATCATCTTCAGTCTTTTAAGTAATTTAGAGTTTGGATTTAGTTAATTAATTATTTCCCATCTCAATCATCTTTTTGTTTCTTTTTAGAGTCAAGTCAGGGTTAACAGTCTTACCTTTGTCGTCACGTTCACTCGTCCTAGTTCCTTGAGGATTCGATACCCAGACTAGCCACTATGCTCCGCAAGAGTGTAGTTATAGTTTAGGTTTTTTTTATTGTGGTTGGCAGCCGATAACAACGACTAGAGCATTACACGGACGCTCGGTTTCCACCTCGATCATACCCTTATCCCACGAGATAAAAGAAAAATGCTCACATATCTCTACCATAGTGTGTCACGGCTGGTGCGTCCACACACCCTATATCACGTGCACACGTGCAAAAATATCACATATGTAACACACATATATACACATACCAAACTCAACCACATATATAATTCTTAACTATAAAATAAAGGTATACTTTAATACATTACTAACCGTGATTAAACTCTTCTTGAGGTTACCCGACGTATTCAACTAGAGGTGTGAACATCCCTAAGTGCTCTCGACATTGCACTCCCTGGATCTACGGACCTTAACTCCTATAATATCTCACCGATCGATGCGTATACCACAATATAAGTAATGTCTAATGTATTAAAAAAAATTTCCTAGATCATAAATGTCTCTCAACTCTTGAAACTTACTAAATGTCATATGTGGGATGTCTCACAAGTGAAATCCAAATTAGGAACCTTCCCGATATACTAATACATAGCTCAATCGGTTATCGATATTCGATGGCCCAGAACAAACATGAAACAATGCGCTAACCACACAAATGTCAACTTGTAACAATTCCAACAAAAGTCTCACCCCTTCCAAGAGTCGTTCTAATCCCTTTAAGTTAATCGATCCAGTAATGATTAAGACACCATGATTTCAAAAATAAAGTGGGACAATCTTTGTGAATCCTTAATGCTAATAGAGTATTAACACCTCCTAAACATATAACCACTCTAATAAGCATCTACTATCTCCAGTCTCCCTAACAACGTCACTATGTGAACACCATGTGTGACCATACACAACTTCACATGGTCGGAGCCATCACTAACCATAATTTTTTTAAAATAACCAAAAGGTTTACAAAACAAATGATTATTATCAAGTATATTATTACATATCGAGATAAATCCATCACTGGCTAACCATACCATGTAACCATCATATACATTATGCCCCCACTAGAATATAACCTATTCTGAACTCGAAAATCACGTCTAATTGGCGTACTCATAACGTAAACCAAAATCAATATTATAATCATACTCATTATGAAAATCCATAGCAGGGAATCACAATAGCCCAAGAATAACTACTAGAACATATACAGCATTTGCAGACGCATCAACCATTTGACTTCTCCAAACGTATAAATAAGTAATAACATCTTAGGGAACGTTCACATGTCCACCACTATTTAACATCTAGGGAAGAAAATATACATAATATACCCATACACAATAAATTTCATGGTCACTTCCATATGGAATTACTTCTCTCATCACCAAAACCAAATCCTAGTGATAACCATATCATATTCCACCTGGTTGCATCAACAGTCAATCCACTTATAAAGAGACAACTCCTAGAAAAACCATTATGCTCAACCAAGGAACATCTCTATAAACCATATAACTATTATGAAAATCGAGTTTCATTATATTCCTAATCTAAGAACTATGTCAATATTCAACCTAAAATTGTCACATCATTGCAACTACTCTTGATAAGGTAATACTTCCCAAATCACGCTAAACCCATGGCTATAATCCTAGTGCCAGTAGTAATACCCATCACACAAAAATTTCAAACCTAAATCGAACCATCCTTGGATCTAGGATGCTATATCGAGGATCCTCATTTGATAACTACAAATAACATGGCCATAATCCACACTTCATAAAAATTGGAATAAAAAATTATCTTACGAGCTCTGTCTCTTAGTTCAACTCATTATATCGTGACATCCTCTTCCATTCTCCCCCAATTTTCTCCTACAGGGGTACTCTCAATTCTATATTCACAATTACAACCCTCAATCACATCATGTTCTTTCTTTGAGGTTTTTGGAACTTAATCGTTCCTAAACCTTATTCATAACTAATACCTTAACAAAATACATGCCTATAATGCACATGAAACTCCATCCTCATACCAATCTCTAATTGATTCGTCTCAACACGAACTAATAGGAAACTCAATAATATCCTCTCAAATTTACACTCACTCAGGTGTACAACAAATGGTCTCTAATAAGTCTCAAACTGATATTTTGTAACCACACGGTGACCTTAATCCTATGTCCAAAAGACTCACATTATCATCACTCCAATCACAAACACTTTAGCCACATATATGAAACTTGCTCAAATCTGAGTGCAACACAAATTTCACTCTTTAATAAAAACTTATCCACAATTAATTTAACCATTAAAATCAATATATTTTTCTAGAACGCAATGATCCATTGCCCTCTCTCTTATGTCCACAAAATTTTATAAAGTCATTATACTAGCCTAAATTTTCATCAAAATCCATATTACTGTAAACAAAACCCAAAAGTCTATTAGTCTCCTCAAAAATTTAAATTCCTTAATGTCTCCAAAAATGGACTAAACGTGAAAGACATTCACCAATCTAGTGCTTGAAAAAGTTTCTAAGTTGCAGAATTTACTCCCAGATACGGTAAGTTCCCATTATCATCCTCACAGCGGTGGTGAAATTCTTTGTTTAACCAGTACTTCCATAATTCACTCTATAGACACCATATTTTCGGACCACCCTAAGACTCTCCTTAAGTCCTTATCACTTCCCCATTCACCATAAAACCTAAGTTCATACTCCGAGTATCGATCTGGAGGCCACTGAGTGCATCGAGACCCGTTTGGCTCTGATAAAATTACTCATCGGAGCTAAACCTCAATATATCTTTTAAGGGATCTGAATCCCTTTTCCAATGGCCCACCCCATGCATGAATCGACCTTACGATTTAGACAAACAGTCCATTTTACTATCGAAAATCAATCTGGAGGCCACCAGGCGGTCTTGGACCCCATTTTGACCCTAATGAACTTCTTCACCCAATAAAAATCTCAATTAATATTCGAAGGGAACTCAATACCCTTTCCAATGGTCTACCCCATGCATGAATTGGACTTACCGTTCCTTTTTCTCTCGAAAATTGATCTAGAGATCATTGGGCACTCCTAGACTCTGTTTGACTCCCGTCAACTCTTCAGTTCGAATGAGACTAAATGAATATTAAAAGGGCACTAAATACCCTTTCCAATAGTCTTCCCCTTTCATGAATCGGCCTTACTGTGCGGATGAATGACCCGTTTTACTCTAAAGGGTCATCAAAAATCTACATCGAGAATCTCCTGTCCAAAATATCATCGAACACTTTCGAGCCTTATTTGACTAAAGTCAATTCCCAACCCTGGGATCAACCCAATGGATTCTAAAATGTCTCTAAATCCCCTTTCTAACGGTATGCCCCGTGTGCGATTTGAACTTACGGATTGCGTTGTACGACCATTTTTTCAAGAAATCTACATGAGGTTGCCAAATGGCAGACCCATTTCCCTGCCTATTAGAATGTGTCTGGGCATGCCGGCTAATATGTAGGACTAGGACAATGCCGATCGGCCCCACCTTGACCCTATATATGGAAATCATGATGTCACTTTGAAAAGCACCCTAGAAACATCAACTTTAGTGATCTCAACAACATTTTTCTAAAGTTAGTGAAGTTTCCTTATTTGAAACCTCTCCCCACCTATTATTTCCATCAATTTCACACTAAATTTAGTAAAATCCCCTTCTCTCTCATCCTACATTCCTCATCCACCTGCAATGAAGCCTTTTTAACAATCAAGATCAATCTTCAAGTCTCCAAAGAGGGTCCAAACATATTCTCTCTCTTTTAAATTTCCTTACTTTCACATTAGTTATCTAATCTTTACTTTAGCATTTCATCCTTGTTAGTCCATACATATTAATAATCTCACTTTTTATTAGTATTATTGTACATAACATATTTTCTATAAAAAAAAATAAGAAAAATAGGGGTTTACTTATAAATTCCAAACGTGATTCTTCACCACATTTTCTCAAATCAAAATATCCTTTTACACACACACACATCTGAATCAAATCCCTGGTTGGATTTATGGAATAAACCCCACCCTAGTATTGCATGCGAACTACGTGAACATTGATGCCTTTTTAGACTACGTAGGCATCTCGGGTCAAAACCTGAGACTCGAGTCCTCCTTACATTTTTTATTCATGTATTATTTCAATATATTATATTTGTGATTCTTATTCGCGCTTTATCCAACGCGTATATCATCGTTTCAGCATAACGATTGATATCCCGCACACACATTGTGTTTTTTTAATTACTATTTTGGAAACACTCCTTTGGATGATCTCACTCCGCCTTTTTCCATGGCATGAGTTGAGAAATCTTATTCTCCATTTCTATATACAAACGCACACACTTCATGGAGTTTTTCAAGGAGAAAAATAATATAAGACGATGAGAGACCGAAGGGGGGGGGGGGGTGCCTAATACCATCCCATTCTGTAACTTAGCCCCCGAATCTTTGAACTATTGGATTCGCAAGCATAGGTATGTCTTTGATGTCGTTCTCTTGAGGCGAAAACATTTATTTTGCATGTTTTGTGAAAAATAGGTTGGCAACTTTATCTCTTTACATCACCCCACATTGACGACGATCAGAGAGCTCCTCCTCGAAAAGGGCGCGAGACTCTTCTTCTTCTCTCCCTCTAACCACGTGCACACGAGCTCTGATACCTCCCCGCCCACCCACCCACCTACCCCCGAGGAAGGGGAAGGAAGAGCAAAAAAAATAGGGATGTCCATAGTGGGGACTCTACTGGGGAACTACATATCATAAGAGGGCTAGACTCTGTTCGCATAAGTGTTATCATTTTCTGCATGTGTGCGTATACACCTATCTGTATGTGCCCTTTCTCCTCTATCTATTTCTTATATATATTTATCTCATGCTCACTTTTCACCATCACTCACTTGTAAATATCATCCGTGTACACCTCACAATACTTACGCTTATACGTAGGATCATTTATACCCATATGTTTCACACACCACTTAGAACATCTATGCTTAGGTTTCACTATCACACACCTCCACTTATATATATCCATGCTCACTTGCACTTATCACACACCACTTTTAGTTCATCCATGCTTAGGTTCACTACCACACACTCACTTATATATATCCACACACCACTCACTCACACGTATCCATTCTTAGTGTAATCTTCATGATCCATGCTAGACTTACTTTCCATGATACTTGTACACTTTTTCCTATTAGTATAGTTCTCACCATGCCAAATAAAATACTCTCTCCATAATATACTAATCAAGAATCATGCATTGTGCACACTACATCACCAAGACCATGGCTATTGACCAAAATTTTATCCTGTCTAGGGGGTCACTTTATGATGGGTGTTGGTCCGGAAGGTCGCAGTTAGCCTAAGAAATATGACCCTCACCTTCCATTGGCCTTGTACCTTTGACGTATACCGAACGGTCCCCCCCCTGCACATCGTACCTCTTGACCAAACTCATGGTGGGAGGTATATAACATGGAACTCATTCATGTACGTCGAGTATATTGAATTCTCTCTCACACGTACTGGCCCCACGAGGTATATAGTGAGGCAATTCACGTACACTCAGGTATATCAAATGGCTTATCCACACATACTGATTCCCTCAAAAGAAAGATGTATATCGTGAAAGTCATGCCAAAAGGGGTAACTATTCCACTAACCCAACAACTGCATAAACCTCATATATGCATCAGACCTAGGACACTCATATTTAGTTTGTCGGTTACCACACAAAACTCTGTCTAAATGTCAGGTCATCATGCAACAAAATTTTTTGCACAATTTCATCATTTTTAAAACAGGACCTGTCCATGAGCCTGGAAACAAGTTCAACCCAGTATTACCTATTTTTTAAACACACTTTTTCCCAAGCTCCGTTCCTGTCTGGATTTTCTTTTGCATTTAGGTAAACCTAATACAATTGAAAACATAAATATAATAATAATCATGTTGAAACTATTCTCTCATTTTCCCCTCCTTCTTTACCAAAAGTGTCAAAACATTTTTTCCTCCTTTTCATCAAAATACCAAAAACATTTTTCCTCATTTTTACTAAAAGTGTCAAAAACATTTTTCCTCCTTTGCGTCAAAATACCAAAAATATTTTTCCTTTTTTTTACCAAAAATGTCAAAAACATTTTCCCTCCTCTTCAATAAAATAAAATCCGTTCTTCTTACTCTTTTTTTAAAAAAATAAATTAAAAATTTTGTCCTTCTCAGGTCGATTACATACCTGACTCTTGGCCTGACTCCCTATTGGCTTCGATTTTCTGTCAAATCACCCGGAAGCTCCGTCAACTCCCCTACAACTTCATCCGAGTCCGAAATCCACCTTCAACAGTCCTCCATGGAGAATACCTTTCAATCACTGAATGTACAACCTGATCTAATGGTAGTCCTATCCAAATCAGTGCCAATATTGACAAGCTTCAAACCAAGGTTCATGAGATGAAGCAAAATCGAGTCCCAGTTCTCGAAGAACTCGAGATTCTCTTTCCTCGCGCCATGGGTTCATCTTCTCTTGAGCATGTTTGGATTCCCAAATAATATCATCATGCTTCGCGTGACCCCCCTGCCAATGGGCCACCGCCAGCTCAACTCCCTATGCTAAACCTTGTCCATCCAGGGGCTAACTTTCCAGTACCCATTGATCGCAAGGAGTAAGGATTGAACAATATCAAGGAAGACCTCAAGTTGTTGTCAAAGAAGTTTGACCAAGTTAAGATATTCGAGAACTACATGGACTACACCGACAAGTCTCCCTATCTTAAACCAAGGTTTTCAGAGAAATTCAAGATGCCATCCATCGAGAAGTTTGGGGGTAGTGGGACCCTAATTGTTCATATTCGTAGTTATCATCGAACCATGACTCTCCTTGGTGCCTCTGAAGAAATAATGGCCCAGATGTTCCAACATATTTTGAAGGACAATGCCCTTCGTTGGTTTCTATCCCTCGAGGAATTTAGAACCCGCAATTACGAGGATGTTACCCAAGAATTCATGTCAAAGTATAAGTAAAAAGAAGATCTAGAGGTTACACACCGTGATTTAGAACTTCTCAAGAAGAACCCAAAAAAATTATCAACAACTTCATAGCAAGGTGGAGGGAGAAAGCTACCACCATGACCAATCAGCCTCCGAAGAAGAACAAGTCAGCATAGTGAAGAAGAATTTCCTACCCCATATTAGAGTAACTATGGGAGGACAAATTACCCACACTTTGAGCTCTACGAGAAGTAGGTGTGGAGATTAAAGACAGTGTTACCAAGATAGAAGAAGAGACAAAGAAATTATTCGAACAGTTCACTCCCAAAAAGTATGAGAAGCATGTCAATGCCACAGTCTCAACCATCAATAATATATCCCAGCCTGCTACCTCTCGGGCACCAGAAAGTCGCCTTAACCCCTACAGAAAAGAATACACTGGGTTCCATTCTCTCCACTCTAAAGTCTACCAAGACTTTCTAAGCTGGAATCTTATTAAACCTCTGGACCCTTATCCATTCCAAAACCCACTTCCCCAAAACTTCAAAATTGATGCCCACTGTGACTTTTACCAGTCTATTTGCCATACTATTGATGAGGGATTTCATATTCGAAATGTAATCTAGGTTCTAATTAATCGGGGTATCATCTCCCCACCAACCAATCCTAAACCCAACACCACTCACAACCCACTTCCAACCCATACTAATTCCATCTTCCTAGAGAATGGCCCAAATTTTGACCCATCTACCCAAATCGGGCTTAGTAAAGGACCCATCATACCTATATTTTCACCCAAACAGCTTAAAGTCTGCCCATATTTTCTCCTACACCGTACCGGCTTTGCCGATCGAGCTCTGTCACTCCTCACGGGGGCTTCTATGTCGTTCATACTCGGTTTGATGGAAGAGATATGGATTTGTCGACTGTTCTGAATCAGCTCTTAGATTTTGGGCTGCAATTGCCCTCTGAAATGACCATTGACTGTCATAGATTTAGCATCCTATTTGTGGAATCTCAAAAGTGGCCTCAGGAGTAAGATAATTGAGTGGTACCCATTACTGAAATCAGTTTGGACGATATATAAAAGTTTATGGCAGATAAGTTCCGATAGAATAGCGAAATATACAGTGTTTCTGACCTACTCAATACTTTAAAGCTTTAAGGGTGGTTGGTCCCTTCTCTCTTGCAACTCCCCATTGAGTGGGAGGATTTATATAAAGAAATTGTTGAGGTAGTGGAATGCATTAACTTCTCTTGCTAGGAAGACATTGTCGCCACCGGATGAGTGGATGAATTTGATAACTCTAATTATGAACCGAGTCAGGAAAAGTCCATTCTAGTAATCAGTATGTGCGGGATGATCTCTTTCTAGGATCTGTTTTGGGAAATCAGTAAAGTAGCCGTATATCCATAAATCAATAAAGAAATGGGGTTCTTATTCTATCCCGCCTCGGTAAACCATAGGACCAGATAAGGGAGACACTATAAAGACCCAAGTCCTCAGCCATCAAGAAGAAACAATGGAAAGGGAGTTCCTAAATAACTTCCCATGCCGAAGATGACCATCGAGGAAAGAAAGATCCTAGACCAACTCAATAATACTCAAGCTAATATTACCGTGTAGTGACTCTTCAAGTCTTCCCATTTAAACTAAAACGGTCTGATAAAATTTCTCATTGGGACCATAGTCCCTCATTCCACCACTCCAGAAGAAGACGTGAACCTGATTGGATCCTTAACCACCACTAGACTCCTTTCCTTCTTCGAAGAAAAGATTCCAAAGATCAGCCCAAATCACACTTATGCCCTCAACATCTCCATTGAAGTTATAGAGAAAATAGTCTCGCTCTCACTCATCGACAATGGTTCTGTCTTCAATATTTTCCCATTAAGAACCTTCAATTTCTTGGGGTTAAAAGTACGTTACCTAACTCCTACTTCTATCGTAGTACGTGCCTAAGATAATGCCCATAGAGAAGTGATGGGATCGATAACACTGACAATAGGGGATGGCCCTATCAATCTCGTTACTGAATTTTAAGTTATTGACATACCCGCATGTTTCAATCTTCTTCTTGGATGACCGTAGCTTCATAGTATTTGAGGTGTATCCTCCTCCCTTTATTCAAAGTTGAAATTATTCACCAAGGGGAAAGTCACTACTATTTTGAGAGACGATGACAGTACTGAAAATGCTAGCACCAACAATCCAGTACGAAAAATACAACATGGGATAAATGGCATGCTTCTTTTCGGCTTTGGGGTTGATCCACTTCCCCTTTAGGCAGGGGATGATTTCAAAGACCGAGTTTGTCTAGAACACAATCCTCACGGTAATGTCAATTTGATACATATGTTCATACAGAATATTCACTTTATGCCCGAACTGGGGCTGGGGTGACATCAACAAGGGATACTGGAACCCATAGTCCTACAAAGGTCTGTCCCCTATGTGTCTTGGGCTATCATCCTTAACCATAAGAACTCATAATTCTCCACTAACCAAGGTTAAAGAGAAGTTTAAAAGATGACAAAATAGTTTTTGAAGGATTCTTTGAATGGGATATTCAACAAAGAGGGTGAAGACTTCCCGTTTTGTGGCTTTCCTGAACCATGGTATGATCATGTGCATAAGAAGACAAAGCCAGGGATGGAAATCTTCTTTCAATACAACTAATACTGGGCCAATGACTGCCAGCATAAAGTACAACCTCTCACTCAGAAAGTCATAACCATTACTGAAGTCTTTGAGGGAAGTGACTCCAAATACTCATGCAATCTGCAGACACTGGGGCTGAGACTCTATATTATATATTCAAGCATTACATCGTCAAACCCGTCCGCTCTAATTAAGGTCACTGATGCACCTCGACTCAATTGGAATGCTATACCAGTTTCGCCTACTAAAATACAACCCAACCCAACTATTTACCCTCTCTCTTCCTCTATTGTTGTTCCTCCATTTTCTGATAACAATGTAATCGAGACACCGTTTGATGAGGTTCTCAACATTTTTTCCAAGATATGAAATAAATGAGAATTTTGAGTATCTTATTGTGCCTTACATTAATTGTCTTGATTCTAATCAAACTCTTGATGATGATGATGATTTTACAAATGAACAATTGTTAACTGGTCTTTATAAGGTTAATAGCAAACAACATAACTGCAATAAAATTAATGAGGATGAAATAATTATTATTAATCTCGGTTCTAGTATCCAATAGAGTAAGATTAGGATAAGGTACACCCTTGATGATCATGAGTGCGCGCAATTCGAAGAGTTGTTGAAGGAATTTATGGACGTCTTTGCATGGTCTTAAGACGACATGCAGGGCATCGATCTCGAGATAGCTCAGCATGAGATTTCAACTCTTCCAGAATGAAAACTGGTCAAACAGATACGGTAAAAGCTCTGCACCGAATGATCACTCAAGGTCAAGGAAGATGTAATCAAGAAGTTGGTCGTAGGATTCATTCGGGTGATCGAATATCCCACATGGCTAGCTAATATTGTACACGTACCAAAATCAGGGGGAAAGTCCTCATGTGCATTGATTACTGGGATTTGAACAAGTCATCTCCGAAGGACGATTACCCACTGCCCAATATCGATAAGATTTTGGACAATATGGCTAGTCACACCCTCAAGTCATTTGTTAATGGATTCATCGGATATAATCAGATCAAGATTCACCCTGATCATCAAGAAAAAACTTCCTTCATCAACCCTTGGGGAACCTTTTGTTACATGATAATGCCATTTGGGCTCAAGAACACATGGACTACCTACGAAATGACTACCACAACCATCTTGAATGATCTAATACACAAAGAAGTTGAAGTCGATGACATGACTATCATGTCTAAGGCCTGGGAAGGTCACATTCCCACTCTCCAAAAATTCTTAAAAATGACTGCGGTGATACCGAATGAAGTTAAACCCACAAAAATGTGTTTTGGCATCACCAAAGGAAATATTTTGGGGTTCATGGTTAGAAATAAGAGAATCGAGGCCGACCCTACCAAACTCAAAGCCATACTAAAAATGCCACCCCCCGGACGGAGAAGGAAGTTCGAAGATTATTGGGAAAATTACTGTAAATTAGTCAGTTCATGAGCCAACTGACTTCTATTTTTGTACCCATCTTCAAACTCCACCGGAAGGATTCTACCAAAATATGGAATGAGGCCAGTTTGAAAAGCCTTTGACATAATCAAGTTATACCTTAACTGTCATCCGGTACTCATGCCACCGCATCCTGGTCTCCCTTTACTCTTATACCTAACCATAACAACTACTACAGCAGGGGCTTTGCTAGCCAAATACATTAGAGAAACTGGAAAATAAAGAACCATATACTATGCTAGTTGAAAGTTGGTTGGGTACGAATTCAACTACACTACCATAGAGATAGCATGTGTTTCCCTAGTCTGGGTCACTCAAAAGTTACGGCATCACATGCTCACTTTTCCCATCAGACTTATGACATGAATGGACCCCATCAAATACTTTCAAGAGAATACCGCCCTATCTAGATGAATGCCCTAATAGTTGATGTTGCTATCGGAATTCGATATCGCATATGTTACACAGAAATCCATGAAAGGGAGAGCTATCTCCAACTACCTTATTAACTACCATATAAAAGAGGTTGATGTTTAGGTCACTGAATTATTGAATAAAGATATTCTCTGCACCTCTCAGGAGGACCTCTGATGGCAAATGTTATTTGACACCACTACTAATAAGAAGGGATATAATATTAAGATACGCCTGATCACCCCTGATAACTCTCACACTCCTATTGCCATCAAGCTAAATTTCACTGCACTAATAATATGATCCAATACGAGGTATTCACTGTAGGCCTCAAAGTCTCCCGCAATAAAGGTATCAAACACCTGGATGTTTATGGGGACTCCACCATCATCATCGATTAAGTCCTTAAAAGATGGAAAGTAAGGGACGAGAAGCTCTTACCCTTCCACGCCTACCTATAAGAGTTGGCCTCCCAGTTCTGAGATATCACCTTCCACTATTTGGCCCGTGCAAAGAATAATTTAGCATATTCCCTTCCTACCTTAGCCTCCATAATCGACATGCCTGAGGGAATTTCGATGACCTATTTTATAGTCTATAAACAAGCTTTGCCAACATACTACTACCACATTGAGCTCGTTACGGAGGAAGATTTCAATATGGTCGATTCCTGGTACTACAATATTTGGTGCCTCCTCAAGCACGGTACATATCCCCAAGATTTAAAGAAGAAAGACCATGTGACCTTTCGCAAACTGGTTGCCATGTACATCATCTATGATAAATCAATGTTCAAAAGAAACTTCGTTGGAACCCATTTGCACCGCATCGCGGGGATGACATTGAAGAAATGATGCAAAAGATCCACAATAGGGAATGCCGACCCCACATGAATGGTCATATGCTCTCCAAGAAGATTATTCATCAAGGGTATTATTGGGCCTCCATGATTCAGGATTGCATCGCCTACGTTTGGAGATGCCTCAAATGCCAATAGTTTGCTAGTCTCCAACACTTATCTCCTTAGGAAGTGTACATCATGACTTCTCCCTATTCGTTATCCACTTGGGACATTGACATCATAAGGAAAGTCATACTTGAAGATTCCAATGCGCATGAGTTCATCATGGTTTCCATTGATTACTTCACCAAGTGGGTCGAATTTGAGTTTTAGGCAGTATTGATTACCAAAAAGGTAGCCAAGTTTATATAAAAAAAATCATCTATTGATATGGAGTCCCTCACGAGCTGGTCTAAAAAAATGGGTTACAAAGCCACAAGTCTTCCCCCTACCGACCCAAGCCAATGGTGTTGTTAAAGTAGAAAAATAAAAACCTCAAACCCATCATCAGCAAAATGATCGAGAGTTATCGATATTGGGCCGATCGGACCCCTTACGCCCTTTGGGGCTAGTGAACTTTAGTCAGGACATCTACTGGGCCTACCCCGTACTCTTTAGTATACGACATGGAAGCATTCCTACCCGTTGAGATGGAAATACCTTCACTGCACATCATCTTTGAAATTAAAATTAATGAGGAAGATTGGTATTAGATCCTCCTGGACTAACTATCACTCTTAGATGAAAAGACATGGAAGGCTCTATACCACATACAAGGGTACCATCGCCGGATAGCGTGATTATTCAACAGAAGAGTCAAGCACCGCGATGTTCGAGAAGGAGACTTAGCCCTCAAATAAATCATAGAAACCGTCTGGGACCCCAAAGGGAAATTGAAGCCAAAGTAGAGTGAACATCGTGAAAAGGATCTTGTAAGGTGATGCCGCTATGCTTACTGACCTTTACGGAGAAGAGATGGTGTGTCCAATCAACCTAGAATGCCTTAAAAAATTCTACCCTTAGTCCAAAATATCTGTGCGCTGTGACTCCTCTCATCCCCTTCTATTCTAAAAAAATTATTCATTTCCCTCTACTCAGGACTACGTGGGACCTGATCCTTTAAAAAACTTTTTTCTTTTAGGATGAAACTCATAACATTTTCAAAACACCTAGAGGTACGTAGGTATCTCATATCCTTTACATGGGTACGGTCCCCTTCTTTTTCATAAAATGTTATTCTTTTCTTACATCCGAGAATGATAGTTCATTTTATCAGTTACATGAACAAAAAGATTATGTATAGCTCAGAGATTGGTATAGATAATTTAAATGTAAAAATCACCAAGAGGCACAAAAATATAATCAAAATTTAATTTTATTCCATAAATGGGAGAATCCAGTACAGTTACATGAATTATTAGCATTGGGAGTCAAAATAACCACCCCTCGCTAAGCAAATTGCCCCTAAAACAATCCTAACCAAATTATTCCCCAAACCAAAAAATATACAAACACATCCCAGTCACAAAATCTTCACAAGAAATGAACACCAGCTTCATAAAGATGCTATCCACAGCTGTCGAAAGACCCATCCCCATCATCATCTTCTCCTTGAGGCCCCCAAACTTCCCCTGCCTGATTGGTGTTCCGAAGGCGCTCCATAGAGCAATATGCACGGACCAGCCTTTAGAAAATAACTACTCCCGTCTTTATAGTATAAAAAAGGACAAATCATCTCTGTTCGATCTCTTCTACCAAGATCTTTACTACCTCTCGCTTCCACAGCCATTTCAGATAATCTTCGACACATTACAAACCCTGAATATGGATTGAGAAGAACGGGTTAACGATCGAGGATTCTCTAACAAAGATGCCAACCTTATGCACATGGATGCAGTTAAGTCTTCCAGAGGAAAGAAGTCTAGTGCCTAAGGAGGCACTATCTTCTCCCATCCGACTTGGTGCAGGAGCATCCAGGAGAAATAAAAGGAGGTCTATCGAAGGTTAACTAACTGAACATGTCGGTATTCTCCCAGTTCCAGAATGGGCTGTAGCTTTCCTTAGCATGGCACCAACCAACGGATACATTGAGGTCCGTACTCGGTAAACCAGTTTTCCTAGTTCTCCATGGATGGGCCAAAGATGATGGAATAGCGAGCAAAGAAATTTGGCATAGATGCCAAAGGATATTTAGGGGGACCGTAAAATGAAATCTCTTAGCCAGCCACATGAACAACATAATGGGACTCCCTCTCAGGAAGTCAGAGCGAAATTCCTACTAAACACCTAGACCATTTAGGGTCTTCGCCAATATCACTGCTGCAAGATTGCAATGATATGACATCTACGCTATAATGGCAGCCAGTTGAGGGTCCACCATCAAGTCCCCAGTCAGCAGTAGTGGCCTGGAAGTTTGGCCCAGGGCAACATATCCGGCATGGTTCGCATCATTGAAATCCCACAGATTCACAAAATACGTGACAACTGGAAGAGAAATAATTCCCCCAGTGACCAACGGTAGAGACATCGAAGGAGAAATGTGGACAAATTCTGGTAACAGTGCTTGAGAAGATCGAGAGAATTCAGGCATGGTTGCCGCCACGCTAGGATTAATCCCCAACGTGGCTAAAAACTCCTTATAGGTTGGACATACCTCGTTCAAACCACAGTATAAAATGTGATCCTCGGGATACCAAAATTATGCTGCCGCCGCTAACATGTTCCAATTGATAGCCCGTTGCACCACAAGGAGACACAATGAAAATTAAAGGCCTCGTAATCTACGTTATAAAGACATATGGCTTCACTACACCAAATCTGCCCATTTGTCAAGGTCAATGACCGTGACATTTCGAGGCGAGATAACTTTTTTTGTCATGGTCGTGTCACGGTCATTGACTTTGACAAAAAACTCGCATTTTGTATCACGGTCGTGTCAAGGTCAATGACCATGACACGTTTGTCACGGTTATAAACCGTGACATAACCGTGACCCCAATTGTCACGGTCAATGACCGTGACACGTCCGTGACAACTTTGTCGCGGACTTGTCACGGTCAATGACCGTGACAATTCTGGGCCGAATTTAAAAAAAATCTGCTGGGCAGTATGGCCACCGCCACTACCCAGCAGTATATTTGTACCTGTTATAGCAACGTTGTACCTGTTCCAAACATCATATATCCAACACAAACTAAAGATAATGCAAATATATATTCATGATGATATAATCCAAATATTCAAAGTAAAAACAATATACATGACGATATAATCCAAATTTAATTAAAATGGACAAACTTAAAAATAATGTTACTACATGTCTTGGATTTCACCGAGGAGGTGAGTAGGCCACACGACATACGAATTGACGAACCCACTAATATACGTCGTTACGCATTGTTCGCGCAACCACAATAGGGAGTTCTCCTTCCCGGGTATGACATGCGTGACGAGCACCCTGGACTCCATCTCTTGAAGCACACGTCCATGGACTATTCCACCCTCGACGATATTCGGGTCCCTCAACCCCCGCCCTATCCGCTGGCCATCAAATACGTCCAATATGAACACGCTCGGCCAACCAATTGTCGACAATGGTCTGTTGGAGGGTGTCAAATAGGGAAGTGGATCGTCGAAGTACGAACGTGTCGGTGATGAAGCAGCGAGGTCCACATCCTCGTCATCCTGCGCCTCGTCCTCCCGCACCTCCTCCTCCACCGCCTTCTCCTTCCCTTTCCCTTTCCCTTTAAGGTCTCCACCCAACGTACACTTCATGAATGCGTACATATCTTGGACCGTCGCCTCCAAACGGGACAGCTTCGCGTCGTGTGAATCCACCGTTCGAGACAACCCGGTGTCGCTCATCTCCAATCCGATGATCCTAGATTTGGCCACCCGCGAGCTCACTCCCCTTGTCCTCCCTTTGCGATCAGAGCCAAGCACTTGGCTGAGTGCGTCTGTGGACAAAGATGCCTTGTCGGCATCAGACTGCGACTCATGCACTTCCTTAAGCTTTGCCTGAAACGACAAAAAGCACATGATTAGTAAAATAAGTAAACTAAAAAATTATAACATAATTAACAATAATTAAACTGTCGGATTACTTACAATCGTGTCCGCGACGCTCGGGGACACCTCCTTGTCCTTCCCCTTCTTCGTCCGAAGAGCCACATAAGTATCGAGCCTATGTGGCTTACCCCCTGGCCCACTCCCTACCCCCTGAAATAAAATAGAGTAAAGTAAAATTAGTATCGGCCCCGTAAAGTAAAATAATATCCAATAATATATTTCTGTAGTTATAGATAAATTAAATCTTACCTGCATCCTATGCTCCACCTCAGCGTAAGAGGTCCAGCCGGAGTAGTGCACGTCCGTCTTTTTAGCTCGATTTTCCCTCCCCGATTGGCGAGATGCCAATTGTCGATCCTCGATCTCATTGTCAATGAACTTTTGCCATTGTACCAATGAGATCGGCTCCTTGGGCGGGACGGATCCGCGCCATTGTAAAATGGACTCTCGTGTTTTTCCAAAGTAGCGTGTCCGCATATTTTTCTTCCACGTCTTGTGTTGCTCCCTCAACTGCTCCAAGACGGAATCGCGTAGCTTTGGATCCAAGTTGAATTGTTCCTGTCCAACAAATACAATGTTAGTTGCGAATAAATATAAATATAAATATAAATTGAAATATTCGTATAAATATTACCTGTAGTGCCGCCCAAACAGCTAACTTGAGCTCATACGGCACCTCCTTCCAACTCATAAACCCCGGGCTGATGACCATCTTTAGCAGCTCGAGGGATCTCGCTAAAAGTTCCGACTTGTTTTCGACGGTAATCCCAAATTTTCCATATTTGGGGAGCCTAGCGGCGGAGGAGCCCTCGTCGCCTCCGCTACCACCGAACCCAGACGACATCATCATAAACAGCATCATCATCTTCGCCTTAACATCTGAAGGAGACATTTTTGCTGTAAAAAAAATGTTATTAGTACAGATAAAAAAAAATGTTAATAGTACACATTTCATTTTACCTAATTGAATTAATTGAATTAATAGTACAGATAAAAAAATGTTCCATCTATATTATAACATATGTGTAAGTTCCGTCAATACCATTTCGTTTCAATTTTGTAATATTATGTTTTTTCCAAATATTTAAAGAGTTATTAAATGGGTGCCCCACCCCCACCCCCACCCACCGCCACACACACACGCACACCTACGCACCTACGCACACACACACACACACACACACCCCACCTCCACCCCTACCCACCCCACCCCTACATATATGTTAGTTGATGCCATTATATTTTTACCCTAATTAGATTCTAAGGTTATCTCAATTTATATTTTAAGTTTGTATCCATTTGTGATGTTCAAGTAGTTTGAAATGTTGGAATTATATACTATTACTTTGACCGTTAGTTTGTGCACTAACTAAATTGAACATCACACACACACACACACCCCACCCCAAGAAATGAGATCATAATTTGGAGGAATTCACGTCCAAGAAATAATTTGGATTGTGATACCCCTTGATAGACTTATATGTTTTGTTTACCCGACCGATGAACTATTTTATAATCCTATAGAATTAAGTTTTAGAATCAAGGAATTGATCAGATATTCATTAAAATCGGTTAGTAGAAAATTTATTTAACCAAGAGGGTATCGAAAACATAATGTGGGGAATCATAATATACCGTAATCAACTTTAATAATAAGAACACATTCTTTCGAGTGATTTATAAATAATTAAATTTGAGTGCAATCATGATTATTTAGTGGAATGAATCGTGATTAAATAAATAAAGGATATAAATTAAACGGTTATAAATTGGGATTTCCTAGTATTTACTTTGAATCCAGTTTATTTATTTATCTTTGGTCCCTAGTATAGTCATTGCCCAAGTAGTAGGAGCGAAACTCTATAAAACCCTAGTTTAGCTAAAGCCCGTGAATTATACCTATATATATTGTGTAAGCGAGGATTTTAGCATAAGAATCAATTGTGGAGGGTTCGAGAGGGAGTGAAAAAAATTATACCTATTCACACACACACACACACCCCACCCAACCAAGGGCGGACCTAGGTGGTCCCGAGAGTGGGCGGCCGCCCACCCCTTGTTTTCGGAAATTTCTGTACAGGTATGCGCAAAAAAAATAATATTGGGGCCTATTTGTAAACTCTAGGATCGGAAGGTGTATCTGTTTGTTAGTGTTTTAAAGCTAAGGGGCAGAGTATGTAATTTATTATACTTAAATAGAAAAACACGGAAGAAACATTTTACCAAAACCCTAAACAGAAGAGTAGAAGTACCAGGAAGAGAATGTTTTTCAGGTAAGTTATTTGTTAAGTATATAAAACTTTTTTATTCAAATGTTTAATTTTTTTAAATTAAATGTTAAAAAGTATTTTTGTATTCCTTCAAAGGTTTAAATCATTCAATGTTAGGAGTATTTTTGTGTTCATTTGTAAATATTTAGGAAACTAACACTATTCAATGTTAGGAGTATTTTTTTTCTCAAATCTTTAAATGTTAGAAATATTTAGCGGTATGTTAGAAATTAGGGGTATTGTATTTTTGTTCAATATTTAGGGGTATCGTATTTAGGGGAAATGTTAGAAATATTTAGGAGAATTTTCAAATTTCAGTGTTATTTTTTCAGTTAATTTTCAATATTGAAGTATAATTTTCTTATAATTTCAATGTTAATCCTAAAAAAATTGCCTTTGGGGCTACCGCCCCTGAACCCCTACATTGCTCGAAAAATTTCGCACCCCCTTACTAAAAATCCTGGGTCTGCCACTGCACCCCACCCCACCCCCTACCCCCCTTCACCACCCCCTCCCCCACCACACACCACCACACACACACACACACCCCACCCTACCCCACCGCCTGCCTCCCTCCACCACCCCCTCCCCCAAAACACACCACCACACACACACACACACCGCACCCCACCCCACCCCCTGCCCCCTCCACCACCCTGCCCCACCCCGCCCCACCCCCTTCCCCCCTCCACCACCCCCTCCCCCACCCCGCCCCACCCCCCACACACGCACACACATACACACATATATATATGCACATACACACATAAATATACAAACAAATATATATATAAATGGAAGAGAGAGAGAGAGAGAGAGAGAAATTGGACCTGAGAGAGAGAGAGAGAGCAGCGTCGAGTCGAGAGAGAGAGAGAGAGAGGGAAGGAACGGTGGGAGGGAAAAAAGAAGGGGGAAAGGGTTTTTGCTGGAAAAGTTGTCACGGTCGTGTCAAGGTCATTGACCGTGACAATTAAATTTATCACGGACTTGTCACGGTCGTGTCAAGGTTAATGACCGTGACATAAAACGGGTGTTTTTTTGTCACGGTCAATGACCTTGACAAGGCTGGCCGGCTGAAAGGTGACAATTTGCCCATTTTGGTGTAGTGCTTCCAGTCTCGAGCTATGAAGTGAATTATGAACTCATGGTAAGGTCCATTTGGGAAATAATAAGGGAAAAGGCAAGAAATAAGAAAGAAGATAAAATGTGAATGGGTGAAAAACTACACCATTTTGTCCCCCATTTAATACCTAAATACTTTGGCTAATGGCAAGAAACCCAAAGGGCCCGAAATAATACCTACCCTACATGGTACTTTGGGCTACAAGAAAGTTAAATCAAAGCCTTTGGGTGATTTTATTGGACTCACCTGTCGATAGGCAAGACAAGGGGTATGTCGATCGATAACCTCCTTAGTTTAGAAAATTCTAGCTTTACTTTTATGTCAAAATAAAAAAACTCAAAAAATAAATCCTTATTTTAAAACCTCCGGGTTATTTTCTCTAAACTTATCCATTTAATAAATTATTTATAAGTATTTTCTTTGAATTACTTTCTTTTCTAAAAAGGCATCCTATCATTTTTATAGTCTCAATAGCATATTAAAGAGTGCATGTAGAATATGTCATTAAAGTAAGAATGAATAAAAATTTTCTCCATATATATATTGCCATTTGCACAGTTACATTCTTTTCAGGCAAGAAAAAATAATTAAATACAAAGCAACGTGACTTAGCCCAAACCTAATCCCCCAATCTCTCTCTCTCCCTCTCTCTCTAGACCCTCAATCCCTACGATGGACGCGCTTCCCCCGGCGGTGAGTTGTAGAACCTCCACTCCTTGAGCCCGATCCATCCTCCAAGGTAGAAGATGAAACCAGACAAAAAATAATAGGAACCTAGTCCTTGATATAGGCATTCGCAGATGCCACCTTGTCCCTGATGTCCTTCAGCCAAGTAGTTGGCACCTAAACATGCTGCAAGAAAAACAACAAAACCAAAAGCCAAATCAGTCACTAAAAAGCATAGAAAAAGTCAAAAGTAGACAAAACAGAAAAGAAAAATGTACCTCAGGTTGAAGGACGTCCTCCATCATCCCCAACAATCTCAGACCCACAACATTAGGACGATGTGGCAGGCTCAGTGATCCCCCTCCAGTAAACTAAAAATTATATGAGGGCAGAATGACCTGGATGAGCGAACATCCTTTGTCATTGCCACCGATGATGTGCCACCTGTACTATGAGAAGATACCACCGGCCTACATGTACCCCTACCCGAAGCTGTAGGAAGGGGAGGCATATTCACTACATCATAAATACAAGGGCATCAACTAACTCATCACGAAATAGAGTTAGTTATAAGTTAACACCGTATCCGTATAAAGAGAATAAGCCTCGTCAAGAATCTCCACCATCCCGGCCTCATCCGACATCTCCTGTACCCGCATCATAAAAATAAGAGGCACCACTGATGGTATCGCCACCTCGTATCCACTTTCTTCTACACAACTCACTCTCCTAATTACTAAGAGTCTCCAAACTCATGCGCAACAGCCGTCGCATCAGCGCACACATGCCTATCACCCCTATATACTAATGAGCCATACCCCACGGATATAATGTCACCTGCAAGCCCCGACAAAAAATATCAATATCTGTGTAAATAAATAAAATACCCGAAATGGATTCATAAGAAAAAATGAATAACCTGATCACTCGTCAAAGTGTTTAGGTCTCACTGCCGCCAGAGAAAGAGATTGGTTCGACTTCTTTTTGGACATCCGCCCCCAGTATATCCGACAGAAGTCCCCCAAGTCCAAGTATTTTAGGGATATCAACTTGGCATTGAGCTTTATCACCTAGTAGAACCACGTCTGTAAAAAGGACAAGAGTCGACAATCAAAATAAACCAAATTGAAATACACGGAAATACAATAAAAAAAAATGTGAGAATTACCTCCAATAAATACGTGACCCTCATAAAGGTCTACCGACAACACTGGATAAATTCTTTAAGAGAGAAATAAAGGGTCGCCAAGGTTATGCTCTCCCAATCATAGAGTGGAACCTTCGAAAAGACCCTCAAAAATGGCAAAAACCAAAGATGGACGACGTCGCCACTCGTGGCCACCAAGAAACCTCCCAACAAAAGTAGAATAAATAACCGGGCCATCTGCCTCACCTGCAGCCATCCGTCTCGTCAATCCTTTGACTTTAAGGAACCTCCCTGAGAGTAGAGATGCGGATAGAATCTCTAGAAACTATCCTACCCACATCCCCCAAAGCTTCCTGAATCGCATCCATCGTCAACCTCATCGTACAGTCCACCTCAATCTACATACCCTCATAGTATATCCCCAATATTTTCTATACATCGATGGAAGTCAAGGTCATATGACCTAAACCTAAATTAAAGGTTCGGGAAGTGTCCAATAACCTCTCTCCCAACACACATAAAACCGTACAGGAATGCGGTGTCTCATCCAAAGGTTGTACCAAGTCCCCAAAACGTGTAGAAGTAACTACCCAATGCACCACCACTGGAAGACTCTCCCACACATACCTCACCATCATCACCCTCTAGGAACGTAGGATCGTAGAAGCAATGTCAGTTTGCCAAAACCAAAAAAGCAAAGAAGAAACCCCTTTTGTTAGCACAAGAAAATAAGAAAAAGAAAAAAGAATACCAAAGGCCATCATATATACCGTTAGGGTTCCTCACCTTAGAAGAACGGTGGTGCGTAGGCTCAATTAGAAGAGTGCGCTCATCGTCAACGGACTCAAATAGATCAAACACATTCTCATTACCCAAGGTAAATAGTACCCTAGCTAGCCACTCTAGGCCCTCCCAATCATCCACACTCAACCATGCCAAGTTGCGTCCCTCAATATTGGAAGATCTTGACATTTGAAGTCTTGAGGAAAGAAAGACTTAGAAACGGATTTTAGAGAGAAGAAGAAGAAGATTCGGATGTCGAAAAGATATGAAAAATGAGCATGGTTCGCCCCCTTTTTATAGGAGCCCAAACGACATGCCGATCGGCAGACTGCTGCCAATACCGATCGGTACCCACCTTTTCCTCTACCTATGGAAACCCAGGAGACCATGACACTTTCTAAATGGAAACCCCTACCACATGTCGGTCAGTACACCCCCTGAATTTTTGTATAAAAAGTGCTATAAAATGCCAAAAAAATCAAAAAATTCTTTGAAAAATTTCTTAAAACTGCCCGATAAGTATTAAAACATTTATTCACCAAGAAAACCATTTTAAGATCCCGCAATCCCCATCTGGATTAATATCATGGCACAAACCCTAAAATAGAGCATCCCAAAAGACCACTACAATTCCCCAACAGAACCTCAAAAATTAAATGCTTCTTCAAAATCCCCAGCGGAATCCCCAGACTAAACTTTCTCCTAAAAATCCACCTTAAGAATTTTAGCTTCCCAAGCAGGGTTACATCCCATTCCCCTATGGAATTTTTGAACTAAAGTTATTTCCTCCAAAAAAGGATATGATCTCCAATTAGATGTATTTCCCAAGAAAAATCACAAAGCAACATGAAGACACAAGCACAAAAGACTCCCTAGAAGAGAAATGCCAACTTTAGGTCCTCAGAATTGACATCTGCCCGCAGAATTGGTCATCTACAAGTTTAGGTCCTCAGAATTGACCTCAACCCGCAAAATCGATCATTATAACTTTGGTCCTCAGAATTGACCTCGGCGCGTAGAATCGACTGTCATCGCTTTAGGTCCTTAGAATTGACCTCGACCCTCAGAATCAGTCGTCATAACTTTAGGTCCTCAGAATTGACTTCGGCCCACAGAATTAGTAAACTATAACTTTAGGTCCTCAGAATTGAGCTTGGCCCACAGAGTCGGTCATCACAACCATAGGTCCTCAGAATTAACCTCGACCCGTAAAATCGGTAGTCATAACCTCAGTTCCTCAGAATTGACCTCGGCCCGCCAATCGGTCCTCATCAACTTTAGGTCCTCAGAATTGACCTACGTCCTCAGACTCAATCATCCCTAGCATTACTTTAGGTCATCATAATTGACCTCGGCCCTCTGAATCCATCATCCTCATCCTTTTGGTCTGCAGAATAGACCTCTTTTCCCAAAATATCCATGTGGTGTTGATTCAACGACTTCAACTTTTTCCAAAGCTCACCCGTTAAGTGTCTCTGAAACAACATTCTAGGACCACCCTAAGTCTCTCCTTAGGTCCCTAGAACTTCTCCATTCACCATAAAACCCTAGGTCATACTTTGAGAACCAATTTAGAGGCCACCGATCTCCCTCGGGCCCCGTTTGACTCCAATCAATTTTCTCGTCAAAGCGAAAGGTCATTGAATCTTCAAAGGGATCTTAAATTACCTTCCAACGGTCCACCCCATGAGAAAATCGGCCTTATAATTCAGAGGAACAGTTCATTTTACTATCAAAAATCAATCTAGAGGCCAATGGGCACTCCTGAGCCCTATTTTGACCCTAATTAACTTCCTCACCTCAGCGAAAGCATAATGGATTTTCGAAGGGAACCAAATCTCCTTTCCAAGGGTTGGCCCTATGAACGAATCGCCCAAAAACTGATCCAAAGGCCATTGGGCACTCCCGGACTCCGTACTCATATCAACTCTTTAGCTCTAATGAGATCGAATGAATCCTTAACGGGAACTGAACACCCTTTCCATTGGTCCATCCCATCCACGAATCAGCCTTACGGTACGGACGAACGATCTGTTTTACTCCTAAAGGTCATCGGGAACTTACGAGCCCCATTTTACCAAGGCCAACTCTGCGAACTGAACAAGACTGAATGAATATTCAAAGGGATCTGAATACCATTTCCAATGATTTGTTCGTGTGTGAATCGGCCTTACGATTCAGATGGACAATTCGTTTTCCTTCGGGAATCTCTTGTCTAAAGGACTATCAGGCACTTTCGAGCCCCATTTGATCAAAGTCAACTCCCGAACCAGGGAGTGACCTATGGATTCTTAAAGGGATATAAAACCCCTTTCTAATGGTATGCCCCATGCACTATTTGTACTTCCGGATTGCATTTTACGAGCATTTTTCTAAGAAATCTACATGAGGTCGCGGAATGTTAGACCCATTTCCCTGCCTATTGACAGTGTGTCTGGGGATGCCTACCGATAGGTAGGACAAGGAAAATGCCGTTCGATACCCCCTTGACCCTATACAAGGAGAGAATGATCTCACTTTGAAAGGCATCCCAGAAACATCAACTTCAGTGATCTCAGCAACATTCTTCTAAAGTTAGCAAGGTTTCCTTATTTGAAACCTCTCCCCACCTTTCATTTCCATCACTTTCACACCCAATTTAGTAAAATCCCTTTATCTCTCATCCTATATTCATCATCTACTTGCAAGGAAGCCTTTTCAACAGTCGAGATCAATCTTCAAGTCTCCAAAGAAGGTCCAAACATATTCTCTCTCTTTTAAATTTCCTTCATTTCACATTAGTTATCTAATATTTACTTTAGCATTTTATCCTTGTTAGTCCATACATATTAATATCTCTTTTTATTAGTATTATTGTACATAACATATTTTCTATATTAAAAAAACTCGAAACAAGAATAATAGGGTTTTACTCATAAACTCGAAAAGGGGCTATTCATCACATTTTCTCAAATCAAAATATCATTTGACACTCATATATATGTATAGCAGTTCCTTAGATGTCTATCTTGTACCTCTATTGGTAATTTCGTAGGAAGCCAGCACCTAACAGGCTGAAGAAAAATAAACAAAAATTGTGCGATCATATGCAGTAGCACCAGCAACAGGGCCCAAGCCCGGCCTGACTAATGGCTCCCGCCAAGCAAACCTTTTTCACCACGAAGGGGATATCCCTTAACGCATGATCTAAAATAATTACATCCACTATGGCAACACATCTTAGTCGGCGTATGGTAAATAATTCGATATCTAATGTGAACCCCAAATTGATATATTCACCGCGAGTAAAGGCGTGTTAAAAAATTCACACACACACACACACAATATATAATATATATATATATATATATATATATATATATATATATATATATATATATATATATATATATATATATATGTGTGTGTGTGTGTGTGTGTGTGTGTGTGTGACCATAGGATATTGCATGCACTTAATCGCACCCAAACATATAAATCCCCATAACATTGTATTGTCATCTCAATTAGGTTTATTATATGTAGACACCCCATTCTAGCACCCCCCCTGCATCACTACGAACCTAGGTCATACCCCGACGACTGACCTAGATGCCATCGGGCAGTCCCAGGCTCCATTTGACTAAATGTCAAACTCTTCAGCTCGACCGAGACTGAATGAATCTTCAAAGGGAACTGAAACCCCTTTCTAATGGTCCCTCCTCGTGCGCGATTCTAACTTACGGTGCAGACGAATAACCTATTTTCTCTCGAAACTTGATTTAAAAGTCAACAGACACTCTCGGGCTCCATTTGACCAAAGTCAACTCTTCATTTCGAATGATACTGAATCAATCCTCAAAGGGTGATAAAACCCCTTTCCAATGGTCCGCTCCGGGCCCATATCTGACCTACGGTACGGACGAACGATTCGTTTTACTACGACAGGTCACCGAATGCTTTCGGGCCCTGGTTAACTGAAGTTAACTCTCTAAACTGAGTCAAACTCTTTGGAATGTCGAATTACATCTCCTAACCATTCAAACGGTCCACCCCAAGCTTAATTCCAACTTACCATTTGGACGAACGACCCTTCGTCTTCCGACGATCCCCTATCCAAAGGACTGGCAAGCGCTTCCGAGTCACGTTTGACCCAAAGTCAACTCCTGGACTCGGGAGCAGTCCAAAGTACTTTCAAAGGTATCTAAAGTACCTTTACACCGATATGCCCCATGCATGATTTGGATCAACGGATTGCATTTTATGATCATTTTTCCAAAGGAATCTGAATGAGACAGCCAAACGGCAGGTTCAAAATCGTGCCTATCGGCAGTGTGCCTAAAGACACCTGCCAATTGGAAGAACTAGACCTATGCCAATCGGCAATGCCCTAGGCCTATGAAAAGGAGGGCCTGAACTCATTGCAAAGAACCCCCAAAAATCTGAGATCCATCACTCTCAACGAACTCAGAAAACCTCTCTATAAGTTAGCGTGATTTCTACGTCCAAATCCCTTTCCAACCCTCACTATTCATCATCCTTTTCACCAAAATTGGTGAATTAACTATCCATCATCATCATCCAAGTGCAAGGGTTGCTCTTCAACATTCAAGATCAAGCTCAAAATCTTTAAGATGGTCCAACTTTCTCAACACTCTCTTTAAATTCTCTTAAATTCACATTAACTTGTTTTATTTCTTAGAATTTTTACTCTCCCCATCTCACATATCCTAATATACTTTTTATTTAGTATTATTGCACATTTATTATTTTTCATATAACCCCCCCCCCCCCCAAAAAAAAAAAAGAAAAAAAGAAAATGAGGGTTTACTTATAAATTCCAAACGAGGATTCTCTCACCTTTCTCACAATTTTCTCACACTTGTCTTACACTAAAACACCTTTTTACACACACACACAAACATAAGAGAAATCCCCAATTGGATTTATGGGATAAACCCCACCCCTCATTTTGCATACGAACTACGTGGACTTTGATGCCTCTATAGGCTATGTAGGCATCTCGGGGTAAAACCCGAGACTCGAGTCCTTTTTCTCAATTTTCAATTTTTCAATTTTCCTAATTATTTAGTTTAATTATCTTAGATTATCATCTCTACATATTTACATATACATATATTTGTTCATCGTAGCGTATTATTCCATACGTTTTGTCGTTTCGTTATAACGATCAACGCAAGGATAATCGCATAAATTCCATTTTATAATATTACTTTTATAAACATTCCTACAGATGACTCACTTTATCTCTTCCATGATACAATTCGATGATACCTATCTCCATTACATATACACATGCATGCATATCACCGATAAATAGAGGAAATAACAATAAATCCATGAGAGACTGCAAGGGCGGAATAGGTGCCTAACACCTTCCCATTCCGTAACTTAGCCTCCGAAACCTCCTCGAATCATTTTTGATTTCGTATGTATCAGTATGTCTTTGATCTTATCCTTTGGGATGGTTCCACCTTCATTTGTCTGTTTTAAGTAAATAGACTGGTGACTCCATCTCCCTACATTTTTCTCCCCACACATCTCCGAGGACGGCCGAAGCGCTCCTGAGAGGGAAGCACGAGACCGAGATCCTTTCTCTCTATCTCTATCTCCGAGAGGATCGAGGATGGCCACAATGATGACTCCACTGGGGACGTTGTTTTGAGGGCTAGACTTTGTTTACATGAGTATTTGTTTATCTATATATTCTTCTCTTTTCTACTCACTATCACACACCTTCACACTTGTATATATCCATGCTTAGTGTAGATTTACTTTTGATAGTCATACTTGGCCCCCATTTAACATGTTGTTCAGCAATGAAATATACATCTCTCCATAGGATACTAATAAAAAAATCTTGCATTTTGCACACTACTTCACCTAAGAGCATTGCTATTGACCAAATTTTGTCCCGTAACTGGAGGGTCACTTCGTGATGGGCACTGGTCCGGTAGGCACAGATAGCCTAAGCAATATGACTCTAACTTTCCATTAGCCAAGTACCTTCGACGTATATTGAACAGTTCCCCCACATCGTACCGCTTGACCGAAGTTATGACGGGAGGTATATAGCTGGGAATTCGTTCATGTACATCGAGTATATCGAATTCTCTTTCACACGTATTGTCCCCATGAGGTATATCGTGAGTCAATTCACGTACACTCAGGTATATCAAATGGCTTGTCCACACGTACCAATTGCCCTCAAAAGCAAGACGTATATCTTAGAAGTCCTGCCAGGGGGGCGGGGGAACCCTTTCCAATTAACCCAACAAAATTACATACTTGCATATAAGCGTCAGACCTAGGGCACTCATGTTAATTTTCCAATTTCTACCCCAAACTCTGCCGAAATGACGGGTTGGCATGCCACCCAAATTCTCGAGTGATTTCATCTTTTTCAAAATGGAATCCTTTCCATGAGCTTGGTAACAAGTCCAACTTTTTCATATATTAATTCAAACCCTAATATGTCCAATCTCGGGTCCCGTCCGGCATTTCCTTTTTTTCATTTAGGTAAACCTAATACAAGAGAGAACATAATAATTATAATAATCATGTTGAGGCTTGTCTCCCATTCATTCTCTCCTCCCTTTATCAAAAATACCAAAAAAATTATATTTCTCCTTTATTTATAAAAAAATCCAAAAACAATTCTCCTCTCTATATCAAAAATCAAAAAATATTTTGTCTTCCGATCTTAAAAACAAAAGCAACGTCAAAAATATTTTCATTCCTTTTTCAAAAATAAATCCCATTTTACGCCTTCTGAGGTCGAGTGCACTCCCTTGTCCTGGCTCTTTATTGGCTTCGATCTTTAGTCAAATTACCGCAGAGTTAAGTCCGTTCCATACTAATTCTTTCGATTTTGGAATCCATCTGCTTTCCATGGAGAATACATATCCGATACCAGTTGTGCAGCCAGATCTGATGGCAGTCTTAGCTCAGCTCGTGTCTAAGATTGATAACCTCCATAATGAAGTCTGTGAGATGCATAGAAACCAGGTTCCTGGTCCTCAATAGCCTGAGGTCCTATTCCCTCGCGCTATGGGTCCACCCGAGCCTATTTGGGTTCCCGAAGAGTATCAGCATGCTCCACGTGCCCCTCCTGCTAATGGGTTGCCGCCTGCCTAGCTTCCTATGCCAAACCTTGCCCAATTTGGGGCTAACTTTCCTACGATCATGGATCCAAAAGAGGAAGAGTTGAACAAGGTCAAACAAGATCTCAAGATTCTAACTAAGAAGTTCGACCAAGTCAAAATCTTTAGGAATTACATGGACTACACCCACATGTCTCTTTATCGTAATGTGAGGTTACCTGAGAAGTTCAAGATGCCAAATATCAAAAAATTTGGCGGAAGTGGACCCATGATTGTTCATCTTTGTAGTTATCACCGTTCTATGACTCTCCTAGGGACTTCTGAAGAAGTGATGGCCCATTTATTTCAGCAAACTTTGAAGCATAGTGCCCTCTGATGGTTTTTGTCTCTCGAGGAGTCCAGAATCCGTAGCTGGAGGATGGAGCCTGAGAATTCATGGCTAAGTACAAATATAATAAAGATCTTGAGGTCACCCATCGTGATTTAGAGCTTCTCAAACAGAACCCTGGGGAATCAGTTAGTAACTTCATAGTTCGATGGAGGGAAAAAGCAGCCACTATAACCAATCGTCCATCCGAAGAAGAACAAGTCAGCATAGTGAAGAAAAACATCTTACCCCGTGTCTGCGCAACAATGGTAGGACAATACTATCCCCACTTTCGAGCTCTTAGAGAAGAAGGAGTAGAAATCGAGGAAGGTCTTGCTAAAACAGAAGTTGAACCAAAGAAAGTGTCCGTACAGTTCACTCCTAGAAAATATGATAAGCCTACCAGTGCTGCAGTCTCAACCATCAATAACATCTCTCAACCAACCACCTTGTGGGCACCAGAAAGTCGCCCTGTCCCAGTCCGAAAGGAATACACCGAGCTCCATGCTCCCCTCTCTAAAGTTTATCAAGCCCTGTTAAGCCGAAACCTTATTAAACCTTTAGATCCCTATCGATTGACATATCCACTTCCAAACAACTTCAAGGTAGATTCCCATTTCTCCTTTCACCAAACTGTTGTCCGTGCCACCGACCAATTCTTTCACCTTCGAAACAAAATCCAAGGTCTGACTGACCGGTGTGCCATAGCCCCACCAGCCAATCCTAAGCCAAAAACTACTCACGACCCACTCCCAAATCATGCCAATGCCATCTTCCTAGAAAAGAACCCAGAATTTGATCCCTCAACTCAATTCACACCCATATACTCTCCCAAACCTCTCCAAACTTGTCGATATTTCCTCCTACACCCTACTAGCCTCGCTGATCCGGCACTGTCACTCCTTACCAGAGCATTCATCGTTGTCTGCATCCGTTCTGGAAAATGAAAGTATGGAATTATCATAAGTATTAAACCAACTACTAGAGTTCGGGCTGAAACTACCCTCGCAGATGATCATTGATTGTCAGAGGTTCAATACGCTATTCTTAGAAGCACGAAAGTGGGCCCGAAAGTCAGACAGTTCGGTGGTACCAATCGATGAAGAAAACCTAAATGACGTTGCCCAGATCTTGGCAGAATTATTCAGATAAAATAATAATATTTGCAGTATGACTGAGTTATTTGATACTCTAAAGCTACAAGGGAGCCTAGTCCCTTCACCTTTACATCTCCCCGCAGAATGGGAAGACCTGCACAAAGAAGCCATTGAAGTCGTGGAATGCATTGACTTTACATGGAAAGACATAATTATTGCCACCAAATGGGGGGAAGGATTTGAAGATTCAAATGAAAATAAAGCTTAAGAGAAGACTGGCCCTGTAGCCGACATGTGTGGGATGATATCATTTGAATAACTCCTCGGGGAAATATATAAGGTGGCAGAATAACCCAAGATTGATGAGGAAACGAGGTTCATGTTCTTCCCTTCTTCAATAAATCACATGACCAGATCAGGGAGGCATTACCAGTTCCCAAGCTTACTACCAGCCAATGACAAAGGAGAAGGTGTTAAAAACCTTTATATACCAGAGATGACCCTCGAGTAGAGCAGGATCCTCGATCAACTGAAGAAAACTCAAGCTAACATCACTCTATGGGGAGTTTTCATGTCTTCCCAGCTGCACAGAAATGCTTTAATCAAGTTGCTCACTGGACCCACAATTCCTCATTCTACCACACTAGAAGAAGCGATAAATTTAGTCGGATCCCTGACCTCTATACAAATTCTATCCTTTTTCGATGAGGAAATCCCCAGAATTGGGCTAAACCACAATCATGCACTCAACATCTCCGTCGAAGTTATGGGGAAGATCATACCACTATCTCTTGTCGATAATGGATTATCCTTGAATGTCTGCCCATTAGGAACCTTCAAATGCTTAGGACTGAAGGTAATTGACCTCGCTCTAACCTCCGCTGATGTACGTGCCTACGATAATACCCATCGGGAAGTGATGGTATCCATAAAAATTGAAACAGGGGTTGTCCCTTTCATTGAATTCCAAGTCATTGACATCCCAGCTTGTTTCAACATGTTGCTTGGACGACCTTGGCTCCACAGTATCAAGGGTGTGTCCTCCTCGCTCCATCAGAAATTGAAGTTCTTTGCCGAAGAATGAGTTATCACCATTAGGGAGACGACGATAGTGCCAGGAGTGCAAGTACCAACAATCTAATCCTTGAGATACAGCATGGCTAAAATAATATGCTCCTATCAAGATTTCGAGTTGAGCCACTTCTACTCCCGGCAGGGGATGATTTCAGAGAAAGGGTTTGTCCAGAACTCGACCCTCATGGCAACATCAATGTGGTTCAATTGTTTAAAAACATGCACTTCATGCCCGGACTGGGGCTAGGATAAAGACAACAAGGGATACTTGAACCCATTATGCTGAAAAAAACTTTCCCTCCTTGTGGTTTGGGGTATGAACCATCAGAACAAGAGCTCAGAATGATCCGCCAGTCTTGACCGAAAAGAAGACTAGACTGCATCTAGACTATCCCAGGTGACTCCATGAATGGATAATTTATCAAAGAGGGCTAAGAATTCCCATTTTATAGCTTTCTAGAACCATGGTATGACCATATAGACAAGAAGATGAAGCCTGGAATAGATATCTTTTTTAAATACAGCTACCCATGGGCCGAAAGTTCCTGATACCATGTACAACCGCTCATCAGAGATACCAAAGATTTCGAGGAAAGTGACTCTGAAGATTTTTTTAACTTACAGACACTGGGTTGACACTCTGCATGGTTCATTCAAGAATTACATCACTGGATCCATCCCACCTGATTAAAGTTGTTGATACACCTCTCCTCAACTAGCATGCTACGCCAGTTCTACCTATTGAAATCCAACCTAACCCCAATGTTTACCCCATCTCTTATTTTGTTATATATCCTTGCTCTAATGTAATCGAGACCTCCTTTGATGAGGGTCTCAATGTTATTTTTCCTATCAATGAAATAAATAAAGATTTTGATTATCTTGTTGTGCCTTACATTAATTGTTTAGATTCTAATCAAACTCTTGATGATGATGATTTTTCAAATGAAAAATTATTAACAGATCTAAATAAGGTTAATAACAAACAACATAATTGCGTTCAAGTTAATGAAGAAGAAAGTGTTATTGTTAACCTCGGTTCTAGTAGCCAACTGCGCGAGATTAGGATAGGGGCTACCCTTGACGAGCATGAGCGCGCACAACTCGAATAATTACTAAAGGAATTTGTGGATGTCTTCGCACGGTCCTATAACCATATGCCCAACATTGATCCTGAAAAAGCTCAACATGAGAACCCCACTCTTCCATATTACAAGCCGGTTAAATAAAAGTTGCAAAAGCTCAACACCGAATGGTCATTCCAAGTCAAAGAAGAGGTGGCCAAACAGTTGAACGTGGGCTTCATTCGCGTGATCATATATCCCACATGGATAGCCAATATAGTGCATGTACTAAAATCAGGAGGGAAAGTTCGAATGTGCGTAGACTTCCTGGACTTGACCAAAGCCTCTCCGAACGATGATTGCCTGCTAACCAATATCAACATAATCGTGGACAACACATCAAGTCATGCTCTTAAGTCATTCCTCGATGGGTTTACCGGATACAACCAAATCAAAATACACCCAGATTACTAAGAGAAAACGACGTTCATCACCCCGTGGGGAACCTTCTGCTCCATTGTTATGACATTTAGTCTCAAGAATGCTGGGGATACCTACTAGAGGGCTGCCACAACCATCCTGCACGATCTGATTCATAAAGAATTCGAGGTATATGTGGATGATATGATTATCAAATCCAAAACTAGATAAGGCCATGTACTCACTCTCCGGAAGTTCTTCGAACAACAACGGCGGTATCAGATGAGACTCAATCCATAGAAGTGCATCTTTCGCATCACCAAAGGGAAACTCCTTGGATTTATAGTTAGAGAGAAAGGAATAGAAGCAGATCCTGCTAAGCTGAAGGACATACTTAAGATGCCAACACCTCAAACAGAAAAAGAAGTATGAGGATTCCTTGGAAAATTGCAATACATCAGTCGGTTCATCAGCCAGCTAACCTCCATCTGCCAACCTATTTTCAAACTCCTCCGAAAGGACTCAACCAAGGTTTGGAATGAGGTCCGCCAAGAAGCCTTTGACCGAATCAAATAATATCTAACCCAACCTCTGATACTCATGCCACCACAGCCTGGTCTCCCCTTACTCTTATACCTAACCATAACTGACACTGCAGCTGGGGCTTTAGTAGCCTAATACCTTGAAGAATCCCGCAAAGAAAGAGCCATATATTATTTCGGTCGTAAATTGGCCGAATATGAAGTCAACTACACTCCTTTGGAAAAATCATGCGACGAGCTTATTTGGGTCACCCAAAAGTTACGACACTACATGCTCGCCTTCCCCATCAAACTTGTATCCTGAATGGACCCCATCAAGTACCTGCTTGAGAAACCCGCCTTATCCAGCTGAATGGCCTGATGGTTGATGCTCCTAGACGAGTTTGATATCATATATGTCATGCAGAAAAACATGAAAGGAAGTGCCATCTCTAACTACCTCATTGACTACCTCATGGAATAAGATGATGTCTGGATCTCCAAATTACCAGATAAAAACATCCTTTACGATGCTCAAGATGACCTTCGATGGCAGATGTTCTTCAACGGCGCTGCCAATAAAAAGGGATATGGCATTGGGATACTTATGATTTCCCCAGATGATTTTTACACTCCTATCGCTATCAAGTTGGATTTCCCCTGCACCAATAACATCACTGAATATGAGGCGTGTACGGTAGGCCTCAAAGTTTCTCTCAAGAAAGGTGTTCAATGCCTAGATGTCTACGGTGATTCTTCCTTCATCATCGGTTAAGTGCTCAGAAAATAGAAAGTTAAGGACGAAAAACTCCAACCCTTCCATGTCCACTTAGAAGAACTAGCCTCCCAATTCCAAGATATCACCTTCCACTACCTACCTCGAGCAAAGAATAACCTAGCCGATGCCCTTGCTAGCTTAGACTCCATGGTCGACATGCCCAAAGGAATAAAAATGGCCCCCTTCCTAGGTCAAAAGAAAGATAAACCAACCCACTGCTACCACATTGAGCTCATCACCAAGAAAGATCCTGATCTAGCCAATTGTTGGTACTGTAATTCTTGGCACCTCCTCAACCATGGTAGGTATCCTAAAAATTTAAATAAGAAAGACCGAACAACCCTCCGAAGACTGGTCGCCCAGTACATCATCTATCACAAAGCATTATTCAAAAGAAACTTCGATGGAACCATCTACACTGCATCGCATGGGCTAACATTGAAGAGATAATGCAAAAGATCCACAGTGGGGAATGCAGACCCCACATGAACGGTCATATTCTTGCCAAGAAGATCATCCGAAAAGGCTACTACTGGACCACCATAGTCCAGGATTTCACCGCCTATGTCCGGAGATGCCTCAAATGCCAAAAGTATTCCAACCTTCAACACCTGCCTCTGGGATTATTATACAACATGACTTCTCCCTGGTCATTCTCCACCTGGGGCATCGACATCATAAGGAAGGTTACACCCAAGGCTTCTGACGGCATGAATTTATCCTAGTTTCCATTGATTACTTCACCAAATGGGTCGAAGCCGAGTCATACGCACTTCTGAATGCCAAGAAAGTGGCCAAATTCATCAGGAAGAACATCATCTATCGATATGGGATCCTGCACGAACTAGTGTCAGATAACGGGTTGGACTTCATGGCAGAAGTCAGATAAGTAGTCAATGAGTATGGGATTCAGAGAAATAATTCTTCTCCCTACCGACCTCAAACCAATGGTGCAGTCGAAGTCGTCAACAAGAACCTTAAACCCATCATTAGTAAGATGACCAAAATTTGTTGAGTTAGGCCAATCGAATGCCTTACGCCCTCTAGGGCTATCTAACCTCAATATGAACTTCTACTGGGATTACCCCTTACTTTTTGGTCTACGGAATGGAAGAAGTCCTACTTGTTGAGTTAGAAATCCCTTCCCTTTATGTCATGCTCGAAATCCAAGTTAGAGAGGAGGACTAGCATCAAAGCCGTCTCAACGAGCTGTCAGTCTTGGACGAAAGGAGACTGAAAGAATTATATCATATACAAGGGTACCATTGCTGAATAGTGGATTCATTCAACGAGAGAGTCAAGGACCATGGTGTCCAAGAAGGGGACTTGGCCCTTAAAGAAATCATAGAACCCATCTGGGATCCCAGATGGAAGTTCAAGCCCAATTAAAGTGGCCCCTACATTGTAAAAAAGATCTTATAAAGAGGTGCCTCTATGCTCATTGACCTTGATCGAGAAACGATGGCTCGTCCATTCAACCTAGACCCTATACCATCTTAATAAATTCGACCCCTAGTCCGAAACCTCGATGCGCTACGACTCTTCCCATCTCCCTTCTATGCTTAAAAAAATCTCCATTTCCCTCCACACAGAACTACGTGGGCCTGATCCTCTACAAAAACCATTTTCTTTCAAAAAAATTTAAACTTTTCAAAACCACCAGAGGTATGTAGATAGGTCATATATCGTATATGAGCATGACCCTTTCTTTTTCACAAAAAACTATTTTTTTCTTATCTCTGAGAACGACAGTTCTCTCTAACATATACTTTAACAAAAGGATTATGCATGCCTTAGAGAACGGTATAGATATTTAAAAATACAAAATTCATCAAAAGACATAGCTGGATGATCAAAAACTTGTTTATTTCACTAATAAGAAATTACAGTGCAAATACATAAGAGAAGGGATGGATAACTCCCTTCCCCCTACCTTCCTAAAAAGCCAAATAAATGCCCAAATTTATTCCCCATTACAAAAAAAACTCCCCAAGATTCCTACCCACAACTACCAGAGGTGCCCGTTCCATCATCATCTACATCCTGGGGTCCCCAAGCTTCCCCTGCCTGAATAGAGTGTTGCATAAGCTCTATAGACTAATAAGCTCGAACCCGCCTCGAAAAAACCATAGGACCTCCCTCCATGGTATCGAATAAGACAAACCACCTTTATCCAGTCTCCACTACTAACATCTTGCTAAATACTCTCCTTCACAACCACTTCATATAATCCCTAGAGATATGCCAAACTCTCCCAACAGACTGAGAAGAACGGGTCGACGGACGTCGACTCTTCCACAAAGAGCCAAGTCGAATGCACAGATGCTCTGTCGGATCTTTTACTAGAAAGAAATCTAGTGTCTGAGGTGGCACGATCTGCTCCCAGCCAAATTGGTGCAGAAGTCGTCGAAGAAAATTGAAAAAGGTTTATTTGAGACCAACAAGTCGAATAAACGGGCATTCCCCCAGTTCCAAAATAGGCAGTAGCTGTCCCCACCAAGGCCCTGACCAGTGCAGACTTAGAGCCCCGTGCTCCACAAACTAGTTCTCTCAGCTCTCGATATTAAAGCCAAAACTGATGAAATAGTGTGAAAATAAGTTAGGCACAACCCACAAAGGATATTCTGGAGGAGTCACCAAGCATAATCTTTCAGACAACCACATGAACAGCAGCACAGGGCTACGCTCAGAAACTCAGAACGACCGTCTATCCAGGCATCCAGGACATTCAAAGTCTCCTCTAGTATCATCGCTGCAGAATTACGACGGTATGACATCCATGAAGTAATGGCTGCAAGTTGTGGGTCCACCAACAGTTCCCCAGTCACCAGCAATAATTTTGAAATCAAGCCCAAAACGGCAGCTCCGGCATAGCCAGCATCACCAACCTCCGGCAAATTCACAGACCGTAGCACCGTCAGAAGGGAAATCATTCCTCCAATAACCAAAGGTCTTCCCACAGAGGGCGAGACTTAGAGAAGTTCAACAAAAATCTCCCGAGGAAATCGAGAAAACTCAGGCATAGCAGCCGCCACACTAAGGTTTACCCCCAACATGGCAGAAAACTCCTCACAGGTCGGACAAACTTTTTCCAATCCGAAGCAAAATACATAGTCTTCAGGGCATCATTGTACCGCCGCTGATGATGCTCGAAATAACATCACCAGTCAAGGTATTTATAAGCTCAAACTAGTGATAACAATGGCAACACAAGAGTACACTAAATATAAGAGATTGAGGTGAGGAGAAGATGATGAACACTTGAATGTAAGTGGTTCAGCCAATCTGGCCTACGTCCACTGTGAGTGTGTGTGAGTAATATCACTGACTGAAGGCACTAATGGCCATGGATACAAACTCTTAAGCTTTCTCTTTCTACTGTGTAAAATGACAGAGTTTAGCTAGGGCTGTTATTTTTTTGGGATCCTTTTACAAGGTAGAGGATGACCTCTATATATAGTGCTTGGGGGTGTAATGTACCCCCCAATCATACAAGAGCATGTGCATGAGCATCGGACCAGTATGAGAGTGACACCTGGTTGTTCTCAACTGAGTAATGATGACCTTAATATTCCCTCACGTGGAGGGAATAATTCGGTTATAATAGGTTTTTCCACGTGTCCCAAGTTATACAAGAACGTGTAGAAGCTCGGCTGTCCATGGGCAATACCAACCTTAGCCTGCAAGAGGACGAGGTTGGTGAGGTCGGGCAACGGCTCGATCAGAAGTTATCAGCGACGATCCTAGCTCAGTACGAGAGCCGAGGTAATTCAGGTAGAGTTATGATGTCGGCCTGGGCCGAGGTGATGGTGAAGTAGCAGGATGTCGGCCGGTTCCCAACCGAGGATAATAATGATGATTTGAGTAACCTCTGCTTCCTCAGCTTACACCCAACCGAGGTTGATGTATGCCGTAGTCGTGAGGTCGGCTCCAACTGACCTGATGGATTACTATCTGCATGGACCATGAGGACCTCAATTGTCGCTTGACTGTGAGGAAACTAGTAACATCGGCCATGGCCGACCTTGCTTAGGACAACACCGCTGATCGCCAACCTAGGGCCCTTCTAACCTCGTCTATATTCCAGACCGAGGTTGGTGCCTCTGAGCTGTTAGGCACATTTAGGGCATATCAATCATCCACTAGACCTTAGTTACCTGTGTGATCAGGTGCCTAAGGGGTATGTTTGTCCGAGGTTGGATTTCTTTAAGTGTTAATACTTTCTTGATAAGTGTCAACTGCTAAAGTAGATGGCATGCCTGGCGAGCTCAATGATTGCAACCTTTTGGGATCCCAAGGCAATAATAGGCCTTGGGATGCGTGTAAGAGAATTTTGAGGGTTTTAACCCTTTTCTTTCTCTTTCTTCTTCATTTCCACACTCTCTCTTTCTCTCTCTCTCTCTCTACAAGATCTTGGTTAGGAGTGCATTGGGTGGATTTCTCTTGCCAAACTTTACCTTCTTCTCCTCGTATTCCATCAGGTATCGTCTATTACCTATTCTTCTCCAGTTTTCCAGCCTTTAATTGCTATTTTTTTTCATTTTCCGGCGAGTTCCTTGAGTTTTCCGGCCTTTGCTTGCGTTTTTCGATGGCCCTTGTTCTTCAATGATCTTGATAATTCTTGTTTAAAATCCCAGCTTGATCCTTAATTAGGTTTGGTAAAGTTGTTTGTTTTTATCTTGAGTCCACAAGTGTAGGGTCATCCCCATATGCTCAGACTCCTTTATCAACTCTTAGAGGAATTCCCCTCTCTTAGGGAGAAAGCCTTAGATAAAATTAGGCGAATAGAACGAGCCCAAGCGGAAGCTCGTAGGTCGAAGGCATTTCTTCCTACGCCTATATTCCCACCACCTCTGAAAGTGGTATATCCTGAGCCATCTGTGCCTGAAGAGATCCCAGTAGAACCCATTCCTATATCTGAGTCTGAGTCGTCAACCTCAGACCCCATGTGTGTTGATTCTTTTAAAGAGGCTATGGATTATTCCGTCCGGATGGACCAAGCCCCTGACCAAGCCAAGGTTTATAATCATGCCTCATCTCACAAGAGTTCTAGCACATCACACTCTACCTCTGACGTTGAAATTCTAGGGCCTAGCATGGTTGTTACTCCAATCCTTGAAGCTATTCCCCTATTGGCCGTCACAGGAGTTGAGTTTGCTCAGAGGCTCCCTAGTAGTGCTCCATCATCTGCTCAAGCCGACGTTGAATCGGATGAGGATGATGGTAGAGAAAGCGATGTTGATAGCTCTGAGGCGACCAAGATAGAGAGCACTTTCAGCGAGGTCGACCTTCTGGCCTCCAGACATATGTATTCTATAAGTCCCTCCATAAATCTTAGGAGGCCTCTGAGGGACGAGAGGTCCTTCGACGACCGAGATGGTGAGATCTTCTTATATGAGCAGATGTTTAAGTTAGGGTTTCGTCTTCCCATTCATCTCATAATCAGGGCGATATTGTCCTACGTCAACTTGGTTCCTTCCCAGTTGTCACCCAATTCCTGGAGGGTGATAATTGGAGCTATAGTCTTATGGAGGGTAGTCCATCATTCAGACCTTCCCGTCCAGGTCTTCACAAGGTTCTACGTCCCCTCATCTACTAGGAATCATCCGAGCAACTACCATTTTTTAGCTCGAAAGTCAAATAAAAAGATGTTGTAGGTTACCCAAACCTCGAACCATAATTGGAAACCACGCTACTTCTTTGCGTCAGGGCCATGGGAGTTTGGTCCATGTGCCCCCTCTTCCTCCTTAGAGCCGAGAATACCTCTGAGATGGGGAAAGGTGACAATGGATGCTAAGGCCGACCCTGGGCTAAGCCAAAATATTCTTCAGAAGGTCAAAGACCTTCTGCTAGTCAAGTACGAGCATTTGATGACTCCCTACTATATCTATGAAACTGTCCTTGGGGGGAGTCCGCTGACCGAACTCCGTAAGTTGATTTATTATTTCAACAAGCTATACCTCTAAATTTGTGTATCTCTAATTTTCTAACTCAGACCTTTCTATTTGTAAAGCGCCCAAAATGGATTTCCGACGACCTCTGGGAGATGGCAGCCCCTAGTCTCACGAAACTTGTAAAGAAAGCAGGTTTAAATGTGCCCCTCCACCTCCTACTACCTCAAGGGCTGAGGCCTCCAAGAAGAGGAAACCTGCCGACCCTACCCCTGCGGATCAGAGGCAGAAGAAAAGGGGTTCACAAGGGGATTATGCCATCCCCATCTCCTCTAAGGTATTAATTGCTCGTCTGGAGCAACTAAAGATTGGTGACAGCCTTATTGGCCAAAGTTTTAAGGCCCTGGATGCTATCGACGACGCCATGACCGACTCTGACAAGCGTTTATGTCTCTCTCTGGATAGGCCTTTGTTGTATGAGTTCTCCCTCCATCGCTCTATCCAAGTAAGACCTTGAATTTTTTCTTTTGCTGTTGGATTATATTCAAGTGTAACATCGGTTTTGAATTATACCAGATCTTAAGCTGAGACCTCTGCACATGTTCTACAGGGTCTCCTCACCATGCACCATTTTTTTAACTGGACCTTGGGGAAACTTCCTCTGATTGAGAAGGGCCAAGAGGCCTATAAGACCGAGGCCTCTTTGAACGCTGAAGTGGAGCATCTGAAGGCCTCTTTGGAGAAGTCTGAGGCCAGCGTGAAGAGGTTAAAAAAGGACATGGACAAGCTGAGGAAGGATCATAGCACTGCCTTGAAGACTTAGACTGACTCTCTTCAATACAAGGTCGATGTGGCTATGAAGGCTGCCATAGATGATGCCTCCGAGAAGATCTTGGAGGAGTACAAGGTCTCTGATGAGTTTGTCAGCTTCGGCTTTGAGTACCTCGAAAGGGGTATAAAGGCCACTGGCAAATGGGCTTCCATGAAGGAGAAGGAATTAGGGAGCCTCGCAGCCTCTAACTTCATTGGTTTGGGTTATGCCGATCCTCGATTTTGCTCAGGCCTTGCAAGAGGTAGATGAGGAGGGAGGTGCCGTACCTACCGAGACTGCCCCCAAGATGACACCAGGACTGAAGATGTTGGCGCTCAGGATGACGGGGTGGAAGTGACAACCCTCGGCCAGGGAGATGGGGGCATAGCAACTAACCCTGAGGATGCAGACACTGGACCACCTTGTAATTTTTAATTTCCATTTCAAATTGTAACCTTTGATGACAAACTCTGTTACCTTGTGGCTTGTAATTCTTTAACTTTATTCTATGTCAACCTCTGAAGGGGGCTTTATTTTTTTCTTTTTTGAATGTTTTTATATGATATAGTCCTTTATTTTATGTCATGCCATGTGTTTGTACTAAGTCCCGAACCCTCCATATAATGTTTTCATAAGCCCCATAAATAAAATATTCACCAAATTAATGACGTTAAGGTCTGAGGTCATCAACTAAGATGTTACCCTCATAAAATATTCACCAAATTAATGATGTTAAGGTCTGAGGTCATCATTTAAGATGTTACCCTCATAAAATATTCACCAAATTAATGATGTTCAAGGTCCGAGGTCATCAATTAAGATGTTACCCTCATAAAATTTTCACCAAATTAATGATGTTCAAGGTCTGAGGTCATCAACTAAGATGTTACCCTCATAAAATATTCACCAAATTAATGATGTTAAGGTCTGAGGTCATTAACTAAGATGTTACCCTAATAAAATTTTCACCAAATTAATGATGTTCAAGGTCTGAGGTCATCCAATCATGATGTCTCACCTCAGAGCTTGTCATCAAATAATGATGTTATAAGGTCTGAGGTCATCAACTAAGATGTTACCCTCATAAAATATTCACCAAATTAATGATGTTCAAGGTCTGAGGTCATCATTTAAGATGTTACCCCGATACAATATTCACCAAATTAATGATGTTAAGGTCTGAGGTCATCAACTAAGATGTTACCCTCATAAAATTTTTACCAAATTAATGATGTTCAAGGTCTGAGGTCGTCATTTAAGATGTTACCCCCATACAATATTCACCAAATTAACGATGCTAAGGTCTGTGGTCATCAACTAAGATGTTACCCTCATAAAATTTTCACCAAATTAATGATGTTCAAGGTTTGAGGTCATCATTTAAGATGTTACCCCATACAATATTCACCAAATTAGTGATGTTAAGGTCTGAGGTCATCAACTAAGATGTTACCCTCATAAAATATTAACCAAATTAATGATGTTAAGGTCTGAGGTCCTCATTTAAGATGTTACCCCCATACAATACCCACCAAATTAATGATGTTAAGGTATGAGGTCATCAACTAAGATGTTACCCTCATAAAATTTTCACCAAATTAATGATGTTCAAGGTCTAAGGTCATCCAATCATGATGTCTCACCTCAGACCTTGTCACCAAATAATGATGTTATAAGGTCTGAGGTCATCAACTAAGATGTTACCCTCATAAAATTTTCCCACTAGAACATAGTGAACCAAGAATTGACACGGGAACCGATCATCTCATTAATAATCTCTTCATAAGATGATATATTTACATAGAAACTCTTGCAATATCATATGTAATACTTTTTTAGATGACCAGCATTCTAAGGATTAGAAAAAGGTTCCCCTTCAAGGTTTTCTAGCTTGTAGGTCCCGAGCACAACCTCCTCAACCACTTTTTAAGGAACATGCCAATTCGAGTGAAGCTTGTTTGCCTTATGTAAAGTCTTCTTCAGCACTAGGTCTCTCACAGCTATGGGTATTGATTTTACCCTTTGATTGTAGAACTTTGTTGTTCTCTGCTGGTAAGCTGCTTGCCTGATTTCTGCTACTTCCCTTCTCTCTTCGATCAAATCGAGGTAAAGTCTTCTCTCCTCCCCATTCTTCTCAGGGTCATAGGTCTGAACCCTATGACTAGGAAGTCGTACTTCTGTTGGTATGACGACCTCTGAGCCATGTGCTAACATAAATGGGATTTCCCCCGTTGGTGTCATAGACGTTGTTCTATAGGCCCATAATACATCATAAACCTCTTCAGTCCATCTTATCTTAGCTTCTTCTAACCTCTTCTTAATCCCGTTGAGGATAGTTCTGTTGGTGACTTCTGTCTGACCGTTTGCGTGAGGTCGGCCAGGAGAAGAGAAAAATTACTTTATCCCAACTCTTTCGCAGTATTTTTTCAAGGAAGAATTCTTAAACTGGATTCCGTTGTCCGATGTGAGGGTGTTTGGGAGGCCATGTATGCATATGATGTTTTTCCAAATAAATTAGAAGGTCTTCTGCTCTATAATCGTGATCATCTGCTCGGCCTCTAACCATTTGGAGAAGTAATCAATGGCGACTATTACGAATCGGTAGTTACTTATAGCCTTTGGCAGGGAACCCACTACGTCAATTCCCCATACTATGAATGGACAAGGGGAATTGATCGACGTCATAGGCTGATGAGGTTGATGTGGGATAGTGGAGAATCTCTGAAATTTATCGCACCTCTTCACGTAGGCTACAGCATCCTTGGCCAAGTTCGGCCACCAGTATCCTTGCATAATAATCCTCTTAGCCAAAGGTCTTCCTCCTACATGACTGGAGCAAGAACCCTCGTGTACCTCCTGTAGAATGCGGGTAAATCCTGTGGGATGAACACATCTGAGTAGAGGTAATAGGAATCCCTTCTTATATAGGACGTCTCCTACTATTAAGAACTTTGTACCTCTGTACCTCAGTCTCCTTCTCTCTAGTTTTAATTCCGACAACTCTCCCTCTCTGATATATCTGATAAGGGGGTCCATCCATGAGTCCCCTAGGTTCAAATTGAGGCAAGGGTTACTGACCTCTTATTCCTCAATGGTCGCCTTTGGCAAGATCTCAACTGGGACTATCCTTCTGATATCTGTCCTTATTGCCGAAGCTAACCTTGCTAATGCATCTGCGTGGCTATTATTTTGCCGAGGTATTCTCTTCATCTTTACCTCTTCAAAACCTTCGAGTATCGTTCTAACCCTCTTTAGGTATTTGGCCATCCTTTCATCCTTGGCCTCATAAACCCCCAATACTTGATTAACAACTAACCTTGAGTCACTATAAAGCAGGAGTCATCTTACCCTAAGGGTCTTTGCCAATGAGAGGCCTGCTATCATGGCCTCATATTCTGAATCGTTGTTCGAGGCCTTGAAGTTAAACCTTCGGGCATATTCAATGTTAGTACCATCCGGAGTTGAGAGTATTAGCCCTGCATTGCTTCCGCTTTCACAAGAAGACCCACTATTAAAGAGGTTTCAGATGTCTTTATCTGATGAGAAAGTCCCTTCTGACATGACTCCATGCCTGAAGAGGTACCGATCTTCCTCATTCTTGTCTATTCCATTTTTGGTTCTCTTGGATACAACCTCTTTAGGGTCTTGGAAGACGCTGTTGTTTGACCCTTCTGTAGTTTCTAGGTTATTCTCAACCTCGGCCTCTTCCCATGTGAACTCAACAATAAAATTTGCAAGTGCCTGCCCTTTGATGGCCACCCTAGGCTGATAAGTAAGGTCATACTCTCCCAACTCAATGGCCCATGCCATCAATCTACCGACTTCTTGGGTTTATGAAGGACCTGTCTTAGTGGGGAGTCAGTGAGGATGATCATAGAATGGTCTTGAAAGTAGGGCTTCATCTTCCTAAAAGCATATATCAAGGCGTAGGATAACTTTTCTATCCGAGGATAATTTTGTTCAGACCCTTAAAGGGCCTTACTGTTGAAGTATACGGGCCTTTGGACCCCAACGTCTTCTCGTACTATGGCTACACTTATAGCTGATTTAGAGACTTCCAGATAAACATACAACTTCTCTCCCGCTATGGGCTGAGATAAAAGCAAGGAGGATCCAAGGTAAGACTTGAGTAGATTAAAAGCCTTATCACACTCTTTATCCCACTCGAATGCCTTTCTAAGCACCTTAAGGAATGGAAGACACTTGTTCGTTGCTCTGGAAACAAATTTGTTTAGTGCAGCTACCTTTCCAGTGAGTCTCTGAATGTCTTTGATGCTTCTCAGTGTCTTCATGTCGAGCAAAGCTTTAATTTTCTCAAGGTTCACCTCTATTCCTCTCTGATTGACAATGAATCCAAGGAACTTGCCAACACCTACCTCGAAGACACACTTGGCAGGGTTGAGTTTCATTATGTACAAGTCCATGGTATTGAAGTTTTTCTCTAGGTCTGCCACATGAGTGCAGGCCTTTAAGCTCTTTGTCAACATGTCGTCTACGTACACCTCCATTGTCTTGCCTATTTGAGCCTCAAACATCTTATTCACAAGACGTTGATATGTTGCCCTCGCATTTTTTAATCCGAAGGGCATAACCTTGTAGCAATATGTCCTTTTATCCGTGATGAAGGCTGTCTTCTCTAAGTCTTAGGCATCCATGAAGATCTAGTTGTAACCTCAATACGCGTCCATGAAGATCATGAGCTCATGCCCTATAGTGGCATCTACCATCTGGTCAATCTGAGGTAAGGAATAACTGTCTTTTGGGCAAGACTTATTCAGGTCGGTGAAGTCTATGCACATCCTCCATTTCCCATTGGCTTTGGGCACTATGACGCGTTTGACAACCACTCCGAATATATGACTTCCCTTATGAACTCAACTTCTTCCAACTTTCTGACTTCTTCTCTGATGACGTCATACTTCTCCCTCGAGTAAACTCTTCGTCTTTGCTTGATTGGTTTAGTATCCTTAATTACGTTGAGTTTATGGCACATAACCTCAGAGTCGATGCCAGGCATGTCCTCATGGCTCCAAGCGAAGACACTCTGACTCTTCTTCAAGAAACTTATCAGCTCTTCCTTGATCTCCGCCTTTAAGGCTTTGCCGACCTGGATGGTTTTTTTTCGGTTCTTCCTCATTGAGGACGATGCATTCTACCTCTTTCGTGGCCTCTCCTTTCTTCAACTTTGTTTCATCTCTCGGGTCAAGTTTATCAATGTTATATGTGGTAGTATCTCTCTTATGTGACTCTCTCTCTTCGGCTGAGTTGAAGTAGCATTCTCGTGCTATGGTCTGGTCAACATGCACTTCCCCTACCCCATAGGGGGTTGGGAATTTTAGCATCTGGTGGACCATTGACGGCACGGCTTCAAACTCCTTAAGGGCCACTCTTCCTATGATGAGGTTGTAGGCCGAGAAGACGTTTTCGTCCATAACAAAAAAATTGATCTTTCGGGTCAACCTCTTGGACACTCATCGCCCAACGGATGGACTTTTTCATCGTTGAAGCCCATTAACGGATGATGATAGGGTACCAGCCTTGCTTTGCTGAGGCCAAGGCTCTTGAAGCAGGGACAGAATATCACATTCGCTGAACTTCCTCCATCTATGAGGATCCTCTGTACCTTGCACCCATGCACCCTTATTGTGATTACTAAAGGTTCATCATGCGGAGCTAGGATGCCTTTGAAGTCGAGTCGGGAGAACCCAACTATAAGATTATCCATATCCACCTTCTTTCTCTTCTGCTTAGTTTTGAAAGACGTCAGATTTACCACTTCTGGCTTGGCCACTGACTTGGCCTCCACCACATGATCTTTTCGGTCTTCCACTTCAGAACCACCAAGTCCTTCGCATATAGTGTTAACACTAAAGGAGATCATACCAACCCTCTTTATTGGGGTGTTGTCATCTTTTGGTTGAAGGTCCGGATCGGCTTCATCATCGCCATCCGAGTCATCGTCTCTTCTTGCTAGGGTATCATCACGACATCTGTCGTTTCTCTTCTTTTTTGGGTCCTCTATTCCCCTCTTAGGAGCCTTGCCATCAACGTACTTCCTCAAGTTACCGGATTTCAGCATCTTCTCAATCTCATCCTTTAAGGCGAAGCACTTGTCTGTAACATGGCCATGGTCTTGGTGGAACTTTCACCATAAGTTCTTATTTCTCTTATGTGGAGGAGCCTTTAGATTCTCTGGACATCTCAGCGACCGGTCATTCTTGATCTCATTGAGGATGTGTTCGCAGCTCACAATTAGAGGGGTATAGCGTACGAACTTATCGTTTGCTGATCTCTTCTTTCCATCCTTCTTTTTTTGGAATTTTCCGCTGCTACTGCCATTCTCATCCTCGTATTTTCCAGCTATGGCCTCTTCAGCATTCATGACCCTGCTCGCAGTTGCCAACAGCTCTGCCATGGACTTGGGAGGGTCTTTTGCAAGTTTCCACAACAACTTCCCTTTCTGAAGGCCTCCTATGAGGGCGATCATGGATATATTCTCTTCGTAGTCTTCGACCTCGAGTTTTTCTTTGTTGAATCTAGAGATGTAGTCCCTTAGGTTCTCGTTCCTACCTTGTTTGACATACAATAGATGGGTATTCTTCTTTTGAGGTCTTACCACAAAACAAAAGTTGTGAATGAACCGTTCAGCCAAACCCTTAAAGTTCGCTATCGAGTTCTTCGGGAGAGAGGTAAACTAGATGTGTACAGCTCCCATCAAAGTCCCGGAGAAGGCTAGACATTTCATCTCATTTGGTATTGGGTAAATGTCCATCGCGGACTGGTACATCTCAATATGATGTGCAGGGTTGGTGCTACCGTCATACTTGGGAGTCACCGTAGGTGGCTTGAACTTGGCTGGGGTAAGGAAGCTCATTATCTTAGCCATGAATGAAGAGCCTTTTGAGAAACCTCTTTGCAGTGGATCTCGACTTTTTATGAGGTCTCCTATCTTGTCCTCAAGACGTTGGATGGAGTTATTCCATGGTCTTGCAATGTCGTCCTAGCGGAGGTTGTCCCCAGCCACCTCCAAGGGGTGGACTGAGGGTTCCCCGACCACCGCACAATGTCGGCTATTGACCTCTTCCTAGTTCCTACCTCGTCCTGTGTTAGGTCATCCTGGATGAGGTCGACGTTTCCCTTCTTCCCTTTGTAAGCCTGCTACACTTCTTGACCTAGATAACCTCTCTCGTATGTCGTTTACTGGGCCGAGCCTTTCTAAGGATGACCCTCTGCTTAATCGATCAAAATCTAACCCTCTTTGTTGGGCTTCTTCACCTCTTCTGCCTCCACAACCTCGGTTCTGCTGGATAGGATGTACTGTGTTATTTAAAACCTCATACGGCTCCCAACAATCTTCTGGAGCATCTTCCACCTCCAAATCATCATACCTATCCTCAGGGCAAGGGTGTCCTTGCCTCCCCAAATGCAAACGTCTAGGTTCAGCAATGTCCCTCCTCTACTGAGGTGTAGGTTGGCCTTCCTCGGTGCCTGGGGTGGTCCCCTGGCATCAGGGTGAGGCTGAACAGTTGCCGAAGTAGTCACCTCCGATGAGACCCCAGGTGGTCTCATTATGTTTTGACTGAGTTGTGCAAATTGCTCCTTCATTTCTTGTTATGTGGTAGCCATAGACTTCAAGGCTGCTGCCACTTTTGCCATTTAGGACTGAGGTGGTCCCTGGCTGGAACTAGGCCCTCCAGCACCAGGCGGTGGAAGAGGTGGCGGTAATTCCAGCGTCATGTGTTAACACTAAAGAGCTTGTAGATTAAAGGAGCTTTGTACCTTAATGGACCTCTTTGAACGGTGAAACAACTCCACACAAGGGGTGAGGCCTGGTTCATCACCAGAGTCTCCGGTGAGGTTAATCATAAAATGAGGAAGAGATAGCTTCTCGTTCCCACAGACGGGGCCAAAATGATGATGCTGGAAATAGCACCACCAGTCAAGGTATTTGTAAGATCAAACTAGTGATAACAATGGCAACACAAGAGTATACTAAATATAAGAGATTGAGGTGAGGAGAAGAGGATGAACAGTTAAATGTAAGTGTATCAGCCAATTTGGCCTACGTCCACTATGAGTGTGTGAGTAATATCACTGACTGAAGGCACTAATGGCCATAGATACAATCTCTCAAGCTTTCTCTTTGTACTGTGTAAAATGACAGAGTTTAGCTAGGGCTATTATTTTTTTGGGATCCTTTTACAGGGTAGAGGATGACCTCTATATATAGTGCTTGGGGGGTGTAATGTACCCCCAAGCATACAATGAGCATGAGCATCGAACCAGTATGAGAGTGACACCTGGCTGTTCCCAACTAAGTAATGATAACCTCAATATTCCCTCACGTGGAGAGAATAATTCAGTTATAACAGATTTGTCCACGTGTTCCAAGTTATAGAAGAACGTGTAGAAGATTGGATGTCCTCGAGCAATACCAACCTCGGCCTGGAAGAGGACGAGGTTGGTTAGGTCGGGAAACTGCTCAATCAGAGGTTATCAGCGATGATCTTGGCTCAATAGGAGAGCCGAGGTAAGTCAGGTGGAGTTTTAATGTCGGCCTGGGCCGAGGCGATGGTGAAGTAGCAGGATGTCGTCTGGTTCCCAGCAGAGGATAATAATGATGATTTGAGTAGCCTCTGCTTCCTCAGCTTACACCCAGTCGAGGTCAGTGTATGCTGAAGTCGTGAGGTCAGATCCAGTCGACCTGATGGGTTACTATATTCATGGACCATGAGGACCTCAACTGTCTCTTGGCTGTGAGGCAACTAGTAACATCGGCCATGGTCGACCTTGCTTAAGACGACACCGCTGATCGCCAATCTAGGGACCTTCTAACCTCGTCCATCTTCCAGGCTGAGGTTGGTGTCTCTAAACTGTTAGGCACATTTAGGGCATATCATCCGCCATCAACATGTTCCACTTTATGGGACGATTACGCCATAAAGGGACTCGACGCATATTGAAAGTATCATAGTCGACGTTGTAGGAGCACATAGCCTCCAAAGTCTCGAGGTAGTTGGAAAACTCAACACTACTAGGGAATGCCATCTCACAAAATAAGAAAGTAGGAATGTGAAGGTGTGATGAAAACACTCCACCCTTACCCCTTTTTATCCTTGAAAACCCTCACAAAACACACAACCCTTGCAGAAATCGAAGGGAATTCTGCCCCACAAGGTAACAAAAGCTGAAGAGAGTACCAATCAAAGCCTTGATTGATTAGATTGGACTGATCGACCGATAGGTAGGATAAGGGGCTTTCCGATTGGCAACCCCCTATTTTTGGAAACTTACTTTTTTCCTCTTCTGCCAAAATAAAAAAAAAATTGATATTCTCCACATAATTTAAAACCCCTTTTCATCTTTAAGTTATGTCTCAGATAAATTTTTCTTCACTTGTAAATCCCTTTTTACGGTCTCATCAGCGAAGTAAAAAGTGGATATGCATTCATCCATCATTAACATAAGATAATGAAAAAACACTTCATTTGCATTGCATATATATTTTCGGTGTTACATCAGTTTTGAAGGAACTAAAAAAAATGGAATTTAGCCCAAACCCACATTCTCTCTCTCTCTCTCTCTCTCTCTCTCTCTCTCTCTCTCACCTACCCTTCCCCTCTCTCTCTAAGATCTTCCATCCCTGCAATGCGTTCTCCTTCCCCTGCAGCGAGATGACGCACCACCGCTACCTGAACTAGGCTCCTCCACGGATGAGGCAGATGACACCAAGAAAGAAGGAACAGGAACCGAATCCCGAACATGGTTAGTCACCGAAGATATCTAGTCCCTAATGTCCCTCAGCCAAGTGGTGGACACCCGGACTTCTGTAAGAAAGGCACACTACAAAAAAAATTGCTTTTTACTACGGAGGCTTTTGAGACGGCTAAAATTCTGGTTTTTAAAACTCACTTTTTGAGACGGCTAAAATTTACAGTCTTAAAAACTATTATTTTTTAAGACTGTTAATTTTATGAGTCTCAAAAAATATACTTTATAAGATAGCAAGTTAATAGCCGTCTCAAAAGCTATACCTTAAGAGACGGCTGATACCAAATTGGATTCCCCCTTCTCTTTTTTTCGTTCCCGCTTCTTTCCCCCCCTTTCTATTAGTCAGAAAATAAGAAAAAAATGAAAAGAAGTCGAACCAAATTCTCCCCACCTACATGCCTCACCCACGACATTTACTTCACTGGCAAACAAATCCACGCACATGCCTCAACCGAACGCCCTAGCCGCATGCCTTCACCTCCCTCACTCTCGCCTCCCTAGCCGCACGCCTTTACCGCCCTCACTCTAGCCTCCCTAGACCTTGCCCTAACTTCTGGTTAAGTTAACAATATCGGGTCAGTCATTTTTTATTTGTTGACTATTTGGATTATCTTTTATGCTATTGTTACATGTTAAAGGGTTTATGTTATTAATTATATTGGTTGGAAGATTGTACAGGAGGATCCAACCTAAAATATTGTATACAGAGCAGAGTTTCAATATGTGGATTGATGTGGATAAAAGGTAATTTTAATTATTGGTTATTGCTTAATATTACTAGATTTTTTACTGGATTGATTTGTAGTGGTGATAGGAGGTTGAGGGTGAGACAATTAAAAATACGGATTGTCAATTGGATGTTGTAGTATAGTTTTAAGATTAATTTATGATAATATCTTCGTACTTGTTTGTGTAAATGTTAGTTATAATTATTGATATGTTTGTTTGTGTTAATTAATTCATTTTCTTTGCAAGTAGTTTATGCCATTAATCTGATTTACTATTCGATTATGATTTTATTTTGTCCTTTGCAAGTAGTTTATGCTAATTTTTAACATTCAAATCACTAAATGTTGGGACACAAACTCCAACATCTAAACATATGAGGTGGTACCTGAAAGCAAAAAATAAAAAGACAAGCATTAGTTAAAATTCTAATTTGAATAAAAAATTAGTAAACACAAACAATTAATGTCACAATCTTTAAAAAATCTAAAAAGATAAATTTGATATCTCACGATCTGAGTGGAAAGAAATGAGACACGGATACCAAGACACACAAAAGTAAGCTAAGGGAAGTGATTGTGTCCTCACTGGAATCTCAATCCGCAATTGACTACTATACGATTGTTTAGAATTAAAAATATGATTTAGGAGTCGAAAACTTAAAATAGTAACCGAGTGGCCTAAAAAGAGGCGCAGACACCCTAAGAGTACCAAAGTATGGTACCTCATCATTTTTGAATTAATCTCATATCTCAAATCATTTTGCATTCATGGATAGTTGCGTTAGATGGGTAAGTTTTTTGTGAAATCAGATTTGGATTAGATTAGATCTAATAATGGTTATGACTTTTAGGGATTTGATACAATTTAATATTGTTTTGATCCATTGATCGCGTGAATCACTTGTTGGTGAACTTATTATTGATAATTATGTGGCGACTCATGTTATGTTTTTAATTCAAGACAAATAGTTTTTTTCCCAAACATTTGTTAGTTCTACACTTTATGGGGAGTGCTATTTGAATGACCATATTCAGTTAAAAAATAGTAACTTTTTCAACCAAACTTTCCCGCGCATCGTATGGGTTACCACTAGTATCTAATATAAGTTTGTATTTAATGATCTTTAGTGCGAGTGGGTGAATTTGATTTGCTGACATTTGGTTCACTAACCAAAATTGCAAGTTTGTTGTCATTTTAAAGTTTATTCACGGGGAAAACGTGTTGATACTCTAAAAATAAGATATTTAGGGGTAATGTAGAAGAGAGTTGACCCACACTTTTTCCTTTACAAACAATTCAACATCCTCCTTAGAATCAATGAGTGTGTCCATGAGCATAGAATAAGATGTGATAAAATGTGATACATTAGCAGAACACTACTTGTAAGAAATCAAGTTCCTCAAGAATGTTTCAGTGAAACCATCAATGCACAATGATGGTCATTTTAAACAACGTGTACCACACATCTGACACAACCAACTAAACAAACAACAAATAAACATTGATATATGACGTAGAAGATTCAACAACCTTGACAACAAACGATGACTATATGATATTAGAGTTGTCTCCTCTGCCACAACCATAGGTAATATTGGAGTCGTCTCCTTTATCAGAATCACATGAAATGTATTATCAGGGTCTTGCAACCTTGAATATATAATTTGGTAAGGGTATGCCTTCAAAGAAGTTATGATTTGATAAATATTCATCAAACAAGAAGACAATAAACAAATAAATCGAAATTTCACAATTAGAAAGTGCGGGCTCTCGCTCGCTTTGAATTTGATGCCCGACCGATCAAGATTAGTTGGAGAGTAATACACGACGGGATAATTCCCCGAACAAACATTATATGTTGGCCGATTGCACCTGTGTATGTTTCTGAAGTGACAGCGTTACACCCGTTAACAAAATATGAAAATTATTAGTGTAATCCTTTACTGCCATTTTCTAGAAGTTCAGACTCACAGTAGCATGGAAGAAATCAAACATATATCTTAAGTCACCAATTTATAGCATCTATGATAATTTTTCGGAGAGTGAGATGGAAGAATTGTTCAAGAACACATAAAGGAACCTGGTTCTCTAGTAGTAGTGAGTCATGTTTCATTATAAAGTGATCTAACTCCTTAATGAATATTGGGTGCATAACATTATGCTCATGAGTCAGTGATCTTCATTGAAATTGAAGTATGAAACAACAATGAACCAACATTATTTTTTTAAACTCCATACTGTCGTATTTGAATCCTTCTTCATAGCATACTCGAGCATCGGGTTCCAAATCTGACATGACATCCCCACATACACGTAGGATATCATCTACATTATGTTGGCTTTCTTTAGCGGTACTGTCCAAGAGGCTATGCATGTAATTCATTTTGTCATCATGCATACCTTGGAGGGTCTCATCATCTCTATGCAAAGGCCCAATGGACACCACACCAGGGGAATATCTTTTGGTTGCTCCTCAATTGTCGGGATTGCTGGAGAAGATGTGCCAAGTCCCCTAATGAAGAAACTCTTCAGGAGTTAACTAGGTTTCGGTACCCATATGTCCAAAAATTAACGACACGACCAAGTTGACTAGGTTTCGGTACCCATAGATCCCAAACCGTACCTATAGATCAATGGAATAAACTTGACAGGTCATGTAAAAACATATTTGTCTACCTAAATGGTGGCAACTCTTCGAGCTGATTCGTCGAGCCTTATGATTAATGAGACTCATTGTCTCCCATTGGGAATTTGAGTCCATTATCTCCCAAACAGATTGGATTCTTCTAAGAGTCATTGGTCCAACATTAGAGTATTTTGAATTCATAAATTTAGTCCATAGGATTCTACCTTCCTTCATGTTCCAAGTCAACTTGATATTAGTAGCTTCCATAATAGAGGACAAGTTTTTAACATCTAATTCGCCTGCTTGCTTAGGAAACTAGATAGAATCCCATCTAATCCAATGGTATTTGTTCCCATATTCCTTGTTCATCCCCCAAAAGAAGGCACTAATCAATTGGTTTATAGACTTAATGACCATTTTTGGGGGATTTAAAGCAAATATAGAATAAATAGGCATTGAAGAGAGGACTAATTGGATGAAAGTAAGTCTTCCTCCCAATGAGAGGAACTTAGTCTTTCAACTTTAGATTTTAGAGGCTATAGACTGGACTAATGGTTCAAAAAATAAGGCTTTTCTTCTACCTTTAAATAGAGGGCAGCCTAGGTATCTAATTGTTCCACTTGCACCTTTAAAACCTGTTACTTGAGCTATTCTGATATTGGCAGTAGGAGGAGCTTTAGAACTTTTGAGCTCATATTTTGATAAAGTTTGTTGTCCATCTTATATTTACAGCATCCATACCTTGTTCCGCTATTTGGATCAGTGGAAACTATAGTAAATTTGAAAGCATTCAAATGAACTGCAACAGGATCATTAAAAAGGACTGCCAACTTATCTCATCCTCTTGTTCAAGTATAGAATTCAAATCTCCTAATCCTTAAAATGAGATTCTTCATTAGATATTCATGCTCAAGTTTGATAGAAGGAAAAATGAATGTTTATACTCCCCATTTGCAAGTTGGAAAAGATGGTTGTAATTCTGTGATCTAGTTATGTATACATATGTATACATACATCTGTTTAGACAATCTTACTGAGTTTCATTGTTCTCTAGCTAATGGTTGAATTGTATTCACAATCACGATGGTGTGCTATGGTGCTTTGTTATCACACGAGTCACCCTACTCCCTAGCCTAATGAGCTATAGGAGAGTAATTAACTTTATTATCCTGCTTGTCTAGAAGCCATCTCCCACTAAGGTGCCCTCTTTAATAGAATCACCCCAGTGGGATTAAGTTCTAGATAGCGTGAAGGCGACACTGGGAGAGACATGAATAGTTTCCTCAACACTAGGTTCATTGATTAGATGGTTCTTTCGTATATTTTTTTCCCTTCGTTTTTACTCTCTGTTGGATATACTCCCCTTCTTGTACTTGCCCTTTATTGAATTTCATAAATAAAATTTATGGCTGGGGTTTTGGTATTGGCTGGCTCAGGGTGCCATTGCCAACCTAGTTAGCAGTCCTTCTCCCCATCCTTCTTTGCAATATCAGTCCAGCTTATGAAAGTTTGTTTGAGCTACCTTCCACTCGAGGGAAGTTATGGATTCATATACTAATCCATAGCAGAAAACTAGTACTGTCAAAGATTTCTTGCAGCTCAATGATAATGGTAGTAACTTGAAGAATATTTTTGACTATGAAGAAACCTCTTACAGTTGTGCGGACAAAAATTAATACACGTGGAATGATAGAGTTCTTTTCCTTTCCTCCGGTGTCTATTTTTCCTCCGTTCCATTATGAATCTTAATATAGATATCATTAAGTATTTTGAAGTAGATTACATATCTCTGTCCTAAATATGAAGTGTGAAGCTTTGATGGAAATTCAGCTTTAGATATATGGTCAATTATATTCATAAACGTGATAATTAATTAGTTGTTTTACGGTTTTTCTTATAATATTTTTCAGCTTTCAACAATTAGTGACAATAAAAAATGAAGGTTGTTAATCTACATAATAGTTCTTTTAATGATATCCACATTGAATAACTAGCTTTGTCTTTGACCTGGAAATTAAGTTGCGACTTAGATAATATACTTTAAAGTGGCATTATCTGAATTTTCTAAATAATATTTCTCAACAAGTTATGGTTTCCTAGAAACAAATTTCTTGATGAGGGGGAATGTGGTTTAACATGGAGGAACTGGGAATGGTAAATGAATTCCAATTATGCCAATTATTTGAATATCATAAACCATGAGAAGCCATACCATAATTTTGGAGCCCCCCATTTAAAGAAGAAAAGGTGTCAAGAAATAATGCAGAGCTTAAGTGCTCTGTTAAAATTAGGTCATTAGATTAGACAATTGGTGGGTTTTATAATCTGACTTAATTGGTGATTTTGTTGGAAACCTTTAATTGAATTGTGTTGAGTTGTGATTTCGTGTTAGAATGCATATTTAGGACTTAATTAATTATAAGTATGAGTGTCTTATGTTAATTTGAAGTTTTTGAATCTGAAATCATACGTTGATTGAGTTAATTAAAGTTTGAGAATGAGGTTAGATTTAAATTGTTTTTGACAAATTTGAACCTTAATTCGTGTTAGAATGAAGTTATTCGTTGTCTAATCGAATTAGAAACATGAATATATAGTTTATAAACCTGGAGATTGGGTTTTGTATGTTTTTATAAGCTTGGAATTTACTTCAATGGAGGTTGGGTCCATAAATATGCATTTTATTGAAGAAGAATTAGGACCTAGGACGTCTAAATCAATCCAGATGATGACGCATAATTTTGTGGAGGTCGATGTGTTGTGATCACACATTCGATATGGCCACCACAACATGATGTGGGATGCAGATGGCTCGATCCATAAGAGTGGATTCAGATGTATTGGAGTTTTAGTTTTATCTCAGTTCAGTCTATTTACCTCACCTTATTTTATGGCATTTTAATGTAATTTCACCCTAAGAAGAAAAACTTAGTGAAAATGATATTGATCATTCTGTAGTAAAGGAGTTCGATCAGGCAATGGGCTTAGATATTTAGGATATATCGGCACTAGGTTAGTTAGTGCAAAAATAGATATGGGGAGGAGGTGATTTTGCATGGATTAGATAAATGTTTGTACAATCAAAAGTGGGCTCAAATTTATCCCTTATCTAATATTAAACACTTGCACAATATAACTTATGATCATTCTCCTTTATTATTATTAGTTTTGACTAAAATTGATGCTCATCCTATATTATTTATGTTCCAAAAGATGTCATGCAATCACCCTCAATTCATGGAGTTGGTTATGAACTCTTGGAAAGTGGAGACAAATACCTCTAGAATGAGGAACTTCTCTTTGAAATTTCAGATATTAAAGGTAAATTTGAAAAGTTGGAATAAAGACACATTCAAAAATATTGATCAAAATGTGAAAGATGTGCAGGACCAAATACTTCAGCTTGTGCTTAGATATGACTTAAATCCTTCTGATGCTGATAGGTTGGAATTTAAATTGGGTAGGTCTAATTTGTTGGTTACATTGAAAAATGAAGAGTTATTCTAGAAGCAAAAATTGACGGTTAAATGGTTACAATCAGGGGATGCAAATACATGCTATTTTCATGCTACAGTCAAAGCTAAACACAAATATTTTCGATTCAAGAGCAGACTACTCTAATGATCTACATTTGGATGTAATTCCAAACATCATTTCTCCTGAGGTGAATGAATGTCTTGAAAAGTTTATGCTGAAGATAAAATATATGAAGATTTGAAGGATATGAATGAAGACTCTTCTCCCGGCCCTGATGGTTATGTGGTGGAGATTTTTATAAAAAGTGTTGGCACATTATAAAAATTGATCTTGTAAATGCTATTAACATCTTTTTTTCGGTTTTGAGCTACTTAAGAGTTGGTCTAATACTCCATCAAGAATAGGAATAGGTTCTTGACAGTTATGAATCCATCAGGAATAGGTTTTTGCAGAAATTCATACTGAGCAGTAAGATTTTCAGAAAATTCCATAGGCATCGAGTGGTGGAAGAAAAATTATTGCATCCCTTTCTGAGTCGGATATGCTTAGAGTTGCCCAAATATTTTTAATATGTGCTGTTGAAATAACACAATCCAATTTTGACCATTAGTGTTTAAGAGGGAAAGAAATAAGAAGTTTAGGAGAGGTTATAAAAATTTCTAAGTCTATGGTAGGCACAGTCAAAATCGTGGCCTGATTGAGCTCCTGATCAGTGACCAATTGGGGTTAGATAGTGACCAATTGGGGCTGATTAGTGATGCTAGTAGAAGTTTGGTGACTCTCAATCAAGCTCGGCGATGGCCGAATGCATAGAGATTTTATAGTTTCCATCAGTTGCAAATGGTTTGATAATATATCTTGAGTTGGCTGCCAATTTGGGAAAGAATACTGATATGTGATATGGTTTGATTAGGATCTAATTGCTTATATTTGAGGTGGTGTTGATACTCTTTCCAATATTACTGAAATATGCCTAAAAAACTAACAAAGTGATACTAAATCCAATAGATATTTGTTCTTTGTGTGTTGTAATTTTCTAATTCTCCTATATAATCTTTTGTATAGTCTCGAGAAGGAACCTTTGCGTCTAATGTATGTTTGTTTTTAGGGGTTCCATAGAAAACTACTATTTTTTAAAAGTTTATCTAATTTGGATGTACATTTTGTGGTGCCCAAGCACTGGCTCGGCTCACATGCTTAGTGTAATCAGGGGCAAGCCCAACGCTAGATGGCGACTTACTATAAGACCTCGAAACTTCTCTGCCTCCAAAGTGTAGATTGACTTAAAAATACTACCACAAACTACAACTAATACCTCAACCTCTTTCCAACCTGTGAGCAGCCTCAAAACCACATCTCAGCCCACTAATTCGCACTCAAGAATTAATTATAAACCATCACTGGGTCCATCTTCTTTGATATATATGCATACAGTACCAAATTAGAATCATTTATACATGTATGATATATAGGCTAAATGTATTGGGAGGACTACTAAAAGAGGATTACAAAGAGAGTATGAGATGTCAGTATATATACACATGATGCATATATATGCATTTGCAGCATATGCATATATATGCATTGCGTGTGTGCATGTTTTTGTGTGCGGGTGTGTGCGGGTTTATCATCTCTTATTATAACTGTGGGTACCCGAAATTAGAACTATAGGCCTGGACGAGTAGTCCAGTCCTGGCGGCCCAAAGACCAGGCCCCTCTTCTCTTATATTGATCCGGTCTCCCTCCACGTCCCCCATGAAGGAAAGTTATAGGGGAGATGGAAAACGTGGAGGAACCCATCACCTCCACTTACGCACATGTGCATATATATATTAAACCCTAGGTCCGGGGCAAAAGGACAAGTTGTATTCTCTGTAATTACTCTCCGGAGTATATAGAAATAATATCAATTGCACCATCGTGGACGTAGGCACATCTTTGCTGAACCACGTACATCCTTTGTTGTGTGATTGTAATTTTATATTCCTTGTTGTCACTTGGTGAAATCTTTCTTCTTATTTATTTGTGTTGCACAATAATTGTCACCACAATTGGCGCCGTCTGTGGGAACCGTTCGTCTTTCCCTGAGAAGAGCCCACACCAAGAAAGGAGTTTAAGATGTCCATTCACAGCAGCAATGCCCCTCAGGCAGGAGATATTCAAGAGCCACCTGCTCCTCGCAAGATTAGGTGTGAAGTTTAACGTTCAGATCAGAGAGCTCGCCTGGAAAGGCCAGCCTCAGAAGAAAGTCAGGGACTAGTGAGGTCCACGCAGATATACATATTGATTGATGCGTACGAGGCAAGACTCCACGAGCAGAGAGAGTCTTCCCGCAGATACGAGGCTGAGAACGCTCGCTTGAGAAGAAGGCTGGAAAGACTAGAGAGGGAGCTTCATCCTGATAACAGGAGACGCCCATACCGCACTCCTAGCCCTCAGGCGAGCAAGTCTCGCAGCCGAGGAAGGATCCCTAGGTGAGAATCTCAAAGGGTATAAGGAGGCGAGTCAGACGATGACCTTCGCGAATAGCTGCCAAGAGCTCCCCACTACCAGAGCCCTGCTCGTAGCGATGAGAACATATGAGATCTAGTCCGCAGAGAGATGGACCAACATCCTGCTCACCACGGAATAAGATCAACCAGAGAACTCGCAAGGCGAGCTCTCAAAACCCAGATGAAGTCACCCTTCACGAGGGAAATCGAAGAGGAAGAAGCCCCCGAAAAATTTACCATTCCAAGGTTCAAGATTTACTATGGAAAGACTGATCCCATCGATCACGTCAGGCAATACTGACAGGCCATGAACCTCTGGAACCACCGAGATGCCCTGATGTGCAACATTTTTCCCTCGAGCCTGCATGATGTAGCGCAAAAGTGGTTCGAAAGGCTCCCCCACCGGTCGATCAAGAATTTCAAATCCCTAACGGAACTTTTTACGGCCCGATTCATTACCTAGCTCCCATCCCAAAAGGATGGATGCTTTACTAATAATGAAGAAAACGCCTCAACAGACCCTCCAAGACTATGCAAAAAGGTACTGGGAGTTATTCAATGAGATTGAGGACTGCGCAGAGGAAGTGGCAGTGGCCTCCTTCAAGATTGGGCTCCCTAATTCTTCCCTCTTATACCATTCCCTGACGAAGAAGGAAGCTGTGACTATTGACGACCTAATGGCTCGAATCGAGAAATACACAAAGGTGGAAGATGTCACCCGCCCTAATACAGGAGAAAATGGTCGAGTTAAGCTCACTACCAAGGGAAGTGATAAAACTGAGAACCAGAAGAAAGGAGTAAAGAACGGAGGCAAAAATGGCTCCAAGAATGAAGGAAACCATGACGCATCGAAAGTATTCCAGGCGGTCAACACCGTCTTCAAAGAACCAATTTAAAAAATTATCGCGAAGATCAAAGATGATCCATTCATCAAGTGGCCCATGAAAATGGGGGGAGACCCCTTGAAGAGGAACAACGCGTTAAGATGCACTTTTAACAAAGAGGGAGGACATAAGACCGAGCACTGCAAAGCTCTTAAGTCTCACCTCGAGGAGTTGGCCCAGTCCGGGCATTTGAACGACTTTGTGGAAAAGAGGACAGAGAAAGTGGCTGCCAACAGAGAGGTGAGACCTGACAACGTGCTGGATGATGATACTGGACATGAGTTCGCAGTAATACACGGAGTATCTGACGTCAAGTAGATACAAGGGAACTCAGCTCGAATGGAAATGAAAAAACTTACAGTGGTAATGCAGGCTTTTCAAATCGATCCAGCAAAATCACAGTCAGGAAAGCGTCGACGAGCAGAGGACGTCAACTATAACAAGCATATTGTTTTCACGGATGAAGATTTGGTGGGAGTAAGGACCCCACATCATGATGCCCTGGTCATTACACTCAAGATAGCCAACTTTGACATTGACAAGCTGCTCGTCGATCAAGGAAGTTCATCCGAAGTAATGTACCTCGACCTATTCAGGAAATTAAAGTTGAGCGTCGCCGACCTAAAGGAAGATACTATTCCTTTGGTCGGCTTCGCTGGAAAAAGAACCATGCCCCTGGGCAAGATAGTGCTGCCAGTTCGTGCTGGGAATGTCTCCAAGATGATTGAGTTTTTGGTAGTTGACATCGAATCACAGTACCAAGCCATCCTCGGCAGAGGATGGCTTCATGCGATGAAGGCTGTCTCCTTGACCTACCATCAGAAGCTCAAGTATGTAACCGAGTGAGGAGTAATGGAGATCCACGGTGACCAAGCGATGGCGAGGAAGTGCTTCATAGCAGCCATCCGACCAAAGCCAGAGAAGAAGGCCGGTCAACCCAGCGAGAAAGTTGAAGAAGGTGTGATACCTTCCAAGTAGTAATTAAAGTATGAAAGACCTGGAGTAGAGGAGACCAGACTCCTCCCCTCCAAGCGTGTCGTCGAGGACCTGGTAGAAGTTATGGCTGAAGTTGGTGACAGTAGCAGAGTCTTCTTGATTGGAGCATCTCTCACCGACTAAGAACAGAAGGAGTTAACGACCTTGCTGAGACACAACGTAGATGTTTTCGCATGGGAACCATACGAGCTTCCTGGAATCGATCCTAGTATGGTCTGTCATCAGCTGCACGTCGACCCCACATTCAAGCCAATCACGCAGAAGGCATGAAGAACTGCACCCGAGAAAGCTAAAGTGGTCGAAAAGGAAGTCAAAAAACTGCTGGATGCAGGATCCATACGGGAAGTGCAATTCCCCAAGTGGTTGTCCAACTCAGTAGTAGTTCTGAAGAATAATGGGAAGTGGTGAGTTTGCATTGACTTCACTGACCTCAACAAAGCATGCCCAAAGGATAGTTTCCCCCTCCCAAAGATAGACCAACTAGTAGACGCCACTACAGCTCACGAGAGAATGAGTTTCCTGGACGCATACTCAGGATATCACCAGATCCCCTTGTATGACCCAGATCAAGACAAAACGGCATTGATCACGACAGTTGAGTTATATTTCTACAAGGTAATGCCATTTGGGCTCAAGAATGCGGGGGCAACCTATCAGTGGCTTGTCACTAAAATGTTCAAGGATCAAATGGGAGACACAATGGAGGTCTACATCGATGACATGCTCGTTAAGAGAAAGAAGAAGGAAAATCACCTCTCATACCTGTCAAAGACCTTCGAAATCCTCAGGAAGTACCGAATGAAACTTAATGCGAGCAAATGTTCCTTCGGTGTCCAGTCAGGAAAATTTCTTGGGTACTTGGTCAGTAAGAGAGGCATAGAAGCTAATCCAGACCAGATCGATGCAATCAATAGGGTACAACCCCCTCGAACAATCCGGGACGTGTAGAAGCTCACTGGAATACTCGCCGCCTTAAATCGCTTCATCTCCAAATCCTCCGAGAAGTGCAAGCCTTTTTTCCAGCTTCTAAAGGGAATTAAACCGATAGAGTGGAGCCCAGACTGCTCGCGAGCTTTGGACGAGCTCAAGTACTACTTAAGCTCTCCACCGCTGCTTGTCATACCACAGCAAATGGATTCTTTCTACCTGTACCTCTCGGTATCCAATCATACTGTCAGCTCTGCGTTAATATGCGAGGTTGCAGGAATCCAATACCCCATTTACTATGCGAGCAAGACCTTATTAGATGCCGAGCAAAGGTACCTGCCATTGGAGAAGCTCGCCTTTGCACTTGTAATATCCTCGAGGAAGCTGAAGCATTATTTCGAAGCTCATACTATCATCGTCCTTACATCGCATCCCCTTAAGGCGGTCCTAAGGAAAGCAGACTTGTCGGGCAGACCGTCTAAGTGGTCAGTCGAGCTCGATCGATTTGACATCCAATTTCAACCAAGGACAGCTATCAAGGGTCAGATCCTTGCTGATTTCATAGCCAAATTCACGGGCAAAGAACTCTCCAACCAACCTCAACCAACAAGGCAAGAGAAAAACCAAGCAACAGAGAGAACCTGGAGACTCTTCGTTGATGGAGCCTCCAACTCAAAGGGGGCAAGGATAGGCATTGTCCTCATCACTCCAGAAAACACAATCCTCGAACAAGGAATCAGGCTTGGATTTGCTGCCTCCAACAATGAAGCAAAGTACGAAGCCCTAATAGCCGGTTTCCAAAAGGCACAAACTCTAGGAGCAAAACATTTACAGGTGTTCGGTGACTCTCAACTAGTCTCTAATTAGATAAGTGGATATTACAATGCAAAGGATGAAAGAATGGCAGCCTACCTCGCCTTAGTGAGAGAATTAATGTCAAGCTTTGAAAAGATCAACATCCAGCAGTTTCCCAGGGGGAAAAACAGTCATGCTGATGCCTTAGCAGCCTTGAGTTCGGCAGTTGACTCTGACCTTAAGAGGGTCATCCCCATCGATTTCCTCATTTGTTCGAGCATTAACCACAACAGCAAGTTACCAAACGTGGAACAAATACTCCAGGTGGGATCAGCCCCCAGCTGGATAGACCCCTTAAAGGATTATTTAAAGGATGGCATGCTCCCAGATGACAAGAAAACTGCCCACCAGATAAGAGTCAAAGCTGCTCGATTTCACTTATCCACAGGAGGCGACTTGTATAAGAAATCCTTCTCCGGTCCCTACCTTAGATGCGTCCATCCAGGTGATGTCGAGCAAGTTCTAAGTGAGCCTCACGAAGGAATCTATGGAAGTCATATCGTAGGAAGGTCTCTAGCCTTTCGAGCAATGAAGGAAGGATATTGGTGGACATGCATGCAAAAGGACTTCGCAGTATATGTCCGTAAATGCCTGAAATGTCAATTCTACGCTCCTATGGCCCACCAACCCACCAGCGACCTGATGTCCCTGTCCAACCCATGGCCCTTCGCCCAATGGGGAATGGACATCGTGGGACCGCTGCCTACCGCCGTCGACAATCGCAAATACCTGTTGGTTGCGACTGACTACTTCACCAAATGGATCGAGGGTGAATCCATGGCGAACATCCGAGATGCTTATATGATAAGGTTCATATAGAGAAATATAATCACTCAATTTGGAATCCCCAGAACCATTATCACCGACAATGGAACGCAGTTCGAAAGTGGCCCCTTTTAAAACTACTGTAACGAACACGAGATCAAACACCACTTCAGCTCGGTGGCCTACCCTCAGAGCAATGGCCAAGCTGAAGCTTCCAACAAAATTTTGATCGATGGATTAAAGAAGCGATTAGAGCGAGCCAAAGGTGCATGGGTAATAGAGCTACCCCATGTTCTATGGACTTACCGAACCACTCCTCGGCGAGCAACATGAGAAACCCCATTTTCGCTGACATATGGCATGGAAGCAGTCATCCCAATAGAAGCCGATTTGCCAATAATGAGATCCAACCTTGTTGACCAAGGTCTGAATGATGAAGCATTTCTCGCCGAACTCGACCTAGCCGATGAGCGTAGAGAGTTGGCCCTGGTGAAGCTAGCAAACTATCAGCAACAGCTCGCGAAGCATTACAACAAAAGGGTTAGCCCGAGGACGTTCCAAGTTGGGGACTATGTTCTAAGGAAAGTCCTGGGCAGCACAGTTAAGTCGTCAGACGGCAAGCTAGGCCCAAACTAGGAAGGACCCTTTAAAGTAACTAAAGACGATCTGCAAGGTGCCTATCACTTGGAAACGATGGAGGGCAGAGAAATACCACGAGCATGGAACGCAGCTAATCTCAAGAAATTCTATTTTTAGATCTTTTTCTTGTATTCTTTTGTTATGAAAATAGAAGTTCATTTTCCTTATTACTAATGAAAGTTACTTAGTTGGTTACACTCTGATTGGTGACAGCTGCATTCATCGCACATCTTTTCCAAATAACAAGCACATTGATCACTATAGTAGGGGAATACCCCTCCTCAGTTCATCGTTATAAAACATGAGAGACCTCTTAGCATTGCTCCTGGCAATATATAAAGCCCTACAGAGGATTCTTAGGCAATACAACCAAATCTTATACTGGTCATCAAACCTACTTCAGTTGAACAAAATCCTGATCGGATGAAGACATCCAACACCAGGTGTGTCCTCACCAATTGCCCTACTTAGGCCTGAGGGAGTGTGACGACACAACCTAAAAGGTAAAGTGGGGTACAATGGTACTTTGGTATTATACTGGACTGGGGGGACACTTGCATGACAAAATAGAAGAGATCATAAAGCAGCAAGGATATGAAAAGTATGATATACACGTTTAGTTGGCAAAATTTCCCAAAAACACAAACTTTTCATTAATTCATCTTATTTGCAATAATGATAATACATGTTTAGTCAGCGAGCTCATCCAAAGCATTTACATTATCGAAAAAAAATAGCAACTGGCAAAATCTCAAGGTTGTGGAAGCCTCCGAGCAAGATAATCAGCCACTCAAGTTCTTCTTCCATCATTAGGAGCAGGAGCAAACTCTTCCACAACCTCATTCGCATCCGACTCCAATAATTGCTGAGGAATAGCATCGATGGGGATCCATCGATCGTCCCTCCTAAATGGGTTGGGCACCAGAGTGGAGGAAGACATCTCATGACGATACCATAGCACCGAGTTCCTCGGGACTTGCAGCTCCTTCAAGGCACTTAGCCATCCCCTGATGAAAGAAATCTCCTCGAACTCAGATAGCCTTGTTGGAGCATTCGACTAGCCTTGATCATAACCGTCATCCCACGCTTGCCGAGGACCTTTCTTGAACAAGTGTCGCAATCGGGTGACGTCCTTTTGAAGACCAGCAACAATTGCATATGCTCGTTGAACATCACCGCGGAGTTCTTCCATTTCTCTATCGCGAAGTTCTTCTCCTTCCCTGCTTCTTCTTCTGGTGCTCCTACTAGCTCGCGGAAGGGGAGGGCGAGTCAGACTTCGCGACATAGGAGGGGTAACATTATGATCAGCTCCAGCTCGCGATGATGAGGAGCCTTATAATACTGCTCGAACAGTTATCGGTGCATGCTCCCTGAGTCGTAAGACTTCTCTCCTCAGATCTTCATTCTCCTGCTGAAGAACCTCCCCTACTTGGTTGATCTCGGAGGCCTCTAATAGTTTTATCTTCAGCACATTAATCTCCTTTTGCACTGAAGCACCAATGTCCTCCATCTCCTGGAGCCTGTCCTTCAGCTTGACCACGAGCTCAAATTGCTCCTTATACTTCTGATTTCTAGACCTAAGGGATTTTCAGAGCTTAATAAAGGCCTGGCGAACTTCGGGACTCACATTGGGACCAAAGGTCCTACCTAACTGGGAAGTAGCAGGAATGTAATCATCCACATCAACTAACTACAAGCAAGAGAAAGAAAAGGGAGAGAAAGGGACGGATCAGTACAAGCAGAAATGAAGGCTTTTTCATTAATGAAGATTGAAGTTACATCGAACTAAAAAAAGAAAAGTTTACAGAATGGAAAAAACAAAAATACAGAGCAATCCTAGTAGATAACTAGTTGACAACCTCAGGCGGCCCAGAGGTCGATGGACCCTTCCCCTTGTCAACATCAGCAGGAGCACCGCCCTCAACAGGGATAATCTCTGTCCCCACAACCAGATAAACATCAGCAGGGGTCGCTTGAGAAACAGGATTGGTGCCTTCAACAGCTAGGGAAGGAACTTCATCCACGGTTGGCTTCGGACCTGGGTCATGCTCGTCAAACAAGGGAGAATCGATGTCAACGCCAGCAGCCAAAAGGGGCTTGTTCCAGCATTTCTTGAAGTTCAGACGACTAATATAGCCTATCTGAACTTCAGCATTTTCATATGATGCAGCCCAACTGGAATTGTATGAGTCCTCCTTGGCAGTGACAGCCTCAGACTCTTTCTTCTTCAGCTCTGCAGACAGCATCCTGTTGTCCTTAACAACCGCTAGCTTGCTCAAGCAAACCAGGTCATAGGCCTACTGTAGCTCCTTCAAGTCCTTGACTGCTGCACCCTTCTCCTTGTTGGTAGTAGTAAGAGCCAGATCGAATGAAATCTGAGCAGTGTCAACAGCTTTAAAGCTAGCCTCGAGCTCTTTAACCTTCAGTTTTAGGGCAGCATTTTCCTCCTCCATCTCGCTATTTCTCTTCACCAGCTTATCGCGTGACTGATAGAGCACTGCGAAGTTAGTAACGAACTGCAGAAAAAAGAAGGCATCAGAAGAGGAAAATGAGGGAATTCAGAACAACATAGGAGAAAAGGGAAAAACCTTACCAGAGCAAGCCTTTGACTAGCCTGAAGGGCCAACTGCTCCGACCCTACCTCCCTTTGGCGATCAGCCGGGAGAACAGCTCTCTCGAGCAGAGCTGGGGCTAACTGGGGAGAAATTGATACAAAACCCCCTCGGGCAGCGCAGACACCGGGACTAAGGCCTGCCCAGCCTTCGTCCTCGCTTCTGCCCTCCTTCTCTCCTCCTCCTCCTTCTCACTCTCCTTCTTCTTCCTCTCCTCCACCCTCCTCTTCTCTTCCATTTTCTTCCTCTCTTCTTCCTTTTTTCTCTCTCTCTCTCTCACCTGCTCATCTTCCTTCCTTCTCCTCTCCTGCTCCTGAGCGGAGGACCGGGAACCAGTAGCTACGGCCCCAGAAGTAGCTTTTTGCTTCTTTGACCTCTGTGCAAGGAGCACGTGGTCCTCATCATCATCATCTCTAATCAAGTTCTTCCTCGGAGTAACCATCTCTTCACTTGAACTGCTAGAAGTGCTCGACGATCTCCGAGCTTCAGAAACCTCCTCACGGTCAGAGGAACTGCTACTATCAAAGCACCCTCCACCCAAATTAGTCACGGCTCCTGCAAAGTCAATTTCAGAGTTGCTCTCCTCCTCGTCCAACTGGATAGGCTCTGCAGCAGTCTATTCGAAGGAGTCAAACTCTGGTATACTATCCACAGGCCTTGCTATGAAGCTGGAGCCAACGTTCTTGTACTCAAGTAGAAAGGCAGCAGACCTACGATGCTCGCCGTCACCCAGAGGCTCCCTGATATTCCAAGCCTTAACCAATTCCAAGATATGAACCTCGCTGAGAGCAGGCTCCAAATTCTTTGACCTCGTTATGGAAGAAGAAGCAAAAGAGGAGTTAGAAAGGTCACAAATCAGCAAAAATCAAAATAACAGTACAATGTCTACCTATGTATTCCTCCCCATAGAAGGGAACAGAGAACCTCTCAGACCTCGACCCTTCAAATTAGGGAGAAAACTGCCAATTTCTAACAAGGAAACCTCCTTGCCAGTAGTCCTTATGGGAATCAGGTAGATTTACTACCAATACCCTGTCAGGGCTCCTGGCTTTGAGGTAAAGGACACCAGAACTAGTTCGAGAAAAGGAGTAACAGAAACAGACCTCTACGAGCCCTAACCTAGTTCCATACAATTTATTTATCCTATGGACGAGGCGTAAGAAAGTACAAGGAAAGTACAAGTGATGAAGTACAAGGAAAGGGCACAGGAAACTTACAAAATAGAAGATCGGTTCAAGTGATGAAGAAGCACGAGCACAGACAACTAAGAAACAATGGGAATGGAAATTGAGAGAAGAATGTACGAGGCGCTAGAGATCTCAGAAGATACAAGAATACTGGAAAGACTAAAGCGACGGGAGAAAAGTGGCTATTCCAACAAGCCTTCAAATTCTAATCATAGTGCATAGTAAGCAAAGTGGGTGCCACCAAAATCAACTCCACAGCTTTCGAGGAATCGCAAAATAGCCATTATGGCTAATCATTTAAATCTGTTGAGCCCATAAACATGGCCCAACAAATTTAGGGGCAATTGTGGGTACCCAAAATTAGAACTATAATCTTGGACGAGTAGCCCAGTCCTGGCGGCCCAAAGACCAGGCCCCTCTTCTCTTATATTGATCCGGTCTCCCACCACGTCCCCATGAAGGAAAGTTATAGGGGAGATGGAAAATGTGGAGGAACCCATCACCTCCAATTACCCACATGTGCATATATATATTAAACCCTAGGTCCGGGGAAAAAGGACAAGTTATATTCTCTGTAATTACTCTCTGGAGTATATAGAAATAATATCGACTGTACCACCGTGGACGTAGGCACATCTTTTCTGAACCACGTACATCCTTTGTTGTGTGATTGTCATTTTATATTCCTTGTTCTCACTTGGTGAAAGCTTTCTTCTTATTTATTTGTGTTGCATAATAATTGTCACCACAATAACCATTTTCCTGCCAAATTATAAAATGAGCATATAATTTTATATTATTTACTTTTGAACCAAAGAAATATATTTGTTGGTCAATTGCAAATATGTTCATATAGGTAGAGCCCCTAATGTCGAATAAAGAGACTTAGATTCGATACCTAATGCCTTAGTTATTAAACTTAGATCCGTCTATAAATATATTTGCTCTCACCAATGGTGTTTTTCAAATGCTATGCAGATCATAAAAATCAAGTGTTTATAGAGCAGTTACTGTCCTATTATACAACTACTGTCCTATATGCAACTTCTGTTCTATAGAGCAATTACCATTGGGGTTGTGAGTGGACTTCTATAGAGAAGTTACTGTCCTATTAAGTGTCTTATGTGTACACTTGTTATCAGTAAGTTATGTTGTTAGTTAGTTGTGAGGTGTTGCAACCCCAACAAAGGACCCTAGTGGCACCCCAGTCAGACACATCACATCGCAACTTAAGGGTTCATGTTTCTTTATTTCAGACCCCTATATGCCAACAAACCCAATATATCGATCAAATTAATGATCTACGAGAAAATATTGATCTTTCATACAATGACTCGACTTTCCCGCAGGTATATCATATGTTAGCAATGCACTTTTTTTTATCACACTGGTTTGATATTATATTTCACATAATAATAGTCTATCGAATATTTGTTTAGGTACAGAGAGTACCCCGACTTATGCGAAAAATGTTAGAAAAGCTTCCAGGCCTTGGATTGAATGTAATAATAAGAAAAAGAAGATACTAGAATGGAATGAGCCTTATCAGCCAGTTTGTAGGCTTGAATACAAATTGATGTCGCAATTAGGCTACTATGCTAGGAGTGGAAATTTGTTTCCGTTGACAATGTTATATTGGACCGAGGCGAAAGATGACAGTCTTGAGGGTATTTGGAATGAAGTGAAGGTATTTCATTAATTCAATATGATTTATTTTTTTCGTTATATATGATTTTGTTAAATTTCTAACTAATTTATTAATTCAATATTTATTTGTTTCGTTGTAAATTTTAAGGAAAACACAAATGCACCAGAAGGTTTTAAACCAATTTGCTTTGCTAGGATGGGAGCTGCTTGGAGGCAATGAAAGTACCGATTGAAGATAGATCACTATGAAAAGTTTCAAACCGATGAAGAGCGGTTGAAAAATACGCCCCCTCGAGTCGACAAACTTCAATGGCATACTATAATGAAGTATTGGGGTCTAAAGAAGATAATTGTATGACAACTCATTAAGTTTAAGATGAGTCTATTTACATCTACTTCATTAGTAATATCAAATTTATTAATTTCTCTAACTTTTTTTATAGGATATAGTAAAGAAAAACTCGAAGAACCGTGAAGGTGAATGTGTGTACTCAAGGACTGGGCGAAAGCCACATGCAAAAATTACCAAGGAGATTAGAATTCTGGTAGTATAAACCCTTATAATTTTTAGTTTAATAAATATTAATATAAACATTATTTTTCTTAGCGGGTAGAGGCAGGAGAGCCCGTTGATGAAATCAGCATGTGGCAAGCCACTCAGGCTCCGAATAATAAACCTTTAAATGTTGAAGATGGGTCATCAGATAGAGCGGTATGTATATATGCTAACAAAATCCATTAATTAATTTCAAATATATGTTTAAATTAAATTCATTAGTTTTTAAATATATGTTTAATTGGAAGACAATGCTCGAGAAGAGAAGCGAAATGATCCGGAAGCGAGGAATGAGATTTTTAAGGATGTGGTAGGACAAGGAGGCCATGGTTATACTTTACTAAAGAGAGTAGGCATTAGTCCAACATCTACACGAACAAGTTCCTCTCTTGCATTATTGGAGGATATTAATCAACTTAAGAAAGACGCTAAAGATCGAGACGGTAGAGCTGGACAAGTCGCTGAAGATTGAGAGGCTAGACATCGGCACGAGATCGAAGAATTAGAATTTTTCCACCAACAAGAACTTTTACAGATGAAAAATGACATGAGAAGTGAAATGCAGAGTTTGTTTCAGAGTATTATCCCTAATCGTGCTTCAATTACCTCACGGCCCATACCAACTAGGTAATAACACATCTTTATTTTATTTTTATATATGTATGTGATGAAGTGTTAGGTAGGATATATGTTGTGGCTATTTGGCTCTTAGTTGTTTACAATGTTGTGGATGTATGTATAGTTTTTTTTAGTTAATTTATATGTTTAAACATGTTGGTTTTCATAAATAAACAAAGGAGACTCTGTCGAATTTTTAAAAAAAATATTAAGTGTTTAAAAGTAAATAAAAGAAAAATATACAAATTTATAAGTTTTTAAAGATTGTCATCAATAGGAATTATTAAAAAGGATTACTTCTTTGTTTATGGTAACTTACACTGATTTAATTTTGTTGCAAATTGAAATCTTTTGTGGACAAGGCAAGATACGTTTTGATGGAGATCGTTTGCTTCAAGATTGTGAGTATGTATTCTAATGAGACAAGTTAAATTTTGTAGAAATATTTACTTTGGTGGAGTATTAGGTAGGATATATATGTTAGTGGCTATTTCGATCTTAGTTGTTTACAGTGTTGTGGATGTTTCTATAGTTATTTTTGAGTTAATTTATATGTTTAAATAGGTTGGTTTTCATGAATAAACAAAGGAGACTCTGTTAAATTTTTTAAAAAATATTAAGTGTTTAAAAGTAAATAAAACAAAGATATACAAATTTGATAAGTTTTTTAAAGATTGTCATCAATATGAATTATTAAAAAAGATTACTTCTTTGTTTATGGTAACTTACACTAAATTAATTTTATTGCGGGTAGAAATATTTTGTGGACAAGGCAAGACACGTTTTTATGGAGATCGTTTGCTTCAAGATTGCAAGTTTACTTGCATTATTTTATGCTAGGAATACATTGGTTTTTATGTATTTGTTCTAATGCGACAAGTAAAATTTTGTATAGATATTTAGTGTGATGGTCACAATGTTGAAATTGTCTATTTTATCTTTATATGAACTATAATTTAAGTTGAATGGAAGATTATGTTTTATATTTGTTGAAATGGGATGTCAAATATGTTATATATTATTTTAAAGAGTTTTTGCTTAAAAGTATATTGAGCATATTATGGAATGGATGAAATTTTAATTTTGGCGCAAAAATTATTAAAGACGGCTTCTTTACCGTCTCAAAAGGATTCCATAAATGAGGACTTTTTGAGACGGCTAAGTTATCGTCTCAAAAAATCTTTTGGGACATTTATCGGCGCCTCTGAAAATAACTTTAAAAGATGGTTTTTTCGCCATCTCAAAAGGGTCCTATAAGAAGTGACCTTTTGAGACGGCTTATTTCCCGTCTCAAAAAAAAAATTTCAGACGGCTTCTTCCATCTCAAAAAACTTTTAAAACGGGGGTCTAATACTACGCCCATTTTTCGCCTCAAAAGGCGTCAAAATAGGTTTTGAGACGGTCATATGACTTTTTGAGATGGTTGGAGCATTGTAGTAAAAAGAAGTTTTTTTTGTAGTGGCAGAATCAGTATCAAGAAAAAAAGAAAAAAGAAACGAAAAAAAAAAAAGAGAAAAGAAAGGTATAACTCAGGACAAAGGTCCTCCTCTGTCAAGCCCAACTCCTCCAGGTTCATCGCATGAGGACGATGCAACATAGGCACCATCCCTCCATCAACCCATTGAATGTTGTAGGAAGGGGTATGCAACCGCGAAAAGAGAATCTCTGAAGTCGTCGTCGTCGCGGATGTCGACGGACCACCACCACTGTGGGAAGACCCCGCTGGCCGACTCGAACCCGTATGAGGGAGAGGCAGCACAAGATATATGTTAGGATTCATCAACCAACTCGTCCTGAAGTCCATGTAATCATACGGCACAGTCGTGTTGGTATACAATAAATAGGACTATCCAATCATCGTCGCAATCCTCCCATCTTCTGGCAACATCCGCTCTCACCTCATAGACATAGGGGTCTCCCAGGTGGCACCACCACCTCCTCCTCAGTAATCTTTCAGACCACCATCTACTAGAGATACTAGGAGTGGCCAAACTCTTGCGCCAGCAAACACCTCTTCTGCACATTCACCCCAGTCAACCCCATGCCCTGAATAGCCGTCCTCCGAGGGTAAAAGCTCACTTGAAAAATCCCGACCAGATAAAAGTCAATATGGAATCAAATCACACAAAGACCAAGTCTGAAGAAGGAAAAGGTCTTACCCTATTGCTGGTCAGGTCATTCAAGACTTGACGCACTACCTGTAGAGAAAGACACTTCGTCGACTGCCGATTGGCCTTCCGCCACCGATACAACAGACAAAAGTCCCCAACAGTCTCGTCCTTCAAAGCAATCACCTAGGTATTACACCCAATCAACTCATAGAACCACGCCTGACAAAGACAAGAATCCGCAACATAAAAGAGATGCACAAGGAAAATGAGAATGCATGAAAGGAAAATGCGCAAACTAAACAGTACCTCAAGAAGATATGTGGCTCCAGTACAAGTTTGTCGGCAGCACCGACTAAATGCATCGAAAAAAAAATATAAGGTCGCCAAATTCAGGCTCCCCCAATCATAGAGAGGAATGTTTGAAAACATCCTCATGTATGGTAAAAATCACAAGTGGACAACGTCGTCGCTCAACGCCACCAGAAACCACCCAACACCACCAAAATAAAAAAAACATGCCATATGCCTCACCTGCAGATCGTCCTCCACATCAATCACCCTACTCAGAAAAACCTCCCTCATTTGAGACAAACAAATAGAGTCCACAGATACTATCCTCCCCACATCACCTAGCGCCGCCAGCACCTCCTCCGGCCTCACCCGCAAAGAACGATCCACCTCTATCTACTCTCCATCACAATTCAGCCCCAGTAGCTACTGGAAATCTATGGGAGTCACAGTCATCTCCCCAAAGACAAATTGGATGGTGTAGGTAGTGTCCCACCACCTCTCCCCCAAAGCACATAAGACCACCTTCAAACGAGGCATCTCATCCAGGATAGATGCCAGCCTCCCAAAGCCTGTTGACGATACTACCCAACGCACCATAGGTGGAAGGTGCTCCCAGACATCCTTAAGCCCCGTCGTCCCGCGGGCACGCATAGTCGACAAAAACACATCAGACTGTCAAAGAAAAACCTTGTCAAAATCCAAGAAAAAATGAAATCACCAAAAGAGAATGCCAAAAGTCATTTTTTACTTACATAACCACCAAGGTTCACCACCCTAGAAGAACGATGACGCGATAGCTCCCACAGTAAAGTCCACTCATCCTCACCCAGATCAAACGCATCAAAAGAGTTCTCACTCCTCAACGCAAGAGGTGCCCTGTCACTCCACTCCACATTCGCACAGTCATCAACAGCTAACCACTCCCTATGTGCCGTAGTGCTCACATAAGCGACCAATTTTTAGGTTTCGAAACGTTAATACGATTCACAGAAAAAAAATTGCAGAGAGAGAAAAGGCAAAAAGCTGTGAAAAATGAGGGGAACCCGCCCCCTTTATATAGGATGCCAAGGGTCATGCCGATCGGTACTGCACCCCCACCTACCGATTGACACTGACCTTCCACCTTCTCGAGGTAGTCCAAAAGTCTGTACCATTACCGAATGGCACCCTCCATACCATGCCGACCATCACCACCCTTAAATTTACGTACAAAAACTCCCCAAAAATACCAGAAAATCCTGAAAAATCCTCAAAATATTCCTAAAAATCCAGGGGAAGATTTAGAACATTTTCACCAAGATTTTTTTCCTCACACTCCCTCAAGGGGAACCCCTACTTCCTCAGTGGAACCCTCAAAATCCAAGTGGATATCTCCCCGGAAACATCCCCAGAGGACCCCTAAAGTATCCCAAACTTCATCTTATCTCCTATTCCCGAGTGGAATCCTCCAAAACCATTACAACAAAAGTCTCAAATTTCCCCGAGAAAAACGTCCAAAGCCTGGATCACCTAATCACTTCCCCAGTGGAATTCACAGCATCAAATTAGTTATTCCCCTACAAAGTCTCTAGAAGACACAAAATTTTCCCCATCAATCATCTCCCTAGCTCAAATCAAAATTACGAGGTAATTTCCCCGACAGAGTTCCCCGAGAACATCACAACCTAAGCCCTCAGAATTGGATTTGACTCGAAGAATTGGTTATCTCAACCTATGCCCTTAGAATTGGCTTCGACCCACAGAAATGGTCATCACCACTTCGACCTGTAGAATCGATCATCTCAACCTAAGCCCTCAGAATTGGCTTCGACCCACAGAAACGGTCATCACAACTTCGACCCGCAGAATTGGTCATCACAATTTAAGCCCTCAGAATTAGCTTCGACCCACAGAATTGGTCATCTCAACCTAAGCCCCCAGAATTGGCTTTGACCCCCAAAATTGGTCATCTCAACCTAAGCCCTCATAATTGGCTTCGACCCACAGAAACGGTTATTACAACTTCGACCCGCAGAATTGGTCCTCACAATTTAAGCCCTCGGAATTGGCTTCAACCCAAAGAATTGGTCATCGCAATTCAAGCCCTCAGAATTGGCTTAAAATCTCATAATCGGTCATCCTCGTTCCTTAAAGCCCTCAGAATTAACTTAGACTCGCAGAATCGATCACCCCCAGCATTGGTTTAGGTCCTCAAAATTGACCTCAATCTTTGGTCCTCACTTCCTTTAGACCATCCCTAGTATACCCCTTAAGGTCCTTAGAATCGGTATCGACCCTCTGAATCGGTCATCCTCATCCTTAGGTCCTCAGAATCGTCCTCAACCCTCTGATTTGGTCATCCTCGTTCCTTAGGTCCTCAGAATCGGCCTCGACCCTCTAAATTGATCATCCTCATTTCCTTAGGTACGCATAATCGACCTCTTTCAAAGGCATCATGCGGTGTCTATTCGAAGGCTATCGTTTGTTCCAAACTCACCCATTGAGGGGATCTATAGATACCCCATTCTAGCACCCCCCCTGCATCACTACGAACCTAGGTCATACCTTGAGTACTGACCTAGAGGCCATCGGGCACTCTCAGACTCTATTTGACCAAACGTCAAACTCTTCAGCTCGATCGACACTGAATGAATCTTCAAAGGGCACTGAAACCTCTTTCCAATGGTCCACTCTATGCGCGATTCTCACTTACGGTGAGAACGAAGGACCTGTTTTCCCTCAAAACTTGATCCTGAGGCCACCGGATGCTCTCGGGCTCCATTTGACCAAATTCAACTCTTCAGTTCGAATGGGAGTAAATGAATCCTCTAAGGGCAGTTAAACCCCTTTCCAACGGTCCACTTTGGGACCAATTCTGACTTACGCTATGGACGAATGATTTGTTTTACTCCGAAAGGTCACCGATCGCTTCCGGGCCCCGATTGACCAAAGTCAACCCTCCAAACCGAGTGAAACTCTTTGTAATGTCAAAGTACATCTCCTAAAATTTCCAATGGTTCGCCCCGACCATAATTCTAACTTACTGTTTGGACGAACGACCATTTGTCATCCGACGATCCCACCTCCAAATGACCGACGAGCGCTTCAGATCCATATTTGGCCCAAAGTCAACTCTCGAACCCGGGAGCAGTCCAAAGGACATTCAAATGCCTCTAAAGTAACTTTACGTCGGTATGACCCATGCATGATTTGGATCAACAGATTGCATTTTACGACCATTTTTCCAAAGGAATCTGAACGAGACTACCAAACGGCAAGTTCAAAATCCTGCCTATCGATAGTGTGCCTAAAGACACCTGCTGATTCGAAGGACTAGACCTATGTCAATTGGTAATGCCCTGAGCCTATAAAAAGGAGGGCCTGACCTCATTACCAAGCACCCCAAAAAATTTGAGATCCATCACTCTTAGCGAACTCAGAAAACCTCTCTAGAAGTCAGCGTGATTTATACATCCAAATACCTTTCCAACCCTCACTCTTCATCATCATTTTCACCAAACTTGGTGAATTAACTATCCATCATCATCATCCAAGTGAAAGGGTTTCTCTCCAACATTCAAGATCAAGCTCAAGATCTTCAAGAAGGTCCAACTTTCTCAACTCTCTCTTTAAATTCTCTTAAATTCGCATTAACTTGTTTTATTACTTAGCATTTTTACTCTCCCCGTCTCACATATCCTAAATTACTTTTTATTTAGTATTATTGCACATTTCTTATTTTTCATATAAAAACCCAAAAAAAAATAGGATTTTCTTATAAATTTCAAACGGGGATTCTTTCACCTTTCTCACAGTTTTCTCACACTAAAACACCTTTTTAGACACACACAAGATAAATCCCTGGTTGGATTTATGGGATAAACCCCACCCCTAATTTGCATACGATCTACGTGGACTTTGATGCCTCTAAAGGCTACGTAGGCGTCTCAGGGTAAAACCCAAGACTCGAGTCGTATTTTTTAAATTTTCTAATTTTCTATTTTCCTAATTATTTAACTTAATTATCTTAGATTCTCATCTCTACATATTTACATATACATATATTTGTTCTTAGTAGCGTATCATTCCATACATGTTGTCATTTCATTATAACGATCAACGCAAGGATAATCGCGTAAATCCTATTTTATAATATTACTTTTAGAAACATTCCTACGGATGACTCGCTTTATCTCTTCCATGATACAAGTCTATGATCCCTATATCCATTACATATACACATGCATGCATATCATGGAGAAATACAGGAAATAACAACAAATCCATGAGATACCGCAAGGGCTGAAAAGGTGCCTAACACCTTCCCATTCCATAACTTAGCCTCTGAACCCTCCTCGAATCATTTTTGGTTTCGTATGTATCAGTATGTCTTTGATGCTTTCCTTCGGGATGGATCCACCTTCTTTTGTTTGTTTTGAGTAAAATAGATCGGCTACTCCACCTCTTTACATATTTACCCCACATATCACCGATGACGATCGAAGTGCTCCCAAGAGAGAAGCGCGGGATCGAGATCCTCTGTCTCTCTCTCCATGAGGATCAGGGATGTCCACACTATCTCTCAAAACTAATTCAAACATTTATCACCAAGTAGGAGATTGTGAGTTGTAACATCCGTGCTCGAGATTTGCACCTCATTCCCTGTAATTTATATGCCGTTATACTATAAACTGAAAATAATGGATGGATGTTGACTTTAAACTAATACTTGTGGACTTTATGCAATTTGAAATGGGGATTTAATGGCTTAAAGTTAGTACACGAAATTTGGGAAGATGTTCAAACATAGTGGTGATGTCGTTCGAACAACAAAGGGTTTGTTATTCGAACGAGTTTCGAATAACCTTATAATGACAAACAACTGAACGATTTCCATCATTCTCTGGAATCTCGTTGGAAATCCCTCATTCTAATGAGTTGCGTTGTCATTCGAACGAGGGGTTGTTCCTCGTTTGTACGAGCTGATGTTTTCACCCCAATTTAGACTACATTTGATCCTCGTTGGTATCTCATTCAAACTATCGTTATAATAAGAGGGGACATCATTTGAATGAGGTTCAATTCGGTCGAACGACGGATGAAAATATGAAATTTTGAGACATTTTAAAGTGATGTCGCGAATTGGATCGTTTGAGTTTTTGAGTTAATAGGGGGTTGGACCGTTGGTTATTGGGTTAAGTGTTTATTAGTTTAAATAGAGGTGATAGCGGAGGTAGATGCCACTTCTCATCAAATCTTTGGAGCTATCTCTCTCTTTAAGCTACACTCTCCCATTTCCAACCCATTCCCACCATCCCCAAGCTCCCCCCCCCCCCCCCCCCCCCCATCCCAAGTCTTTTTCTAGCTATTCTAAGGCAAAATACACCTATTTCAAGCCTTGTTTGAGGAAGAATTTGGGTAGAAGAAGCCATTAGTGAAGCTCTCTTGAAGAAGTTGGAACTTTTTTGGAGTTTTGGAGTTTTTAGGACCTTTCAAGTCATTATCTATAGTTTCTTCTCTTCGAATTCGAGGTAGGGTTTTCCTCCAAATGTTTTCAAGATTAAAATCTAATACAATGCATGCTGGAATGGTTTTTTTTTTAATATTATTTTCTAATTTGTGTTTTGAGGTTTTCTTGTAATAATTGGATTTTTTAGAAAACCAAGTGTTAATGTATTTTTGAAGAAAAAAATGATATTTTAATCTTGAAATGCGAAGAAATAAGCAGAAAAATATGTTCCCATGCTAAAATCATGTTAAGTTGCATATTTAAGGATTTCTAGGCTTGAAATCCTCCCAAAAATATGTAAAATGTTGTTGTATGTTGAAGAAGGACTTATAAACATGAGAAATGAAATTTAAAATGGGTTTCTTGATGAAATAAGAAAGTTGGAAATATTAGCCCTAAATATTTTGTAAGATCATGGTAAAATGAAGAAGAAATGTCATTTAATGCAACATATGTCTATGAGTAGAATTTTTGGTAAAAATGGTATTTATGACATTAAAAATATTTCTTGAATAGAAATATCAAGAAATGGGATTTTCTTGAAGAAAATGGATGACATGTGACTTTTGGTCATAAATATATAAAATATGGTTTTCGAACAAAAGATGACGGTTTGTGATGCCATAGTGAGAAAAATTCTTTTTTCACAAGATTTCGGTAAACAAATGTCAAAAGGGGTAATTTTGGTAAATTTAGAGGGTCCTGGTGGTTGGACTTCCTCATTGACCTTATTGGTCAGTTTTATGAGAAAGTTGAGATATGGATGAAATGACATGAAAACGGTGAAAATAATGGAATAATGTGGACATTGGTCAAACGTTTAAACACATTAATATGAACTCGGATGATACTGAAAAATAATTAAGAAGGGCAAGGGTCCTAGGGTGAAAGATCCAAAAACATTTGCCAGAGTATGTGGTACATAATCACCAGTGTGGAGCCCATTAAAGTATGTGAATATTTGGAGGATTCAGAGAAAACATAATGGAGATGAAATGAATATGGTGGTGGTTAAGGAATGTAAATATGGAAATCTAATATAAAAGGTATAAATATGGAGAGTAAGGAATAATAAGATTAAATAGTCTCTAGACCTGGTAAACGGTGGCCTGAAATGGTTAAGCATGAGTATGAGCACATTAGTCGGGTGCATTGCATAATAGTTGCATTAATACAGGCTAAGTTGACAAACATTATCTTAATTGTTAAAATACATGTTATATATATAGTATTTTAATCGATAATGTATAGCTTAGTATTTTCCCACCCTTCTAACCGTTCGCTCATCCCGACTTTTTATATTAAAACCCCCACCCCCAGGTACATTGAGTAGGGATGTTGGCAAGGATTCCGGTAAGGCCCCTGAGGGAAACAGTCGTCGTTAGAAGCTTTGCAACTATATTTAAAACTTGTATTTTTGAAACATTGGATTAGCGATATTTTAAACCAATTTTATTCGGGCCTTGGACCAAGTGTTGTAATAATACAGGGACAATTATGATTTATTTCATATTCATTTAGCATTGTTGGACTTAACGAATTTTTCTAATCAACCTATTTATATAAAGTGATCACTTATTTATCAAATTACACGGTAATTTGATCCTAAAAAATGGTGCAATTAAAGGAATTTTCTTAGGTAATAAAAATGGACTTTCCCCCTCCCCTTTTAACTCCTTGATTCGGTGTGAGTTGGGCCGATGGTGATCGAAATTACAAATGGTATCAGAGCATTAGGATCCTCGTGGGTGATAAAGTGTTTATGTTTTCTTAGTACTCTTCCTTTATACATTCCCGTTGTAATTACCACTTTAGTTCCTATTTTAAATTATTCTCTTCCACTATCACTTTCGTTTTATATTGTTGTATATTAAACATCTCTTCCTTGTATATATGACTACACGTCGTACTGGTGCTAGCAGAGATGGAAATGGAGAGCTTCGATGCACAGGATAGGTCATGTGTCAGCTTGTTGACTCCCTATCTCAGCAGTAGAGAGCTATTCATAGTGGGACGATTGAGAGAACCACCTCAGCCTCTATGCTTAAGGAGTTCAGAAGGCTTAACCCACCGACCTTCCCTCGATGCAGATGAGGACTAGCTAGAAGAGGTCATTAGATTCATAAACATTCTTGATGTGATAGCTGGGCACAATGTCAAGATGGAGACCTTCCATCTCACAGAGGAGGCACAATGCTGGTGGAGCGCCTAATCTGCGAGTATGGTAGAGACCATAGAATGTGACTTCTTTAGGGTCGCCTTTATAGACCAGTAGTTTCCCCAGATGTTTAAAGATTCTCAGAAGGACTAGTTCCTTCAACCGATTTAGGGGAAGATGTTGGTGAATGAGTACCAAGTCATTATTGAGTGCTTGTTCAAGTACCTAGATGCAGTGCGGAAGGATGAGGCCAAAATGTCTAGGATGTTTGTCGAGGGACTTAACCTCAATATTCGGTGGATCATGGTTAATTTGGTTGTGCCAAACTTTAAGACAGTGATAAACAAGGCCATCAGGTTAAAGCTAGAGGCAAAGTATGACAAGGCAATCAAGGAGAATAAGAGGGAACCTAGTGGGTTCCAAGGTAGTGGTCCAAAGAAATCCAGTAGTGGGACTCGAGGCTTATTTATAAAGCCTAAGTCCACCATGAGGGTTGGATCATCATCCACCCAGTGTACTAGTGACTAGAGTCCCCCTACTAAGAGGACTTGATTTATATGTGGGTCCCCGGGTCACTTCAAAAGGGATTACCCACATATAGCTTTAGGTAATCAGCAAGGCAGTCAACAGACTATCAATTACGTATTGGGTAAAAGTTTTAAGTACAAGAGCCCCATCTAGTAGCAACAACAGTTTTTCTCATAGTATCATCAGTTAGCGAGGAATAGCTTGGATGATGCACGTCCTAGTTAGGACCGAAGAATTTGCGGGCTAACTCAGGTGCTCGGCGTCTAGAGCAACATGTTTAACCTTTGATGTGCCTTTGCCCTGTCACAGTTTGTAACACCTTCCGGTGATACATATATGATGGAAGGTATGATTCTACTCTTTAGCACTTAGGTAAATACATTGTTTGATTCAGGCGCATCACATTCCTTCATCTCGAGTTCTTTAGATTTCGTATTAGAAGTAAATATGTTTTAACCCTATCTTGATAGGACTTAGGGTCTGTGAAGGTATAGTTCTTGATAGGGTCTATCATAGTTGCATGGTTATGGTTGTTGAGTATGTTCTGGGGTACAATTTGATTTGCATGGACATGGATGAGTTCGAGGTGATCCTCAATATGGATTGGCTATCGTGTTTTGACACTACCATCGAATGCCATCGACATAGGTTTTCAATATACCTTCCATAAAAATCTCACCATCATTTTAGTAGTAAGTAGGGCATTAACTATCCCCGCAAGTTTTCCACTGTGCATAAAATGGTACTTCAGTTGGCTGAGCAGTATGGTGGCTGAGGATGATCCGAATGATATGTTACTAGACTAGCCAGTAGTGCAACAGTTTCTCGATGTGTTTCTTGGTGATCTCCCTAGGTTACTCCCATACTGATAGGTAGGATTTGACATAGAGGTGCATTAGGGCGTCTCCCCTACCACCTCAGAGGATGGCTCCAGTAGAATTGAAGAAGTTAAGGGTTAAGTTGCAGGAATTGACAAGCGAGGTATTCATTTTCCCTTCTATGTCCCCTTAGGAGATCCAGTCCTCTTTTCTAAGAAGAAGGACAACTCCTTGATGTTTTTCACCGATTATAGGTAGTTAAACTGGGTAATAGTGAAGAATAGGTACCCTATGCCCTGTATCGATGATTTGTTCAACCAGTTGCGTGGGACGGGTAGGTCCTCGAACATTGACCTCGATTCTGGGTACCATTAGTTGCATATTATATAGGAGGACATTCCTAAGACATAGTTTCGAACCCGATATGGGCACTATGAGTTTCTAATAATGCCCTTCGATTTGATGAATTCCTTAGTGATGTTCATGGATTTGATGAACTGTATTTATCACCCCTATTTAGATCGGTTTATAGTACTCTTTGTGGATTATATACTAGTCTACTCAACAGCGTATGTGGACTACGAGGAGAACATTCACACGATGTTTCAAGTGCTCAAGGAGAATACGTTGTATGCTAAATTCAGCAAGTGTGAATTTTGGATGGATGAGGTCAAGTTCCTTGCCCATGTGGTTTATGAAGAGGACATTTCCATTGACCCTTCTAAGGTCAAGACTGTTCTGGACTGGGATAGGACAAAGACGATCATGGACATGTGCAGTTTTCTGGGTTTTCCTAATTACTACCACAGGTTTGTGTAAGACTTCTCGAGATTGACATTGCCTTTGACACTTTGACTCGAAAAGATGTGAACTTTGAGTGAAATGAGGATTATGAGTCATCCTTTCAGTAGTTTAAGGTTAGGTTGACTTTAGTGAATATTCTTATCCTTCCAGAGCGTGTCAAGGGTTATACTGTGTTTGTGAGGCCTCTGGGTCAGGACTTGGTGTAGTATTGATGTAGAATGGTCAGGTGATTGTTTATGCATCCCATTAATTAATGGTTCATGAGAAGAACTACACCACCCATGACTTGGAGTTAGCCATTGTGGTGTTCGCACTCAAGACATGGAGGTACTACCTATAATGCGAACGGTTTGAGGTGTTTATTTTATCACACGAGCCTCCAGTGTATTTTCATACAATGTGTCATAAATCTTCATCAGAGAAGATGGATGGAGTTCGTGGGGGACTATGACTTTTCCTTAGAGTAACATCTCGGCAAGGCCTATATGGTGGTTGATGATCTTAGTTAAAAGTCTAGACTTACACTTATAGAAATGAAGTGTTACCGAGAAAAGATATTCGGAGAACAACAGAAGATTGACCTGCATATCCAGTGGGGTTATGGAAGGGCGTACCTTTGGGGCGTGGTGGCTAGGCCACTTATTCAGTAAAATGTTCTAGACTCTCAGTCGTGTGATCCTGAGTTCGAACATTATCGTTATTTCATTCAGAATGACGAGGTGTTCGACACTCTTACCGTGGACAAGGATGGTGTTGTGTCGAACAAGGGTAGGTTGATTATCACGATTATTAATGAGCTTCGGGATGAAGTCATGGTAGAGTCCCATCATTCATGCTTTAGCATACATCTCGGTACTAAAAGGATGTATAAAGACGTATGCATAGACTTCTAGTCTTCTGGTATGAAGAGGGATGTGGCGATGTATGTAACAAAATTCTACACTTTCCAGCAGGTCAAAGTTGAGCATATGAAGATGGCATGGTTGTTGTAATAACAACCTGTAGCAGATTGGAAGTGGTAGCACATCATGATGGACTTTGTCATAGCTTAACCACGATCTAAGTGCGGTCACAACGCAGTGTGGGTTGTAGTGGATCAGCTTATAAAATTTGCACACTTTTTATAGATTAAGGTCACGGACAGTGTGACTAAGTTGGTGAGGTTGAATGTTTGAGAGACAGTACATCTTTATAGTGTTCCACTCTCAATTCTATTGGATGGGGATCCCCGATTCATGTCCTAATTCTTAAAGAAGTTTCAGCAGGAATTGGGCACTAAGTTGAGCATAAGTGGAGCATTTCACCCTGAGACAGACGGGTAGTGAGAACGAACCATCCAGATCTTGGAAGATATGTTGAGAGCTTAAGCGCTTGATTTTCAGGGTAGTTGGGTAGGGAATCTACATCTAGTTTTTTTTTCTTACAACAAAAACTATCATGCAAGCATTGATATGGCTCCCTACAAAGCTCTCTATAGGAAGACATGCCGCTCTCTAGTTTGTTGGGCAAAGGCGGGTGAGAATCATCTCACCAATTCAGATATTATCAAAGACAGGACCTATAATGTTCAGATAATTCAAAAAAGGCTCATCATGGCTCAGAATTGACATGAGAATTATGGTGATAATCAGCGAATACCTTTGGAGTTTGAGGTTGGTGACCATGTACGATTAAAGTTTATAGTGAGAATTGATAGCCAACGATTCAGACAAAAGAGGAACCATTCCCCTTAGTATATTGGTCCTTTTGAGATCCTATAATGGATTGGGAATGTTCCGTATCCCTAGGCTCTACCTCCACAGTTATCTAAATTTCATAATGTGTTCCACATTTCTATGTTAAAGAAATATATTTTAGATCCTTGGCATGTCATCAACTAGAATAAAATCAAGTTTAAGGAAGACGATATGTTTCTGACGCGACATGTGTCCATCTTGGACCGTAAGGACAGATTCTTGTGCAAGCAGGTCATCCAATTATTGAAGGTTCTTTAGTAGTTCCAAGGTGTTGAAGGCACAGCATGGGAGCGCGAGTCAGAGATGCGCAAGAAGCACCCAAAACTCTTTCCATAGATTGGTTGTTCTGATTAGAGGATAAAATCTCCTCAGGAGGGGACAATGTAACACCCGTGCTTGAGATTTCCACCTCATTCCCTATAATTTGTATACCCATGGGCCGTGAAATGACTATAATGGATGGATGTTGACGTTGAACTATCCTTATAGCCTTTATGCAATTTGAAATGGGAATTTAACTGCTTAAAGTTAGTACACAAAATTTGAGCAGTCGTTTGAATAAAGTGGCGACATCGTTCGAACGAGAAAGGCATGTCATTTGAATGAGGTTTGAATGACCTTTTAATGACAAATACTTGAACGATTTCCATCATTCTCTAGAATGTCATTGGAGCACCCTTGTTAGAGCAAGGTGCATTGTCATTCGAGCGAGGAGTAGTTTTCTATTCGAACGAGCTGATGTTTTCACCCCATTTTAGCAGACATTTGACCCTAGTTAGTACCTCGTTGGAACTCTCGTATCTCGTTAGAAGGAGATCCAAGTTGTTCGAACGTCCAGAAATAAATCATAAATTTCTCCACATTATAATGTGTTGTTGTAACGTGGATCATTGGATTTGCAGAGTTGTCGAGCTCCTAATGGATCAAATCAAAACATAGGTTAATAGGGGAAGACCATTGGTTAATGGGTTAAGTGTTTATGGGTTTAAATAGACATCAGAGGGGAGGGAGAGTCCATTTCTCATCAGATTTTTGGATCTCTTGCTCTCTCTCTAAACTACACTCTCCTAATTTCAACCCACTTCCACCATACCCAAGGTTCCACCTTCGATCTGAAGGTTTTTTCTTGCTATTCGAAGGCTAAATAGACCCATTTTAAGCCTAGTTTGAGGAAGAAGTTAGGTAAAATGGCCATTATTGGAGCTTTATTGAATAAGTTAGAGTTTTCTTGGAGCTTTGGAATTTTAATTAGTTTTAAAGTCATTCCCTCTAGTTTCTCCGCTTCAACTCTGGGGTAGGGGTTTCCTACAAAAAAATTCAAGTTTAAAAGCTATTAGAATTGATGGTAGAATGGTTTATTTCTGTAATAATATTTTCTAGTATGCTTATTTGAGGTATTCTTGTAAAAATGGGATTTTTGTGAAAACTAGATTTTTGAGAAAACTAAGTGTAGATAGATTTTCGAAGAACAAATGGTATTTTAATCTTGAAATGTGAGGAAATAAGTGCAAAAATATGTTCCCATGCTAAAGTCCCGTGTAGTTGCATATTTAAGGATTTCTAGGCTTGAAATCCTCCCAAAAAAATGTGTAAAATGTTATATTATGTTGAAGAAGGACCTATGAACATGATATATGAAATTAGAAAGTTGGGAATACTAGCCCCAAATATGTTGTAAGATCGTGGTAAAATGAAGAAGAAATGATATTTAATGCATCATATGTGTATGAGGGCAAGGTAGACATTTTGGTAAATGGTCTTTATGGCATTAAATATATTCCTTCAAAATAAATATAAAGAAGTGAGATTTTCTTGATGAAAATAGATGATTCGTGATTTTTTTTTATCATAAATACATGAAATATGGTTTTCGAACAAAAGATGACGGTTTCTAATGCCATAATGAGAAAAACATGTTTTTCCCAAGATTTTGGTAAACCGATGGAAAAGATGATATTTTTGGTAAAATTAGAAGGTCCTAATGGTTGGACTTCCTCATTGACCTTGTCGGTAGGTTTTGTGAAAAAGTGGATAAATGGATGAAATGGCATTAAAATGGGGAAAAGGATGAAATAATGTGGACATCTGTAAAATATTAAAATACATTAAATGGACTCAGATGAGACCAAAAAATAATTAATAAGGGCTCAGAGCCCTAGGGTGAAAGACCTAAAATCACTAGCCATAGCATATGGTAGCATAGCCGGTGGTGTGGACCCCGTTGAAGTATAAAGATATTTGGAGGATTTCGAGAAAAGATAATGGAAATGAAATGAATTTGTTCGTGATTAAAGAATGTAATTATGACAACCTAATACAAAGGATAAATATGGAGACTAAGGAATAATAAGATTAAATAGTCTCGAGACCTGGTAAAGGCTGGCTTGAAAGGGTTAAGCATGAGTATGAGCACATTGCTCAAGTGCATTGCGTAATAGTCGCATTAATATTGGCTAAGTTGACAAACGTTTTCTGAATTGTTAAAATACATGTTATATGTATAGTATTTTTCTAGATAACATATTTCTTAGAATTTTCCCACCATGCTGAGCATTCGCTGACCCCGACTTTTTATTTTAATATCCCCAAAACCCAGGTACATCGAGTAGAAGCGTTGGCAAGGACGCCAGCAAGGCCCCTGAGGTCAACAGGCATCGTTAGAAGCTCTGCCACTACATTTAAAACTTATATTTTTGAAAATTGGATTTGGGATATTTTTAACCATTTTTATTTATGCCTTTGTTCAATTGTTGTAATAATATAGGGGAAATTATGATTTATTTCCTAATTATTTAGCATTGTTGGACTTAACGGATTTTCATAAATAAATCTTGTTATTCAACCTAATTACATAAAGTTTTCATATATTTATCAAACTAAAACTAGTAATTTGATCCTTATAAAATGATGTGATTAAAGGAATTTTCTTAAATAATAAAATTGAACTTTCCTACTCCACCTTTAACTCCATGACTCGCCACGAGTTAACCCGATGGTGACCCAAACCCGAGTCGGGGCATTACCTGGACACTCAAGCATACTCCCAAATCATCTAAACTCCTAAGATTATGATCATTCTTTATGTTTTTAGGTTTCATCTCCGAACCGTGAGTACATATATCTATTTCTATATACATACCATCTCCTACCCTACATATATATATTCTTCTTTAATCACTAAATAAATCGCATCACCCATTTTCTATGAAGGTCTGACTTTATCTCCCAAACACTTTAACTTATTACTCTTTAATGTCAATGCGTACACACGACCATAATACATCGCTCTCTTGCGCATCTATCCAATCTAAAGTCAATATCCAATGCCAGATAGTATAATTAATTAAAATGTTAACCAATCTTCTATTTTAATTAAAGCTACCTAATTTACCTTTTTCTTTACAACCTAATAAACTAAACTTCCAATTTCTTCCAACCATCTCTCACATGGATAGCATTCCACATACTCGAATTAACTCGGGATATCCCTAAGATCCATATCCCCAAATCTGACCTGACCCGACTCAATGGTGGTATCAATTCACCCTTGATGACGAATCGATCCGCTCTCCAGGATGAATAGATTCACATCGGGCAGTAGGCCTAGATTCACTACAATTGAATGTCTTCATCTTCCCCAACCTCTATTAATGACTTCTAAATCATTTAAACCATAAAGCAACAAGATAATTGTTCATATTAATATGGAAATACATATATATAGGTTTATAACCATCCTAAACATAATTATTTCTATCATCCAATGATTAACCAATAAAAATCACCTATTGCCTAAAACATCAATGAGTTACAATTTTAATTATATTTTTAAAGAAATTATTTTGAATAATGCACAGGTTTGATTCAAAAATTTAAATGGATTCAAACACGTGGATTCTAATATAATTTCCAATTGTTATTCAATTGTGATTCCAGGTTTTATCCTCAATGCATTAACTTCCAGCATGAGATTAAATACTATTAATCCTAATCAGTCTCAATCATTAACATCACATGAATTAATTCTCTTATATAATTTCTTATAAAGCATGGTTCTAAATTAAGAAACTCATTATTTAGTATTATTGCAAGAAAATTCCTGCCTGGAATCGGAAGATTAAAGAACCCCTCCTCAATCTCCTTGATTTCTCCTCTCCAAGCCTTCCTAACTTCTCCTAGATGTTTATGGGTGCTAGGGCTAGTTTTAGTGGATGGAATAACTTAATTGTGATAGTTTAAGTCACTTATAAACTTCTAATGCCCGCACCTCCTAATGAGGCCTAAATTTAGGCCCTTAAAAGAGCCTATAGTCCTACTCGAAATAGACCAAAATCTCTCCTAGGGATATACCTACCCCGAAAATAATTTGAAGAGATAAAAAACACATAACGGACACCTGTGTCACCCCAGAGTCTAGTCTAAATGACACTATCCACAGTCCATGTTAATACCTCATGACGTCAATAAAAGGGCACACCTGATTATTCTATGCGTACACATAGCCTTTAATCATTTAATTAATATTACTAAATAATTATTACGACCACACATTTTAAAAACTTTAATGTATGGAATATTTTATTATCATGTAAATTATGCAATGTTATTATTACTAAGCCACACAAGTAATAATTAGTCCCATTTATTAATGTATTCTCACTTAGTAATTAAGAAATTTAGTCCCCAAAAATACGAAGCTTTACACGAACTAGTAGGATCACAAGAGGTCCCAAAAGGATGCGTTATTTGTGTTATGATTTTATTTGTGTTATGATTTTATTAGTGATAGGATCCCACTTGATTACTAGTGATGGGAGTAGTAATAATTGTATATTTTACAGTGCATTAGCTAGTTCAGTGATGTGCTAAATTTGCTGGAATGTTATATAGTGAAGTAGATGGGTTTACTTTTATTGTATATTGGGTAATATAATATTGAATTCAAGAGGTGTATAACCAACAAAAAATAAGGTAGAGGGCTAATTTGTTTGGTGATGAACTTAACTTAAGTGGCTATCATATATCTTATAGATACTATGCGTAGATATTATGTATATGTAATATTTGGCAAATCATATTTTAATATGACATTTGAGTCACATGGGTTAAATGATAGTTGCGGGACTTGGGTACCTATGTTGTTAACTAAGCTTCGTGTAGGATCAACATGTATGCCTAAGATTTCCATCGATAGAGGTAAGGTGGATTACCTTCGAAGAAAGTGTTGGAATGTTGGCGATGATGTCATGAGACTTGAATAAATTTCATATATTGTTATTTTTAATATGATATATATTTCTTACAACTTCGTATCCGACCCACAATTTTTTTAATCCCGTTTTTAGATATTCGACATCCGCGGAGGCAAGTTTGAGTAAGTAAAATCAAAAGTCAAAATAATTCAATCATCAAAGTTAAATATGTCGGGTTCTATCTTTTTTATATTTCTCTTTTTATTTTGACATTGTACATTCTAGTTAATCACTTTACGGGCCCACAATCGGTTCCAAATTTTTAATTTATTTTTTAGATTATTCATTCGAGTCTTTATACTGTGGAATTTTATTATATTTAGTTATTTTGTTATACATAGAGTCTTATCTTGTCATCTCATTTTTATTATTGTGTTATGTAATGGTTTTAATCATATAATTTATAATTTTTTATTAATCCTTATAATGATATAACTTATTTGATGCTCCCAATTCTCATAATACTAAGTTTGGATATCGTATACATGGAAAATTGTGGATGTTACACAAATATAGTGTGTGATATGTTTTGTAGAAATATTGATTTGAGACTTTAAAATCTAACCATCCAATTTTACCTAACTATGTATATGAAAGTTGCCTCTTAAATCATGTAGATGAGGGTTAATAGAATAGCTTTCATCTAATGGAAATATACCAAGTAAAAATTGAATTTTTCTTATTCACATTACTTGAAACTATCGACAAGACATAAGCAAGTATATAATGTGTAATGATGAGATATTCTACTCAATATATATTGAGAACTTGTGACTTGCCTTCAATGATATACATTCCTACTTCTACCCACGAAGAAAATAGTGTCTTAGATACAAAAAGGCTCATCCAGGGAAATAGGACTAAACACATATCATAAAGTCATTCTACATACAAGAAAAATGTTGTCAAAATGGACCCCCTCAAGAGAAAATATTCATCTCTCTTCACCAAAGTCTTGTAAAAAAATTTCTAGAAGATGGTTTCATTAATTAACATCCCAACTTAATCATCAGAAAAATTCAATAAATAATGGGAGTATTTAATCATGGGGATCATCTTGAATCACGCTATTAGGCTATATAGACATGGAAATATTTCTCTTTTAACTACGATTTGGCTGATTAGAATTTTTTATAAATGCTGTAACGAGTCAACTTCAAGCGCATCAAACACTAGTTCGATGATAATAGAAGTTGTACTATTTTCCATTACTTTGGTTTATTACCATTAGGATTTGAGTAAGGTTTAATGTGGAAATTATCATTGCGTAAAGAAAATGTTGTACATCAAAATAAGGTGTTGTAGTTATCTACATTTAATGTGGATATCCACATTTATCTGGGGTAAATGGATTTAACCTTGTCACATTAGAACAAGTAGTTTATGAGAGGCAACCCTTGTATTACAAATAAGGGTGACCCTCATCGTGAACACCAATTAATTAAAAATTTCATACCAATTTCATACCTCTCCCCCCCTCCCCCCCAACCTATTTTCTTTTAACAATCACAAATTGTATCAGAATAAAAATTGAAGAAAAGATTGGAATGAAATACTAATACAATTAAATTAAGTAACCATACATATAGTGGAATATTTATATAAAAATTAAGTAAAATAAATAGTTATTTGTTAATAAAAAATTAAACAGTACATATAGTTCAAATCAAAGAAATATTGAAAAATCTTAAATATGTAAACCCCAATTTGAAAAAAATAAAATTTGTAGTGAAAGACGTGTAAGCCTCATTTCGAAACAAAAAGCTAGGATTCTTAGGAATTTAGGTAAATCACTTAGATGTTATAAAACACCTCATAAAAAGATCATTACGAACATAAATTTTAATAAATTTTCTTGTATTGAATAATTTCATTAATTCCGGTGGCAATATAGAGTGATGAAGAAGCGAACAAGATGGGGTAGACAACTCAAAAGAGCTAGAATTATTTTATATCTTTTGTTTGACCATTTAGTTTTAGGTTAAAATAGTTTGATGTTTTAATTATGGTTTCGCTATAATATTTTTGTGGTTTTTCTTAAAAGACAGGCTGATAAAACATAACTCTTATGACCAGTCACTTATAAAATGACACACAAAAACACACACAATGTGGGCCAATCGAAGGCAATCTCAACTATATATTTTTTGTGAATCAAGAAATAAACCGTTTCATTGAAAATGGACCAGAGCAGTTAATTTTTTGATTCTTTGTCTTAGTCTTGTTGGTTTTGGTTCGATCGATCCAGTGGTTTTTTTAATGATCGAGACCACATGCTAGTTTTCTATACAAACATTTAATGGTTAATTATTTAAATTACATACTAGGTTAAACTTGATTTAATAATTTTCAAACTTTATTTCTACTTAAATAGTTTTCGTATGCTTCATTCCCATCTTTATTTAAAATTTTAATTAATAAACTAATCTTACATACCATAATAATCAACTATATTCGTTTGTTATACCTAACCAATTGGAGTCATTCTATGAGTCCCAAATAAGTCCCCCAAAGCCTCCCCTAAAAGCAATTGTGCCCAGGCCAGACTCATACCACAAGGAAACACTTAATAGGTTGGTGAGATAATAAGTGGAATCTATGTCACTTTGGGGGGAGGTTTTGGTACCCATATCACGATTCAACCAATTTAATCTTAGATTTGATCATATAAGATAACATCCCCATCTACAAAACCAAGGATTTGCAAACTATTCCACCCGCAACTGGATTGATGATTTTGAGTTTAACCCAATATCAATTATAAATCTTCTATTTGAGCAAGAGGTTTCCACCTCACCATTCTACAAGATAATATACACATAACTCAATGATGCTTTTGCGATCATTCATAACATCGCCACGCAATATATTTTCCCACAGAGCGGAAGATCCACTATTTTAATGTTATGCATCCCAAAACATATCCCCACAAATACCCAAAATGCATTAAGTATTTGTGTCATATAGGAGAACCATTCTAATATATAAACACTTAATACATTTGGGGGAGTTTTGGGGGGAAAATGTAGTATTCTTATTCATCTGATCTTTTATATCACCGAACATATGATAACCTACTGTAAGCACCATCATGGAAGCTTACTATATCACATTGTGGTAACCAAGATATTATGATATTTGGGATTTGACCTCACATCCGCATATTATGGTACCTCATGTTGGAATAACTATAAAAAAATCACTTTGAGATTAATTTTTTATGGGAGCCACACGTCAAAAGTGACGGGTCAATGTACCTACGCGATCCTTGTCGAGTGGAGAATAGCGAGGTATATTCATATGATTAAAACGATTAAGGAATAAATGAAAATTTGGGATTGAAAGTAACCCATGAGAACACAAGTTATATAATGTAGCTAGTGTAGAAATTTTGTCACAACTTTGGGAAAATGTGGAAAAGTATTGAAGTTAATATACCCCAAAGTTGGGACTAGGCATTGGATGCCTTGGGGTATCCCAACTCTTTGAAGGGGTGAGGACCTACATTATGCGTGTTTGGGCTTTGGGCCAAAAGCCCACACACGCTCGCGTGCGTCGCCGCTGCCGTCCGTCAGGCTGGCCCGGCCCGTGCCCGTGGTCCGTGGGTATTTCTTGAATAGATATTAACTTTTTGAGAAAAAATTAATTGACCTTTTGTGCTTAAAATTTGGTCCTAGATTGATTTTTTCAACCCGAATTAGTTTGAATTAATGAATTATTACGCTAATTAAAACGTGTTCATTTTATTTAATTAATTAATTAAAAAATGAGATGAAATCACAACCATTGGAAGAGTTGTGACTGTTCGGGTTTAAATCTAAACCCTTGAAGGGTTATGACTGTTCTATACAGTCACCACTTCATGGCTATAAATAAATAGCCCTTATCCCTAAACTAGATTTTTTATGCACTGGAAAAATTCCTTCTTCTACAACTTCGTCCTTTCTTCCTAAAGCTAGAGAGTTTATCAGCATTATTAGTTCGTGGAACCACCACATGCAGTGCTTTCGGTGGTGGCGGTTAAGACCGCTTTATCCCATAGTTCAAGCCGTAAGCACCATAAGTGGGGGCGAATTTTTTCTTAAGGAGAGATTTTTCAACATTCGGCTCGGTGTTAAATTCATTACAAAATTCTGACAATCACGAACTGTAAGTCTTCTTCCTTCTGTTTTCTTCTTCAACATCAGAATTTTCTCCAATTCCTTGTATTTTACAATTTATAAAGTTATTTTCTACAACATTGTATATTTTATTATAAATAAAATAACAATCTTAAGACTTATTCTTTTTATTTCTTGTGTTTAACTAATTTTGATATTTATATGGAATTATAATTACCTTTACAATCTAGAATTTTATAAAACTATAATTTTTTTGTTGTGTCAATTTTTATATACAAAACATTCTTTTTGTATAATATGAATTTACAATTCATAAGTTGGTTCTGTTTTTTTTAAACAGAGCAATGGCTACTGAATCCTCTGAAAATGTGCAATTAGTTCCTCAAAATGATGTGCAAGTTAGTGTTCCTGCTGTCGTTTCAACTCATGTTCCTACTTATTTAAATCATGGGAAAAAACCAGAAAAGTTTAATGGTATTGATTTTAAACGTTGGCAACAAAAGATGTTGTTCTATTTCACTACCATTAATGTTGCGAGGTTTAAAAATGAAGATCCTCCCGTGTTTAATGAAAATGAAACAAGTAAGACAACTTTGCTAGTTGAATAAGCATTGAAGCATTCACATTTTATTTTCAAAAACTATATCCTTAATGAATTGGAAAATACAGTTTATAATGTACATAGTCCAATCAAAACCGCTAAATTGTTATGGCAGTCTTTGGATATAAAAAATAAAATCGAGGATGCCGGCATGAAAAAAAATTTGGTCATTAGATTTATCGAGTATAAAATGGTTGATTCAAAGACTGTCATAAGCCAAGTCCAAGAGATCCAATTAATTTTTCATGAAATACTTGCTGAAAATATGGTCATAAGTGAAACATTTCAAGTTTCTACAGTAATTGAAAAATTACCTCCTTCTTGGAAAGTTTTCAAAAATTATATGAAGTATAAAGAAATGAGACTTGAAGATTTAATTGTTCGGTTAAGGATAGAAGAAGATAAATTTAAATCTAAAAAGAAAAATAGTAACCATGCTATGTCTGTAAAAGCAAATACTGTTGAGGAAGGACACAAATTTAACAAGAAGAGGAAGTAAAAAAATGAAGGCACGAGTCAACAAAGCGGTTCTAAGAAGTTCAAAGGAGAATGTTTTAATTGCAATAAAAAAGGTCATAGGGAAAAGGATTGTTGCAGGCCAAAAAAGTAAGAGAATTTAAAAAGAAAGCACTACAAGCCAACATGACATAAGTTGATGCATTATCTGATGATCTATCCAATGTGTCTCTCTTCGCAGTTGTATCTCAAGTAAATTTGGTAAGTAACACCAAAGATTGATGGGTTGATATCGGTGCTACATGCCATGTATGTTTCGATAAAATTATGTTCACAACTTACCAACCAATTGAAAATGGAGAACAACTATTCATGGTAAACTCCTCCACCTCGAAGGTTGAAGGTCAAGGAAAACTCATGTTGAAAATGACTTCGAGGAGGCATCTCACACTCAGTAATGTATAGCATGTGCCCGACATTAGGATGAACCTTATCTCCGGCTCTGTACTAAGCAAGAAAGGATTTAAGATAGTCTTTGTTGGAGATAAATTTGTACTAACTAAAGATGGAATATATGTAGGGAAAGGATATATGAGTGATGGGATGTTCAAATTGAACGTCATGACTGTTGTACCTAAAAGTAACCTTGATAATAATATGATATCTTCTACTTATATGATTGAGTCTATGAATATGTGGCATGGTAGATTAGGACATGTGAATTATAATACTTTAAGAAAATTAATTCACTTAGAATTAATTCCTAACTTTAGCATTGATACAAGTCACAAATGTGAAACGTGTGTAGAAGCTAAATTAACTAAAACTCCTTTTCATTCAATTGAAAGGCATAGTGAACCTTTAGATTTAATTCACACCGATATATGTGATTTAAAATTTGTCCAAACTACAGGTGGGAAAAAGTGTTGCATTACCTTTGTGTATCATTGCACTAGATATTGCTATGTTTACTTATTAAGATGCAAAGATGAAGCGATTGAAGCTTTTAGGTAATACAAGATGGAAGCTAAGAATTAACTTTGGGAAAAAAATTAAAGAATTAAGAACTGATAGAGGTGGTGAATACGAATCTCCTTTTATGAAAATTTATTTAGAAAATGGAATTATTCACAAAACTATTGCTCCTTACTGTCCTCAATCCAATGGGATTACGGAACGAAAAAATCAAACTTTGAAAGAAATGATGAATGCAATGTTAATAAGTTCAGGATTACCCTAAAACATGTTAGGGGAAGCATTGCTTTTAGCTAATAACATTCTCAACAAGTTGATTCATAAGAAAACGAATAAGATACCCTATGAATTGTGGAAAGGGTGCAAGCCTTCCTATAAATACTTAAAAGTGTAGGGAGGTCTCGCAAAATTATAGTTCCTAAACGTAAAAAGGCGAAAATTGGTCCAAAAACGGTTGAATGCATATTCATTGGCTATGCACATAATAGTAGTGCATATCGGTTCCTTGTGCATAAATCTGACATTTCTGAAATTCATGAAAATACTATTATAGAATCAAGGAATGCATCTTTCTTTGAAAATATCTTTCCTTGTAAGAATGCATAAGAAACGAGTTCTAATAAAAGAATGCTTGAAGTTACAAATGGTTAACCACGAAATATTATTGAGGAATAACCTATACATAGCAACAAAGATAAGATTTCAAAATATTTCGGACTGAATTTTCTAACATGTATGTTAAAAAGTGAACCTCAAACGGTTAAAAAATCTCTATCCACTCCGGAAGCCTCAAATTGGACAAAAGCTATTAATAGTGAAATTGAATCCATTATGAAAATTCGTACATAGGAACTGGTGAACTTACCACTGGGGACAAAACCGTTAGGGTGTAAATGGATATTCAAAAGGAAAATGAAAGCTGATGGAACCATTGATAAATATAAGGCTAGACTTGTAGCTAAAGGATACAAGCAAAAAGAAAGGAATCGATTATTTCAATACTTATTCACCTGTTACAAGTTTTACATCCATTAGAATGTTAATTGCAATTGCGGGAATACATGATTTAGAAATACACCAAATGGATGTTAAAATGGCATTTTTAAATGGTGAATTAGATGAAAAAATATATATGGAACAACCGGAAGGTTTTAAGTCACCTGAAAATGAAAAGAAAGTATGTAAACTTGTAAATTAACTCTATGGGCTAAAACAAGAATCTAAACAATGGCATGAAAAATTTGCCAATACAATGCAGTCAAATGGCTTCTGGATAAATGAATGTGACAAATATGTTTACGTTTAAAGAAATCAAAGGGGAGATGTCATTGTATGTTTATATGTAGACAATATTCTAATCATCGGTAGCAATAATGATGTCATTAATGCTACTAAACAAATGTTGATTAGTAAATTTGAAAGAATGATATGGTCATAACAGATGTTATACTAGGAATTAAGATTACTAGAACTTCCGAAGGACTAAGTTTGTCTCGAGCTCATTATGTTGAGAAAATTCATCAAAAATATAATAAATATGAACAAACTCCAGTAAGAACGCCTATAGTCCCAACTCTTCACCTAAAAACAAACTAAGGTGAAAGTATATCTCAATTAGAATATTCTCATATAATTGGAAGTTTAATGTATCTTTCAAATTATACTCGAACGGATATAGCATACTCGATTAGTAAACTTAGTCGATACACGAGTAATCCTGAAAAGGATCATTGGAAAGACTTGATAAGAGTTCTTCGATACTCTTTAAGGAATGGTTGCACTATGAACGATATCCAGTTGTACTTGAAGGCTATAACGATGCAAATTGGATATTGGACTCAAATGATTTGAAATCCACAAGTGGATATGTATTTACTCTTGGAGATGCAACCGTATCTTGGAAATCCTCAAAACAAATGTGTATTACAAGATCCACTATGGAATCTGAATTTATTGCTTTATACAAAGCTGGGGAGGAAGTCGAATGGCTTATAAATTTCTTCGAGGATATTACTATATGCTCAAAACCCGTGCCACTTGTCATAATACATTGTGACAGTCAATCGGCAACTGATGGGGCTAAAAATAATAACTACAATGATATGTCACGACATATACTTCGTCGACACCAAACTGTTAGATAATTGCTCTTAAATGGAATTATTTCTATTGACTATGTAAAGTCAAAGGAAAATATTGCGGATCCACTAACTAAAGGTATACCTGGAGAGCAAATTGCAAGTTCATCACATGGAATGGGCCTAAATATTGTGAATTTATAAAGAATCTTCTTAATGGAAACCCAACCTAAATGACTAGAGATCCCAAGAAATAGGTTCAAAGGGACAACCTAATTATGATGACTCAATTAGCACTGAAAAGTAATACCTTAATTACTTCCTCCCATTCCAAAGATGAGTCAGTGCACAAACTGCCGCGTGTATAAGGATAAACTATGTTTTTATTGATTTTTGTATCTTGAATTTATAGGTCAAGTGGGATATTAGAAGGATACTCTTTATAGAAATAACCTATCAGAGTGATAAGGGGTCGCTTCTATAAGAATGACGAAGGCTAAATTCTCTAACATACTCATGAAACCAGGAGGTGTCCAAGGCCAAAATGGGAACAACAATGCGAACTAATAAGCCTAGAAAGGCGTTGTGTGAATTCTATTATCTTAGTTTACACAAAAAAGGTTGATCAATTCAAGACATCGCGCTCATTGATCGACTAGTAAACTCAATAGTATTTCACTAGAAAATATTCAAGGCCACAAGCTATCTTTCCGATGCAACGTCTTTCCTCAATACTCTCTCTATGCTTGTCTCTGTACCCGTTTGATTATTTTCAACCAAATTTCATTCATGTGGGGGATTGTTCGAATAAAGTGTATAAAAAATTCACTTTGAGGTAACTATGAGGTTAATTTTCCATGGGACCCACATATCAAAAGTGATGGGTCAATATACCTACACGATCCTTGTAGGGAGGAGAAAAGCGGGGTACATTCATATGATCAAAATGATTAAGGAATGAATGAAAAATTTGAACTCAAAGTAACCCATTGGAACACAAGTTATATAATGTAGCTAGTGTAGAAATTTTATCCCACATTGGAAAAGTGTGGAAAAGTCTTGAAGTTAATATACTAGGCATTGGATGCCTTGGGGTATCCCAACTCTTTGAAGGGGAGAGGGCCTACCTTATGCATGTTTGGGCTTTGGGCCAAAATCCCACACACGCGCGCACGCCGCCGTCGTCCGGCCCGACCAGTGCCCGTGGGTCGTGGGTCTTTCTTGAATAAATATTAACTTTTTGAAACAAAATTAATAGGGCTTTTAGGCTTAAAGTTTGGTCCTGCTTTGATTTTTTCAACCGGAATTAGTTTTAATTAATGAATTATTACGTTAATTAAAACATGGTTATTTATTTACGTAATTAATTAAAAAAACGGGGATGAAATCACAACCATTGGAAGAGTTGTGATTGTTCATGATTAAATCTAAATCTTTGAAGGGTTATGACTGTGTTGAACAGTCACCACTTCATGGCTATAAATAAACAGCTCATGTCCCTGCACCAGATTTTTATGCACGAGAAAAATTCCTTCTTCTATAACTTCGTCCTTCCTTCCTAAAGCAAGAGAGTTTATCACGATTATTATTTCGTGGAATCACATCATTGCACTGCTTTCCTATGGTGGTTGAAGACCGATTTATCCTGGGAGACAGACACACATAGTTCAAGCCGTAAGCACCATAAGCGGAGTCAAATTCAATCTTAAGGAGAGATTGTTCAACATTCGACTCAATCTTAAAATCATTACGTGATTCTGATAATCAAGAACTGTAAGTACTTGCGGAAAGTACTTGATAATCAAGAACGGGGTACATTCTGATAATCATTTCCGTGTGAACAGCTGACGGAAAGTACTTGCGGTCGAACCGCACCCAGAACTCCTGAATAGTGAGAGTATCTCTCTCCTCCACGGTGGTAATAGACTCCCACCACTGCAGTGCAGACCCCACTAGCTTAAAGGTAGCTAGTATCTGCTTCTGGACATCTGTGCACTCATACATCCTCAGGTGTCGCTGGATGTCTTTCCTCCACTGACTCGAAACTACCACATCGGAGCTACCTGCAAACTCCGGAGGGTGTGCTTTCTGGAAAACATCACGAACACATTCCCAAGCAGACGGGAATGCATGAGCCTGAACTGGCGCGGCTATCGGCGTCTAAGGTGGTGCCTGCTGAACTACAGCTAGTGTGGCATTTACCGCCTGGGGCACAATTGCTGCAACCTCGGCGGCATTCATCGTGCCTTGAACTGGTGCGGGCTGTGGTTCTGGCGTTGCATCCCTGAGAACCCGTTGTGCACGTCGTGGAGGCATCTGAAATAAGAATAAAGTTTATAAGTTCGCAGTTATAAACTTAAAATAGCTGAAGAACGTAGCATATACAAGAGAATACAACAGTCCTAAAATATAGGGCTCTACATCAAAGAAAGCTCAGCGGAAAACATAATAAGCCGTTCAGATCCTAAAGGACACTAGAACCTGACGCTCTGATACCACCTGTGACACCCCGACTAATTAAATACCGGGTAGCTACTCCTTTATTAAATCAATACAAAATGCCAAGTTGGTTCAGTTAATAGCATCACTGTCGAAAACATTTTAATAATTACTAACCACCTAATATTTAAAAAGTAAGTTGCCAAATTTTAAGTTAAGTCTGATTAACATGCAGTAAAAGAATAATGGAAGAACAACATAATCCATTCACCATAGTGAAGTAATGAAATAACCAATAAATAAATATAAGAGTCTGGAGGAAAACTCCTCACGACAATCCAACTACTGAAAATAATAAGACAAGTCTGAATCCTGAATTAATTACATGCCCAAAGTCTGAATAACTGAAATAAATGAAATGTCTCGAAAGAAATGGGCGACATGCCCTACAACTAATAAATGATGAATAGAGAGTCAATATAGAAGAAACGTCTATAAGCAAAGTCCTGTAACTTCCACAAACAGCTACAGCTCGTCACCTGTATGAGGATCCTAAGCATGGTGTCCTTGTGGCTGGGCACCTAAAATGGTTTTTACAAAAATAGATTTGAAAGCAAATGGGTCAGAGCCCGAAAGTGGAAATCATTTTTAAAACAGCAAGTGTTTTAATAACATTAAAACATTAAATGCAAAATACATGTTAGGACGTGCACTCACATGAAATTCTCACCTCTCGACTACATGTGCACTCCTAACGTACCGTACCCATCTAAATAACATACATATCTAACCAAACTGTAATACATTCTATCCCTTACTACTCGATTCCCAAATTTACATTCTAGCGTTACCAATTAAATAGAGGGATTTACATACACTCGGATTCTCAATAAGTAATACAATTCACTATCAATTAACCCGTTATGTTTTCTCAAAACATTACCATAATTATATTCACAATATTAACACGAAAGTTCCCATTAATTAAGTGTATATTATTCACGTCATAAATATACAATACAAGCACCCCGAGACTAAGCTGCGGTGCACACATACTCTGCTATCCATCCCGGTACATCACGTACATAAGGATTATGCATTCTGAATCTCTCGGGAATCGTTCTCAGATAACAACATCACAAATAATGGAGGCGAACACAGTCACATCACATGGGTCACGCACATACCTGCGCTCCCACGATCACCAGACTTATTAATATCCCAATAAGTCCTTCTCTGACCTATGTTCATCGAGGTAACCAATCTAAATTCGGGAAACACAAGGATTAGAAGGCCCTAAGCGAACGTAAACCTCCCGTGATAGCAAGTATGGTAGGTATGTCATACACATAAAATCAATACATATACTAAGTATGCACACATCTTAGTAATCATCATAGTATATTGGTGGTACACTTCTCATTCGTACCGACATATAATGCTACACAATTTATATGTTCCCGATTAGTATAATAAATTAGGCCGTCAATAGTTCTCGCACCGTAATAGACACTCACGTCCTATTCCATAATTTCCCTTAGGTTCAAACTACACTTCTAGGTTTTACTCCTCATTATACCTCAAATGTCCCTACTATATCAATCAATCAACAAGGGAGTGTGATCTCTACCATTAAGTAAGGTTACGGGACACGCGAAATCAAAACAGGCTAAAAAGCCTAAACTGTCAACTCGTTAGAAGTCTCGTTCGAACGAGGCTGTTCGAACGAGAGTTCGTTCAAACGAACTGGGCCTTCTAACGAGATCTCGTTCGAACGAAAGTCATCGAACGAACCTCCCTCTCGTTAGGAGTCAGACTGTCAACTCGTTAGAAGCTCGTTCGAACGAGCTCGTTCGAACGACCTGGGCAGGTCTTCTAACGAGTGGCCAGATTCGAGCCTAGAAATTTCTTTACTCGTTTTTCAAATTTCTCTACACCTCAAAACTCATCCAAACATTAATCCAACGAATGTTCAAAGCCACCAATCATCCCTACACATATTTAGGTCATATACTAACATGATTTGTGGGGTTAATTCATTCTAACCTCATTCAATTATCAAATCTCTTCATATTTCCCCCAATTTTAAGAACATGAACCCTAGAGTTTATAAATCATCCAAGAGCCTAATTAAATCCATTTTTGTTTCATCCAAGATATTATTAACATCAGAATAATCCCCTACATACAATTCTACATGAAATTCCTCATCAATATGTAAGATTCTAGTTCCAAATTTAATGGGTTTTTCATCTAACTCCCAAACAAATATGATTATAACAAATTCCTACGCATGGAAGAAGCATTCTCTGCAATTAATTGAAATTAAACCACTTGCCTTATTTGAATCTCTGATTTTTGATGTCGATTTGATGGAGTATTCTCTCTCTCTCTGCAGAATCCTTCTATCTCTCTCTCTACAAGCCTTCTTCTTCAAAGTGCTAAAGGTGGCTAGGGTTTGCCTTAGGAATTTGGATAATTCTAATAAGCCCCGTAGTCCAATAAGTCTTAAGATGTGGTTAGTGGGTTTAGTGGGAAATTACCAAGTCAGCTTTTTAATTCCCAATTTTCGTAGGTTTTAATTCTCAAAAATTCAAAATTACCAAACTACCCTTATACGTTGTCGGCATGGCCTAAAAATGCCCCGGGACCCAAACTAAACCCCCGGCTAGTGTTTTCTGACTATTTCAACCCTTCCGAATGCGTTGGCGCACTCAAAATGACCATACGGTTAATAGAAATAAAATTCACTTTTTAATTAAAATAAATATATTCCGGACGCGACTGTCACACGCGTCTCAACAAAATTTCCAAATTACCGTATTTCAATCTCACGACAAGTTTCATAGTTCAATATTCATATATAATAAAATATACACATTATAATCAAATACCAACTCGCATCTCGCTAGTATTTTAATCCGGATTAATTTCCAATTAATTACGCATTTAATCCAATTAATCCCATAAATAAATATCACGAAAATACGGGGTATTACATACTTCCCCCCTAATAACTGAATTTCGTCCCGAAATTCGGAACTAGAAAGTACCTGGTAAGAATAACTCTGGATAACATTCGCGCATCTCATCCTCGCGCTCCCATGTGGACTCCTCGACATTATGATGTCGCCATTGAACACGTACTAACGGAACTATCTTTGACCGCAGTTTCCGTTCACTTCGGTCCAAAATAGCAATCGGCCCCTCCTCGTAGGAGCTATCAGGCTGGAGATCGATGTCCTCTAAAGCAATGTGTGAATGAGCCAAATCGTCTCTAAGATATTTCCTTAGCGAGGAAATATGAAACACATCGTGAATCCGATGCAAATGCTCCGGTAATCCAAGCCTATACGCAACCGGTCCAATGCGCTCAATAATAGGAAATGGTCCCACATATCTCGGTGCCAACTTCCCTTTCTTCCCAAAATGCATAATCCCCTTCATAGGATACACTCTGAGCAAAACCTGGTCCCCCACTTGGAACTCCCTGAAGAACCTTTTCTCATCAGCATAGCTCTTCTGCCTGTCCTGAGCTACCCGAATGTGACTCCGAATCAATTCTATCCTCGCCGAAGTATCCTGAATCACTTCCGGCCCAAGTAGTTTGTTGTCCCCCACCTCCAACCAACATGCTGGGGAACGACAAGATCTACCGTACAACGCCTCAAATGGAGCCATGCCAATGGTGAACTAGTAGGAGTTGTTGTAAGCAAACTCCACCAGTGGAAGATACGTCTCCCATCCACCCCCGAAATAAATGATACTCATACGTAGCATGTCCTCCAACATCTGGTTTATACGCTCGGTCTGCCCATCGGTCTGCGGGTGATACGCCGTACTCAACCGTAATTCGGTGCCCATGGCCTCCTGAAAACTTTCCCAAAACATTGAAACAAATATCTTGTCTCAGTCAGACACGATATTTAGGGGAACACCGTGAAGTCTCACTATCTCTGCAATAAAGAGCTGGGCATACTGTCCCGCAGTGTAATCTGTCCTTACGGGTAGAAAATGAGCGACTTTGGTCAACCTCTCCACAATTACCCAAATGGAGTCGTGACCTCTCTGTGACGTAGGCAACCCCGTGATAAAGTCCATGGATATGCTCTCCCACATCCACATCGGGACCTCTAACGGCTGTAGCAGTCCTGCCGGTTTCTGATGATCCACTTTTACTAGCTGAATAGTGGCGCATTTTGAAACAAACACGAAAATATCTCTCTTCATCCCGCTCCACCAATACTGTCGTCTCATGTCTTGGTACATTTTGTCCCCACCAGGATGTACCGCGAACCGTGAGCCGTGCGACTCTGCCATCACCTCGTGCCGTAATTCCTCCCCTTACGGAACTACCAATCTCCCATTGAAGCGTAATCCCCCGTCTGAGCTAACGGTATAGGACTTGGCTCCCTCTGCTAGTAATCGAACTATCTGCTCCTGACAGAACGAGTCATTTGCCTGTGCCCTTACTACCTTCGTGACAATCTGAGGTGTAACGGTCATCACAGACATGAACGATCGGGCCACTGCATCCTGGTGTCCTAACTCCTTCCACTTGGCCTTCCACACTCCTGCCACCTCATCTACTGGCCTGCGGCTCAACGCGTCTGCTACCACGTTTGCGTTCCCCGGGTGATACTGGATATATAACTGATAGTCCTTCACAAACTCAAGCCACCTTCGCTGCCGCATATTCAACTCCTTTTGCGTGAATAGGTACTGTAGGGACTTGTGGTCCGTGAACAATCGAAACTTCTCCCCCAACAGATAATGTCTCCAAATCCGTAGGGCAAATACCACTGCCGCCAACTCCAAGTCATGAGTGGGGTAATTCTTCTCGTGAGGCTTTAGCTTACGGGATGCATAAGCAATGGCCTGACTCTCCTGCTGTAATACACCTCCAAGTCCTTACAAGGACGCATCGGTGTAAACTAGGTACTCAACTCCCGGTCTCGTCAATGCTAACACAGGTACTGAGGTCAACTTATCCTTCAACTCATCGAATGCCAACTGACAGGCATCACTCCAGATGAATGGCACACCCTTACGAGTCAGATGTGTCAAAGGACCTGCTATCTTCGAAAATCCCCGAATGAACCTCCTGTAGTATCCTGTTAATCCCAAGAAACTACAGATCTCCGTTGGTGTCGTGGGCTGTCCCCACTCCCTCACCGCGGATACTTTCCCCGGATCAACAGATATCCCCCAGTCGGAAATAATGTGTCCCAAAAACTGGACCTCCTTCAGCCAAAACCCGTACTTCTCATATTTTGCATACAGCTCGTTCTGACGTAGCATCTGTAAAACTTGCCTCAAATGCTCGACGTGCTCCTCCTCTGTCTGGGAGTAAACCAGAATATCATCAATGAAGACAATGACAAACTGATCTAGGAAATCTCTGAACACCCTATTCATCAAGTCCATAAACACGGCTGGAGCATTGGTCAAACCAAATGGCATAACCCGAAACTCGTACGAACCATATCTTGTCAAGAACGTAGTCTTCGAGACATCATCTTCCCTGATACGCAACTAATGGTATCCCGATCGCAAATCAATCTTTGAGAAGAAAGAAGCTCCTCTCAACTGGTCGAACAAGTCATCGATTCGTGGCAACGGATACTTATTCCGTATCGTGACTTTATTCAACTCTCGGTAGTCCACACACAATCTCAGTGAACCATCTCTCTTCTTCACGAACAACACAGGGGCATCCCACAGCGAAGTACTCCTCCGTATAAACCCCTGACCTAACAATTGTTCAATCTGATCTCGTAGCTCTCGCATCTCTGTCAGATCCATACGGTACAGTGTGCGCGCTATAGGTCTCGTATCCGGTAATAAGTCTTTGACAACGTCTATCTCTCGACTGAGGGGTAGGCCTGGTATCTCCTGAAACACATCTGAGTACTCCCTGACAACTGGGATCGAATCTAAAGGAATCACAACCTCCTTAGAGGTATCCTCCTCTATGTAGTACAAATGAGGGGTCGAACCTCCCTCTGGGCGAGGCATCGCCACTACAAACATCTCTTGCCCCGGAATGGCAAAAATAATGCTCCCACCGAAGCAATCAATCATAGTTCTATAATCAGCGAGCCAATCCATACCGATAATCACATCGTGCACATGCATATCTAATACCAACATGTCTGTAGGTAATACCAAACTACCAATCTCTACCCTCACTCCCCGGCATATAAAGAAAATAAGCGACCCACTCCCCAATGGTGAGTCTACACACGTCACTGTGCTCTCTGCTGTGGCTAACAACCCTAAGGATTTCGCAAAATGTGTAGCTATAAAAAAATGCATTGCCCCCGTATCAAACAAAACCCGACCCATAGTACCATGGATAGGAAACATACCCTCAATCGCGGGTGGTGCTTGTGGAGCCGCTGCCTGGTGGACATTATAGACACGTCCATACTGTAACTGCCCCTGCTGCATAGGAACTGCTGGAATGGCTGGAAGAGCTGGCACCTGGGCTGGAGCTGGGAGAACAGGTCGAAAAAGTGGCATTTGTGGCTCATGTCGAGCACCCTGCTACTGCTGTGGGGCCCTGCCCCTATCAGGACAGTCCTGGCATTTATGGCCAGTCTTGCCACAAATGAAACACTTCCCCGGGAAGTTCCCCCCTCTCTGTCCCTGCTGCCCCCGACCCTGGTGGCCATTACCGTTCCTCCACTGGCCCTGCGGCCGGTCGAACCCTGATGGCCCTGCCGGAAACCTCCCTGTCCGTGCCTGAAATTTCCTAACCTGAACCTCTTGTTATCCCCCTACTAGGAACCCTGATCACCATGCCTCTGCCCCTGAACAGAATGTGCCCCACTGGCACCATTTCCTCCAGTCTTGCCCTGATGCCTGGACTCTCCCGATCGCTTGCCCTCAGCCATGTGAAAGCGGTGATCCTGACAATGGAGCAATGCAGCGTTAACCACATCAGAATAAGTGGCCAACGATAGGTTCCCCAACAAATGCTGACGAATTCTCCAAGTCAACCCGTCTGTAAATTTCTGTATCTTCTTCTCCACCGTCAGTATCTCATCCGGAACAATGTTCAGAAGATTAGTGAATTCGGCCTCATACTCGGCCACAGTCTTACCCTCCTACTTGAGGTTCATCAACTTCCTCCTCATTTCCGTGTGAACAGCTGACGGAAAGTACTTGCGGTCGAACCACACCTAGAACTCCTGAATAGTGAGAGTATCTCTCTCCTCCACGGTGGTAATAGACTCCCACCAGTGCAGTGCAGACCCCACTAGCTTAAAGGTAGCTAGTATCTGCTTCTGGACATCTGTGCACTCATACATCCTCGGGTGTCACTGGATTTCCTTCCTCCACTGACTCGAAACAACCACATCGGAGCTACCTGCGAACTCCGGAGGGTGTGCTTTCTGGAAAGCATCACGAACACGTTCCCAAGCAGACAGGAATGCATGAGCCTGAACTGGCGCGGCTATCGGCGCCTGAGGTGGTGCCTGCTGAACTACATCTAGTGCGGCATTTACCGCCTGGGCCACAATTGTTGCAACCTCGGCGGCATTCATCGTGCCTTGAACTAGTGCGGGTTGTGGTTCTGGCGTTGCATCCCTGGGAACCCGTTGTGCACGTCGTGGAGGCATCTGAAATAAGAATGAAGTTTATAAGTTCGCAGTTATAAACTTAAAATAGCTGAAGAACGTAGCGTATACAAGAGAATACAACAGTCCTAAAATATAGGGCTCTACATCAAAGAAAGCTCAGCGGAAAACATAATAAACCGTTCAGATCCTAAAGGACACTAGAACCAGATGCTCTGATACCACCTGTGACACCCCGACTAATTAAATACCGGGTAGCTACTCCTTTATTAAATCAATACAAAATGCCAAGTTGGTTCAGTTAATAGCATCACTGTCGAAAACATTTTAATAATTACTAACCACCTAGTATTTAAAAAGTAAGTTGCCAAATTTTAAGTTAAGTCTGATTAACATGCAATAAAAGAATAATGGAAGAACAACATAATCCATTCACCATAGTGAAGTAATGAAATAACCAACAAATAAATATAAGAGTCCGGAGGAAAACTCCTCACGACAATCCAACTACTGAAAATTATAAGACAAGTCTGAATCCTGAATTAATTACATGCCCAAAGTCTGAATAACTGAAATAAATGAAATGTCTCTAAAGAAATGGGCGACATGCCCTACAACTGATAAATGATGAATAGAGAGTCAATATAGAAGAAACGTCTATAAGCAAAGTCCTGTAACTTCCACAAACAGCTACAGCTCGTCACCTGAATGAGGATCCTAAGCATGGTGTCCTTGTGGCTGGGCACCTAAAATGGTTTTTACAAAAATAGATTTGAAAGCAAATGGGTCAGAGCCCGAAAGTGGAAATCATTTTTAAAACAGCAAGTGTTTTAATATCATTAAAACATTAAATGCAAAATACATGTTAGGACGTGCACTCACATGAAATTCTCACCTCTCGACTACATGTGCACTCCTAACGTACCGTACCCATCTAAATAACATACATATTTAACCAAACTGTAATACATTCTATCCCTTACTACTCGATTCCCAAATTTACATTCTAGCATTATCAATTAAATAGAGGGATTTACATACACTCGGATTCTCAATAAGTAATACAATTCACTATCAATTAACCCGTTATGTTTTCTCAAAACATTACCATAATTATATTCACAATATTAACGCGAAAGTTCCCATTAATTAAGTGTATATTATTCACGTCATAAATATACAATACAAGCACCCCGAGACTAAGCTGCGGTGCACACATACTCTGCTATCCATCCCGGTACATCACGTACATAAGGATTATGCATTCTGAATCTCTCGGGAATCGTTCTCAGATAACAACATCACAAATAATGGAGGCGAACACAGTCACATCACATGGGTCACGCACATACCTGCGCTCCCACGATCACCAGACTTATTAATATCCCAATAAGTCCTTCTCTGACCTATGTTCATCGATGTAACCAATCTAAATCCGGGCAACACAAGGATTAGAAGGCCCTAAGCGAACGTAAACCTCCCGTGATAGCAAGTATGGTAGGTATGTCATACACATAAAATCAATACATATACTAAGTATGCACACATCTTAGTAGTCATCATAGTATATTTGTGGTACACTTCTCATTCGTACCGATATATAATGCTACACAATTTATCTGTTCCCGATTAGTATAATAAATTAGGCCGTCAATAGTTCTCGCACCGTAATAGACACTCACGTCCTATTCCATAATTTCCCATAGGTTCAAACTACACTTCTAGGTTTTACTTCTAATTATACCTCAAATGTCCCTACTATATCAATCAATCAACAAGGGAGTGTGATCTCTACCATTAAGTAAGGTTACGGGACACGCGAAATCAAAACAGGCTAAAAAGCCTAAACTGTCAACTCGTTAGAAGTCTCGTTCGAATGAGGCTGTTCGAACGAGAGTTCGTTCGAACGAACTGGGCCTTCTAACGAGATCTCGTTCGAACGAAATTCATCGAACGAACCTCCCTCTCGTTAAAAGTCAGACTGTGAACTCGTTAGAAGCTCGTTCGAATGAGCTCGTTCGAACGACCTCGGCAGGTCTTCTAACGAGTGGCCAGATTCGAGCCCAGAAATTTCTTTACTCGTTTTTCAAATTTCTCTACACCTCAAAACTCATCCAAACATTAATCCAACGAATGTTCAAAGCCACCAATCATCCCTACACGTATTTAGGTCATATACTAACATGATTTGTGGGGTTAATTCATTCTAACCTCATTCAATTATCAAATCTCTTCATATTTCCCCCAATTTTAAGAACATGAACCCTAGAGTTTATAAATCATCCAAGAGCCTAATTAAATCCATTTTTGTTTCATACAAGATATTATTAACATCAGAATAATCGCCTACATACAATTCTACATGAAATTCCTCATCAATATGTAAGATTCTAGTTCCAAATTTAATGGGTTTTTCATCTAACTCCCAAACAAATACGATTATAACGAATTCCTACGCATGGAAGAAGCATTCTCTGCAATTAATTGAAATTAAACCACTTGCCTTACAAGCCTTCTTCTTCAAAGTGCTAAAGGTGGCTAGGGTTTGCCTTAGGAATTTGGAATAATTCTAATAAGCCCCGTAGTCCAATAAGTCTTAATATGTGGTTAGTGGGTTTAGTGGGAAATTACCAAGTCAGCTTTTTAATTCTCAATTTTCGTAGGTTTTAATTCCCAAAAATTCAAAATTACCAAACTACCCTTATACGTTGACGGCATGGCCTAAAAATGCCCCGGGACCCAAACTAAACCCCCGGCTAGTGATTTCTGACTATTTCGACCCTTACGGACGCGTTGGCGCACTCAAAACGACCATACGGTTAATAGAAATAAAATTCACTTTTTAATTAAAATAAATATATTCCGGACGCGACTGTCACACGCGTCTCAACAAAATTTCCAAATTGCCGTATTTCAATCTCACGACAGGTTTCATAGTTCAATATTCATATATAATCAAATATACACATTATAATCAAATACCAACTCGCATCTCGCTAGTATTTTAATCCGGATTAATTTCCAATTAATTACGCATTTAATCCAATTAATCCCAGAAATAAATATCACGAAAATACAGGGTATTACAGTTTATAAAATTATTTTCTACAACACCGTATATTTTATTATAAATAAAATAACACCTCCATCACAGATGATATTAATTTTTCCACTGCCTCCTCAATTTCATGAAATTAACATGCAACTTCGGGGTCAAGCGAGGGATGATAATCAAGAGGGGGCATTAAGTCTATGTTTGCCAAAGATCCCAAGATAACAATTATGATGAAGATGATAAGATTTCACCACCCACCAATCTCACTAGAAATTTTCTTGAAACTCTCTTTAACTAATTTGAATCCCTCAACAACTATGGGTGATGAAAGTCCTCACCTTTACACTCGCCAATAATATCTTATGGAAGAGGTTACATCTTTTTGTAACAAATTTAAGGATCACATTTGAATTTTGATCTTTACTTGTTAACTGTGGGGTAGTATATTTTTTAATTAATGAGGTTGAGGTGAAAATGTTCCATAAACCAGGATATTTTAAATTGTTAAAAAATATTTTTTTTAATAAACATATGATGCTTTGGAACTAAAATTCAAAATTGAAAAACTTTAGACTCCAATTTCATAGTATGAAAAATACTCCAAAGTATAATTAATCACACTTTAATTTCAATGAACAAGGTCTGCATATCTACACATGCCATAGTGTTTCTATAATTTTCTTATGAGTTTTCATATTTTACTTTTGTACTTTCAAACAGGGACGAAGCCAAGATCTAATTTTTTTTTTGGGGGGGAGGAATAAAAATCTAAATGATATATATATATATATATATATATATATATCAGCAAAAAGTATACACTTTGTGAAAAACAAACCAAAATTTTATTAAATGGAATAGAAAAAATTGTATCAAAATTGTTGTCGATGTGTTTTCAAATCACGAAATCCATCTATAATTTCATTCGTACTAAACTTTATTGAAATTTCCTTCTCAATATAGACCAAAACTGAATTTTCAAGATATTCATTCTCCATTTTGTTCCGAAGTTCATATTTGATGTGATTCATAGCTGAAAATGCACGTTCTGTAGTTGCAATAAAAACTGAAAGAATTAAAACAAGCCTGATCAACCTATCAATTAGTGGATGTATTTTCGACTTTATTGTTTTCTCCAACCACCTACATAGATTTGAAATAGTGGAAAATTCTTGATAGTCTGGATGTTGGACGATATCAGACTCGTAATGTTGCAATTGTACCCTCAAATCGCCTCTCTCATGCTCTGCGAAGTATTTGGGGTAAAATACATTAACAAGCTTACATATATCATCAATACTAAAATATGTATTCATGTTTTGAGGATCTAATTAAGAACTAAGAATCAATAGCATTCACCAAATGCATAACATTCAAAATGTCTTGAGACTTCCGTTGCAAAGCTTGAGAAAGCATATCAGTGATTTCCAAAAAAAATTCATAAGATGCAAGATGAACACAAACTTAAAACAAATCGTACAATTATAAGTTGTATTCGCATCTCCACTTTACTCCCAATTTATATCTTCGATGAGATTTAATAAAACTTGATAAGTTTCACTAAACATCTTTATCAAGATAGATATGGATCTCAGGTGAGAACTCCATTGTGTATCTCCAACCCTTTGTAAACTACCAATTTGATTCATTCCTATACCAGTCTCAAATTCTTCACTAAAAATAAAATAAGCAATATCAGAGGCATGGGCACTTTTTAGTTCATCATTATGTTTATAAGAAGAGCTCACAATATTTCTGATAAAACTCAATTTAGAAGAAAAAAAAATGATGAACGGGGATAACTCGTCTAGATGTTGTCTTTCAAAAACATTCCCAACATGTTGTGATTGATTCATTAGATCCTCCCATGATTTTTTAGCAATCTTATGTGATGAATTCGAATCTTTCCCCATATGATTTTAAAATGCACAATTCTTATCATCCCTTACTTTCTTCCACATTCTAAATCCATCTTTAGAAAAGGCACTTTGTGAATGTTGTCCACCTTCATTGTTGAAAAGATAACAAGGTAGATAGACTGCATCATCTTTTGAAGGAGAATACTCTAACCAAGATGGAAATATAGTAAACCAGGATACTTGAAATCGACGAGGATGTTTTTCAGGTCCAGACAAAGGATATTCTGGAAGAATGCATTGATATGGACTGTAATTAATGTAACCTAATCGAATCTCATTTTGTACATCAGGATGATATCTCCATATTTCATAACGTTTTCCAGGATCACGTTCCAAATTATTAATATCAAACTCCATAGCTTCAATTCTTTGTGATTTTGTTGTACGTTGTTCAATAACTTCAGGTACCAAAGTTTGAACATTAGGCTCCGAAGAAAGTGGTGTGTTGGCTTCCTCACTTTCGACATGTTTCCACTTAAAAATGAATCCATCGTACATGACTTTCCCGTATGATTCTAAAAAAAATTAGAAACAAATTAAATGCCAACTAAAAAAGATTCAAATGAAAATTTTCAAATTTTTTAATTTATTGATTTTGACAATATAATTGACGTGTTACTATAAATACTTAAACAATAATCAATTAATATAATTGGATAATTAAGTAAATTATAGATAAAATCGACAATTACAATTGATTAACAATCAATATTTGTATTAAAATATAATATATAAATAGATATGAAATTAAATTAAATTAATAATTACATAATAAAAATTAAATTTATAATTCATATCATTCGGTTCAATTAATAGATTAATTCTAAGGATACAATTATTTTTTTTAAACTTTACATACAATCATTACAATTTTTCTAGATAGTATTAATTGAATTAAGTATCTTGTGCATGAGAGAGGGAAAAAAGAACTTACAGATTGTAGGTCAATGACTTGCTTTACAGGAGGCAGCAACAGCAATTTTTTTTTAGAGAATTAAGGTCCAGATCATATTCCTTCCTATATTTGGATTTTTAGGACAATTTTTTCAGGTTTATAAGTCTAGTCTTTGTGGTACAACAACCTTTATTTGTGTGACCCCTTTAGACTTAGGAGTATACAAAATAAGTAATTTTATTTTTTTTAGTTAAAGAGTTATTTATATTTATACCCTTAGTCATACTCATTTAAAACTCATTCTAAAAATAGACACATAACCCGAACTCCATCCCACCCAACCCCACCCATCGGAATCATCGTCCGAACGCCGAAATTCTCGTCGGATTGTTTCTCTCTCCACGCTTATCTCTCTCTTTTCGTCTATTTCTTTCAATTTTTTTGTCCGCGCTAACGGTACCATTGCCAACGTGGTAGAAGAAGGTTTTTCACCGAAAAAATAGTGTTTGCTACAAAAAATGGTGTTTTCCCGGAAAAATGGAGGTTTTAGTGAAATAGTAAATTTATCGGTTTCGATTTTTTGTCAAAAAATATTAAATATGGGTGTTGTTGTATAGATCTCGATGAGTAAATTTCAAATATATAAATTTTGTGAATTTTGGATTTGTAGATTTGAAGTTGCGGACTTTTAAAATGTTGACGGGTTTTTTTTTGTATGAGTTTTAAAATGATATATTGGTAATTTTTCATGGACTTTTTAGTATAGGAACTAGATTTATAAAATTATACTAAATATCTTATTTTTATACACTTTTGAGTAAGATTGAGTTTTTCTCCAAAATTCCTTTTTTTTATGAAAGTTTCTTTCTAGATAAAACAAGATGAGAACAATTTTTTCAACCGTTGAGGAAAAAAGGGGTGAAGTGGGTTAAAGAAGAAGGTTGGATCAAATACCAAAAAGTTCCTCAAACATTATTTAATATGCATTTAGTCCAAGCCTTTTATTTTGTACCAAAAAGTCCCTTATTCTCATATCTTTAATGGTCCGCCCCAGCGGAATGGTCAAGCCTTTTTGGCATGGTAAATGACTTTTTGGTGCAAAATAAAAAGGCTTGAATTAAACGTGTATTAAAAAAAGTTCGGGGGACTATTTGGTATATTCCCTTAAAGGGTCCGTCAATTATTATAGTTTTGTTATAAAAAATAAGGGGCCCACTTTAGAAAGTGGAAGAGTGCTGTAGAAAGAAACAACAAATAATTAATTGGAAGGGACCCACTTTAAAATGTAGAGCCGTGTTGTAGCATGAAACAATAAATAACTAATTGATTTTAGACTTGTGAGGGGCCAACTGTCAACCCATAACAGCTTAGTATATACTAGTAGTGGCAAATGGACGGTTATGAACGGGTTAAAAATGGATACGAATAAATTTAGGCGAATCAAAAGCGGGTCAGACAGAATAATTTGGGCGGGTTGGGTCGTGTCAAATCTGAGTCAGGTCGGGTTGATCCATTTTTTAAAAAAAAATAATTATGATACTATATACGGATAAATATGGTATAATAATTTTGAAAAAAAATCTTTAAACTCTTTAGTAATTTGAGTTTTATTTTCGAGAGGTTCCAAAACCATTTTGACCCGCTAATGACTCGCCAAAATACCATCTTATTGGATCGTTCAAACCATTTTGATACATGAACACAATTAATGGGGCACAAACACATTATTTTGGGTGGATTATGAACGGTTTCATCCTCAAGAGCTCAAATTATCGGGCCAAAAACTTGATGCGACTGAAAATGTGTCTCAGAAATGCGTACTCTCTAGGCTCAAGTTCAAGACGGTCGCTCAAGTAATAATCCGACAAGTCGGGTATCGATCCTCAGGGAAAAAGGACAACGAAGTTGTGACGACGGGAAAAGACGAAGGAATCCTAACTCTGACTCTAAAAAGAAAGGAAAAATGATTGGTTTTGAGAATTGATTATACTAAATGCAATTATGAAATTACGAAAAGATGCAATTAGACTAAGTTACCTAAAATATGATTGAAAAATGATTTGAAATTTTTTATCTAAGTGATGAGAAAAACAGGACGGGAATACAATCCCCCAACCCTAGTGTATTGCAGTTATAATACTAATCGTAAATTTAACTAATTAATTTGACCCAGAATTTAGTACTCCCAAGCATTACGTATACGAGGTTCAAGCCCATGTCATACTTAATCTGAGGACGAGTAAATCGGTACCGCGATAGTTACACTCGAATTGCATTCTAAATCATCCCGATTACCCAGAGGCAAATGAGATATAAAGACCTACAATTGTTGTGTTCCTATGTAATATGGTCGTAATCAATCACTAAATTCAGAGGACTAATTTTATACACATGCAATTAACACATCAGGCTGGGTTCATGTATCCCGCCCTTTTAAACCTAGCCGAACGTATTAAACTGAAGGATGCATGGAATAGTAATGTTGCATGCGAAAGAACTCATGATAAAACTAGATTGAAATACGTAACTAAGTATTATGAACGCAGAAATTGATTCAAATCACGCAAGAAAAATCACCATGCAAGAACAATAATCGTAAGAATGAAACTTGGATTACAACTTGAAAACAAACCCGGAATTGTATCAATCTCCTTTTCTCTCTACCAAAATTAAAAAAAACTCTCCAGAACTGTTGTTCCTAGGTCACTAAGTACGTCCAAATCTATTTTAGAAAAAGTTTTAACTTCATGGGATTCTTTGGACCAATCAGAATAAAGGAGTAAATTCGCTCTTCAGGACCCTCGAACCGGTTCGCCCCCCAAATCGGTTCGCGATTGGGTTCGAGAATTTTTGCTAGCTTGGGGTGCCTTTTCTTTCATTCTAACACTTAGAATAGTTTCCTGTTTTCTTCCTTTCTTCCTTGGATTTTTCTTCAACTTCAATTGGTCATAAATCAACCGTAGCTCAGATTTGGGTGTCGTTTCTTTCAGTGTTCTTATTGTTCCAAGCTTTTCAACTTTCCAGTTGACTCCTCCTTTGGGATCTGGCTATAGAATTACCAAAATACCCTTGAACTTGCCTTCCAAGCCTTTCTTTCATCATTTCGCTTTCTCTTTTGCACCGCTTGCATAATTAGCCTATAAAACAACTAGGAGAAACATGAAATACGAAATACTTGCCAACGAAGGTTAGTAGCATAAATGTGCAATAAATCCATATCGGTTGCATCACTCGGGTTCACAAATGTACCGAAATTAGGGGAATAAATATACAATATTTATCCCCAATCAAACCCCCCTAACTTAGAACTTTGTGCATCCCGAGCAATGTAAAAGAGAAAGAACAAAGTCACGGCTCCTCTAAACAATTTGTGGGGATAAAATACCTTTTTCGCGGGAAAGTGATTGCATTTAGCGCATGCAACAAGCCTTTAAACCCCTAGGTTACCCTAGTAGGACGAGTGGTGTCTCGTGAGGGTTTGTAGAGAATATACCCACAAAATTCGACCCAAAGAAAATTCAAAATACACAAAAATTATACAATTCAAACTTTTCCAGAAAATAGTCATCATCAAGTCATATGTATGAGTTTCAAACCGTAGTGTGTGTGTGCGAAGCCGAAAATTTAACTGCGGATTTCCACCGATTGATCATTACGTTACTTATCCAAAACTTCGTTTTGATTTCAAATTCTCACGAAATGCTCTCTCAAACGAATCACTCTGAATGTGGCTATTCTCTCGGTATGCGTGATATAAAGAGTAAATATAATGGACGCAAAATTACGCGTACAAGTTGAAAGACGAAAATTTTATGATAATAGGATCTCATCAACGGATTACGGTTTTAAAAATGGGAACATTGCCTCTGTTTCGAGCATTTAATCTCTTTTATTATCTTTTGGTGTATTAACTCTCCACGCGGTAACCAATTTCGCAATTTAGACTCGGTTAGGAATTTTTTGGGTTTTAAGGTATATTGGGTAAAATGACAATTGTAGGGAGGTTGGAATTGGAAAAATTATTAGTGATGTCCATTTGTGCTTTTTTCGAGCTATTGCTCATTTTTCTTCTTTTTCTCTATTTTTCTATTTTTCACTTCTTTTCTTTTCTTGCTATTTTTGTTGAGCATATCTTTTTTTTTCTTGCCCCTTTTTATGCACTTTTCGGACTTAAATTCTAATTTTTTTTATTTTTCGCAATTCCGGGCTATTTGGGCTTTTCGAGTTATCAAACGAAAGGGACAGCTTGTTTGGCTCAAATTGGGGTACAAAAGGGGGTGATTTTTTGCTACTTTTGTTTCCAATATTTTTGGGTGATAAACGAGGGCCTACTTCATTATCCAAAATACCAATAGCGTTACTATATGCATTTCGAGATGAATTTAAATTTAGAGATCAATTTTGGCACGTTTTTCAAAGCAATATCACACACGTTTTTCATAACCGATCAAAATGAAAAGATTGAGATCCTTGGTGACTTTTTTTTTAATATGCTGAATTAACTCGGATTGATTTGAAGACTCAAAAAAAATGATAGGCTCGAATCTCACCGGATTTGTCAATCTCCACACTTATTCGTTAAGTCGTCAATTTTTCGCTCAATTTCAATCTTTAGTCAATTTCGGCTTTGTGTATGTTGAATTTTACAACTTGAGATTTAAACCGACTTTTAATGATATTTTTGAAAATTTTGAATTCCAATTTTTATTTATTTTGAAAAAAAATATTTTTGGTTTTTTTTCAAAATTTTATGATTTTTTTAGATTTTGGGGCATTTTTAAAAATTTGTGCAAGTTTTAGAAATACACACTTGTGATCCCCACTAACTTAGACTTTTGCATTGTCCTCAAGCAAAAATGACTAAAATCTAACTCAAAGCGAATGAAAAGTGCGGAAAAATAAAACAAACAAATATTAAAATGCAACAAGACACTATATGACACTCATGCATGACTCAAAAATAGAACAACAATCGCCCCATACGCATCGGGGGTGCGAAGACCTCTCATCTCTCCACGAACTCACCCGACCCCACTCACAGGGTTCGATGCTCTCCTTGTCACTCCTGTCTTTCTGTCATATACCAACAACCGAAATAAGTTGGGCCCTTGCCCATAGATAAAGGAAAGACCGGGAGACTCATCGTGACTAATTGGAAAGGGATCCTCGTGATACTTACTCAATGCAAAGCTTGCGTGCACTGACTCGGAGGGAACTCCTAATTTTCGTTCAATTTTTGGAATGCATGGGTCGGGCTCTAAGTCGGATGAAACACAACTTTTCTCCTCACTCGCCTTCGGGACCTCTAGTGGTATGGGTGGATGGTCACAAAGAAGGAATTCATCGATTTTATCTTTCCATTTGCTTTCTTCTAGGTGACTAAATGAATCCAATAGAGTTTGGACTTCATCATTAAGGCTCTCATCCACCTGACCGAATTCTTTTTCAAATTCTTCCATGCTCATGTCCCCTAGCTATCTCTCTCTCTCGAGTAGTGCCTACATCCTCTCTTACTTGCTCGATCTCTAACTTTGTTTCCACATTCTTCCTTCCTCGCTCCATCTCAACAGTATTAGGTGGTGTGCGTGGGTAGTACTCGAGGAGAAAAATATCTATCGTGTCTTGCCATTCACTCTCCTCTAAGCACTCATACGAACTTCTCCCTATGCCCTCCAAATTATCGCTCTCACTTGATGTAACAAGGCATACCCCTATCGTCTCTCGCATGTGAGTCCTCCCATGCTCGTGTGATGCTCCTAAAAGATCCATTTCTCGCGGTTCTCCTTCGTCACCCTCGTTCTTGATATTATTAAAAATATTTGTATCGAGGGTCATGTTACCAAATGTTTATTGCATTCAACCACTCAGAGTATTGATGAGTGCATTAGCCGTAGCTAAGAATGGGCGACCAAGGATGATGGGAACATGATTGCTCGGGAGAATGGAGGGCTCCTCGTCCCAAATGACAAAGTCCACCGGGAAGTAGAAAGTGTCTATTTGGACGATCACATCCTCAATGATTCCCAGAGGCATCTTCACAGAACGATCCGCGAGTTGGAGAGTCATATTTGTGGGCTTGAGTGCTCCCAAATCGAGTTTCTTATAGATTTAATAGGGTAGAATGTTAACACTCGCTCCTAAATCTATTAGCGCCCTTTCGATTCGGTTTTTCCTCATGATGCACGAAATGGTGGGTGCACCCGAAGCTTTATACTTTAACGGAAGGTCACTCAATAAAACTGAACAGACATTTTGGGCCGAAAATACATTCATATTTACCTTTAGCTTGCGTTTCACCGTGAGTAAGTCCTTAATGAACTTAGCGTACGGGGGAATTTTCTATATGGTCTCGAGAAAAGTTAAATCGATCTTTACTTGCTTAAGTACATCCAAAACAACATCCCGATAAGTGTCTTTGGAGTGCGGGACTAGCCATTGAGGATATGGGGCAGCGATAGGGGGTTTCACTACTACCTCGAGCTCACTAGTTCCTTCTTTATCACTCTCATTCAAGGGGACATATTCGGCCTCTTTCGTGCCGATCGAAATCTCCTTGTCTTTGGTTGCATCGTGTGGGGGAGGTGACAAGTCAACTACTCTCCCATTACGTAGAGTGGTAATTGCACTACATTGCTCCGGATGGTCATGGGGTGTGGAGCTAACACTAGTTTGACCTTGGGGAGTTCTTTGGCCCTGGGCAGGAAACTTGCCCTTCTATTGAATACTCAATGAGTATTGTATATTTGACAAATTCGCATTTATGTCGCCAATCACACGATCATATTTGGCATTGGTTGCGGTCTGGCTTGCGATGAATTGATTCATGGTATCCTCGAGAGTTCTCCGCGGTGGAGGGATATAAGATCCTTGCGGTGGTGGTGCTTGCACATGTCCTTTCATGTGTGGAGCTTGTTGAAAGTGTTGTGGTGGAGGAGGGGCAACATGTGAAGGAGGGTTCATTGCGGCATGTTGTTTCCCATAACTAAAATCGAGATGGTTTTTCCACGAAGGGTTGTATGAATTCTCGCGCGGTGCACAAAAATTACCCTTCAATCCTCCTATACCACTAACTTGCTCCTGAAGCATTACTTTGTAGGCGGGTATGGTCGGGCATTCCTCAGTTAAATGACCCGCCTCATAAATTGCACATACCTTTTCAATGGGGTTTGGTATAGATCCAGTTCGTCCTCTTCCACATATCCCACGTAGGTCTCGCACTTCTTTCTAAAGTATATCTATCCAACCATCCGCTATGGAACTCTTTTCTACATGAAATAGGCCGGACGATGAGGGAGTGATGGTCACTTGACGATTTCGATTTTGAGCATTAGGGTCAGATGTATCCCAGGATTGGGTAGTCTCGGTGACATACCTCAGGTGAAGCTCAGTATCGTGGGCGTCTAAGTCGACAAAGGGACCACTTCCCATGGTTTCAACAAGTTGCTTGGAGTTAAGATTCATCCCATTATAGAGAAAAGATATGATTTGCGCTGGATCAAATCCATGATGGGGGCATGAAGTAATTAACTCATTGAAATGTTCATAACATCAATGAAATGGCTCATTTTCAGATTGTCTGAAGGCTTGAATTTGAGCCTTTATGGAGATTGTTCGATGTGTTGGGAAGAATTTCTTGAGAAACCTCGATTGTAACTCGTTCCAAGATGGAATCGAGCTTGGAGGTAAAGACCATAGCCAGGTCTTGGCTTTATCTTTGAGCAAGAAGGGGAAGAGTTTGAGGAGGATCACCTCTTGTGTGCAAGTTTGATCATTGAGAGTATCGCACACATCCTCAAATTCCCTAATGTGGAGGTATGGCTTTTCAGAATCCATACCATGATAATGTGGTAACATCCGGATCATCCCATTTTTAAAGCGAAATTGCCCGGCATTATACGGGAATATAATGCATCCCGAAGTGACAGTGCGCTCGGGATATAAATATTCTCTCAGCGGGCGGTACGGGGCCTCTTCCTTACCGGCAGGTGCATTACTGTGTTGTGACATCTCTCTCTCACTTAACGACTCGATGCTCTCACTTGGTGTGCTCGAAGTGTGCTCGGAGGTGTGTCCTAAGAAGGAAAATGGAGTGTTATTAGAGATTGAGTGTGATGGTGTGGGAGGTGGGATCCAGAACTGTGGGGCGTTTGGAGTGTGAGGGCTATCGGGGTTATACTCAACGATTGGATTTTCGTGAATGCTGCTTGGAGTATTATGGAGTGTAGGAGTGAGTTCAGAATTTTGCATTAAAAGCTTATGAGAGATGATGGTGAATCTTTTTGTGCATTTTGAATTTTTTTTTATTTGTTTTTGGATTTTTGGAAATTTTTGGTCAAAGCTTTGGATTGACTCGATCTAATCCTAAGTCTAACTAATTCCCTGGTAACGGCACCAAAAACTTGACGCGACTGAAAATGTGTTTCAGAAATGCGTACTCTCTAGGCTCAAGTGCAAGCCTGTCGCTCAAGTAATAATCCGACAAGTCGGGTATTGATCCTCAGGGGAAAAAGGACAACGAAGTTGTGACGACGGGAAAAGACGAAGGAATCCTAACTCTGACTCTAAAAAGAAAGGAAAAATAATTGGTTTTGAGAATTGATTATACTAAATGAAATTATGAAATTATGAAAAGATGCAATTAGACTAAGTTACCTAAACTATGATTGAAAAATGATTTGAAATTTTTTATCTAAGTGATGAGAAAAACAGGACGGGAATATAATCCCCCAACCCTAGTGTATTGCAGTTATAATACTAATCGTAAATTTAACAGATTAATTTGACCCAGAATTTAGTACTCCCAAGCATTACGTATACGAGGTTCAAACCCGCGTCATACTTAATTTGAGGATGAGTAAATCGGTACCGCGATAGTTACACTCGAATTGCATTCTAAATCATCCCGATTACCCAGAGGCAAATGAGATATAAAGACCTACAATTGTTGTGTTCCTACGTAATACGGTCGTAATCAATCACTAAATTCAGAGGACTAATTTTATACACATGCAATTAACACATCAGGCTGGGTTCATGTATCCCGGCCTTTTAAACCTAGCCGGACATATTAAACTAAAGGGTGTATGGAATAGTAACGTTGCATGCAAAAGAACTCATGATAAAACTAGATTGAAATACGCAACTAAGTATTATGAACGCAGAAATTGATTCAAATCACGCAAGAAAAATTACCATGCAAGAACAATAATCATAAGAATGAAACTTGGATTACAACTTGAAAATAAACCCGGAATTGTATCAATCTTGCAGCAATTAATTCAACTTATGTTCCTAGATGTTCCTCTCCTTTTCTCTCTACCAAAACTAAAAAAAAACTCTCCAGAACTGTTGTTCCTTGGTCACTAAGTACGTCCAAATCTGTTTTAGAAGGAGTTTTAACTTCATGGGATTCTTTGGACCAATCAGAATAAAGGAGTAAATTCGTGCTTTAGGACCCCCGAACCGGTTCGCATGTTCCCCGAACCGGTTCGCCCCCCAAACCGGTTCGCGATTGGGTTCGAGAATTTTTTCTGGCTTGGGGTGCCTTTTCTTTCATTCTAACACTTAGAATATTTTCTTGTTTTCTTCCTTTCTTCCTTGGATTTTTTTTCAACTTCAATTGGTCATAACTCATCAACCGTAGCTCGGATTTAGGTGTCGTTTCTTTCAGTGTTCTCGTTGTTCCAAGATTTTCAACTTTCCAGTTGACTGCTCCTCCGGGATCTGGCTACAGAATTACCAAAATACCCTTGAACTTGCCTTCCTAGCCTTTCTTTCATTGTTTCGCTTTATCTTTTCCACCGCTTGCATAATTAACCTATAAAATAACTAGGAGAAGCACGAAATACGAAATACTTGACAACGAAGGTTAGTAGGATAAATGTGCGTTAAATCCATATCGGTTGCATCACTCGGGTTCACAAATGTATCAAAATTAGGGGAATAAATATACAATATTTATGCCCAATCACCTAGTATATACCTAAAACAGTAGGACAATCCACGGGGGCCATGGCCCCCTTTGGCTCCCACATGGCTTCGTCTATGCTTTTAAACGAAAAGAAGGGTAAAAGAAAACTAATAATTGTTGCGGTGAACCAAGTCTTTTGGCGCAGTTTATAAGGTTGATTGTGTTTCGTTTTCAGTTGATCTTTGGCACTGTCAAAATAATGCTTGGCCAGTGAAAGTCACGAACCGCGAATGAGAATTAGTCGAGATGCATGTAAGTTGGTCCGAACACCTCATGATATGCTAAAAAAAAGATAATTGTTGTGGTGGTGTTGGATATTATAAGACTCGTATAATTAGAGGTGCAAGAGTTGTCTTACTAACCAAGTTTATTTTATTTGTAATTTTTAACATTCACAAGTTAACATATTTCATCCATACTTGAACTTGTTCGGATCCTTGATTTACAAGAATCAAATTATACACGTCACATATATTATATTTTATTAGCACGCGACTCATACATAAAATCCACATCTGCTTGTATGGTTTTCTTAATCAGTAGTAAATTGTCTCAACAAATTAGGTATTTATGTTTCTATATAGGTGTTATAATTTCATTCTTTTTACAGTTTTTTTATTCACATAAATTTTTCTTAACAATTTTTATTCGAAATTAATAATTTCACGAATATTTTTTTAAATAAAATTTTTAATTTATAGATGAAAGAATTTCACGGATATTGAATAGATTTTGATTCCTAAACTTCTTTCCCAAATAAAATAATCTAGTTTTAATTATTTACACATTCTCATACAACTTAGCATGAATCACTTGTTGTAATATTACATTTTCTCGTGATTGTTTTGAATGAATGAGATTCACTCATTTTTACCACATACCAAACGAAGCGTGATTGTGTGAGGAAAATTGTTAAAATGATACGATGGTTTGTGATATAATCAATAATATTGTTTTCAAAAGTGCATGATCACGATATAAGATTCATATATTTGACCCTAAGAACTTCGGGAAAACCTTAAGTTAGTGTCAAATCAATCCTCCTACAACATATTTTTACCTAGAAAAACCACATTCAATAGATTTTCTAAAGCAATCTACAACTTAGCTTCCTTTTGGAAGACGCTGCACATTATTTTACAATTGCCTCTTGTAAGTAGAAAAATTAGATTATCCACACTGATCTTAAATTGCCTATTGTTGTGGAACAAAATTATAAATGAGTTTATTTTTTTAACTTTACTAAGATGAGTTAAATATTTAATAGGATAACACTTGGTGGAATCTTGATTGGGACTCCCGTTTATGTGGCGTGTTGTCATTGGTTGATCATTTATAAACGTGGGTTCATGCCAGAGGTAGTAGCCAATCGCTACATGCCATGTCAGTGAGTCGCGATTTTGAGTCCCAATTCTAAGTCGCCCTAGCATTACTCTATTTAATACTTCATGGACTTGGCCAGAGGCGAATCTAGGGGGCTAAGGGGCCTGGGGCCTCACAAACATTTGAAAAAAAAATACCTTTAAAATTTCTGATATTTTCAAAAAAAATTATATATACATATTTAGCCCCTTCAATAATAACAAATACATATATTAGTCACATATTATAAATCCTGAATCCATCTGGACTTGCCAGTCCAATTAATGTAATTTGCATGGGTTTATCTGAAATGCAATGAAATACGGAATCCAACACATGATTACATTTAATCTAAGGGTCCGTTTGATAGAAAAATAGAAAAATGCAAATGATTCCGGAACATTTCATTCGAGGGCAAACAATTTTAAGGCAAATGAATATTTTCTAACTTGTGTTTGTTTGATACAAGTTGGAAAATCATCAATTTTTCACATTTTCTATCAAACGCAAAAGCTGAAAAATAGATATAAATGTGGAAAATTTGTTTACGGAATATAGACATATAATAAATATATATTATTAAATATACAAAATATATGAATATATATTATATTACTTGCGGAATATATACATTATTAAAAATATATGAATATATATATATTTTGCAAGTAATATAATATATATACTAAATATATATTATTTACAGAATATATACATATATATAGAATATATATTTACATATATACAGAATATTATATTCTGTATATATGTAAATTATATATATACTGTATATATAATATATACTAAATATATATTATTTACATATTATTTATAGAATATATACATATATACAAAATATATATTATTTACAGAATATATACATATATATTATCTATTTATGAATATATACATATATATAATATACATTATTCTGTATATGTATATTATATATATGTATATATTCATAATATACAGAATAATGTATATATAATTTACATTATTCTGTATATATATATATAATATATACATATATTTGTATATATATATATATATATATATATATATATATATATATATGTATATAATATACATATATATGGAATATATATGATATATATGTATATATTTTGTAAATAATATATATTAAATATAAGGAATATATTAAATATATGAAATATACAAAATATATAAATATAAAGAATATATGAAATATTCAAAATTTGCGAAATATAAATATATATTAAAATATATGAATTATATAAATTATATAAATGTACAAAATATATAAATATATAAGTATATATAAATATACGAAATATATGTAATATACATATATGTGCTAAAATATATGAATATATATTAAACTATACGAAATATATCTAAAATATATAAAAATATACGAAATATATATATTTATATATTTATTAACAATATATACGTAATATATATATGTGTGCTAAAATATATAAAATATACGAATATATATTAAAATATACAAAATATATATATTTATATATTTATTAACAATATATATTTATATATTTATAAAATATATAGAGTTATATAAAAAAATCGTTTTAAATGATTTGCCCCAAAGGTTGCAAACAAAAACCTGACACCCCCAAAGAATTGAATTCCACCATAGGGTAGCAAATTGTACTTAAGGGGTGTTGTACATAGAAAATGGTTTTTGTTTGGGTCCGCGCCAGCGACACTAAAAAATCGCGATGATGATGTGGGTCCGCGCCAGCGACACTAACCATCGCGATAATGATGGGTCCGCGCTAGCGGGATTAACCAAACGTGATGATGTTGTGGGTCCGCGCCAACGGCACTAAAAAATCGCGATGATGATGTGAGTCCGCGCCAACGACAATAACCAATCGCGATATTGTGGGTCCACGCCATCTCTTAATAAATTGTTTTTTCATATTTTTAATTAAAAAAAAATATACTATTTTATTAAATAAGAAACTGTTTTTAAAAAATAAAAAAAAATATTTTTTTGAAAATAAAATAAGATTTCAAATTTTTTTTGAAAATAAAATATTTTTACATTATATCGCGATTGGTTAGTGATGTTGGTGCGGCGCACATCATTATCGCGATTCGTTAGTGATGTTGATGCGGACCCAATTTTTTTTTTGAAAATAAAATATTTTTAGACAATAAAAAAAACTATTTTTTTATAATAATAAGAAAACAGTTTTTTTATATAAAAAATTATTTTTATATCCATTGTTAAAAACAAAAGAATAAGAATCTTAAAAATGAAAAGAAAAAGAGAGATGGAAAAGATAGCCACGTCACTATGTAAATTTTATGTACAAAAAATATCGGTGCAAATAGAAAAGCTCATCACAACATACGCCTCTAGTCTTTCTTTGTCAAATGTAGTCCCAAAGACTGAATTTGAAGTGACTTAAAAGGGATGAAAGTGTATGGCTAAATAAAATGTTCTGATAGAATGACGTAATTGTTTAGAAAAGACCACCATTTCACAAATTAGTTTTCATCCAAAAGATATAAAAAAAACTTAAAAAATGTATAGTTAAATTTATGATGTGAGCAAACACTAATTAATAATCTTTGGGAAATGAAGATAACCAAAAAAAACATCACCTTTACCAAGTACAAAGTTACTTTCCTGGAGCTTCTAAAAAATGTGTGTGTGGCCCAAGGCAATAATCTCCTCTTGGAAGTATTTGATGGATTTGACAGACAAGTTGGATAGATTGAAACGTGTGGGGACACAAGATATGGAATGTAAGAACACGCTCAACAAGTTACTAAAAGTAGATGTATATATCTTTATTCTTGTAATATACATATGTCTATGTTTATATTATCGTCCAGATATTTTTAAAACAGAGAACAACAAAAACTTAACTTATATATATAGTATAGTAAAAAATAGAGTATAAAGTTGATTATACAAACATATATAATCGCAAGTATATAATAGGATATATAATACAGTAAGTAACGTGTATATAATATAAGGATTAATATTATATATAATAGAACAAAATATAATAGATAAGAACTAACAGGTATATTAAAAAAATGTACGCACCAACTTCTTTCTTTACCATATACTTCATATAACATATAATATAGAAAACTTATGTTTCCATTTATCTAAACCATGAGTTACCTATTGTGTATCTTGGGTACAACACTTATGGTCCGTTTGATGGAAAAGTGTCAAAAGAAGTGGCATGGAAAATATTGTCATGGCAAATTTTATCCATGCAAAATTTGGCATGGAAAATATAATTTTGTGGTGTTTTGTAGGTCTTTTTTGCTAGCTAGCAAATCCTGTATTTTTCATATTTTTATGTTTTATAGACGCAATTTTCCTACTACAATATACCGATGCAAAAATGGAAGGAAAATGGTTTTATGATAGTTTTTTGGCATAAACATAATACAAAAGTATAAAAATAAACAGTCTACAGCACAATTGTTTGGTGACTCTCATTTGTAACTACATCCATTAGTGAAACCATAAAACTTTATGTAAATTAAACCATGAAAACTTGCTGAATTACATACCAATGGGTAAGGTACAAGAAGAAACTCTGAACTATGCAATTTTGCAAGAATCCCTGTACTGTTTTAATGAATAAAAAATTGAAGATTAACTAGAAGGGTTCGAACAGTAAAGAAGAAAATGGTTTAAAATCAGCTAGTATAAAAATTGTTTGAACAACAATTGATGCTCAAAATTAGCCCTGCCAAGAAGATGGAACAAAAATGGAGCAAAAATGGTTTTACAGCTTAACTACTGTGGTTTTACAAATCAAAAAGAACAAAAATGGAGCACTTGATTCTTTGGAATGCAAAAATGGAGCAAAAATGGAACAACAAAGAAATAGGGGTTCAAAATAAGACATGTGCGAAGAAAATATGTTCTTGGTTAGATGAATTTATTTGCGTTGGCTGAATTTATTTTCTTGGTTGGAGGTTTTAGTTTTACTATTTTATTCAATTCAACAAATTTAATCGAAAATTTTTCATATATAGTGGTTTCAGTTTCCACAGTTAGGTATTTCTATTAACCATTCCCTATTGAAATCTTTATTGTGTTAGTTTTAGTTTAACATGGTTATTAGTTTACATTGATGCTGAGAATGATATATATTATTTTAGTATCCCGGGTATTTCATGTGTGGCGTGAACAACTAAGAATAAACGATCGGGTTTATCACAATTAATATCAGAGCATCCAAGTTCTAGTGTCCTTACGCCCTGTGTTTTGTCTGCTTCATTTTTTATTAAGCATTATTTGATCTGTCTAAAGACTGTTACAAGATTTTGGAATATCATGTCACGATGACGTATATATCAACATTTTTTTTATCGTTCGAGCGTTGGCAAGACTTTAGGAGTATTCTAGCTTAAAAAGGCTTGAAAATAAAGACTGATGCGTGTTAGGAGTGAATTATAGAACTAGTGGTTAAAAAAAGGTTCCAGCACCATTGTGAGGATGATTGTGGGAAATTATCATATTTAGGTGTAAATTCTGCAACTTATCGTGACGTAAAGAGGTTAACTTTGCAGTCTATTTTATTTTAGTTGGGATGTTGTAATTAGAGGAGTTTTCACTTCTTTTATTCGGTTGAACAAATGTAATCGAAATGTTTTTTATAGAGTGGTTTCATTTTTCATAGTTTGGTATTTTTGTTCATCATCTCTTATTGAAATCTTTGTTGTGATGATTTTAGTTTACCATGATTTTTAGTTTACATTGATGCTGAGAATGATATAAACAATTTTATCATCCGTGGTATTTCATGTGAAGCCTGTTCAACTAAGCGTGAAAATCAAGTTTAACACAGTTCACTTCATATAAGGTCCCTGTTCTAAGTCTCAAAACAACACACAAAAGGGGAAATCACAAACCTCACACACCAATCATGTAACCACATACCATGTTATGTGAGACGATACATCAAGCTAGTCTCTCTCACATAAGACATATGACTCGTGATAGGATATGGATATTTAACCTATGTGTAAGGATATTTTGTCCAGTATTTATGTATATGTCAAAATCTGTTAAATTGTTGAGAAATTCAAGATCTCATCATCATCAATGGATCCGATTATCAATCAATTCAAGAAAGGAATCAAAATTCTGGACAACCATACCAGTCCGCCCCGGGACCGATCCGTCCTCTACCCGGACCGATCCGCCTTGCTCCTGAACGAGTAGACCCTGGACCAAATACGAACCGAAGAGACCAATTTAAAAAATGAACCGGTCTGACCTCGGACAGATCTGCTTCAGATCCGGACCGGTCCGCCTGGGATAAAATCGTGCAGATCGTGTTCAGTTATTTTCAGCCCAGGTTTTCTTTTATAAACCCACTACGGGGAGTTTGTTTCCAAGACTTCTACACACGATTTTCAGAGTTCATAAACTCAAAGTCTTCACTTTTGTGAGTTACCAAACTCATGTTTTGATTCACACAAATTTCCAAATCAATTGTGAATCCCTTTGAAACCCTAGAACACCATAGTGTGTCTGTTCTTACCCTTGTGGAGAAGACCGTCCTTCTTCTTCATTGCTGCCCTCCTGGAAAGGGAAACTTCCAACCGCCGACTACAGATCCGACGCCTGCGGGTAATTCTGTGTCACTGTATTTTCATTATAATCTGAGTAATCATATGTTATAATATTATAATGAAAATAAATGGTTTTGCCCCTTTAGGGGATTTTTCCTCAATTGTGTGTGTTTGATTATACTAGCATGTTTTACATCTTATTCAATCACACCTAGTTGCATGCTTAGGGTTTAATTGGGTTAAACTGAGTTTAATTATATAATTTCTTAATTTGAATGCACACGCCACTCTTCAAATTGGTATCAGAGCCAGTTTCACAACTTTACCGTGTAATTTTTTGCAATTTTTTTTCTAAGATATCAATTTTCTGAAAAATTGATTTTTGAAAACAAGTGTGTTCATAATGGAGAAATTATATAATAAAATGCCAGTTTTTGACGGGACAAACTATGCATATTGGAAAGCCCGCATGAGATCTGCTTTAAAAGCCATTAACGAACGTGTCTGGATCTTGGTTGAAAGAGGGTGGACACGTCCCTCCATCACTGTTGATAATGTGATCAATTTAAAACCTCTCACTTCTTGGACTGAAGAAGAATTTAAATGGTCCTCATTCAATTCTAAAGGATTAAGTGCCATTTTTGGATCCGTCACACCTGACGAGTTCTGACGAATAATGACGTGCACCACGTCAAAAGAGGCATGGGATGTTTTGCAACTTACCCAAGAAAGTACAAATGCTGTGAAAGAGTCTAAACTTCAAAATTTAACAACTCAATTTGAGACCATCACCATGCATAAAACTGGATGTTTTGATGATTTTTATGATAGGCTTACAGACATTGTTAACACTATCTTTAATCTTGGTGAACATATTCCTAATGCTAGAGTTGTTAAAAAGATTCTTCGTTCTCTACCTAAGCGTTTTATCCCTAAAGTCATTGTGCTAAATTCTATGGGTAATTTAAATATGCTAAAATTGGAAGAACTTGTAGGCAACTTGCAAACATATGAAATTGATATGTTTCCTAAAACCACTAAGCCTAAAGATAAAAGAATTACACTTAATGCCCAAGAAAGAAAGAGTGAGGGGTCGGCAAGAAAGAGGGGAGAGTCAACTAGAAAAAGAGAGACAGATACGTGTGATTCTGAGTGTGATTTTCACTTAGATTATTTAGCCCTTTTTGCTAAAAATTTCAAGAGAATTCTCAAATTTAAGAAAAATGGTAATTTTAAAGATAAAAAGAAGTTTGAGAAAAATAAGTTTGAAAAGAAAATAAAAAAGTTTTTAAAGATCCTCCCAAGAAAGAAAGTGAGAGATGCTTTGAGTGCGATGGTAGGGGCCATAGAGCTTTTGAGTGTGCTACTAGGATAAACAGAGAAAAGGGAAAAGCTGTCCTCAATGCTACCCTTAGTGACGACAGTGAGGTCGAGTCGGTGGATTCTGGAGACGAGTCACTGCATGATTGTAACTTCACCGCATTCATGGCTAGTCACGTGAGCACTTCTAGTTCTCCTCATGACGATGAGGATGATGCATCACAGGGACACCACGATAGTGAGATCAATATGAGTGAGGGGGAGGATGACACAAGTGAGAGCGAGAGTAATATTCAACGTGCCTACGCTGAGTTATATTCTGAGTCATTTAAAACTAAAAATTGTAACAAAGTGTTAGTTCTTAAGATCACTGGTTTAGAGGAATATTTAAGAAAATCAAGAGAGAGAGAGTCCTCCACCTGCACCACCCTGAGAGAGAGAGTCTGGCTGTGTTGAGAAAGAGAGTTTGTTTAGAGAGAGAGAAAGTTGTTTTGAGAAAGAGAGAGGGGACCTGACTAAACAAGTGGCTAGTCTTACGAGTGAGCTTCATTTTTCCATGGAGACTCGAAAGAAACTTGTAGCCCTTGTAGACCAACTTTCTCATGATCTTGAGAGAGCACGGGAAGTTAAGGTACAAATCGAGGACAGATCTGGGAAGATGGAAAAGATGCTCCTCGGCCCCACTTTAGGTTTTGGTGATCGACAGGGAATTGGTTTTGATGGTGCCTCCACGTCTCAAATTGCACCTCGACAAGTCCCTGAGTTTACTACTACTCCATATGGTCATCGCCAAAATCCACGAAGGAGAGTTTGACCAAGAAAATCAAACCAAGGTCTGCCTAAGACTGTGTTCTTTTGTACATATTGCAAAAGAAAAGGCCACCTGAGGGAGTTTTGCTATAGTTTGGGTCGGACACGACGTACTTCTGCTCCACCACGTCATACTGATGAGTTTACTAGTCTGCGAGAGCGTGTTGAGTTCTTAGCCACTACATCATAGAGTTTGATGGAGGAATTTTGACGGATGTCTTTGCCGTTAGTGAATGCTTCTCACATTTCGGTGAAAACCAATAACAACAAACGTAAACAAAAGATCGCCTCTTCTTGGGTACCTAAGAAAGATAAAAAGGCCTTTGTTTTTCATTTTTCTCTCAAAGCACATGATACCTCACAGTGGTATTTTGACAGTGGGTGCTCCAGACATATGACAGGTGATGCCTCATGTTTTACATCTCTTGAGGATTATCAGGATGGCAGAGTCACCTTTGGAGATGGGAGTAAGTCTAGCATTATAGGACGTGGTACTGTTGAGTTACCAGGATTTCCTAAGCTAGAAAATGTTTTGTACGTCAAAGGGTTGAAAGAAAACCTTCTCAGCATTAGCCAGCTGTGCGACGCTGACTTTGCAGTAAAGTTTGACCGGGACGCGTGTAATGTCTACAATCAATCCGAAAAACTTTTAGTGCGAGGGGTGAGGACAAAGGATAATTTCTATGGGACTGAGCCCACATCCTCACTTGTCTGCAACAGCGCCACAATCACTCCTATGGATTTGTGGCACCAACGTCTAGGTTACGTGAACGTGAGAGACTTGACTCGTTTAGTCAAAAAGGACCTAGTATATGGCTTACCATCTCTTGGAAAGTCAACGTCCACGGTTTGTGGACCCTATCAGCTGGGAAAGCAAATTCGGAGCCCTCATAGGACGTTGCATTCCATTACCACCTTTCGAGTTCTTGAGCTGATTCACATGGATCTTATGGGTCCTACTCGTACTAAAAGTTTGGGTGGAAAGAGGTATATCCTCGTGATGGTAGACGATTTCTCCAGATATTCTATGGTAGGTTTTCTGAGGGAGAAATTCGATGCTGTAGAGTTGTTAATGACCAAGTGCAGTGTCCTACAAAACCAACATGGAGTCACTATTAATAGGATCCGTAGTGACAACGACACAGAATTTAAGGAAGCAAAATTAGATCTCTACTGTGATAGCCTTAGGATCAAACATGAGTTTTCTGCTGTGAAGACTCCTCGACAAAATGGGATTGTTGAGAGAAAGAATAGAACGATCCAGGAAATGGCTAGATCTATGCTTATAGGTCATAGGTTTCTAGGAGATTTTGGGCTGAGGCAGTGTCTACTGCATGCCACATGGTGAATAGGGTTTACCTGCGTCCACACACACTTAAGATGTCTTATGAATTGTGGACTAGCAAGAAACCCAACCTGGCATATTTTCGTGTTTTTGGGAGTAAATGCTACATCCTACGGGATACAGAGCAATTAGGAAAGTTTGACTCCCGAAGTGACGAGGGAATATTGTTAGGCAATTCATCGAATAGTAGAGCGTTTTGATTTTTTAACCTAAAGAGCTCTAAGGTTATGGAGTCAATAAACGCCACCGTACAAGATGACGAACCTTCGACGGTTATTGATCCTAATCTTTAGTATGAGGGTAAGGACTTTTCTAGCAGTGATTTACTTGTCCCTCGCCCACACTTTGTGGACCCTACTCCTGTGTTAGGGAACACACCTTCTTGGGTTCGCAAGAGTCATGACCCTGCCTCCATTTTAGGTGATCCCACTCTTGGGGTCAAGACTTGTGCTCAGCTAGAGAACGTTGTTAGCCACTTTTGCTACACGTCCAAAGTCGAGCCCAAGAATCACAAAGAAGCACTCAAGGATGAACACTGGATATCTGCCATGCAGGATGAGTTGCTTCAATTTAAAAAGAACAATGTCTGGGAACTTGTCCCTCGACCTAGTGATACTAATGTGATAGGTACCCGGTGGATTTTCAAGAATAAAATGGATTAAAATGGTACCATAATCAGAAATTAGGGTAGGTTGGTCGCTCAAGGCTACACACAGATAGAGGGTGTAGACTTTGGGGAGACATTTGCTCCTGTTGCAAGGCTTGAGTCCGTCCGCTTACTACTCGCCATCGCATGTCATCTGTGCTTTAAGCTATATCAGATGGATGTCAAGAGTGCCTTTCTAAATGGCATTCTACTGGAGGAGGTTTACGTGGAACAACCAAAGGTTTGAAGACCCTAAGCACCCTGAGCACGTTTATTATTTGAGGAAAGCCTTGTATGGTTTGAAGCAAGCACCCCGTGCTTGGTATAAAAGGCTTACTTCCTATCTCTTAGCTCGTGGCTTCAAGAGAGGGGGAGTTGATATGACATTTTTCATCAGGAGAGATGATGGTGCTATTTTGGTTGCACAGGTCTATGTGAACGACATAGTCTTTGGATCCACGTTCTCCCAGCATGCTCACCACTTTGAGGAGGAGATGAAAAGTGAGTTTGAGATGAGCATGGTTGGTGAGCTTACTTTCTTCCTTGGTCTCCAGGTTCGTCAGCTAGAGGATGGGATGTTCATTTCCCAATCCAAGTATGCTAGAGACCTAGTGAAGAAATTTGGTTTAGACTCCGTTAAGACTGCACTTACACATATGAGTACTTCTATCAAGCTTAGTAAGGACACTTTAGGAAAGGACGTAGAGCAAACCTTGTATCGGAGTATGATAGGTAGTCTCCTCTACTTGACTGCCAGTCGTCTTGACATAGCCTTTAGTGTTGGAGTCTGTGCGCGATATCAGGCGTCCCCGAAAGAGTCACACTTACTCGCTCTAAAACGTATTATCAAATAAATGAGTGGAACTCTCTCATATGGTATTTGGTATTCCTTTGATACCAATGACCGTTTGTCCGCCTGTTCGAATGCCGATTGGGCAGGGGATGTAGATGGTTATAGGAGCACTTCTGGTGGGTGTTTCTATTTTGGTTCTGCTCTTGTCTCCTGGTTGAGCAAGAAGTAAAAATCCATCTCTTTGTCCACTACGGAGGCTGAGTACATCGTCGCCGGGAGTTATTGCACGCAACTCTTATGGATGAAGCAGATGCTGGAGGATTATGGGATTTCACAGGACACCATGACCATTTCCTGTGATAACATGAGCGCGATACACATATCCCGCAATCTAGTCCAGCATTCGTGCACAAAGCACATCAGGATACGCGAGAACTTTATACGTCAGTTAGTTGAGGAGAAAGTCGTATCCCTGAGTTTTGTTCCCACCGACCGTCAGTTAGTCGATATTTTCACGAAACCTTTAGATGCCCTTAGATTTGAGAGTCTTAGGAAGTCTTTGGGGATTTGCACAGTTGACTGAGGAGTTGGTTTGTGCCTAGCATAGGTTGCATTGTCGTTTTCATATCATCTAATGCCTATTGCTAGATTGTATCATACGTTTTGTTTTATCATGTTTTGCTTTTTATTTTTTTTGGAAAATCCAAAAAGATTTTCTTTTTCTAAAATTTTAGAAAAGCTCAAAAAGATTTTTTTAATAAAATTTTGAAAAATTCAAAAAGATTTTTTAAAATAGATTTTTGAAAAATCCATTTTTTTTATTTGCACCATTAATGGATGAGCATTTAAGATAGCCAAGGAACAATTTCATTCCATTTATCCATGTGACTGTTTGATAGAGATTTGAGATGCTACATCATTTCATCCATGTGCTTTACATTGTTTGGAGTCTTTGAGATGTGATTAGTGATATCTTTCTACATGTTTGACTCTTATCTCCTTTATTGCACACATGCACGTCTATATTTGATTATTGTACTTGTCTATCACATATTGGCTTGAGTGTTTTCATCTCAATTCCGTCTATACAACGTACAATATGCAATAAAACTTGACAATATTGGAATGCATGTAAAAACCATTTTGGTGAGACTGTGTGTTTATTTGAAAACGGGGAGGGGCTGCGAAAGGTAGTTATCTATCCTTTGCGCAAAATCCACCGTTAAAAAGGACCTAAAAAATTAAGGAATTTTATTATCCGAGGTCCAATGAGGTTAAAAGAGCCCAAAAATTAAAAGGCAATAAAAATCATTTCATGCCAACTATGGGCCACTAAGTTTCACCATCAATTCTCCAAAGTTTGAGAATTTAGATTACCTCTAAAAGACAATACTTTTGATGGAGTTTGGTTGGAGATTTTAAAACGGGTTTGCACTTCCTTGAAAGTCCTGAAAAAGCATGAAATCATTTTGGACGTTATTAGTGTGAAAAATCACTGTGAGCTTTGATTTGTTGATTTGATTGAGTCAATGTCTCTTATTTCCATTTGTTTTACACCAAAGGAAGCATTTGAGTTCATTCTTTAGGAGTATCCGGTATTCATCGTGCACATATGTCATGTTTGTATGCATTGATTTTCCTATCGAATTTGATTACACCCATTCATTTACGCTATCATGTACTTGGTTGTTTTGTGTTCATTCATGGTGTGATTTAGTCCTTGTGACACCCCGACCTTGCTTATTTGATTTATTTCTCTCATTTTTCTATTTGGGGAAATCTTTAAAAGGGGGAGAAAGAATTATCTTATTATGGGGGAGTAATTGGTATATATGTTTATCACATTTCAAACTCGATACGTCACTTGGTATTTGCTTTATCTCATGTGTGTGGGTACTTCTTTGATGATCTTTTATTGCACACCCAGATGACAAAAGCGTTGAGATTCCTGAAGATTCGAAAAGCAAACGATGAAGTCTTATTCATTTGTATCGTTCCAATTTTGGGTATATTTGTATAGGAAATTTTATACTTGATAATTCGAATGTTTGTTTTTATGTTTGTACCGGCATAGACATAGGGGGAGATTTGTAAGGACATTTTGTCCAGTATTTATGTATATGTCATAAGCCGTTACATTATTGAAGAAATTCAAGATCTCATCATCATCAACGGATCCGAATATCAATCAATTCAAGGAAGGAATTAAAATTGTGGACAGCCGGACCAGTCCGCCTATTTGGAAAATGAACCGGTCCTCCCCCGAATCGATCCGTCCTCTACCCGGACCGATTTGCCTTGATCCTGAACCAGTAGACCCCGAATAGAATACGAACCGAAGAGACCAATTTTAAAAACGAACCGATCCGACCTCGGACCGATCCGCTTCAGATCCGGACCGGTCCGCCTGGGATAAAATCGTGCAGATCGTGTTCAGTTATTTTTGGCCCAGGTTTTCTTTTATAAACTCACCACGGGGAGTTTGTTTCCAAGACTTCTACACACAATTTTCAGAGTTCATAAACTCAAAGTCTTCACTTTTGTGAGTTACCAAACTCATGATTTGATTCACACAAATTCCCAAATCAATTGAGAATCCCTTTGAAACCCTAGAACACCATTGTGTGTCTGTTCTTACCCTTGTGGAGAAGATCGTCCTTCTTCTTCATTGCTACCCTCCTGGAAAGGAAAACTTCCAGCCGCCGACTAGAGATCCGACGCCCGCGGGTAATTCTGTGTCACTGTATTTTCATTGTAATCCGAGAAATCATATGTTACAATATTATAATAAAAATAAATGGTTTTTCCCCTTTGGGGGATTTTTCCTCAATTATGTGTGTTTGATTATACTAGCATGTTTTACATCTTATTCAATCACACCTAGTTGCATGCTTAGGGTTTAATTGGGTTAAACTTAGTTTAATTATATAATTTCTTAATTTGAATGCACGCGCCACTCTTCACTATGCACAACCTTCATCATCATCCAGGGGTTTATTACAAGATCCAATTCATAACCCCATCAAATACCCCACTAATATATTCATCACAGGTCTACTCACATATCCTTATTTGTTCACACATAGCATACGTAGCTCTCAATAACGTATACACATATACATACTGTGACAACCCAAATATAATTATGATAAATTATGTTTAAATCATGATTAGATTATGTGATATGGATAATATGTTATTAATGTATATAATGTTATGTCATTATGTTTAGTCTAATCCTACCTTCATAAAGTATGAAATATCGAATTAGTTACAAATATGAAATTTTGAAGTTTTCGGTAGAAATGTTCATGTTTAAGACTAGTTTTGACCTGTATGACATAACAATTGACTTGCGGTTAAAACTATATAGTTGTATACATGTGAGTTATGGTTGTAACACAACAAGCGGTGTGTTGAACGGAGGTCCGAGCGAGAAGTTATGCTGGAATTACGAAGCAGGGGCAAATTTGTCCATTCGTTAAATGATATTTCATCTTACTAGGCTAACAAATGGTGGATTTTGATTGGTTAAAGAAGGAGGTTGAATTTGGCCGACTTTAAAGGCTTTAAATAAGCCCCTCCTTCAGCATAGTTCAGCCATAAAAGATTTTGGCTTGAGAGGAAGAGAGAATTGGAAAGTTTAGGAAGAAAGTGAAGAGAAAATTTGAGGAAAAATTCGTAGAAATTACGTAAAAGTCCCGAAGGTAATACTAACCCCAAATCTTGTTATTTTTCTTGTATTGTGATTTATATGATATAAATACTTGATTTTTTATTTACCTTTCATTCTTGGGTGCATATGTATGGATATATGCAAGTTTAAACAAAGTTGAATGTGTAAACCCTTAAATTGCTTCGTTTAGTTACCTTGTTTATTAAAACTTTCATATCTTTTTCTATGCTTAATGGAACTGATTAATTCCAAATGGAGATTAAAATAGGCTAATATATGTGTGACATATCCTAAAATCATGTGAAAATACCCAGAAATGAATCTTGGGTGATGGTTTGAAGTTAGGGTATGAAATCTTCCCTAAGGGTGAAAGTATGCCCGCCATGTGTTCGATGTTTTTCTTGACATTGAAAACGAACCTTAAAAATTATGAAACTTTAATTTTGTATTGTTAAATATGTTTACTGATGTTGGGTGAAATATCATAGAAATTTATGATGTAGAAAACTTATGAAAATTACTGGAAGTTGAATGAACAATAAAAGAGCCTATAGAGCAGATTTGCTATGTGGTAAAGAAATGGGCGTATCTTGCTCTAGGAGACTTGAAATTATGTACCGTCTTTTGTATTGGAATCCTAATATGATAAGGATTTTATTACCAATAAAAAATGAATCTATGTTTGGTTTATGATTTGAATATGTCAAATATATTAACATGAATTTGGATGGAACTTCACTTGTGATAAATGATTTGAATAGAATCATATGATACTTATGAATTGAGTTATGTTAGAGATATTCCTTGTATTGTTGATATTATTATGATGATAATAATATTTTAAGAATGATAGTAAAGGAATAAGAACCAGTTTAACAAGTGCCGAAAAAAGGAAAATGAAAGCCTATTCAATTACCAAGGTGAGTGTACTTATGATTTGTTTCATATATAAATATGAATATAGCTCTAAGAGCGGATTTGCTTGAATATTTCGGTATTCAGGATTTGTTTGGATATTAAAATATCCAGAATTTTTTTGGGTCTCATGATCCAGGATTGGTTTGAATACTTCGGTATTCAGGATTTGTTTGGATATTAAAATATCCAAGATTTGTTTAGGTCTTATGATCAAAGATTGGAATTGGACAAAGATCCAATGATTTGTTGGAACTTATGTTCCATAATTTATTATTGCCAATGGGCAGACTTATTACTGCCAATGGGACGACTTACTATTGCCAATGGGCAGACTTCTTATTGCCAATGGGCAGACATACTATTGCCAATGGGTAGACATACTATTATCGATGGGCAGAATTATCATTGCCTATGGGCAGAATTATCATTGCCTATGGGCAGAATTATTTGGGCCTTGTAGTCCAGGATTTGTTACTGCCAACGGGCATGATTGATTGGATTTAATATCCACAGATTTGACATATAACTGATAATTCATTGTATGGCAGGATTGGTTGGATTAATATCCACATATTTGATATATAGCTGTTAATTCATTATATGTCATGATTGGTTGGATTTAATATCCACAGATTTGATATATATAACTGTTAATTCATTGTATGGCAAGATTGGTTGGATTAATATCCACAGATTTGATATAGAACTTTTATTTCATTTCAGGGAAGGAGTACCTCACTAAGCTTAATGCTTATGGTTTATATTTTGACATTTTCAGGGTTATAAGCTGCCAGTTAGGATGTCATATGACTAGTGATTTGAGAGTTGCCCCGTTAGAAAGAGTTGGGGATTAGACATGAGGGTTTTGTCATTGTCACACTGAGGTTTTAATACACTCACATATTCTATATATTGAGTTAGCATGGATTGAGTTGATCATAGTTAATCACATTATTGTATGCCTGCTTAATTATGACTCTGATATTGATTTCGGTGTGGAATAAGAATAATATTATGTTCATTGTTCACATTATGTAGGAAAATATTGATAAATGAATTATATATCCAATGGGCTCAAGATTATGATCTAATTATTCTAATAAGAAATGATTAGTATGGATATTGGGTTTGGGGTGTGACAATTAGTGGTATCGGAGCGTCTTGGTTATTAATTCTGAACGTGTGTGACGGCTAGATTGTAGTTATTGAGTTGATTTGATATTTATGAATTATTTATTTACTAACCAATAATTTAGTATTATAAACTATTTGTGTTTGTTGTTATAATTCGGTTATTATAGATGAAACCTGAGGCATGGGATAAGCTAGTGGTTCCAGGCCTGGTGGATGAGTCTTTAGATGAAAGAAGCTCAGGTTGCTTCGGATGTGGTGACAGGTACACTTTCTATTACTAACAGAAGTGCTTATATTTTGATTGATCCCGATCCCACACATTCTTTTGTGTCATATGCATTTGCTATATATCTGAATAGACCATGTACTCGTTTAGATGTGGGGTTGGGTATTTATATGCCTATAGGGGATATGGTTGTAGTTGAATATATTTTCATGATTGTGTTTTGACTGTGGGGGTTAGAGATACAGTTATAGATTTACTTCCATTGGATATTTCTGATTTTGATATAATTCTGGGAATGGATTGGTTATCTAAATATCATGCATCTATAGATTGTTTTCGCAAACAAGTTGTTTTTAAAATGCCTGGCGAGTTTGAATTGTGAGGGGGGAAAGGAAAGTTGTTCCTAGTTGCATTATTTCTTCTATTTAGACGATGAAATTGTCAAGTAAGGGTTATGAGGGTTTTATTGCATATTTTATTGACACTTAGATGGGGGATTTACAATTAGTCTATGTTCCTATTGTACGGGATTTTTCAGGAGTGTTTCCTAGTGAGTTGCCTGGGTTACCTCCAGAGAGGGAAGTTAAATTTAATATTGAATTAACACTGGGGAGAGACCTTATTTATATGGCACCGTATATAATGGCACCTGTTGAGTTGAAAGAACTCAAGGTTCAGTTGTAGGATTTACTTGATAGGGGGTTCATACAACCTAGTCTATCTCCACGGGGTGCACCAGTTTTATTTTTGAAAAGGAAGATGGTACTATGCGCTAGTGTATTGATTATAGGCAACTGAATAGAGATACAATTAAGAACAAGTATCCTTTACTTCGTATAGATGATTTATTTGATCAGTTACATGGTGTTAAAGTGTTTTCAAAGATAGACTTACGATCAGGTTATCATCAGTTGAAGATGAAAGAGGGCGATATTTCTAAAACTGATTTTTCCACTCGGCATGGTCATTTTGAATTTCTTGTGATGCCTTTTGGAGTGACTAATGCTCCAGCTGTATTTATGGATCTTGTGATTCGGGTACTGCATCCTTTTGTTGATTCATTTGTGATAGTTTTTATTGATGATATTTTGATCTACTCACGTGATATTGTTGAACATGAAAATCATCTTAGAACTGTTTTGAATGTGTTGAAAGATAAGCAGTTGTATACTAAGTTTAGCAAATGTGAATTCTAGCTATCACAAGTTTCATTTTTAGGACATTTTATTTATGGAAATGGTATATGTGTTGATCCTAAAAAGGTGAAAACTATTATGAAATCGGAGAGGCCCAATAATATGACTGAGGTGTGGAGTTTTCTGGGTTTGGCTGGATATTATAGAAGGTTTATAAAGGGATTTTCTTCGACTGCCTTTCCAATGACTAAATTAACCCAAAAGGATGTGATGTTTGAATGATATTTTGATTGTGAAAACAATTTTAAAGAATTGAAAAAGAGGTTGGTAAGTGCACCTGTTATTACTATTCCACATGGTGGAGATGGTTTTGTTATTTATACCGATGCTTCACATCAGGGGTTGGGTTGGGTTTTTATGCAGTATGGTAAGGTTATTGCTTATGCTTCTAGGCAATTGCGTACACATGAACGTAATTATCCTACACATGATTTGGAATTTGCTGCTATTGTGTTTGCTTTGAAATTATAGCGTCATTATTTATATGGTGAGGTATGTGAAATAATTACTGACCACCAAAGCCTTAAGTATTTATTTACTCAGAAGGAGTTGAATTTGAGGCAGAGGCGGTGGATGGAGTTAATCAAGGATTATGATTGTACAATTCACTATAATCCAGGGAAGGCAAATGTAGTTGTAGATGCTTTGAGTAGAAAGTCTTCGGACAGGTTATCTTGTACTCGAGGTGCTAGAGTTTCTCACATTATGAACTTAAGATTGATGGCAGTAGAATTGTAGCTAGCAGATGGGGACAAATTCTTTGCTCATGTAAGCGTGAGGTCATTGTTAGTTGCTCGTATTCATGATTTGCAAGGTCAAGATATTTTTCTTGAGAAAAATTACAAGATGTCAGAGATGGTAATTTTGGTGATTCTTGTATTGTTAATGATGGCACTTTATTGTATAAACAATGATTATGTGTGCCTAATGTGGATGGATTGGAAGCGGAAATTTTAAGTGAGGCTCATAATTCCATTTATACTATGCATACTGGTAGTACTAAAATATATAGAGATTTAAAGGAGCATTATTGGTGGAATAATATGAAGAAAGAAATAGATGATTATGTTGTTAGATGCCTTATATATCAGCAAGTGAAAGTGGATCATCAGAAACCTGTGGGTTTTCTTCAGCCATTGCCAATACCGGAATGGAAATGGGATCATGTAATTATGGATTTCGTAGTTGGGTTTCCTCGATCTCCGAAGGGGTCAGATTCGATTTGGGTAGTGGTAGACAGGTTGACCAAGTCAGCTCATTTTCTAGTAGTCAAGACTACGTATACAGTTGATAGGTATGCTAGATTGTATGTTAATGAGATTATTCGATTGCATGGAGCTACGGTATCTATTGTTTCAGATAGGGACCCTACTTTTACATCCAGATTTTGGGATAACCTGCAGTATGCTATGGGTACTAACTTAAAGTTTAGTACGGCTTTTCATCCTCAGATATTTAGGCAGTCTGAAAGGAAAATATATATTTTGGAGGATATTCTTAGAGCTTGTGTGCTTGATTTAAAAGGAAATTGGGATGAATATTTATCTTTGATAGAATTTGCATATAACAATAGTTTTCAATCTACTATTGGTATGGCACCATATGAAGTGTTGTATGGTAGACGGTGTTATACACCCATATGTTGGGGTGAATTTGGTGAAAGGAACATAAAGGGTCCAGAATTAATTGAAGTCACCACTGAAAAAGTGATGATTATTCAAGATAGAATGAGAACAACTCAAAGCAAACAGAAAATTTAGGAGGATAAATGACGAAAAGATTTGGAATTTCAGAAAGGAGATTATGTGTTTCTTCATATATCGCCATGGAAAGGATTTATGAGGTTTGGAAAGAAAGGAAAGTTAAGTCCACGTTATATTGGACCATATAAAATTCTTGAAAAAGTCGGGGTGGTTGCCTACAAGTTAGCATTACCACCAGAGTTATACCGACTACATGATATTTTCCATGTTTCTATGTTAAGAAAGTATGTAGAGGATCCTTCACATGTGTTGGTGGAATAACCTATTGAGTTAAAGGAAGACTTGAGTTATATGGAAGAACCACTTGCTATCGTGGATAGGAAGGAACAGATATTGAGATCAAAAGTGATCCCACTTGTGAAAGTTGTGTGGATGAGGCATTCCATGGAAGAGGCTACATGGAAGAGAGAGGATACCACGAAGATGCGTTATCTGTATTTTTTTATTCAGACAACAAAGGTATGTCAATTTCGGGGATGAAATTTCCTAACATGGGGAGAATTATGACAACCCGAATATAATTATGATAAATTATGTTTAAATCATGATTAGATTATGTGATATGGATAATATGTTATTAATGTATATAATGTTATGTCATTATGTTTAGTCTAATCCTACCTTCATAAAGTATGAAATATCGAATTAGTTACAAATATGAAATTTTGAAGTTTTCGGTAGAAATGTTCATGTTTAAGACTAGTTTTGACCTGTATGACATAACAATTGACTTGCGGTTAAAACTATATAGTTGTATACATGTGAGTTATGGTTGTAACACAACAAGCGGTGTGTTGAACGGAGGTCCAAGCGAGAAGTTATGCTGGAATTACTAAGCAGGGGAAAATTTGTCCATTCCTTAAATGATATTTCGTCTTATTAGGCTAACAAATGGTGGATTTTGATTGGTTAAAGAAGGAGGTTGATTTTGGACGACTTTAAAGTCTTTAAATAAGACCCTCCTTCAGCATAGTTCAGCCATAAAATATTTTTGCTTGAGAGGAAGAGAGAATTTGAAAGTTTAGAAAGAAAGTGAGGAGAAAATTTGGGGGAAAATCCGTGGAAATTACGTAAAAGTCCCGAAGGTAATACTAACCAATTTTTTTTTTATTTTTCTTGTATTTACGATTTATATGATATAAATACTTGATTTTTTATTGACCTTTCATTCTTGGGTGCATATGTATGGATATATGCAAGTTTAAACAAAGTTGAATGTGTAAACCCTTAAATTGCTTCGTTTAGTAATCTTGTTTATTAAAACTTCCATATCTTTTTCTATGCTTAATGGAATTGATTAATTCCAAATTTAGATTAACATAGGCTCATATATGTGTTACATATCCTAATATCACATGAAAATACCAAGAAATGAATCTTGGGTGATGGTTTGAAGTTAGGGTATGAAATCTTCCCTAAGGGTGAAAGTATGCCCGCCATGTGCTTGATGTTTTGTTTGACATAGAAAACGAACCTTAAAAATTATGAAACTTTAATTTTGTATTTTTAAATACGTTTAATGATGTTGGGTGAAATATCATAGAAATTTATTTTGTAGAAAAATTATGAAAATTCCTGGAAGTTGAATGAACGATAAAAGAGCCTACAGGGCAGATTTGCTATGTGGTAAAGAAATGGGCGTATCTTGCTCTAGGAGACTTGAAATTATGTACCGTCTTTTGTATTGGAATCCTAATATGATAAGGATTGAATTACCAATAAGAAATGAATGTATATTTTGTTTATGATTTGAATATGTCTAATATATTAACATGAATTTGGATGGAACTTCACTTGTGATAAATTATTTGAATATAATCATATGATACTTATGAATTGAGTTATGTTTGAGATATTCCTTAGATTGTTGATATTCTTATGATGATACTAATATTGTAAGAATGATAGGAAAGGAATAAGAACCAGTTGAACAAGTGCCAAATAAAGGAAAAGGAAAGCCTATTAAATTACCAAGGTCAGTGTACTTATGATTTGTTTCATATATAAATATGAATATAGCTCTAAGGGCGGATTTATTTGAATACTTTGGTATTGAGGATTTGTTTGGATATTAAAATATCCAAGATTTGTTAGGGTCTCATGATCCAGGATTTGTTTGAGTACTTCGGTATTCAGGATTTATTTAGATATTAAAATATCCAGGATTTGTTTGGGTCTTATGATCCAGGATTGGAATTGGACAAAGATCCAATGATTTTTTGGAACTTATGTTCCAGGATTTGTTATTGCCAATGGGCAGACTTATTATTACCAATGGAAAGAATTACTATTGCCAATGGGCAGACTTCTTATTGCCAATGGGAAGACATATTATTGCCAATGGGCAGACATACTATTGTCGATGGGCAGAATTATCATTGTCAATGGGAAGAATTATTTGGGCCTTATGTTCCAGGATTTGTTATTGCCAACAGGCAGGATTGATTGGATTTAATATCCACAGATTTGACATATAACTGTTAATTCATTGTATGGAAGGATTGGTTGGATTAATATCCACAGATTTGATATATAACTGCTAATTCATTATATGGCAGAATTGGTTGGATTTAATATCCACAGATTTGATATATATAACTGTTAATTCATTGTATGGAAAGATTGGTTGGATTAATATCCACATATTTGATATATAACTGTTATTTCATTTCATGGAAGGAGTACCTCACTAAGCTTAATGCTTATGGTTTATATTTTGACATTTTCAGGGTTGTAAGCCGCCAGCTAGGATGTCATATGATCAGTGATTTGAGAGTTGCACTGTTAGAAAGAGATGGGGATTAAACGTGGGGGTTTTGTCATTGTCACACTGAGGTTTTAATACACTCACATATTCTATATATTGAGTTAGCATGGATTGAGTTGAATATAGTTAATCACATTATTAGATGCCGACTTAATTACGACTCTGATATTGATTTCGATATGGAATAAGAATAATAGTATGTTCATTGTGCACATTATGTAGGAAAATATTGATAAATGAATTATATTTCCAATGGGCTCAAGATTATGATCTAATTATTCTAATAAGAAATGACTAGTAGGGATATTGGGTTTGGGGTGTGACACATACGACTTATAACTCTAACCATATAAGTTGATCTAATTGTCCCCTAAACTATACACTAATTCACATAAGAATTTTGTACACATAAAATAAAACTTCAACTCTTTAGTTTTATATTGGTGCTCTTTATTAATCCTTAATTAACAAGAACACCAAAATTATGCTCCCAACATCTCTGTTGAAGTCATGGGAAAGATTGTCCTTTTCTCCCTTCTCAATAATGGATCAGTTATGAATGTCTATCCATTAATGAACCCTCAATTTATTGGGACTGAAAGTAAGCGACCTTGTTCCAACCTCTTTTGTAGTACGTGCCTACGATAATACCCATCAAGAAGTGATAGGATCCATAAAGATTGAAATAGGGGTTGGCCCTATAAATTCGATAGTTGAATTCCAATTCATTGATATCACAGATTGTTTCAATCTACGGCTCGAACGACCGTGGATCCAAAACATCAATGGGGTGTCTTTCTCCCTTTATAAAAAATTGAAGTTCTTCACCAATGGGCAGGTCATCACGATCATGGGCAACGAAGACAATGTCGAGAATGCAAGCACCAGCAATCCAGTACTAGAGATACAACACGGTAAAAATGATATAGTTTTGTCAGGTTTTTGGGTTGAACCACTTCTACTCCTAGTAGGGGACGATTTCAAAGATAGGGCTTGTCTAGAATATAACCCTCGTGGCAACATTAATGTAATCTAGATGTTCAAGAACATGAACTTCATTCCTGGACTAGGGCTAGGACAAAGACATCAAGGGATACTTGAACTCATTATATTGAAGAAGGCTTTTCCTCCTTGTGGCTTGGTATATCATCCATTAGCATAAGAACTCCGAATGCTCCATAAACCTCGACTAAAGAGAAGGTTAGAAAGAACCAATATTGTCTCGAGAGATTCCTTGAACGGAAGATTCATCATAGAGGGTGAAGATTTCCCCTTTTTCAGCTTTCTTGAACCATGGTATGATCATGTGGATAAGAAGAACAAGCCTAAAATGGAAATACTTTTCCGAGACAACTACTCATGGGCTGAGGATTCCCAGCATCAAGTGAAACCACTAATGGAAAAGACCATAGTCGATACCGGAGATTTCCAGGGAAGTGAATCTGTTAATTCATTCAATTTATAGACACTGGGGCTAACACTCTACATGATGCATGCAGGGGCTACATCATCATATCCATCCTTCCTGATCAAAGTTGTTGATGCACCTCTCCTCAATTGGCATACTGCACCTGTGCCACCTGCTGATATTCAACTTAACCCTGATGTTTATACCCTTTCATCTTCTTTGGTTGTTACTACTTACTTCGATGTTATCTAAACCTCCTTTAATGAGGTTCTCATTATTATATTTCCTATCAATGAAATAAATGAATATTTTGAGTATCTTATTTTACCTTACATTAATTATCTTGGTTCTAATAAAATTCTTGATGATGATGATTTTGCAAATGAAAAATTCTTAACTGATCTAAATAAGCTTAATAATAAACAACATAACCGCATTCAAGTTAATGAAGGTGAAACTTTTATTATTAATCTCGATTCTAATAGCCAACTCCGCGAGATCAGGATATGGGCCACCCTTAATGAGCATGAGTGCGCGCAACTCGAGGAACTACTAAAGGAATTTGTGGATGTCTTTGCATGCTCCTACGACGACATGCCCAACATTAACCTTGAGATTGCTCATCATGAGATTCCCACTCTCCCAGAATGCAAATCGGTTAAGAAGAAACTGTGAAAGCTTCGCACTGAATGGTCACTCAAAGTTAAAGAATAAGTGGTCAAATAGTTGAATATGGGTTTTATTTGTGTGATCGAATATCCCATATGGATAGCCAATATCGTATTCGTGCCAAAATAAGGAGGGAAGGTTCGAATGTGCATCGACTACTATGACTTAAACAAGGCCTCTCTAAAGGATGATTTTCACTACCCAATATCGTCCTGATTATGGATAACATAGCCAGTCATGCGCTCAAGTCATTCATTATTGGGTTTGCTAGATATAATCAGATAAAGATGCACCCAAATCATCAAGAGAAAACTGTATTCATCACCCATTAGGGAACCTTTTGCTACACCGTCATGCCATTTAGTCTAAAAAATGCAGGGGCTACCTACAAGAGGGTTGTCACAACCATCTTGCATGATCTGCTACATAAATAAGTCGAGGTTTATGTGGATGATATGATTATCAAGTCTAAGACTAGGTAACGTCATGTTCCCTCTCTCCGAAAGTTCTTTGAATGACTGGGACAATATTAGATGCGACTTAACCCATAGAAATGTGTCTTCGGCTTTACCAAAGGAAAACTCTTAGGATTCATGGTTAGTGAGAAAGATTTAAAAGCAGATCCTACTAAGATGAAATCCATACTCGATATGCCACCACCCCGGATGGAGAAGGAAGTCTGGGGATTTCTTGGAAAATTATTATATATCAGCCGATTCATCATCCAATTGACTTCCATTTGTGAGCTCATATTCAAACTTCTCTGAAATGATTCGACAAATGACAGGAACGAAGCTTGCCATCGTAGCCTGGTCTTCCCCTACTCCTATGCCTAACCATAACATATGATGCAGCTGGGGCCTTGCTAGCCCAGTACCTTAAAGAAACTCGCAAAAAAAGTGCCATCTACTATGCCAGTCGTAAGTTGGTTGGGTATGGAGTTAACTATATAGCTCTGGAGAAAGCATGTGTCTCTCTTGTGTGGGACACCCAAAATTTACGGCACTACATGCTCTCCTTTCCCATCAAACTAGTATCCCGAATGGATCCCATCAAGTACCTACTCGAGAAGCCCTCCATGTCCAACCGAATGGCCCATTGGTTGATGCTTTTAGTCGAGTTTGATATTGTTAATGTCACACAGAAATCCATTAAAGGAAAATCCATATCTAATTACCTTGTTGATTGACCTATGGATGAAGCCAATATCTGGATTTATGAATTCCTAGATAAGAATTTTCTTTTGTACATTCCAAGAATATCTTAGATGGAAAATGTTCGTTGAAGGTGCTGCCAACAAGAAAGGGTATGGCATTGGAACACTCCTAATTACCCCTGATGCTCTCACACTCCCATTGCCATCAAGCTGGATTTTTCCTGCACCAACAACATGATTGAATACAAGGCTTGCATGATACGCCTCGAAGTTTCCCTCAAGAAAGGAATTCAAAACCTTGATGTCAATGGGGATTCAACCCTCATCATCGGTCATGTACTCAGAAGATGGAAAGTCAAGTACGAGAAACTCTTACACTTCCATGACTACCTAGAAGATCTAGCTTCCTAATTCCAAGAAATCACCTTCCACTACCTACCCTGAGCCAAGAATAATGTACCCTATGACATTGCTACCTTAGCCTCTATAATTGACATGCCTAAAGGAATAACCATGGCCCCTTTCCTTGTCTAAAAGCAAGATTAACCGATCCTATGCTACCACGTTGAGCTTAGTACAGAAAAAGACATCGAGATAGCCAACTACTGGTACTATGATATTTGGTGCCTCCTCAAGCATGGTAGGTACCATGAAATTTTTGATAAGAAACACCGAGTAACCCTTCGCATACTGGTTGCCCAATATATTGTATGTGACAAAGCACTATTGAACGATCATATGCTCACCAAGAAAATCATCTGACACGGTTACTACTGGACTACAATGGTTAAGGATTGAACAGCCTACATTCAAAGATGCCTCAAATGCCAACAGTTTTCTAACCTACAACAATTGCCTCCGCAGGAATTATATAATATGACTTCTCACTGGCCATTCTCCATATGGGGCATTGACATCATAGGGAAGGTTACACCCAACGCATCCAATGGGCATGAATTCATCCTGGTTGCCATTGACTACTTCACTAAATGGATCGAAGCTGAGTCATATGCAGTTATGAATGCCAAGAAAGTGGCCAAGTTCATCTGAAAAATACCATCTGTCGATATGGGGTCCCATCACGAGCTGGCATCAGACAATAGGTTACACTTTGAGGCAGAAGTTACAGAGGTGCTCAATGAGTATGTGATTCAGAGACATAAATCATCTCCCTACTGACCTCAAACTAATAGATCACTTGAAGGATCCAATAAGAACCTCAAGGCCATCATTAGTAAGATGATCGAGAGTTGCGGCCAATTGGATCCCTCATGCTCTCTAAGGCTACCATACTTCAGTGCGAACCTCTATTGGGGCTACCCATAACTCTCTAGTCTACGACATGGAAGCAGTCCTACCCATGGAGATGGAAATCCATTTGCTACGCATCACACTTGAAAGAAAAGTCAGCAAGGAAGACTGGCATCAAAGCCATCTCGACGAGTTTTTAATATTGGACCAAAGGAGGTTTAAATCTCTATATCACATACAAGGGTATCATCGCCGTATAGTGCGATCTTTAAATAAGAGAGTCAAGGACCGCAGTATCAGAGAAGGGGACTTAGCCCTTAAAGAAATTATAGAGCCCATCTAGGACCCCAAAGGGAGATTCAACCCCATTTGTAGTGGCCCATACATTGTGAAGAAGATCTTATCAGGAGTCACCGCTATGCTCACCGATCTTGACAGAGAAGAAATGACGCATCTAGTCAACCTAAACCGTCTCAAGAAATTCAACAACTAGTCCGAAATATCAGCGTGCTACGATTATCCTCATCACCCTTCTATTCTAAAAATAAATTATCCATTTCCCTCTACCTAGAACTACGTGGAGCCTGATCCTCTAAAAATCCTTTTGCTTTCAAAAATGAATTTAAAAAAAATTCAAAACCCCCAGAGGTAGGTAGGCAGCTCATACCCTTTACATAAGCATGAATCCCCTCTTTTTTTCTTCAAAATACTATTGTCTTCTTATCCCAAAGAACGATAATACATTTTAATGTATACATGAACAGAAGGATTATGTATGCCTTAGCAATTGGTATAGATAATTAAAATGAAAAACTCATCAACAGGCACAACTAGATGATCAAAAATTTCATTATTTTTCTATTCAAAAATTCGGTACGATTACATTGGCATAAGGAGTCAAACAACTTCCCTTATCAGCCTACCCCTAACTTCCTAAAAACCAAATAAAAACAAGCCCCACTACACTTAAAACAACCCATAAATTATTCCCAAACAACTAACCACACCTATTACAAAAGCTTCACACATCCTACCCGCAGCTGTCGAAAGAACCAGACCCATCATCTCCCACATCCTAGGGTCTCCAAACTTTTCCTGCCTAAATAGAGTGCTGTAGATGCTCCATAAAATGATAAGCCTAGAATAGCTTGGGGAAAACCACAAAACCTCCCTCCATGATGTCAAATATGGCGAACCACCTTTGCCTAGTATCCATAGCCAGCATCTTGACAACTAATCTTCTCCATAACTACTTCTTGTAATCCCTTGAAATATGTCACACTCTTCCAACATACTGGGATGGACTGATCGACGGTCGACGATTCTCCCACAAAGATCCAAGATGCATGTGCGTACGCTCTCTTAGATTCTCTATAGGAAAAAAGTCCAGTGTTCGAGGTGGCACAGTTTATTCCCAACCAAATTGGTGCAGAAACTGTGAGGAAAAGTTGAAAGAGGTCTGCTAGAGGCCTACCAACTGAACATATTGGTATTCTCCGAGTTCCAAAGTGGGCAACAACTCCCCCACCAAGGCACTGACCAAGGAAAGCCTCGAGCCCTGTGCTCTATGAACCAGTTTTCCCGAATCTCGATAACTAGGTCTACACTGATAAAATAAAGTGAAAACAAGTTTGGCACCGTCAGCAAAGGATACTCAGGTGGGACCACCATACAGAACCTCTCTGACAACCACATGAACAGCATTACGAGGCTACCCCTCAGAACGTCAGAACGACCTTCCCGCTAGGCGTCCGGACCATTCAAAGTCTCCGCTAGTATCACTGTCACATGATTATGATGATACGACATTCAGGAAATAATAATCGCAAGTTGGGGGTCCACTGGTACTTCTCAAGTCAACAACAACAGTTTTGAAACCAGGCCCAGAATAATGGCTCCAGCATAGCCAACATCACTGACATCCTTCAAATGAACAGAATGCAGCACCGCAGAAAGAGAAATCCTTCCTCCCATGACCAACGACCTGGCTTCCGATGGTGAAATGTGGAGAAGTCCAGCCAACATCTCCCTAGGGGATCGAGAAAACTCAGGCATAACCGCTGTAACGCTGGGATTTATTCCCAATATAGAAGAAAACTCTTTATAGGTGGGATAGATTTCGTCCACCCTAAGTGAAAGACATGGTCATTAGGGTACCAGAACCCAACTACCGCCATCACCATATTCCACTCTATAGGCTGATTGCACCACAAAGAGACTCATCGCATGTTGAAGGCGTCGTAGTCAATGTTATAAGAACACATCTCTTCCAATGTTTCGAGGTAGCTTGCAAACTTAACACTACCAGGGAGAGCTTATATCACAAAAGAAGAAGAAAGTGAGGAAAGAAGAATGTAAAGGAGAAGGAATGTGGAAGTATGAAGAAAAAACTCCATCCACACCCCTATTTATACTTGAAAACTCTCAAGAAAAGACAAGGAACCCTACAGAAATCGAAGGAAAACTTACCCCACCAAGTACCAAGAAATTAAAGAAAGTTCAATCAAAGCCTTGGTTTAATTAGACTGAACCGATATACTAATAGGCAGGACATCGGTCATGCCGATCGGTAACCCCCTATTTTTGGGAAATCCCCCTTTTTCCTTTTTTGCAAAAATCAAGAAAACTTAATGAAAATATTTTTCATTTTAAGAGAATTTTGAGTTTCCTTATCCTTATTTTTTTACTTATCCTATTTTTAAATAAAATCTTTTTCCAATCATTTTTAATTATTTTTACGGTCTCAGCAGCAATGTAAAAAGAGCATGTGAATTAGTCACTAAAAAATAAATTAATAAAAACTTCATTTCATTTGGATAGATATTTGTTGTGTTACATCAGTTCGCAGCAAAAAATAAGAAAATACAAAAGGACTCATCCCAAACCCACTTTGTTTTCTCTCTCTTCACCTACAATCTCTCTCTCTCTCTCTCTCTCTCTCTCTCTTAATATATATATATATGTCTTATGTCTCTCTCTTCTCCTTCTCTCTCTCTCTAGGATCTTCCTTCCCTACGGTGCACTCTCTTTTCTCTATGATATTACGTCGTGCCACCACTCCCCGATCCAGATCCTTCATCAGAAGAGGTAGAGGGCACCAATTAAGTGGGAACCGGAATCACATCCTGAACGTGGGAAGTCTTCAAAGATATCCAATCCCTAATATCCCTCATCCAAGTGGTGGAGACCCGGATGTGCTGCAAAAGAAAAGTGGAAAGAAAAAATCAGTCAGTCTGAGGCAAGGAAAGAAATCCGAAATAAAAAAGACAAAGAGATGAAAAGTATACCTCACGTCGAAGGACCTCCTCTATCAAGTTCTACTCCTTCGGATCCCTTGCATTAGGATGGTTCCGCATACGGACCGACCATCCATCTGCCCACTAAATGTTGTAAGTAGGAGTAACTAGCAGTACAAAAGGAGCCTCAAAAGTCATCGTCGCTAATTTCGACGCATCCCATCAGCCCACTCGAGCCTGCGCGGGGAATAGGTGTGTCCAACCCCGATCCTTGCCATGCGGGCGGGCGCGCGAAGGAAGGATCCTTGGGTCCCGCGCATCTCTCTCGGGAGCGCTTCGGCCGGCATCGTTTGAGATGAGGCGTAAAAATGTAGAGAAATTCAGAGTAACCAGTCTGTTTTACTCAAAACAGACAAAAGAAAAGGGGGAATCCACCCCTAAGGATGGCATCCAAAGACATACTGGTGCATGCAAAACCAAAATGATTCGAGAAGGGTTCGGAGGCTTAGTTACGAAATGGGAAGGTGTTAGACACCCATTCTGCCCTTTCGGTCTCTCATGGATATTTGTTATTTTCCTTTTTATTTCCCCTCGTGATATGTGTGCATGTGTATATTTATAATGGAGGTAGTAATCCTCGACTTGTATCATGGAAAAAATAAAGTGAGTCATCCGTAGGAAGATATAAGAATAATATTAGAAAAATAAGATTTATACGATTACTCCTACGTTGATCGTTATAACGGAACGACAACGCATATGGAGTAATACGTCACTAAGGGCAAGTATATAGAATATAAGAAGATTAGTTTTAGAGAAAATAGAAAATAAGAGAAAAAGTGAGAAAAAGGACTCGAGTCTCGGGTTTTACCTCGAGACGCCTACGTAGCCTATAAAGGCATCAAAGTCCACGTAGTTCGCATACAAAACAAGGAGTGGGGTTTATCCCATAAATCCAAACCGGGGATCTCTTATTTGTGAATGTGTGTGTGTGTAGAAAAAGTGTTTTAGTTGTGAGAAAAGTATGGGAATCCCTATTTGGAATTTATGAGCAAACCCTCTTTTTCTTGTTTTTTCGGTTTTATTTATATGAAAATAAGAGATATGCAATAATACTAAGTAAAAAAGTATATTAGGATGTGTGAGACGAGATAATAAAAATGATAAGTAATAAAACAAGTGATTGAGAGTTTAAGAGAATTTAAGAGAAAGTAGAGAAAGTTGGACCTTCTTGAAGATCTTGAGCTTGATCTTGAATGTTGGAGAGCAGCCCTTGCATTTGGATGATGATGGAGAGTGGATAATTCACCAAGTTTGATGAAAAGGATGATGAAAAGTGGAAGTGAAAAAGGGATTTGGAGGTTGAAATCACGCTGCCTTCGAGAGAGAATTTTTGGGATTCATTGAGAGTGAATTTTATCAGATCTGGGCTCCCCTTGCAAATGAGGTGAAGGCCTCCTTTTATAGGCTCAGGTCAGTGATGATCGGCATAGACCCGTTCCTTCCTATCAGCACCTGGCGATAGTCAGGGTCTGGAACCTACCATTTGGTAGTGTGTTTCAGGCCTTTTCGGAAAAATGGTTGTCGAGGGCAAACGGTTGGTCAGAATCGGACACGGGGCATACCGTTGGAAAGGTAATTCAGAGACCTTTGAAAGTCCTTTGGACCACTCCCGGTTTCAGGATTTGACTTTGGGTCAAATGTGGTTTGGAAGCATTTGTCAGTCCATTGGACGCGGAATCGCTCGAACGCAAACAGATCGTTCGTCCGCATGGTAAGTCCGATTCGCACACGGGGCAGACTGTTGGAAAGGTTAGGAGATGTACTTCAACATTACAAAGAGTTTGACCCGGTTTGGGGAGTTGACTTTGGACAACCGGGCCCTGAAAGTATTCGGTGACATCTCGAAGTCAAACGGATCGTTCGTCCGCATGGTAAGTCGGAATTGCACACGGGATGGACGATTGGAAAGGGTATTCAGTTACCTTTGAATATTCATTCAACCTCGATTGAGATGAATAGTTTACTTAGGTCAAACAGAGCCCGGGAGCGCCCGGTGGCCTCTGGGTCAAGTTTCGGACGCAAACGGATCTTTCGTTCGTATGGTAAGTCAGAATTGTGCACGGGACGGACCGTTGGAAAGGGTATTTAGTGCCCTTCAAAGATTCATTCAGTCTTGGTCGAGATGAAAAGTTTGACTTTTTGGTCAAACAGAGTCAGTGAGTGCCCAATGGCTTCTAGGTCAGTACTCGTGACATGACCTGGGTTTATAGTGATGGAGGGAGGTACTAGGGACCTAAGGAGAGTTAGGGGGAACAAAATGGGGTGTCTATGGAGCCCCTTGACGGGCAAGTTTGGAACAGATAATGACCGTCGAATAGACACCACATGATGCTTTTGAGGGAGTATGACCGATTCAGAGGGTCGAGGCCGATTCTGAGGACCTAAGGAGTGTGCTATGGATGATCAATTCTTCGGGTCAAATTCGAATCTACGGGCTTAGGGTAAAGGTCTAATAACCGAGGTTAATTTTGACCTAAGAGTAATGACGATCAAGATCGAGGTTAATTCTGACCTAAGAGTGGTGACGACCGAGGACCGGGGTCAATTCTAACCCAACTCAGGTGACGATCCAAGATCGAGGTCAATTCTAACCTAAAGATGGGTGACGACCGAGGACCGAGGTCAATTCTGACCCAACTCAGGTGACGATCCAAGACCGAGGTCAATTCTGAGATAAGAGTGGTGATGACCGAGTACCGGGGTCAATTCTGACCCAACTCAGGTGGCGATCCAAGATCGAGGTCAATTCTGACCTAAAGAGCGGTGACGATCGAGGATCGGGGTCAATTCTGACCTAACTCAGGTGACGTTCCAAGACTGAGGTCAATTATGACCTAAAGAGTGGTGACGATCGAGGACCGGGGTCAATTCTGACCCAACTCAGGTGACGATCCAAGACCGAGGTCAATTCTGACCTAAAGAGTGGTGACGACCAAGGACCGAGGTCAATTCTAACCCAACTCAGGTGACGATCCAAGACCGAGGTCAATTCTGACCTAAAGAGTGGTAACGATTGAGGACTAGGGTCAATTCTGACCCAACTCAGGTGACGATCCAAGACTGAGGTCAATTATAACCTAAAGAGCGGTGATGATCGAGACTGGGGTCAATTCTGACCCAACTTAAGTGACGATCCAAGACCGAGGTCAATTCTGACCTAGAGAGTGGTGACGACCAAGGACCGGGGTCAATTCTGACCCAATTTAGGTGACGATCGAAGATCGAGTTCAATTCTGACCTAAAGAGTGGTGACGACCGAGGACCGGGGTTAATTCTGACCCAACTTAGGTGACAATCCAAGACCGAGGTCAATTCTGACCTAGAGAGTGGTGACGACCGAGGACCGGGTCAATTCTGACCCAACTCAGGTGACGATCCAAGATCGAGGTCAATTCTGACCTAAAGAGTGGATGAAGATTGGATTTTGATTTTGCTGGGGAAAGTTCTTTGTGATTTTGATTTGAGCTGGGGAAGCTTTTGTTTCATTAGGAGACCTTACGGGGGGGAACAACCTATTTTGGGTGGTGTAAGGGAATTTCGCTGGGGAAGTGATCAGGCGATCCTTAAAGATCCTCCGGAGTTTTGCTGGGAGGAGATTTCACTTGGTTTTTAGGATTTCGCTGGGGAAGAGAGGTTCCGCTCTAGGGAACATGAAGTTTTCTTGGTGAAAAGGCTATAAATCCTTCCTGGGATTTTTAGGAATTTTGCGGGGATTTTTCGAGGCTTTCTGGTATTTTCGGGGAATTTTTGTACAAAATTTAAAGGGGGTGCCAGTCGACATAGTATGAAGGGTGCCAGTCGGCAGTGGCACGAACTTTTGGGGTACCTTGGGAAGGCAAGGGGTCAGTGCCAATCGGTATGGTGGGGGGAGGTGCCGATCGGCATGGCGCTTGGTATCCTATATAAAGGGGTGAATCCCCTAATTTTTTCCACAGTTTCTTTACTTTCTCTCTCTACGATTCTTCTGCAAATCGTTCTAGCATTACGATATTCAATAAATGGCCGCTTATGTGAGCACTGCAGTCCACCGGGAGTGGTTGACTGTTGATGACTAGGTGAACGTGGAGTTGAGGGCTGGGGTGCCTCTTGATTTGGGGAGTGAGAAATCCTTTAATGCGTTTGAGCCTCTAGCGGATGAGCGGACCTTACTGCGGGAGCCATCGCGTCATCGCTCTTCGAGAGTGAGTCCTGACAGTTATGTAAGTAACCCGACCTTTGGCATTCCTTTCTTCTTGGTGATTTTTCTTTCTTTCTTGACTTTTGATGAGATTTTTCCTTTTTGACAGTATGATATTTCATTGAAGAACATGTGCGCTCGTGGGACGACGAGGCTCAAGGATGTCTGGGAGCATCTCCCACATGTGTTGTGTTGGATGGTATCATCAGCGGGTATTGGGTGGTTGGCATCGGTGCTGGATGAGACGCCTCGTTCGACAGCGGTCTTGTGCACTTTGGGAGAGAGGCGGTGGGATACTACCCACACCTTCCATTTCGGCTTCGGGGAGATGTCTGTGACTCCCATAGAGGTGTGATGGAGAGAAGATAGAGGTGGATCGCTCTTTACGGGTGAGGCCGGAGGCAGTGCGTGCGGCACTTGGTGATGTAGGGAGGATAGTTTCTGGGGATTCTATCTGACTGTCCATGCTGAAGGATGTTCTGCTAAGCAGGGTGCTTGATGTGGAGGACGGGCTACAAGTGAGGAAGATGGCCCGCTTATTCATTCTACTGGTGTTGGTATGTTTAATGGTGGCGTCGAGCGATGATGTCATCCATTTGTGGTTCCTGCTATACCTGAGGATGCTTTAGAACATCCCTTTCTATGATTGGGGGAGTCTGACTTTGGCGACCCTTTACTCCTCTCTGGATGCATTCAGCCGGTGCTGCCGGCAGGTCTTTACTGGAGCCACGTACCTTCTTGAGGTATTCTTTAGTTTGCTCATTTCTTTTCATGCACTCTCATTTTCCTTTCATGCATTCACATCTTCCTTTCATGCATTCACATTTTTCTTTTGTGCATTCGCATGCATTTGCTTTTTTCCTTATGCGTCATCTTTTTTGCTTGTGAATTCAGACGTGGTTCTACGAGGTGATTGGGTGCAATACCCCGTTGACGGCTTTGAAGGACGACACTGTTGGGGACTTCTATTGATTATATCGATGGCGTAAGGCCAATCGGCAGTCGAAGAGATCTCTCTCCCTGGAGGTGGTGCGTCAGGTCTTGAATGACCTTACCAGTGGTAGGGTAAGACTCTTTCCATTTCAGTCTTTGTTTTTGCACCTTCTGATTTTGTATTGATTTATGCTCGCTTGGAGATTTTCAGGTGACCTTTCATCCCTGGGGGACAGCCATTCAGGATGTGGGGGCGACCGGGGTGAACACATGGATGATGCATTTTCTGGCGTATGAGTTCATCCACTCCTGGTATCTCGGGGAGAGGGTGGTTCATCAGATTGTCGAGGAGGAGGTGGTGGTGCCACCTGTGCAGCCTCCTATGTCTATGAGGCGGGAGCGAATTCTGTCGGAGGATGAGAGGATCGCGGTGATGATCGGCGAGTCCTCCTTATTGTACACCGATACGGCTGCGTCGTATGATTATATGGATTTTGTGACGAGCTGGTTGATGGCGTTCAGCATGTATGATGCCCTGCCTTTCCCTCTCGCGGGTTCGAGTCGAGCGGTGGGATCTTCCCACAGTGGCGGTGGACCGTCGACATCTGCGGCGGCGGCGGCGACTTTATAGGTTCCTTTTGTGCGGCTGTATACCCCTTCATACAACATTCGATGGGCTGATGGATGGATGGTGCCTAAGTTGTACCATCCTCATGCGATTGATTCAGAGGAGTTGGGTTTGACATAGGAGGTCCTCCGACCTGCGGTATACCTTTATGTTCCTCTCTTTCTTTCTTTTATGTTTTGGTCATCTCTGTTTTGATACTGATTTCTCCTTTTCTTGCAGCAAGTTCAGGTGTCGATCACTTGGCTAAGGGACATCAGAGACTGGATATCTTCGGAGACTGCCCATATTCGAGACACGGTTCCCGTTCCTTCTTGCTTGGTGCCGTCTGCCTCGTTCAGAGAGGACTCTGGCTTGGGTAGTGGTGGCGCATCGTCTTGGCGTAGGGGGAAGAGAGCACGTCACAGGGGTGGGAGCTCTTAAGAGAGAGAGAGAGAATATGGGTTCGGGCTGAGTCCCATTGTTTTTTCTTTTTCTTTTTATTTCCTGCGAAAATGATGTAACACAGAAAACAGATATATGCAATGCAATGGATTTTGATTATCTTTTATTAATGATGAATGAATGCATGCACATGCGCTTTTTACTTTCCTACTGAGACTGTAAAAAAGGAGTATTTTTAGAAAATTTTTTACGGAAAGTTTTTAGATCAAAAAGGGGAAATTTAAAGGGATTTTGAAATTTTGTTGAGAATATCAATTTATTTCTATTGAGTTTTCTAATTTGACAAAAGAGGAAAATAGGAAATTTCTAAAATGGGGTGTTGCCGATCGGCAAGCACCCTGACCTGCCTATCGGCAGTTCAGTCCAGTCCCATAAATTCAAAGCTATGAATGGTACCCTCTTCAGCCTTTGGTACCTTGTGGGGTAGGATTCCCTCCGATTTTTTCAGGGATTATGTCTATTGTGAGGGTTTTCAAGTATAAAAGGGGTAAGGGTGGAGTGCTTTCATCACACCTTTGCATTTTTACCTACTTGCCCACTATCCTTAGCCTTGCAAGATGGCTCGCCCTGGTAGCACCGAGTTTGCCAACTACCTCGAAGCCTTGGAAGTTATGTGCTCTTATAATGTCGACTATGATGCTCTCAACATGCGTCGAGTCTCCTTGTAGCGCAATCAGCCTATTGAGTGGAACGTGCTGATGGCGGCGGTACAATTCTGGTACCCCAAAGACTACGTATTCCGCTTTGGGTTAGATGAAGTTTATCCTACCAACGAGGAATTTTTTGCCATACTGGGTGTAAATCCTAGTGTTGCCGCGGCTTAGCCTGAATTTTCCCGCTCTCCCAGGGATTTGTTGGTCGGGCTTCTTCATATTTCGCCTTCGACGGCTAGATCATTGGTTGTTGGAGGAATGATCTCCCTCCCGACGGTGATGCAGTCCGTGCATTTGAGGGAAGTAGGTGATACTGGCTATACTGGAGCCGTTGTTCTGGGTCTGGTTTCAAAATTATTGCTGGTGACTGGAGAACTGCAGGTGGACCCGCAACTTGAAGCCATTACTTCATGGATGTCATATCGTCGCAATCCTGCGACAGTGATACTAACGGAGACCCTGAATGACCTGGATGCCTGGAGAGAAGGTCGTTCTGACTTTTTGAGGCGTAGCCCCGTGATGTTGTTCATGTGGTTGTCTGAAATATTCCGCTTAGTGACTCCTCTAGAATATCCCTTGTTGAACGTACCCAACTTCTTTTCACGCTACTTCATCAGCGTTGGCCTGTATGTTGAGAACTGGGAGCATTGGCTTGTGGAGCATGGGGCTCGTGGGCTGTATTGGTCAGTGCCTTGGTGGAGGCAGTTGCAGCCTGTTCTAGAGCTAGGAGAGTATTCATATGTGCGGTTGGTTGGTGTCAGATAGACCTCTTTTTATTTCTCTTGGCGGCTTTTGCGCCAATTTGGCTGGGCACAGGTCGTGCCCCCTCGAACCTCAAATTTCTTTTCGGTAGAAGATTTAACTGAGCGCTTGCGTCTATTGCTTGGATATCTGTGGGAAAATTGGCGTCCATCGACCCATCCCTCTCAGTCTACTGGGAAGGTTTGGCATGTCCCCAAAGATTATATAAAGTGGTTGTGGAGGAAAGTAGTCAGCAAGATGTTGGCAGTGGAGACTGGACAAATATGGTTTGTTTTATCTAACACCATGGAAGGGGGTGTTGTGGTCTTTTCGAAGATGGTTAAGCTCATAGATCCATGGAATGTTTACGGCACTCTATTCAGGCAGGGGAAACTTGGGGACCTCCGGTGTAGATGATGAGGGTGCAAGCTCCTCTAGTAGCTGTGGGTAGGACTCCTGGGGAGTTTATTTGTGTAATAGATGTGGGGATTTCATTTGGTTTTTTATGGTAGTAGGGGTAAGGGAGTTATCTGTTCCTTTTTCTTTTGTAATCCGTGCTGAATTTTCTTATTAATGAAATAAACAAGTTTCTGATCATGCAGGTGTGCCTTTCGATGAATTTTGTAATTTTGAATTATCTACACCGATCGCTAAGGCATACATAATCCTTTTGTTTAAGTATTCTTTAGAATGAACCACCGTTCTCGGAGGTGAGAAAAGAAATGGTATTTTATAAAAAAGAAAGGGTTCGCACTCATGTGGGGTGCATGAGTTGCCTACATACCTCTGGGGTTTTTGAAAATGTTTTTATCTGTTTGCAAATAGTTTTTGCAGAGGATCAGGCCCACGTAGTTCTGGGTAGAGGGAAATGAAGAGTTTTTTTTATTTATTTTATTTTTAGAATAGAAGGGGGATGAGAAGAGTCATAGCGCGCCGAGATTTCGAACTAGGGGGAGAATTTCTTGAGACGGTCCAGATTGACTGGACGAGCCATCTCTTACCCATCTAGGTTAGTGAGCATGGCGGCACCGCCTGATAAGATTTTCTTCACAATGTAGGGGCCGCTCCAATTGGGCTTGAATTTCCCTCTAGGGTCCCAGATGCGTTCTATTATCTCTTTGAGGGCTGAATCCCCCTCCGAGACACTGCGGTCCTTGACTCTCTTATTGAATGATCGCGCTATTCGGTGATGGTACCCCTATATGTGGTCAAGTGCTTTTAATCTTCTTTCATCTATGAGGGTTAGCTCATCAAGACGGCTTTGGCACCAGTCTTCTTCACTAACTTTGCTTTCAAGCATAACGTGTAAAGAGGGTATTTCCAGCTCCACAGGTAGGATTTCTTCCATGCCGTAGACCAGGGAGTAAGGGGTAGCCCCAGTAGAGGTTCGTATTGAGGTTCGATAGCCCCAGAGGATGTACGGGATCCGGTCAGCCCAATCGCTACAACTTTCGTTTATCTTACTGATGATAACTTTAAGGTTTTTATTGGAGGCTTCCACCGCACCATTGGTCTGAGGTCGGTAGGGAGAAGATTTGTGCTCTGAATCTCGTACTCATTGACTAATTCTGTGACTTCTGCTTTGAAATGCAACCCGTTATCGGATACCAGCTCGTGCGGGGCCCATATCGGCAGATGATATTTTTCTTGAGGAATTTACCCACTTTCTTGGCGTTCAATACTGCGTAAGACCCAGCTTCGACCCATTTGGTGAATTAATCAATGGAAACCAGGAAGAACTCATGTCTATTTGAAGCCTTTGGTGTAACCTTCCCTATGATGTCGATACCCCAAGTGGAGAACGGCCAGTGAGAGGTCATGTTGTATAATTCTCGCGGAGGCAGGTGTTGAAGATTGGTGATTTTTTGGCATTTGAGGCATCTCCGAACATAAGAGATGCAATCCTGGATCATCGTGGTCCAGTAGTAGCCCTATCGGATGATCTTCTTGGCGATCACGTGACCATTCATGTGGGGTCCGCACTCCCCGTTGTGGATTTTCTGCATTATCTTCTCAATCTCATCCCCTGTGATACAGTGTAGATGAGTTCCATCGAAGGTCCTCTTGAGTAGGGCTTTATAACAGATGATGTACTGGGCGGTTAGTCTTCGGAGAGTCATTCGATCCTTCTTGTTGGAACCCTCGGGATACCTATCATTTTTTAGGAGGTACCAGATATCATAGTACTAGCAATCGACTAATTCGGGATCTTCGGTGGAGACAAGCTTAATATGGTAGCAATGGGTCGGTTTGTCTTGCTTTTGAACTAGGAAGGGGGTCATTGTTATTCCTTCGGGCATGTTGACCATGAAGGCCAAGGTAGCGAGAGCTCGGCTAGGTTATTCTTTGCTCGGGGTAGGTACTGGAAGGCGATATCTCAGAATCGGGAGGCTAACTCTTCTAATTGGTCATGAAAGGGTTGGAGCTTTTCGTCCTTGACCTTCCACTTTCTGAGCACTTGGCCGATGATAAGGGCAGAATCCCCATAGACGTCAAGGTATTTAATACCTTTTTTGAGACCAACTTTGAGGCCCATTGTGCATGCCTCGTATTTCGTCATTTTGTTGGTGCAAGGGAAATCCGATTTAATGGTGATGGGAGTGTGGGAGTCGTCTGAGGCGATCATAAATATCCCAATGCCATATCTCTTTTTGTTGGAAATGCCGTCAACGAACATTTTCTATCGAAGGCGGTCTTGATTGGTGCAGAGGATATTTTCATCTGGGAATTCGGAGATCCGGACATCTGCTTCGTCTATGGGGTAATCGACGAGGTAGTGAGAGATGTCTCTTCCTTTAATGGCTTTTTGGGTGATGTACACGATGTCGAACTCGGTTAGGAGCATCAACCATCGGGCCATTCGACTAGATAAGGCGGGTTTCTCAAGCAGGTATTCGACGGGGTCCATTCGGGATACAAGTTTAATGGGGGAAGGCAAGCATGTAGTGTCGCAACTTTTAGGTGACCCAGACAAGTGCGACACACGCCTTCTCCAAGGCAGTGTAGTTAACCTTGTACCCGACCAGTTTGTGACTGGCGTAATAGATAGCTCTTTCTTTATGGGAGTCCTTGAGGTATTGGGCTAGCAAAGCCCCAGCTACATTGTCGGTTATCGTTAGGTATAGGAGAAAAAGGAGACCAGACTGTGGTGGCATGAGCACTGGAGGTTGGGTCAGGTATTGTTTGATTCGGTCAAAATCTTCTTGGCAGGCCTCGTTCCAAACCCTGGTTAAATCCTTTTGGAGGAGCTTGAAGATCAGTTCATAGATGGAGGTTAGTTGGCAGATGAACCGGCTGATATATTGCAATTTCCCAAGAAAATCTCGAACTTCTTTCTTTGTTCGGGGTGGTGGTATCTCAAGTATGGCCCTCATCTTTGCAGGATCTGCTTCTATCCCCCTCTCGCTGGACATGAATCCCAAGAGTTTTCCTTTTATAATGCTGAAGACACACTTCTGTGGATTAAGTCGCATCTGATACCATCGCAGTCGTTCGAATAACTTCCGACGAGTGAGAACATGACCTTCTCTAGTTTTGGACTTGATAGTCATATCATCAACATAAACCTCGACCTCTTTGTGAATCAGATCGTGCAGGATGGTTGTGGCAGCCCTTTGGTAGGCAGCCCCAGCATTCTTGAGACCGAATGTGTAAACGCAAGAAGTTCCTTTGAAGTAAAATTCAAGATGATGATGCGGAAGCGAAGATGATGGTTCAACAAAATTAATCAATTAATGGATTCACTTAAACCAATTAATTAATCCAAGTCCTAGAATTTTCCTAAGTCATATTTGTCAATATTAGCAAATTAGTCGAAACCAAATTTTAGCAAAATGACTTGAATTAAACAACATTACCCAATATTTAATTTAAGTCCAAATTAAATTGAGTGTGATGATTTAAACCGAATTTTATCTTGAATTATGCTAAGCATGCGTTCTACGTTATTTATGCAAGATAAAATAAACCAATCACACTACGCCGCGATGTACGAGGAAAAACCCAAGACGGGAAACAACCTCGGACGGCCCTAGCCACAAATCCACTAGATACGGAATTACAATTACAAGACAGATAGACTTACAACGCACGACTCGATCCCTCTCAAGCCTCGACGCTTCTTCTTGTAGAAACCTCTTCCTAGCGAATAACCTTGGAACACCACCGCCGTTTCGGAATCCACCGATAGGACTTTATATGGTCACCGTCACCCGAGCATGGAGCCTTTCTCCGTGTGGGTAAATTAACATAGAAACACTTCTTCTTTCTTTGTGGGTGGTGGAAGCAAAACCCAAAACTTATCTTCAATTCGGTGTAGAGAAAACCGGTGCCAAACTCCAAGCAATTGATAAGTATATAAGAACTTGGAATAAACTCATTTGGGTGTAAACACTAGAGTGATGGAAATTTTTCTCTAAAAATCTCACTCAAAACATGAACATTTTCCTAAATAATTTTTGCTCTCAAACTCTCTCTAAAAGATAAACTAGGATGGAAAATTTAGATTGGAAAATGTTATTCCCGCACATGATAAAGTCTGAAAAAGTTGGTTAAAAACCAAGTGGGGAAGTGGGTGCAAAACTGCCAAAAAACTGCCAATAACTGTTCCCACCTGGCATCTCGTTCGAACGACATTTCGTTCGAACGAAATCTCGTTCGAACAAGACTTCTAACGACGTTCCAGATTGAACTCGTTAGAATCTCGTTGGATATCTCGTTCGAACATAAGGTTCGTTCGAACGACATATTGAACGACTTTTCATAGGCCTAGACTAGAACCTCGTTGGCAGTTTCGTTCGAACGACATTTTCGTTCGCATGACAATCTCGTTCGAACGACTCTATCGAACGAAAAAACAGAAAGTTTGAATATTCTTGTTTAAGCCCAGAAAAATTTATAAACATTTATTTAAAGTTTTAATTAATTCTTTCTTAAAACAAAGCGCAGTTTTTATAAAACCTAACACCCAATAAACTTGTTCCAAGCTCCTATATATATAATATTGCATTCATACCTTGGGAGCATGGAACTATGGTTGATGACGTAGAAACGAGGCACACAAATCGTCACATTTGATGAAGCTTTATACTCTTTGCCGCTACGTCTTCAACAAACACTTCATAGGCTTGAGAATATTACAATTAAATGCTATCCTATGAATAAATATTTTTGTCCGGAATTGAGCCAAAACTATATATGGACTCAATTGGAAATTTGTGTCCTTACAAATCTCCCCCTTTGGCTATTCCGGGACAAAATTCAAACAACAATCCTAAAGGGCCGTCAAGCTCTACTAGACTCAAAACATAACCCACCCAAACTTGACTCAACCCAAGGATCAAATGCTTTGCCATTAAACAGTGTCGCTTTAGAAGAAATCCTGCACACTTAAGCAAACTCGTCAAATGCATAGGGAATATCAAAGTATTAAATGCACTTAATCAATTATTACTCCCCCTAAATTAATTCTCCCCTTTATCAAACACATAACCTACTTAGAAAGACGTCTCCCCCTAAGATAAATCTCCCCTAAACTAAGAAACGATAATAATAGGATTAAATACCATTTCTCCCTCTATCATCATTCTCCCCCTTTTTGTTCAGGAATAGGCAAAGGATAAAGAACTAATAAACAACATGTTGACGCTTAAAGTGATTAGACATGAAAGCATATGGGCAATAAAATCAAGGCAAAGACAAAAAAATATCATATATATATAATCTAGAAATATACCAATAAGTACTTGCATATATATATAGATAGAAACACACACATGACACAAAATACAATAAGATTGCACACTCGTATGGCAAAAATGTGTCATATGGAAACGGAAGTGTAGGGGTGTGAACTAGCAACAATTAAATTTAGACCCAAACACTTAATAAACATTCACGGAGTTCTCATTTGATTGCAAACTTTATCACATTTAAATATAACCTCATGTGACAATATAAAGATTGAACTCAATGAACAAACATACACAATGCATACAAGCCTAGCATGATGATGATTCTACAAACCAAATAGAGTCATGACATTAAAGACAACTAGGATAAACGGACATTGTGCAAACCGTTGATATGCCATCCAATTCTCCCTCAATAAGCATATATATTCTTTTGCTTTTGAATGAATATATCAAACAAACATAGGCCTTGGAAATTATATTCTTTTTAATGCCAAATATATTATGTTTTTAGGCATTTGGATCACGTATTTCTTTTAGATCCAATAAATGGTGGCTTACTATCGCAAAGGATTTAATTCATCCTTTCAGAGCCCTTCCCCGTGCACATTTTTATTTATCATGTTTTCATTTTTCACACAAATCTCACATGCAACGGATTTTGACATGCACTAGTCCTCCTAAATCATAGATATGTAGATGACTAGATTGGTAGGAGAATACCTCAAAAAGCTCAAATATAACATGTGACATTAAGATTTCAAAAGAGCTCGTGCATGTGTGAAATGAGGCATATAAAAATAGAATCCATTTAAACAACACAAAATCCAACTACTCCATATAAAACATGGTAAAGAACATTTTAAGGATTGAAAATCTAAACCAAAAGTTCTAGCCACGTGGGAGCGTAAAAGATGGAATTCAAACACAAGTATATGCCACTTAAAGTGTGTCAAACTAAAATACACACATAAAAAATCTTTTTGAGTTTTTAACATTTTTCACCAAAAATAAATATATATACTCAAAAGAATAAACAAAAATCATTTGTATTTTTCATTAAGCTTAAATGAAACAGATAAAACACAAATGATAAACAAAAATCTTTTTATATTTTTCAATTAATTCAAACACAAAATATAATAAAAAAAGATAAACAAGTCATAATTTCTAGCATGTGATATGAAATAAGGTAATGACTAGAAAATGACTAAACAGGCATACATTTAGCATGTGAATATAGCATGAAGTACAAAAGCTAAAGTATGCAAACACTAACACATTCATCCTTTAGATTTAGCAAGGGAGGAAGCATGTGAAAGTAAATGAGAATTAAAAACCCTATTTTTTAAGGCAACCAAGTCGGATTTCCTAACCCAAATTAATGAAGAATGACTATCTTGGGGTGTTGGAACTTTAACTTCGTGGTTACTTTACTATGGGGTTTTCTAGGAATTCGTTTAAGATCAAAACAAAATTTCCTAAGATGACCTTTTCGACCACAATGTGTACAAGCAAAAACATGTCGAAAAGATTTACTTAAGGAGTGATCTTTAAATGCATTCCTAGTAGATTCTCCTAAAACATTGGTCTTGGCTTTATGAGAAGATTCATTACAAGTATTGAAGCCTAAACCGCAAGTGTCATTTTTAATTTGGACCATTCCTAACATTTTATCTTGTTTTTCCGAATGACACTCCAAATCAAATTTGACATTACAAGAATCTTTTAATTTATTTTCCAATTCTAAAATGTTAGATTCTAGTAAAACATTTCTCTCTTCAAAAGCAAGAAGCTCCTTTTTCAAGGATTCCATTAAACCCCTAAGGCAATCTCTTTCGCCTTCTACATATTCTAGCTTCTCTTGAATAGTTCTTTCACGTGTCCTAAGGTCTTCTATTGAAGCACTTTCATCAACGACCTTGACACTTTCTCTTAAACTAGCTTCTAACTTCAAATTAGCTCTTTTCAATTTAATAGATTCTTTATAAAGCTCTTGAAAAGCATTTTGAAGTTCACTCACATTAACCTCTTCTTCATTTTCACTCTCTCTTTCTTCTCCACTCTCACTATCATCATAAACAAGAGAATCATAAACAATGACCTTGGAAGTGTCATGAGTTAAAGTTTCATCAATTGATGAGTTCTCACTATCACTCACATGACTAGCCATAAAAGCCACAAAATTTTTCTTAGTGGGGGAATCGGGCTTCTCTTCCTTATCACTATCAATAAGGTTCGCATTATATGAAATGGGTCGCTTACCCTCTTTCCTTAGTTTAGTGGGGAACTCAAACGCCCTATGGCCATAACCTTCACAACCAAAACACTTATTAGACTCGTCCCTATCTAAATTTTCATTACTAGGTTTAGGGATCTTTTCGGCTTTAGGCATCTTCTCCGCTTTAGAAATCTTCTCGTTCTTGTCATGCTTAGAAGATTCAAATTTCTTAAAATCATTTTTAAATTTATCTTTGTTAATTTTGAGAAATTTTCTAAATTTGCGAACAAATAAAGCCATGTCTTCCGAGTCACTATCACTATCGCTCTCTACTACTTGTTTGACCTCTTTTCGGGGTTTTAAAGCAACACCCTTTTCGATTTTCTTTTCAGTTTTAGAGGGAAACATATCCAGTTCATAGGTTTGTAAATCACCTACAAGCTCTTCTAATTTCGTAGAGGCTAAAGTGGGCAAAGAATTTAAAACGGTCACCTTTGGAATAAATCTATCGGGTAGGGACCTTAAAATTTTCTTTACAACACAGTCGTCAGGTATTTTCTCTCCCAAGTTAAACGATGAATTAGCAATATCGGAAAGTCTAGCATAAAATTCATCAAAAGTTTCCTTTTCATTCATTTTGATAGTTTCAAATTGAGTGGTGATGTTTTGGAGTTTTGAAGCTTTAACGACACTAGTTCCTTCATGAGTTAATTGTAAAATATCCCAAGCTTCTTTAGCGGTTTCATACGTCATCATACGATGGAATTCATCCGGTGTGACAGCGCTAAATAAGGCATTTAAACCACGTGAATTGAAATTAGCAAGTTTAAACTCATTTTCAGTCCATCTATCGGCGGGTTTGATAACACGTTCATTTTCAACTAAATAAGTTGGTGGGGACCACCCGTTAACAACAGACATCCAAACTCTTTCGTCAATAGATTTTAGTGCCGATCTCATACGCGCTTTCCAATACGCGTAGTTTGAACCATCGAAAATAGGAAATTTTGAAAAAGGGGAAAAATCCATTTTAGCCAAAAATTTAAAGGATCTTAACGAAATAATTTATCGTTTTTGGCTCTGATACCAATTTGTAAACGCAAGAATTTCCTTTGAAGTAAAATTCAAGATGATGATGCGGAAGAGAAGATGATGGTTTAACAAAATTAATCAATTAATGTATTCACTTAAACCAATTAATTAATCCAAGTCCTAGAATTTGCCTAAGTCATATTTGTCAATATTAGCAAATTAGGCGAAACCAAATTTTAGCAAATGACTTGAATTAAACAACATTACCCAATATTTAATTTAAGTCCAAATTAAATTGAGTGTGATGATTTAAACCGAATTTTATCTTGAATTATGCTAAGCATGCGTTCTACGTTATTTATGCAAGATAAAATAAACCAATCACACTACGCCGCGATGTACGAGGAAAAACCCAAGACGGGAAACAATCTCGGACGGCTCTAGCCACAAATCCACTAGATACGGAATTATAATTACAAGACAGATAGACTTACAACGCACGACTCGATCCCTCTCAAGCCTCGACGCTTCTTCTTGTAGAAACCTCTTCCTAGCGAATAACCTTGGAACACCACCGCGGTCTCGGAATCCACCGATAGGACTTTATATGGTCACCGTCACCCGAGCATGGAGCCTTTCTCCGTGTGGGTAAATTAACATAGAAACACTTCTTCTTTCTTTGTGGGTGGTGGAAGCAAAACCCAAAACTTCTCTTCAATTCGGTGTAGAGAAAACCGGTGCCAAACTCCAAGCAATTGATAAGTATATAAGAATTTGGAATAAACTCATTTGGGTGTAAACACTAGAGTGATGGAAATTTTTCTCTAAAAATCTCACTCAAAACATGAACATTTTCCTAAACAATTTTTGCTCTCAAACTCTCTCTAAAAGATAAACTAGGATGGAAAAGTTAGATTGGAAAATGTTATTCCCGCACATAATAAAGTCTGAAAAAGTTGGTTAAAAACCAAGTGGGGAAGTGGGTACAAAACTGCCAAAAAACTGCCAATAACTGTTCCCGCCTGGCATCTCGTTCGAACGACATTTCGTTCGAACGAAATCTCGTTCGAACGAGACTTCTAATGACGTTCCAGATTGAACTCGTTAGAATCTCGTTGGATATCTCGTTCGAACATAAGGTTCATTCGAACGACATATCGAGTGACTTTTCATAGGCCTAGACTGGAACCTCGTTGACAGGTTCGTTCGAACGACATTTTCGTTCGAACGACAATCTCGTTCGAACGACTCTATCGAACGAAAAAACAGAAAGTTTGAATATTCTTGTTTAAGCCCAGAAAACTTTATAAACATTTATTTAAAGTTTTAATTAATTCTTTCTTAAAACAAAGCGCAGTTTTTATAAAACCTAACACCCAATAAACTTGTTCCAAGCTCCTATATATATAATATTGCATTCATACCTTTGGAGCATGGAACTATGGTTGATGACGTAGAAACGAGGCACACAAACCGGCACATTTGATGAAGCTTTATACTCTTTTCCGCTACATCTTTAACAAACACTTCATAGGCTTGAGAATATTACAATTAAATGCTATCCTATGAATAAATTTTTTTGTCCGAAATTGAGCCAAAACTATATATGGACTCAATTGGAAATTTGTGTCCTTACAGAATGGCATAACGGTGTAGCAAAAGATTTCCCATGGGGTAATGAATGCGGTTTTTTCTTGGTGGTCGGGGTGCATCTTGATTTGGTTGTATCCGGCAAACCCCTCGACGAATGACTTGAGAGCATGACTGGCTGTGTTAACCACGATCATGTCGATATGGGGTAACGGATAATCATCCTTTGGAGAAGCTTTGTTTAAATCTTGGTAGTCCATAAACATTCGAACCTTCCCTCCTGATTTCGACACAGGTACAACGTTGGCTAGCCATGTGGGATATTCAATCACCCGAATGAAACCCACGTTTAACTGTTTGACCACCTCTTCTTTGACCTTGAGCAACCATTCGGTGCGGAGTTTTCTCAATTTTTGTTTAACTGGCTTGTAATCCTGGAGAGTGGAGATCTCGTGCTAAGCTATTTCAGGATCAATACCGAGCATATCATCATAGGACCATACGAAGACATCCACGAACTCCTTCAGCAATTCTTCGAGTTGTGCACGCTCATGCTCGTCAAGGGTGGCCCCTATCCTAATCTCGCGCAGTTGGCTAATAGAACCGAGATTAATAACAACAGTCTCTTCTTCATTAACTTGAACGCAGTTATGTTGTTTATTATTAACCTTATTTAGATCAGTTAAGAATTGTTCATTTGAAAAATCATCATCATCAAAAGTTTGATTAGAATTCAAGCAGTTAATGTAAGGCACAACAAGATACTCAAAATATTCATTTATTTCATTGATAGGAATAACAACATTGAGAACCTCATCAAAAGAGGTCTTGATTACATTTGAACAAGGATAGACAGTATGAGAAGAAATAAGGTAAACATTGGGGTTAAGGGAGATTTCAAGAGGTAGAACTGGAGCAGCATGCCAGTTGAGGAGAGGTGTATCAGTAGCTTCAATCAGACGGGATGGGTCCATTGATGTAGTGCCTGAATAGACCATGCAAAGTGCTAGCCCCAGTATCTGTAAGTTGAAGAAATCTTCGAAATCACTTTCCTCAGTCTCTTCGGTATCTTTGGTAAGCGGTTGTACGCGGTGTGGGAAACATTCGGCCCATGGGTAGCTATTTTGGAAAAAGATCTCCATTCTCGGCTTCATCTTCTTGTTTGTGTGGTCATACCATGGTTCTGGAAAATAGCAAAAGGGTAAGTCCTTGACTTCTTTGATGAATCATCCATTTAAGGAGTCTCCTGAGATAGTTCGGATGCATTCTAATCTTCTCCTTGGTCGAGACTGGCGGATCATTCTAAGATCTTGTTTTGATAGTTGATACCCCAAGCCGCAAGGAGGGAAATATTTCTTCAGTTCGATGGGCTCAAGTATCCCTTGCTGCCTTTACCCTAGCCCTAGTCCGGGCATGAAGTGCATGTTTCTGAACATCTGAATCACATTGACATTGCCATAAGGGTCATATTCCGGACAAACCCTTTCTTTGAAACCGTCCCCTGCCGGGAGTAGGAGTGGCTCAACCCGGAATCCTCACAGGAGCATATTATTTGACCCGTGATGTATCTCAAGAATTGGATTGCTGGTGCTTGCACCCTCGCCATTTTCGTCGTCGCCCAAAATGGTGATGACTCGCCCGTCGGTGAAGAAATTCAATTTCTGATGGAGTGAGGAAGACGCACCCTTGATATTGTGGAGCTAGGGTCGTCCGAGCAATAGGTTGAAACAATTTGGGATGTCTATGAATTGGAATTCAACGACGGGGTTTATTGGTCCAACCCCTATTACAATTTTTATGGATCCCATCACCTCACGACGGGTATTATCGTAGGCACGTACAAAAGCGGAGGTTGGAGCGAGGTCGCTTTCTTTTAGGCCTAAACACTTGAAGGTTCTCAGAGGGCAAACATTCAAGGCGAATTCGTTATCGATAAGGAAGAGTGGCACGGACTTCCCTATTACTTCGTCGGAGATGCTGAGTGCATGATTGTGATTTGGCCCAATTCTGGGGATTTCTTCTTCAGAAAATAATAGCATTCGGGTGAAGGTCAAGGATCCGACCAGATTCACCGCTTCTTCTGGTAGGTAGAATGAGGAACTGTGGGTCCAGTGAGCAATTTGATTAAAGCATTTTTGTGTAGCTGGGAAGACATGAAAAGTCCCCATAGAGTGATGTTAGCTTGAGTTTTCTTCAGTTGATCGAGGATCTTGTTATCCTCGATGGTCATCTCTGGCATATGAAGGTTTTCAACGCCCTTCCCCTTGTCATTTGCTGGTAGTGAGCTTGAAACTTAGTAATGTCTCCCTGATTGGTCATGTGATTTACTGAAGAAGGAAAGAACATGAATCCCATTTCCTCATCAATTCCAGGTTGTTCTGCCACCCTGTCTATTTCTCTGAGGAGTTCTTCAAATGATATCATCCCACATATGCCGGCTATTGGGCCAGCTCTTCCTAAAGCCCATTCTTGGCTCGAATCTTCGAATTCTTCACCCCATCCGGTGGAAACTTCTTCATACAGGTCCTCCCATTCTGTGGGGATATGTTTGATTGAAGGGACCAAATGCCCTTGTAGCTTCAATGTGTCAAGTAACCCGGTGATACTGCAAATGGTGTTGGTTTGCTCGAATAATTGTACCATAATCTGGACAACATCATCTAAGATGACTTCGTCAGTTGGTACCACCCACTTGTCTGAATATCGAGCCCACTTTCATGCTTCCAAGAACAGTGCGCTGAACTTCTGGCAATCGATGACCATCTGTGAGGGCAATTTCAGCCTGAACTCTAGGAGTTGGTTTAACACTTCTGACAATTCCATACTTCCATTTTTAGAACGGATACGGACAGCGATGCATGCTCTGGTGATTAGTGACAGTGCCTGATCAGCGAGGCTTGTAGGGTGTAGGATGAAATATGGGCAAATTTGGAGAGGTTTAGGAGAGTATATGGGTGTGATTTGAGTTGAGGGATCGAAATCTGGGTTTTCTTACAAGAAGATGGCATTGGTGTGATTCGAAAGTGGATTGTGAGTAGTGTTTGGCTTAGGATTGGATGGTGGGGTGATGGTACCCCGGTCAATGAGATCTTGGATTATGTTTCGAAGGTGAAAACATTGGTCGGTGGTATGGCCGACAGTTTGGTCAAAGGAACAATGGGCATCGGTCTTGAAGTTTCTTGGGACTGGATTTGGCAATGGACGTGGATCCAAGGGTTTGATGAGGTTTTGTCTTAACAGGGCTTGATAAACTTTGGATAGGGGTGCATGGAGCTCAGTGTATTCCCTTCGGATGGGGGCAGGGTGGCTTTCTTGTCAAACTTTCTAGGGCTGAACTGTCCGGACACCTTCTTTGGTTCAACCTTTGTTTTAACAAGGCTTTCCCCGATTTCCACTGAAGCCTCTCTGAGAGCTCGGAAGTGGGGATAGTACTGTCCTCCCATCATTTCTCGTACATGGGACAAGAAGTTGTTCTTCACTATGTTGACTTGTTCTTCCTCGGATGGCCGATTTGTCATGGTAGATGCCTTCTCTCTCCACCAGGTTATGAAGTTACTGACTGACTCTCCTGGATTCTGTTTGAGCAGCTCTAAATCACGACGGGTGACATCAAGCTCTTCGTTATATTTATATTGCGATATGAACTCTCGGGCTACATCCTCCCAGCTACGAATTCTGGATTCCACAAGAGATAAAAACCATCGGAGGGCACTATCCTTCAAAGTTTGCTGAAACAATTGGGCCATCACTTCTTCAGAAGCCCTAGTAGAGTCATGGAACGATGATAACTGCGAAGATGAACAATTGGGGGTCCACTCCCTTCGAACTTCTCGATATTCAGCATCTTGAACTTCTCGGGTAACCTCACTTTAGGATAAGGAGACATGTGGGTGTAGTTCATGTAATTCCCAGGGATCCTGACTTGGTAAAACTTCTTGGTGAGCATCTTGAGATCCTCTTTGACTTTATTTAAATCCTCCTCTTTTGGATCAACGACCATGGGTAGGTTAGCCACAGTCTGGGTAATATTTGGCATAGGAAGCTGGGCAGGCGGTGACCCATTGATAGGAGGGGCATGTGGAGCGTGATGATATTCTACCGGAACCCAGATAGGCTCGGGTGGGCCCATAGCATGAGTGAATAGGGCCTCTGGATCATGAGGAATAGGAACTTAGCTTCATTGCATTTCTCAGACCTCAGTTTAGAGGTTGTCAATCTTGGACACGAGCTGAGCTAGGACTATCGTCAGATCTGGCTGTATGACTGATGCTTGATCCGTATTCTCCATGGAAAGTGAATGGATTTCGGACTCGAAAGAAGTGGTAGAGGAACGGATGAAACTCTGGGGTGATTTGACTGAAGACCAAAGCCAATAGGGAGCTAGGCCAAGGGCTTGGAATCGACCTGAGAAGGCGTAGAATGGGATTTATTTTTGGAAAAAGAGAAGATACTATTTTTGGATTTTTGATAAAGAAGGGAGAGATGTTTTTGGATTTTGGATAAAGAAGGGAAAAAATGCTTTTGGAGATGGAACTCAGCATGATTATTACAATTATTATGTTCTCACTTATATTTAATTCTCCTAAATGCAATGCCGGATGGGACCCGGGCTTGGAAAAATGGGGTTTTTAATATATGCAAAGCTAACAGTTTGGACTTGTAACCAGGCTTACAGACAGGGTCCCGTTTTAAAAATACGCAAAAATTGGGCTACAGATCGACCCGAAATTTTAGCAGAGTTTTGGGTTGAAATCGACAATCTAAAGTGTGTGTCCTAGGTTTGACACTATATGCGGGTATGCAGTTGGTTGGGTGAATCGGCATGGGCTCCCCCCTTTGGCGTGACTTCCACGATATACGTCTTGCTCTTGCGGGCAATCGGTATGTGTGGACAAGCCATTTGATATACCTGAGTGTACGTGTATTAAATCACCATATACCTCATGGGGATGGTACGTGTGAGAGCGAATTCGATATACTCGGTGTACGTGAATGAATTCCCTGCGATATACCTCCCGTCATAACTTCGGTCAAGTGATACAATGCGGGGGAACCGTTCAATATACATCAAAGGTACTTGGCCAATGGAAGCTGAGAGTCATATCGCTTAGGCTAACTGCGACCTGTCGGACCAACGCCCATCACGAAGTGACCCTCCAGTTACTCGGTAAAATTTAGTCAATATCAATGCTCTTTGGTGATGTCGTGTGAATCATGCGTGATTATCTTATTAGTATCTTATGATGAGAATTCCTTTCTTGATTATGCTAAATAGGGAGCAAAGTACAAGTACCCAAGGTACACCAAGTATGGATAGGTGATGCGTGCAACATGTGGATATATGTGATCCTAGGTGCACGTGGTGTGAAGTGTACATGGAAAATTTTCTACAAGTGTGTGAACATAAGCATAAACATGGGATACACATGGAAAAAGGGGATCACGCAGATATATGGGGAATATAAACAAATATAGCATCCATGCAAATAGAGTCAATCCCTCAAAATATATGAAATATCCCCAGCAGAGTCGCCACTGTGGCCATCCCCGATCCTCGCCATGCGGGCGGGCGCGCGAAGGAAGGATTCTCGGGTCCCGCGCATCCCTCTCGGGAGCGCTTCGATCGGCGTCGTTGAGATGAGGTGTAAAAATGTAGAGAGATTCAGAGTCGCCAGTCTATTTTACTCAAACCAGGCAAAAGAAAAGGGGGAAGTCACCCCGAAGGATGGCATCCAAAGACATACTGGTGCATGCGAAATAAAAATGATTCGAGAAGGGTTCGGAGGCTTAGTTATGAAATGGGAAGGTGTTAGGCACGCATTCCGCCCTTTCGGTCTCTCATGGATATTTGCTATTTTTCTTTATATTCCCCCCATGATATGTGTGCATGTGTATATTTATAACGGAGGTAGGAATCCTCGACTTGTATCATGGAAAAGATAAAGCGAGTCATCCGTAGGAAGATATAAGAATAGTATTAGAAAAATAAGATTTACGCGATTACTCCTACGTTGATTGTTATAACGGAACGACAACGCATATGGAGTAATACGTCACTAAGGGCAAGTATATAGAATATAAGAAGATTAGATTTAGCGAAAATAGAAAATAAGAGAAAAAGTGAGAAAAAGGACTCGAGTCTCGGGTTTTACCTCGAGACGCCTACGTAGCCCAGAAAGGAATAAAAGTCCACGTAGTTCGCATACAAAATGAGGGGTGGGATTTATCCCATAAATCCAAATGTGGGATCTCTTATTTGTGAATGTGTGTGTGTGTAGAAAAAGTGTTTTAGTTGTGAGAAAAGTGTGAGAAAAGTATGGGAATCCCTATTTGGAATTTATGAGCAAACCCTCTTTTTCTTGATTTTTTGGGTTTTATTTATGTGAAAATAAGAGATGTGCAATAATAATAAGTAAAAAAGTATATTAGGATGTGTGAGACGAGATAATAAAAATGATAAGTAATAAAGCAAGTTATTGAGAGTTTAAGAGAAAGTAGAGAAAGTTGGAACTTCTTGAAGATCATGATCTTGAATGTTGGAGAGCATCCATTGCACTTGGATGATGATGGAGAGTGGCTAATTCCCCAAGTTTGATGAAAAGGATGATGAAAAGTGGAAGTGAAAAAGGGTTTTGGAGGTTGAAATCACGCTGCCTTCGAGAGAGGTTTCTAGGATTCGTTGAGAGTGAATTTTATCAGATCTTGGCTCCCCTGGCAAATGAGGTGAAGGACTCCTTTTATAGTCTCAGGTCACTGCCGATCGGCATAGACCTATTCCTTCCTATCGGCACCTGCCGATAGTCAGGGTCTGGAACCTGCCATTTGGTAGTGTGTTTCAGGACTTTTCAGAAAAATGGCTGCTGAGGGCAAACCGTTGGTCAAAATTGCACACGGGGTAGACCGTTGGAAAGGTAATTCAGAGACCTTCAAAAGTCCTTTGGACCGCTCCCGGGTTCGGTAGTTGGATTTGGGTCAAATGTGGCTCGGAAGCATTTGTCGGTCCATTGGAAGAGGAATTGCTCGGACGTAAATGGATCATTCGGCCGGTTTGGGGAGTTGACTTTGTTAAGAGATGTAATTCGACATTCCAAAGATTTTGACCCAGTTTGGGGAGTTGACTTTGTTCAACCGGGCCCTAAAAGCATTCGGTGACCTCTCGGAGTCGAACGGATCGTTCGTCCGCATGGTAAGTCAGAAGTGCACACGGGATGGACCGTTGGATAGGGTATTCAGTTCCCTTCGAAGATTCATTAAACCTCAGTTGATATGAATAGGTTACTTAGGTCAAACAGAGCCCGGGAGCACCCGGTGGCCTCTGGGTCAAGTTTCGGACGCAAACGGATCTTTCGTCCGCATGGTAAGTCAAAAGTGTGAACGGGATGAACCGTTGGAAAGGGTATTTAGTGCCGTTCAAAGATTCATTTAGTCTCTATCGAGATGAAGAGTTTGACTTTTTGGTCAAACAAAGTCGGGGAGTGCCCGATGGCTTCTATGTCAGTACTCGGGACATGACCTGGGTTTATAGTGATGGAGGGAGGTACTAGGGACCTAAGGAGAGTTAGGGGGAACAAAATGGGGTGTCTACAACAGGCATCATGTCATATATGTTGGGCGACATCAACCAGCTCGACACAAAGTCCATATAGTCATAAATCACCGTTGTGTCAGTATATGACGAGTAAGGCTCACCCATTATCATCGCTAGCTACGCATGTCCAACATCTCCTTCACTTGCCTCACATACATCAGGGGATTCACTGATGGTACTGCAACCTCATCCTCCACAATATGTTGAACTAATCTCTCCCCGAGGTACCAAGAGTGGCCAACTCATTCACCAGCTGACACCGCATTTGCGCATGTCCCCCAGTCAACCTCGTATGCTGGATAGACGTTCCCCAAGGATAGAAGGTCACCTGCCAATTCCCTAGCAAGCGCAAAAAGATTAATATCAAGAAAATATCATTAAAGAAAAGATAATCTAAAAATAAAAAAAATAGAAGGACTTACCAGCTCACTCGTTAGGCCATTCAAGACCTAACGCACCACCTCCAGAGAAAGGGACTTCTTCGACTGCTGATTAGACCTTCGCCACCGATACATCCGATAGAAGTCCTTAACAGACTCGTCCTTCAAAGACATTAATTGGGTGTTAAACCCAATCACCTCATAGAACCACTTATGCAAAGGCCAAAGGCCAACAATTAAGAAATCAAGAATAAAACGCATGAAGGAAAATCAGAATGCATAAAGGAAAATACACAAAATAAAGAATACCTCATGAACATACGTGGCCTCGGTAAAAGCTTGTCTTCAGAATTAGCTAAATGCATCAAGGGAATAATAAAGGGTTGCCAAGGTCAGTCTCCCCATCCATAAAGAGGGATGTTCAAAAACACCCTCAAAAATGGAAAAAAACACAAATGGACGACGTCACCACCAAAAAATACCCCAACACCAATAGAATAAAGATACGGGCCATTTGCCGCTCCTTCTGGCCGTCACTCTCATCAATCCTCCTCCTCAGCAATAACTCCCTCAAAAAAAACAAACGAACTGAGTCCCCAGAGACCACCCTCTCCCCATCACCCAATGCCGCTATCATCACCTCCGGCGTATCCCTCAAAGTCCTATCCACCTCAATCTACACCCCTCGCAATCCAGTCCCGACTAGCTAAAACACATCCATCGGAGTCACCGTCATCTCCCCAAAGATAAAGTGAAAGGTGTGGGTGGTGTCCCACTACCTCTCCCCCAGAGCAAAGAGAACGGTCGTAAAATGAGTCATCTCATCCAAAGCAGACGCCAATATCCCAAAATCGACTGATGACACCATCCAACATACCACAGATATAATGTGTTCCCAAATATCCTTAAGCCCCATCGTACCTCGGGCACGTATAGTCGACATAGAAACATCAGACTATCAAAAGAAAAAAATCAAAAAACTTTGTAAAAATTCAAGAAATAAGGAAATATCGCCAACAAAAACGGAAGATAATATTAAAGGTCATCAATACTTACATGACCACTAGGGTTCACCACCCTATAAGAGCGATGACGCGAAGGCTCACACAAGAGAGTCCGATTATCCGCCACTAGCTCGAATGAGTCAAAAGAGTTTTCGTTGCCCAAAGCAAGGGGCACCCTAGCCCTCCATTCCAAGCCTGCCCAATCATTAGCATCAAGCCACGCTATATGTGTTTCGCTACTTTAGAACTCATCCATATTTTGACTTGGGAACACTAGAACGATTTGCCGAAGATAATTACAGAAGAAGGAAAGTCAGAAAACCATGAAAAATGAGGAGAACCCTCCCTTTTTATAGGAGGCCAAGGGGCATGCCGATTGGCATCTCCCTGCCACCTACCGATCAACACTATCCCTCCACTACTTGAGGTACCCCAAAAAATAGTCCCACAACCATTTGGCACCCTTCCAACCATGCCGATTGACACCCTCTTTAAAATTTCATACAACAACTCCCAACAAATGCCAAAAAATCCCGAAAAATCCCTAGAAAATTCCCAAATTAGCAAATGGATTTTAGAACCTTTTTCACTAAGAAAAAACTTTTTTTCCATGGCAGGACTCTTATCACCCCAGCAGAATTCCCGAAATATTTTCATGTCTCCCCAGTAACGTCCCCAAAGGACACCACAAAAACCAAGAAATTCCCCAGCTAAGAAAAATTCAATCCTCAAATCATTCCCTATTCCTCCGCGGAACCTAAAATCAAATGCTCCCCCAAATCCCCAGCATAACTACAAGAGACATATCCATAAAATACTATTCTTTTCTTCTAACCGATTGTCATTATCGATCGTTATTTTTTTTAGGAGTATAGTAGTTTTACTGTCAACCAAAATAATGGTCAGTAGTATTTTGTTGGCAAAATGACCTTTTTTGGAAAGGTTCCACAGCATTAGGGGTTTTTGGTTGACAAAATGACCATCTCCAAAGCATTGGGAATGGTATTGGAAGGGGTATTTTTGGAACACCAAGAAATGCATAACGACGTGGCTGGAATTTGTACTGATCATCGGTGAGTGGTCGTCAGAATATACTATCGATGGGAAATGGACAATGAGGCTAAGGTCGTGAAACAACCACGATGTTACCTTCTTGGTACCCAAGAAGTCCTCTCCAGGATATAACTATTGTTGTTTGTGTAAATTAATCATTCTTCGACCATGTACAATGAATTTTGGATGCATTTATGATGGATCTAGTTTAAATGTTTTTTTTGTTTGTTTTATCTTTGAAATTACAAGAAATTTTAAAACACTATTTATGCTTTTGTTAGTACTATGTTGAGATGTGGACTATTTTTGTTAGTTATTTTGTTATTAGTATTTTTCTTATCAAAATTTTCTATCATTTTCCCTTTAGATACCATGAAGGCTTGAGTGTACTCTTTCATTCTACGCAAGCTATTGTTTTTCTGTCACAATGAATGTATAATTCTTTGTAATTGAATTAATCACAGTATGTTTGAACTTTTATGTCCCCCTCTCTCACAGGCATGGCTTTAGGCAGTAGAAGCGCTGTTGCACACAGTTGTTGATACTGTTATGGGTCCTCGCACTATTCAACATGAAATTGTTGCATCCAAGGCTGATGTTGCTAGCAAACTTTTGTTCTTACTTAGATAGCCTATTCCGTTCAACAGATTTTTGGATGTTGAACATGTATTTCTCAATCTTTTGGATACAAATTTCGAGATATGATCTCAATAAAAACAAAGTCATGTCCAAATCCATCGGGTAAAGTGATACAGTGAGTGGATTGCCACCATTTTGACTTAATTCCTCCATAGTTTCATCCATCAGTTGTATGTGGTGATTATTCCATATATATGAACGATTGACAAAGGAATGCTTTGGGGATTGCTTGGGCCATTTGGAACTCAATGTATTGAGATGAACTTCATTATGTAATTCTTATCTGGACAGGTCATACTTCTTATCCGGATAGTTCATGTATTGAGATGGACTTCATATAAATTGAGATGAATTTTCCATTAATGGAATTTGGGCCATTAGTTTTTATTGGATGTATGGATGTGTATTGGTGTTCTTGCAGATTATTTGTATTGTTGTACTATTTTTTATACCTTAAACAGGTGGATAAAATCCTTTACCTATTGAAAATTTCGAAAATGAAGATTTACCAAAACAGTCAATAGATAGTGATTATGATTCCCTGTCACCTGATGAATCCGATGTTCCTAGTTGGGTTAAGGGAAATCACCCTAAGGAAAAAATTGTAGGGGATGTTAGAGACCCAATAAGAACTAGATCTCAATCTGTAAATACACTATTTTCGTCTTATGTCTCTTTAATTGAACCTAACACATAAAACAAATTTAGTAGATGAATTATGGTTTCTAACTATGCAAGAAGAATTAGGACAATTTAGACTTCATGATGTGTGGTATTTAGTACCTCGTCCTACTCATAGTAATATAGTCGAAACCAAATGGATATTTAAAAATAAGCATGATGACTCTAGTAATGCCTTAAGAAACAAGGCTAGGTTAATAGCACAAGGTTATTCCCAAATTGATGGGAGGGATTTTGATGGAACCTCTGGTCCCGTAGCTAGACTTGAATATATTATACTTTTAGTTGCTATTTCATGGCATTTAAAATTTGAACTTTCTCAAATAGATGTAAAATATGCATTTTAAATGGTATTTTAAATGAATGAGTTTATGTTTAACAACCTAAAGGTTTTCTTGATCCTTGTTTTCATAATCGAGTTTTTAGACTAAATAAAGATCTTTATGCTTTGAAACAAGCCCCTTGTCCATGGTGTGATAGGTTAGAAATTTTTTTAATTGAAAATAGTTTTTAAAATGAGGAAGAGCCGACCTTCCCATATGTGCAAAACGTAACTGAAACTATTTTCTAATTGCTTAAGTTTACGTCGATGACATAATTTTGGGTCCAATATCCATCGGAAAATGAAAATTTAGGCTAACATAATGAAACTTGAATTTCAAATGTCTATGATGGGAATTACAATTGTTTTTAGGACTCAAGTAGCACAAAAATATGACCATATTTATATGTGAGAATCTAAATATGCTATTGATTTAATTGAAAATTTTGATTTAACAATAACTAAGACTTCTAGAACTCCTATGAGTTCCTCTATCAAACTGTCAAATGATTTACTTGTCAAAAGGCAAGATGCTACTTTATATTTGAGTATGATAGGTAACCTTCTTTAGTTAATTGTAATTAAACCTGATATAATGCACAACGTGGGTGTTTGTGTTAGATATCATTGTGAACCAAAAGAGTTTCACTTACATGTCATAGAACAAATTATAAAATATATAATTGGACTGATAAACTATGGTATCATGTACACCTTTGACACTAATTCTAAGATAATCGGGCATATGGATACCGACTGGACAAGTTTTGCCAATTATAGTAAGCGCACCTTGGGTGGATATTTTTAATTAGGATGTAATATAGTTTCCTATACCTATAAAAAGTAAAATTGCGACGTGCCTTCATCAACAAAAGTTTAATATATTGCCAGTAACAGTTGAACTCATCTTCTGTGGATGAAACCAATTTTAACTAACTACGGATTAAATGAATCATTTTATCTCATACTTTGTGACAATCAAAGTTCTATAAGAATTTCTTACAATATTGTCTTTCATTCTTAAACAAAAAACATTAATATGAGAGAACATTATATTAAGAATTAATTGATAAAAAAGGAAATAAAGTTTTAATATCTTAACACTAAAAATCAATTGGCAGACGTTTTCACAAAATCGTTAGATAACCATCGCTTTGAAATGATTATAATGTATATTGGCAGACGTTTTCACAAAACCGTTAAATTGTGTTATTCTTGTATGTTTGTAAATATTTTATCATAATATTTTATGGTAGTAACATCTTTTGTAAAATTGTCCCTTACCATTTGTCCCTTTGTGATAAACAGGGGGAGATATTGAGGCTCCTTGTCTTTATGTTAAGGAGATTTTATGAGAATCCTATTCTTTTTTATGTAATTGAGTCTCGTAGGATACATGTTGTTCTTTGAGTTTTGTACTCTAATTTTTAGGACAAATGTTATTAGTTGAGTTTTGTACTCTTTTGTTTTAGGAATATTGTGTATAGTTGAGTTATGTATTTGCGTGTGTGAGACTTATTTTTTTGAGTCTCAATTTGGTTTGTCCTAAAATTGGCCAACTGGGGAGGTTAGAAATACCCTCTTTAAATCCCACGAGATTTTTGTTTGGATTAATTTTGTAATAATTCTCCCAAATACACTCGGACCTTTGCTCACACTTAACAAATTTCTAAAAAGAATTTTAATAGTTCTATAACTGAATTTCTTATTTTTAAAACCTTAAATTGAACTTTGTTTAATGTATTCATTATTTTTATATTTATACATTATATATGTATTTTATACCTAAATATTGTTTACATCAAAGATTTTGTGGGTTTTTAATTTCCTGATGTTTTAAAATGTAATTTAATTTTTTTTATTTTGTAGCATTTAAAATTGTTGATTTAAAGCATTTACAAAAAAGCATCTTAAACATTTTTAAAGTTTTTTACTTAAATATTAGGACATAATGATATGACGCCATTTTGCGTATTTTAAGGGTCGTTTATTTCAATCCTTGTTAACCGTTTTTAACCAATAGGGGTTTAGCATCTCGCCCATGTGGTTTTGTCGCATGTGAGCCTGTGGGAGGACTGTTTCACTGCAGGTTTGTCGAGAATTGTTTTCCTTATTTTCTCTCCATAGCGGGTTATCTTATTACGGTTATAAGACCATCAAACCTATTTTATTGCATTGCGGCCATGCCCTTTGAACCTCATGGTTGTTTTTTACCTATATACCCTTATTTCTCTAAAAATTACAACCTAATAAGGGCACCTCACCTGTTTCTATAAACACCAGCCTTGACTGTTGATTTAGATTCAGGCGTCAAAGGTATCACTAGAAACTTTTATTGCTCGTAGATGGGCTCTCCATAGCTGTTTTAAACAGATAAATATTTTTAGATGTTTAGAGAGCATGAGAGAGACAAAGTTCTAACCGACCTCCATCTTTAGAAGCTGACTTTTCAAAGGAGGATGAAGATGACATTCGTGTCCATAGCAAAAAAAAGAAAAAGGAACATCATGACCTCCAAACCACCATGGAGACTGAAATGGAGTGTGAGTTTGACTCCTCCTCCCATCTGATGGAGGAGGACAACCCCATCCAAATACCACTCCCAGAACCTAGTTCGCCTGTGGTGGCCAATGCCCCAACCATCCCCCTCTCCTATAAAGATGTTGTGGATAATAGAAAACCAGCTAACAATGACATCTACTTCGATGATCATACGGGTACATGGTCCGATGACGATATGGAACATGGCTCCCATGATGAACTCGACCTCAACCAGAACCCTGGAGAAGAAGGTGACCCACTTTGCCCAACTGTCACCATCCCTAAACAACATGTGGAAAAACTGAGGAGAAGATGGAAGGAAAGTGTGATTGTTAGGTTATTTGGATGAAATATTGGTTTTAAGCTTCTGGTGAATAAAGTACCTAATATTTGGAGACTCCAAGGAGAATTTGAGGTCATCGACCTTGATGAGGGACATTTTCTGTTCAAATTCTCTATAAAAGACGATTACCTGAATGTGCTCACTGGTGGCCCCTGGATCATTAATGGTCACTACCTTATCGTTAGAAACTGGACCCCAAACATCAACCCTACGGAGAAAACTAGCGTTACTACCGCCCTATGGGCAAGACTCCCAAGATTACCAATTGAATGGTTCGATGAAAAAATTATATTCCACATAGCCAGCAAGCTGGGCAAGCCAATAAAAATAGATTTTAACTCTGTATCCTCCTCTCGGGGGAAATATGCCCGCATCTGTATAGAGGTGGATTTATCCAAACCACTAATCCCATGCTATAACTTGGATGGAAGAAAATATCGGGTTGAATACGAGTTCCTACCCTATCTCTGCTTTTCCTGTGGAAGAATTGGCCATAAAAGCGAGTTTTGCCCTACTCGGAAACCTCCCCTGGGTGACCAACTGCCGACCGGCAAACAGACCATACCTGAGTCGGAGGAGATAACAAACAGTAACTGCCATGCACCGCATCCCTGCCACAACGATAACCCGACTGTACCTACCAATAGTAGTGATTACACGCTGGGTAAAGAAAGCTTGGAACCAGGGGTTTCCCGCTTTGGTCCGTGGATGTTAGTTAAAAAAAGAAACCACGCTCAGAATGGCCGTCGCTACATGGGAAATGATAAAAGTAGTAGGTACGGAGGAACAAGTGGGAACAGATATGCCAGCCTGTACGAAAGCTATCAGCATGGGAAACCACATGGTATCGCCCCACAAAACCAAAGGACAAAGAAAAATTCAAATTACGGTACTAACGTCGTACAGGACTTACGGCGTCAAAGTACAGTCATTCTGGGAGACTTCATAAAGGACAGGGTCCCACCTGCATACACAAGAAGAGCACAACCATTAGATGCTAACGTGGAAAACGCGGGGCATCCAATTGCAAGGCATGAACACACGAGAGTCAAAAACCTCAACTCGCATATGACGTCTACTAGCGCTGCTATAATATCATCCACAGAAAATCTTTAGAATCCTGACAATACCATACTGATAGATGACAACACGGAGACGCAAACAAAGTATGGAACCTCTACATCCACAGCTGAAATCCTTGTCCACGAGCTGGAAGAGACGGGTAAGTCCTTATCTATTAAGGCTCAGGTACGTACTCCCCTCATCAATAACCCCTCTAACCACTCGGTTAAATTAATTAATGCGCTTGCTGAAAATAATATAAATAAGTTACAAGCCAACAAACCTCAACATACCATAACTCAATATCCTGTTCTCAGTGGATCTCCTGTTGTTAACTTTCCAACTAAAGACATCCCGTCGGCCAATATTCGCTCTTCCCATGGATGCTCCCCCATTTCCCATCGCCTTACTAGGCAACCTAACAGTGCAACATCTATGTCTGGTAGAGAGGATGAAAGAGTTCTCCATAAATCTGGGGACGGAAATAGCAATTAACACGAGGATCATGTGGAGTGTCGCACAAACTCGGATTGTGATCCGGACCTTGGAACAGACCAAGGGGGAAGACACAATAATGCAGGGGAGACTACTCAAGGTGTCCTCAACCAAGGAGTCCATCAACAAGATTAAAAATGCCCTTCCGTGGCCCAGTTCTGAGGATCTTACCATTCCAAAAAATTTAGTTTCTATGTATGTGCTCACGTGGAACTTCAGAGGGGCCTACAAACCCCTATTTAAACCCACTTTCGCCGAACTTTGTAATAACTTCAAACCTAAAGTTATCATCCTTATGGAAACTCAAACGGATTTTGCCAATTTTTCTAGGTATTTTGAGAGTATGGGTTTCTCCGACTGGGAGATATCCAAAGCCCGGGGTCGTTCGGGTGACATTTGGGTCCTGTGGAATCAAAACACTATAAAACTTCGCTCGATTGATGTCTCTAATCAGGCCATCCATCTCCTTGTAACCCTCAAAGGCTACGATGATTGGCTTCTGTTCGCTATTTATGCTAGCCCTAACCATACACTTCGCCAAACTCTCTGGCACAATCTGAAAAATCTGGCGCGGGATCTCGACACCCCCTGGCTGGCCACGGGTGACTTCAACGACCACGGTGATGCCTCGGAGAAAAGAAGTTATTCCAGCCACAACAAAGACTCTAGATGTAGTAAATTTGTTGAAAATGTTAATAAATGCAATCTGATTAACCTTGGTTGCACGGGCCCACGTCTCACCTGGACTAACAGTGGGGGTGGAACTGCGAAGACCCTTGTCAGACTCGATCGGGCTCCTGCCAACCCTGAATGGCACATTCTCTTCCCTGATGCGGTCGTGGACAATATCCCTCACACTGCGTCCGATCACTGCCCCATGATAATTAATATTGAAGGTAAAAATTCTAACTCCCTCATCCCCCGCCCCTTTAGACTGCTTGCGTGTTGGTTTGAGCGTACCGACTTCCTAAATATTATGTTAAATAACTGGAATAATACTAGTAATTTACTCCATAATATAAATACTTGTATTCCTATTATTAAACAGTGGAATCAATCGGTTTACGTCCACATTAACACTACCAAAAAACGCTTACTCCGTAGAATAAAAGGTATCCAAATTGCCCAGGAAACCCACTTCTCTCACAACCTTGATAATCTTGAAAAACAACTCATTAATGACTATAACGACATTCTTCGCCATGGAGAGATTCTATGGAAACAAAAATCCCGCATCAAGTGGTTGAGAGAAGGAGATAAAAACACCAAATTCTTTCACACGTCCACAATTATCAGAAGACGACACAACAAGATTGATAGGATTAAAATTGATGATGAATGGGAGGACGATACTAATAAAATTATGCTTCACACAAACAATTACTTTATATCTCTGTTTTCCAAGTCCTGCAATACCATCCACAATTGTAATTTTGTTAATTTTAACCACCCCCGTTTCGAGAACACTGATAATAACATGTTGGATCACCCCCTATCACTTGAAGAGATCAAGCGCGCTGTTTTTAGTATGAACGGATTAAAAGCCCGGGCCCTGATGGTATACAACCTATCTTCTACCACACCTTTTGGGAAGCTACCAAGTATAGTCTGTTTAAATTTATGAACGACTGCTTTAACTCTCTTAATTTCCCGGAACAGGCTAACAACAGCCATGTCACCCTCATCCCCAAAATTGATAACCCTGAAAGCGTCACTCAGTTTAGGCCTATTACCCTGTGTAATGTCCCTTATAAAATTCTTGCAAAAGTTATTGTGAATAGGCTTCGCCCTATTCTTTGCAAAATTATTAGCCCGAACCAGGCTAGTTTCCTGCCTGGATGTCAAACTTCTAATAACATCATCATTACACAAGAGATCATCCACTCTCTAAATATGAAAAAAGGTAAAAAAAGGGGGCGCCATTTTTAAAATTGATCTTGAGAAAGCCTATGATAAGATAAGCTGGGAGTTCTTAGATCAGGTGCTCACCTGGTTTAATGTCAACCCAAACATCATACAACTCATCCGCAGCTGCATTACGAGCGCTTCCACCTCCATACTTTGGAATGGGGCCCCTCTCCCTCAATTTAAACCATCTAGAGGCCTCAGACACGGTGATCCTCTATCTCCATATCTCTTTGTCATGTGCATGGACTACCTGGGGGCTGCGATTAACAAGCAAGTGGAAAAAGGTAAATGGAAAGGTCTTAGGGCCTCCCCTACTGGACCGATTATTTCGCACCTTTTCTTTGTTGATGACCTCATTCTGTTCACCGAGGCTACTCAACCGTGCTGCGACGTCGTCATGAAAACGTTAAATCAGTTCTACGATATATCGGGGCAATCTTTGAGCCTGTCCAAATCAAAAATTTACATCTCTCCGAACATCCACAAGTAATGCGCTCAGGACATTAGTAGACGATGTGGGATAAGCACCACCAATGACCTGGGTATCTACCTTGGCACAAATCTCATTCATGGGAGAACCACAACAAATCACTTCAAACACGTTATCGACAAGGTCCAAAAAAGACTATCTGGTTGGAAAACCAAACTCCTATCCCTGGCCGGGAGAGCTACTCTCATACAGGCAGTCTCTGCCACCATCCCCGTCTACAATATGCAAACCACACTGTTCCCTAAAAAGACCAATGATAAACTCGATAAACTTAATAGGGATTTCCTCAGGGGGGACTCGAACGTCACTAAGAAAATCCACCTGATCAATTGGGATACCGTATGCCGCCCCAAAGAGGTGGGGGGCTTAGGACTTAGAACCAGCGAAGCCAATAACTATGCCATTATATCGAAAATTGGTTGGAAGATGGTGAACGACAAAAACTCTCTATGGGTCCGTGTCCTCAGTGCCAAGTATAAAACACATGATAACCCGAGATACTGGACCAAATCAGCTAATGCCTCTCATGTTTGGAGACGGATTCTAAAATGTAAAAAAGACATCGTTAAAAACACCAAATGGGTGATCGGCATTGGGAAGTCAACGGATATTTTCAATGACTGGTGGACAGGAGACTCAATCATTTCCAGGTCCCACAATAATGCTAATATTTCTATGGTTAGTGACTTGATCACTGACCGTGCCTGGAATGAACAAATTATAAAGGACAACTTCAATAACAATACTGCCAACATGATCTTAGGACCTACGCTTCCTCGCACTACGGAGAAAGAGGACAGTCCCAGCTGGGGCCCCACCGTTAATAGTAAATTCACCATAAAATCATGCTACGAAACGAAAGTCAAGTTCGACCTTAACACCTCATCGCTTATAAATTGGAAGCGCATTTGGAAAGGCAATATCCCCCAAAAATTTAAAACATTCCTTTGGCTCATTTTACACAACAAGATCCTTTCTAACTGCCAAAGATTTAAAAGACGCCTAACCAACTCTAAAAAATGTGACTTTTGTGCGCTCGATGAAGATATTGAACATGTACTCAAAAACTGCCATCTTGCCAATGCCGTTTGGAGGTCTATCTACACTCCTAGAGTGTGGGATTCCCACCAACATTTGAATTTTCCTGATTGAGTCAAAAATAATATATGGGACAATCCCAAACCGAATGGTGAATTTATTTTTATTTCTACTTTTATGGAATATCTGGACTGCGCGTAATAAACGCATTTTTGAAAAGATTGATTTCACCCCGGATATGGTTTGTGCTAAGTCCAGAGCCTTGGCTAAAGATTTGGCATATTGTGCCAAACCACTCTCTATCACAAACCATATCCCGGGTAAGATTACTGACACTAGTTCGAGTACTTGTCATGATGCAGGATATGAGATCTTCACTGATGGAAGTTATGACCCGCTCAGCAGAATGGGTGGGTTTGGAGGCATGGTGAGCAATAATGAGCAACGGTGGATCCTGGGTTTCAACGGTAAGATCCGTGGTGAGAGCAGCCCACTAAAAGCTGAGTTCGTTGGCATTCTTCATGGGCTTAACCTGGAAAGAATTAAGGGGTGGAAGGGGTGCACCATCCGCAGTGACTGTCTCGATGCCGTGCAAATCCTTAATAGACGTGAACACAGAAACCACCCTCTCACCAACATTATCGAGGAATGCATTGCTATAATAGGAGAAATGAAGATCGGTGTCAACCACATTAGGCGCACCAACAACATGTGGGTGGATGGCTTGGACAGACTTGGTAGACAATAGGTACACGACTACACTGAATACGAGGAGACCCCGGAGGCACTATTCTGCATTCTTGAGCATGAGGACCCGAAGAACATGAAGATAGCGATCCAGGCGAGCATTGACCCTACTTACCACATAGCCACATTTGGGAGCTATGCTCTGGATGACAAAGGACAGTGGAAAGGTGGGTGTTACGGAAAACTCAGAGGCACCCCTTCCCTGCTTCGTGCACTTTTGGAGGGACTTTTCCACAGTCTGAATATGGCTAGAATGTGGGGATGGAAAGATGTCATGGTGGAGACCGACTCCCATGAGCTCATTGAGATGTTCAAGGGGTCCAATACATCGAGTCGGACTTTGAGAACATAAGGATCGACTGCTATGAGCAGATGCGATTTGTGGGAGCTGACTTCATCTACTCGCATCCGGGAAGGATCCGTGGTGCCGATTGGTTGGCACGTGAGGCTAAGCTCCAAGAAGAGGCAATCGTGGAAATTGACGAGGTCCCGAGTGGCATGCGCTGGATTCTCGAGAATCCTATGGTGTAATCTGGGGCTGCTTGGCTGACTGTTTAGTCCTTGTTATCTGTTTTTATTTTGCTTTGCCTCGATGGCTTATGTTTCGGTATGATGTAAAAAAACCTTAATCAGTTATCTTTCATTGTTAACCAAAAAATAAAAATAAACACCAGCCTTGGGTCAGTTGTAAATGTCGAAAAAAATGGAAAATTTTGAGCTGAAACTCTCCCAAAACTTTATCCGACTTTCCCTCTCTCTAAACTTAAGTGTTCTATCTGTTTGAGAGTTATTTTCCTTTAACCGTAAACTCTTCTAAACAATTTTTTGGTCCTCAAATCCCATACGTGATCTTGTGTCGTTAGATCTCGATCTAGGGTATCAAAGTTTGAGAAAATTTATTGCTTTAGAGGTTGATTCATTTTGGTCTGATGTCTTACGAGTTTGAAAGAATTTAATCCTTGTGGGCTATCTGTTCTGGCTCTTGCAAAGTTGTTGGTGCATGTTCTTTTTATGCTCTATTTGGCCTACGAACTTGTTGAGACATAATCATTGTTCCTTATAACCAGCCTTTTTTTTAAAAAAAAAAACTTTTAAAAATAATATTTAAAAAAAAAATATATTTAAAAAAAAATATTTTTTATAAAAAAAATATTTAATTTTTTTTAAAAAATATATATTATTAAAAAAATAATAAAATAATATTGTCTATATGTATGCATGCATACATGCATGAAACACATAAAATGCCATGAATGTTTATTATGCATATTTATCATACATAAGTTACTATTCATAACACCATTGTCTCATATATATATATATATATATATATATATATATATATATATATATATATATATATATATATATATATAAAATCTACTCCATATGAGTTTTTAATTTTGCATGTTTAATGTTTATAACTTGTTTGAAGCAAAACTAACATTTATGAAATCCTAATTTTGTTATATGAATTGTTTTATATGAGTATATGATTTTGCATGTTCAAAATTTTATAACACTAGCATGAAGGCCACGCGATACGTGACCGAATTTACGAAAGCTTTATTTTTTTGTTATTGTGTCTTTTTTCACATAATATATTTCATGAATGAAAGGAGATAGAATTTTAAATTAATATAGCATGATAATTTATAAATGATTATAATCATTTAAAAGAAGTAAATTTATTTATCTAATGACTGAAAAAATTATATGTTACCTTCAAAGTGAGAGCTCCAAAAATCGAGGAAAGCCAAGAGCATCCTTGGCTGCCTCAGCAGCCCCATGCGCCTTGACCATCATCTGCAGATCTGTTTGCACACCAATACATATACAAATCACAATTGGTGTAAAACAAAAAAAGAAAACAAGCAATCAAGCATGAACTTACACCCATTTTTTAAGGAGTGGTGTCGTGGAAAGAAAACGAACTCAATTGCATGCACTTCTATGCACGTAAAACAGTTTACTTGTCGATCGTTTAAAAACAAAAGGTCATTTGTTCTTTAACGATTGTAGCTAGTTAAAATACAATTTAATATTGCTTGGAGACCTCCCTTTTGTTAAAACCAACGAAAGTGATGATACAGATGTATGCACCCAATTAATACATGGAGTCTTTTCATTTCTAAAAAAAGAGTGAATCGAGGCAACATAAACTAGAACTACCAACATAAACTATATACATAATAAATTATGAAAAATTCAATTCTTAAACCATGATTTACAATAAAAAAAATCCTAAAATCATATGAAAAGGTATGAGTCATTGGGATCTAACGTATGGGAAAAAAATGAAACCAAATTTCAGATTTGTTGACACAAAAGTGCAAACAACATTCAATAGTCAAAATCATTAGGAAAAAAAATCAACGCTAACAACCTAGTGCCAAAAAAATAAAATAAAATGAAATGCACATCCAAACTCTAGAGAACAATATAAAAAAAAAGCAACAACATTTCTAAAGTATCAAAGTAAAAAATATATTATTATTATTAGATGTTATTTCACACTACTTGATGTAATAGCTTCTAATAGCAAAATCTCTCATTTTGACACCAAAAAAATGGGTAAATGTATAGCAACTGTATATATTAAAATTTTCAAAATCATGAATTTTAATACCCTCACCTAAATATAAAATTATAGGTTTTGAAACTCGATGAATTGCTTCCATTCCACTTCCTTCCAAAAAAAATGACATAATTTAAAATCATCAAACACAAAATTAGATGAATATGTTTTGACGGGCTAAGACCACACGAACTTCGTGTGATGTCATTTTTCTTTGCTTGTTGTTTGAAGTTATTAATTATAAAAATATACAATTTAATAATATATAGCAATTTTACATTAACAGTTTTCGTTAGTGGTTCAAATCATCTAAAACATGGTGACAAAAAGAGAACATAAATAAAAGAGAAGAGAAAGTGTTGGATTATATTACCTCTAAAATGATGACAGTTTTCTAAGATACCACCTGCTCCAATACAACCAAATCAAAATAGAAGAAATGGAAAATAAAGATATGAGTTGGAGAAAGTAAATAAAGAGAATAAAGTATTGTCTTTTATTTTATTAGGCCAACTGCCCTTTATTTTATTGAGCCGTGTTCCACCGTAGAGGTTTGACATCAATTGCCAAATTTGTATTTTAACCATCAGGAAGGGAATCTAATAGATGTGGGGGGAGATGAATTAGATATATATTTGTAAGTACATGAATATAGGTATATTTGTAAGTACATAATATTTGTAAGTACATGAATGTAAGCACATTTGTAAGTACATAAATGTGAACAGTTAGATGAGTTGGAAATTGTGGAGCAGCGTAATCCGTGAAAGAGGGAGAAACAAACATTGATGATAAATGCTAGTAAGCCTTTATTACTTATTGCCACGGGTCAGCCTCATAAGATTTGGGCCTTTATTACTGCTATGTGTCAGCTTCACACGAATTGGGTCTATAGTTTTTATATAGTTATATAGATGTGTTAATGCAAAACTAGTTTCATTTTAAACTCAAACTTTGTTTTTAACACCTTTTGGGCCTGATCTCTCGAAACATGATTTTGTAACTTTGTATACCTTGCATGTGTACCAAATCTTGTTTTATGAACCTAATCCTTGTTTAGATCTATTATTCCATTAAAACAAGACTTGGTATTTTTTGTGTTGGTTTTGTGAAAAATCGAGTTGTTGTGTGTAAAATGTCTTGATTGTAAACACCCTTTTACAAAAAAATGTTTCTTTGATTTTTCTTACCATTTAAACTTAAGACCCTAGAGTACGACTCTTTTTACCTAGTCTTTGAAACTTTCAGTGTTTTGATAAAACCCAAACTTTTTTAAAAATTAGTTTTGTTCATCGTCATGTATAATTTACACTTTAGTGTAAAGCTTTGTTTGTGTGTTCTTTAAAGTTTCACTATTTGTTATGTTTAGTAAAATTTCAGTAGTGGGTGTAGTGGTTGTATTAATTCATTTACACATTTTATTCTGTAATTTTTACTCAAACAGTCATTATAATGGAATTGGGTGTGTTTATGGTCTTAGTACTAAAAGACTCGGGCGATTTTTAGTTAGTTTATTTCCTCATTAACAAACAAATGTGTAGTTTTTCACTTCTCCTCATCTCATTCTACCTTAATTTTATATTCTATCAGTACAAATTTCTTATGTGTGTGTATTCAACTGTTGACGTTTAAAAAGGTTTTTACCGAAGTGTTAAATGACAATTTTTGTAATCTTGACACCTTTTTGTACTACATTATTTTCATGGATTTCTATTGTCTCAAGGTTGTTAGAACGACAAGAAACAAGTTGTTTGTTACCTTAGTCGGCTTCTAAATGATTGGGAATATATATATATATATATATATATATATATATATATATATATATATATATATATATATATATATATATATATATACAGAGAGAGAGAGAGAGAGAGAGAGAGAGAGAAAGAGAGAGAGAGAGAGAGAGGGGAAGGCTCACCTACATCATGCACTATACATCACACCGTACATCACACCTAATTCTAGGCCTTAGAATTTTTTTTTTTCAAATTTAATATTGTTTCCTCGAAATTAACTTTCCAATCAACCCATATACAAAAACTTAAGTCAAAATCCATTTTGTAGCTATTTTTAAAAAATCCACAAAAAACTGTTGAGGTAGACCCTTATAAATAAGGTATTTTTATCAGTTTTTTGTGGATTTTTTAAAAATAGCTGCAAAATGTATTTTAACCTAATTTTTTGCATAAGGTTTGATTGGAAGGTTAATTTCAAGGAAAAAATATAAAATTTGAAAAAAAAGTTTTTTAGGGCCTACAATTAGGTGTGATGCACGGGTGATGAGCATGATGTACTATAGCCTGACTCTCTCTCTCTCTCTCTCTCTCTCTCTCTATATATATATATATATATATATATATATATATATATATATATATATATATATATATATATATATATATAATATCATAATTCCACAACAAAAATATAAAAAACCATTCATAGATTATCCATTACGAAGGTTGATTTAATAAAATAGATGTTGACTAGTCCAAATTTGCGCAATATGATGGGTAAATGGGTGTTAGGTATGTTAGGGTTTTTCCTATATTATGTACCTTAAAGATAAGTAAAAGGTCAAGCATTGCCTGATTTATGGGAAGATTATCCATGTGAGGATGAGCCATATGACAATTATGAGATAGGATATATATCTATAAGTCCATGCAAGTTATGGTCTGATTTTTCAAAGAATTGGATAATCTCAGGAATAGGGGTAGTTATTGAATCTATTGAGAATATTAAAACCAAACATAGATTTAGGGTACAAGAAAGTATATGTTCCAATAATCAAGTGGAATATGAAGTCGTGATAATGGGCATGGAAAATCTTTGAAGCTCCAACTTGTGACGACCCACCTATTCTATTATTAGGTGGCCAATCCTCTAATAAAATAAAACATGAATCTCATAATGGTTCATTCTCAACATTATTATCGTAACCCCAATATAATATAAATAATATGAATAAACCATACAATTAACATGAATGAACAAATTACCATGCATAAATAAATAATATGAGTGAATCGAATAAACAATTAGTCACCAAATAACCATATTCACATTATAAAACTGAATAATAAAACTGAGTGATGAAATAAAAGATCGGATAGTAATATAAAAGCCTATCCATATACGGGCAACACGCCTAAAACTGAAATTGAAATTAAGTGATAGTCTCTAGATAGAATAAGCAAAGGCAGCTAAAATAGTCTTCTAAAGTCTAAAACTACTGTAAATGGCAAGAATTGATATATCCATGTGGTTTTGGATGATGCTTTGCACACCGGTGGTGTAACAAGAAAAACAAGAAAAAACAATTGCCCGAGGGTCAAAGCTTGAAAAGTAGAAAATATTTTGCAAGTAGATAATTATTTTAAATCAATTAAAACGATATTGTATTACTTCCATAATTAATCGGTGGCACTCACGTGAGATAAAAGCTCACCTCTCTTCTATAGTGCGTACCTATCGTGTTTCATTTTAATATCTTAATTAAACTACCCGGTCTAGCTAGGACACGTAACGGCTATCAAATCCCATCCCCCGCTACTATTACTTATTAGCTAAGTATAACTACCTTGATTAGATATATGTTTACAAATAGTATTATAGCGACACACAATAAACATAACATAACAACGCTCGTGCTATAGATAGATTTATACGCCATATTATGTAAACATACATATATATCATTCGTTGTATATGTATAACCGTATCCCCAGGTCTTGAACCTTAGGGAGAAATCCCCCGTGTATTATCCGGCTCCAGGCATCATACATCACATTAAGCCATCAGGTCATAATCTCATCGACAATCCTAAACGAAAACACATACAACGAAAGCAGTCGTAGACATATCTCCAGGAGTAGCGACCATTGATGATACGAGAAATCTCCCATAAGTCGTTCCCATATCAACAAATCAAGTATAATGTGTATAATAAACAAATAAAGCGAGTAAATAGAGAGAATATAAGATATAGAGTGGTTCAGCCTTTAAAATAGGCCTATGTCCACTGTGTGTTCCGTTATCATTATATGCGTTGCATTGTATAATATAATCGTGCATAAAGAGGCGTACAAGCATGAGAATAAAGGAGAGTACATGGCAGTATTGAGGATTCCGGCGTGCCAGAGAGGTGGTTGCGATGTAGATGTGTGGCTTCCAAGTCGTATGTTGAGGTTATGTAGAGAGAGTCTGTATTGTAGAGTCTCCCCCAGGAGTGTGGAATCGATCCCTTATTTCGAGGTATGGTCTTCTATTTATAGGAGGTATGTGTGCTGTGTCATGTGCCCAGAGCACATGATGTATATCAAGACTGGAGTTGCTGTAACAGTGAGGGATGTGGCCTGTAAGGCAAACATCAAGTACTGCATCTTGCACGAGGCTAAATCCAAAGGTACCGCACACTGTACGAGGTAGGGTCGTGGCCTGTATATAAGTCTAAGTGGCATATACCGCACGGTGTACTGAATAGGTCCGCACCCTTAGCTAAGTAGGCCCGCAGCCTGAGTAAGCTCCGCGGTAGGGTGCTATATTTGTACTATCAATAAGCCCCCAAGTTGTAGTGCCAAGAGATTTCGATTGGGGTTGCGGCTGTGTAATTAAGTCCTCTGGAGGTACCGCGGTATTTTCAAGACTACGCTTCGTCTTCCCGCGCCTTCTTATATAAATTGTTTCGGCCGTGGAGTTCATTACGTTTTCTAAATCTTTGAGGGCATATCGAGATCTAAACTCTATTCGTCCGTCCTTCTGCTCTTTTCGGTGACTTTTCCAGGCTGAGTGTGGTGGTTCTAAGGCAGTTTAAGGCTGATCATTGCCGATTTCTCCATTTCCAGGTAATTTTCCAACCAACATCCTTTTTAATAGCTTTTGTAGTTCATAATTCTTCTTCAAATAGACGAACACATGAATTTTTCATTTCTGAACTTCGTGTTGGATTTTTCTGGATTTTATCTGTTTCTCATAAGAAAAAAATGATTATTTGATTGGAACATAGGGTTTTGATTGAATAATCTGATAATTTCCAAGAATCGAACACGTATGCATGATAAATAATTGTAATTGTTGCTAACTCGTTCTTTGAATCAATCTTCATAATACGAAATGAACCATTAATCTTCCACTACTTAGATCATATGGCATGCATTTGTGTTGAATCGCATTGAATCATATAACTGTTCTCGTTGTTCTTGAATAAACCCTTCACATTCTGGGTCTTTGATCTTTAAATGAGTCGACATTTAGTTACTAAATTATTTGAGTGAGAGGTCGTGGCATGGTAGAAATCACTTTAGTAACATTAGGTGAGGGCTGCGGTCGGTGGGCTCTGAGGGTAATCCTCTAGGTTTAGGTTCCACGGCTTTTAAGCCCACCGGTTGAAGTCTTCGGCCTTAGGTTCTTAGATTAGAGTCAGCAGTGTTTTAGCCCATTAGTAACTATGGTAAGGAAGTAAAACCTATCAAATCAACATGTCGCGGCGATAGTTGTCCTTTAGGGCTCTAAAACCCCCACACTTGGAATATTTAGCCAATTCTTGTCGATCATTTCTATTCACTTTAATCTTCATATACTGCCGCTGCTTCTTAGGGATTTTTAGAACCATAATGGCTGCGACGCCTAACTGCGGACTGCTTTTCAGGTACTGTTGCATCCATATGAACTTTGACCCAGACGAATTTTTGAGAGGCTTTTGGGCAAAATATTTCGGAGACTCTCCCCCTTAAGCTTCCTTTCGTGCCTCCTCTGATGTCAATAGGTCCTCGTCAACTGAAGAATTACCCCAACCGTGTAGTACTAGACTCAAAATCCGTGGATTCTACCTGTAGGAAGGATTTTGAGGCCAAGCCAATGGAAGAGGAAGCTAATTCCAGTAACCAACCATTGGACATAGAAGATGATGCCGTGACAAGGGGTGCCACTGATGTTAGGGATGAACCAGCTGGCCCATCTGGGAGGGCCAAGAGGCCTCTTGCTGCACTTGATATTCGCAGCATTATGACCTAAGACTGGGTTGATCAGGTAGTTGAGGCCTTCGAGTTTCCAAAAAACTTGATGTGCTCAGCACCTACCGCGAACCAAAGACCGTGCACGACACTTTCTGACCATGGGGTCTTCTTCCCATTGCATGCTTTCATTTACGGGCTGCGGCTGCCTATTCCTGTTCCCATCAGATGAATTTTTCAAATGATGAAATTAGCACTAGCCCAGTTAGACCCCAATGGCTGGAGGTCCATTCTTTCCGCAGTCGTGCTTTGGGATAATCAATTTAGGAAAAATATTACTCCCGCAGAGTTTTTCCACTTCTACCGCCCGAAGGAGAACTCTTTAAATTTTACTGGATACTACTACTTCTCCGTCCACGACAGGGATGAGACCCTTTAATCTGGGAGGCCGACCAGTGTAAAGAACTGTAAGGGGAAGTATTTCTACATCTCTGGAGAAGGGTGGTAGATTCACCCTCAGAAGAACGAGAGGGAGAAGTCATTTAGAATGCCGTGATAATGGGGGTGTCCCTCCAACTAGGTATTTTAATTATATTTGCGTCCTATATTTATAATTTCTTATTACTCTCTATACTAACCTTTGATTTTTTTTTTGCAGTTCTCGACAACTTACAATTGAGCAAGCGGCAAGATAATAGAGTTGCTAAGGTCGCGGCCAATCTTGCTATGGATAAGAAATTCAGCGACCTTATAACTTCTATCACTGTATTTGAGGCAGGTTACTTCCCCAATAAGTCCATACCAAAAGAAATGGTTACGGAAGGTAATAACCCGATCAATCAGTCTTTGTTTCGCGGTAATTTATATTTAAATCTTCAATTATTTACTATTGCCTTTCTTCTTTCAGGTGAGGAAGTAGATAGGGAGCTTTTGGCTGCCCAATTGGAAGAAATGGATGAGGACGTAGTCGTTCTCAATAATATTGCGCAGAACAGACAAAGGACGAGGAGCAAGACGAAAGCTCCTGCCGCAACCCCTTCCATTGATAAGAATACATCTGCCACGGCCCAGAATCAAGCCGTGAAAGAAACTTTCCCTGCTGCTCCCCCACTCCAAGCTGAGGAGTTCGACGATGATATTGGGGATAATTTGGCTACGAAAGGTCTGATGTCAACATCTGATGCCGCCATCCGTTCAACTTCTCCGTCGTCGCCACCTATTATTGCGATTAATACCAACTTAACGCCTCCTCAATGCCGCACCGGAGCTGGTCCTGACAGTCGATCGCGGCCACAACTAAGATAGCCTGACCCTGAGTCCTCATGGGACACTACTGCGAGGGCTACCCGAAGGATGAAGAGGGCCCTCGATGCCGCGGACCTTGACAGGTTGGTGGACGAAGATCATGACGATCTGGAGGATTGTGCCTCTATAGTCTTTTGAGCGTAGGTGCAAGTTCTTTCTGAGTTTTAATTTTTCATTCCATACCTTGCTCATAACTTTCTCTTTTCAGGTCGCGGACGTCATGGTAGCTCAAAAGAGGAAGTACGAGGCCCTCTACAAACTAAAAGAGACAGCGAAGAGGGTACACTCCGCTGACTTGGAAAATTCACAAAATTCTTCCTTTGAGACTGGGAAGCAGTCTCTTTCCACGGCTCTTCAGGTAGCCCAGATGAACCTAGAAGTTGCTATCATAGTTAAAGGAGAGGCGAAAGAAAATTTCAACCAGGCCGCGGAATCTCTAAAGGTCTCTTAGTCCCAAGTCACGAAAGCTGCCCAAGTTATTGAGTCCAATAATAATAAGCTCAGACTCCTTCAAAAGTGGTGTTGATACCAAAATTAGTCCGCTGATGTGGATCAATTATGTGGAGACACGTGTCACTCTACATGGCACCTACAAACATTTTTGAACAACACCCTGACTTCGAGGAACTCAACCTCCCTGACCAACTATGACTCTCCGAGCAACAAGTATACTCCGATCAACTTGTACATACCGAGCTACTTAGGCGGTCCGAGCTGCACCTCGATCAGAGCATTTATTACCAGACAATTAAGAGTATTAAATGCGCATTAAATGCTGATTATTATCATAGAGATGTATACGCCTATTGGACAACTATGTATTACCCTTTCACATGTACAGCCTCAGGGCTATAAATACATTGTATCATCCTCATTGTAAGAGGACTCGGAATTTCTTTGTAGAACCTGCTATCGAGAATTCCCAAACAGTCAGCAATAACAAAAACAGTGGATGTAGGCCATTCTTATAAGGTTGAACCACTTTAAAATTCTTTTGTCTTATTTATTTTTATCTGTGATTGATTAATTAGAAATAATCTAATTTTTTACATCAACAGATTGGCGTCATCTGTGGGAAACGACTGAAATTCTCATTTTTCACCAAAATAATTTATCACCAATGGATGATAATCCCGAATCCAGTAATCGAAACGCTGGAAACCCCCCGAATCCATCCGCTCCTCCAAATGTCCAAGATCTAGCTGGAATTATGGCCAATTTGGCTCAAGGCCAGACGGCTATGCAAGAGACTATGCGACAACTCATGCAAACTATCCAAGGTGGAGCGTCGACCTATTCAGGACTACGAAGTGTTCAAAGAAATACCCGTTTAGTTTCTTCGCGTATTAGGAAAAGCGATTCATATCGCACTGAGAAATCTGATGATTTTTCTTATCAACCGGGTCGAACTTCGTCAGTACGAGCCACAGATACTGAACAACACATAACTCTCTCTCCAGAAAGGACTAGTGCACTGGAAAGATTAAGTAGGATCTCTCCTTTTGATCGATTGGGCCCTAGAAAGAATAAAAGTCCTCCTAAGAGTGTGTCGAGAAACTTTCGACGACCATCTGATCTAAGAGAGGGTTCTGCCCAATCACAACCAGTTGCTCGACAAGATAGATCCCAGGAAGCGACTTCAACACGATCAATTTCTCTAACTAATAGGCCCGAGGAGGGAAAGGATGCATGGAAAGGCTCTATTGAGAGGTGGGAGGATAGACTAGGGGAAATGGTTAAGGCCAAGAATCCTCTACAAAGAATTTTTGTCCAAGGGACGCCTTTTATACAGGCAATTGTGGATTTTCCCACACCATCGAAGTTCAAAGAACCTGTTGTGACCCCTAAATATGATGCAAAAACTGACCATGTCCTTCATATAGAACAATACCAAGCTGCTGCCAACATCTATGCCGTGCCGGACGAGATGAGATGCAGAGCATTTTCGGGAACTCTTACCGGATCTGCACAAATATGGTACAATAATCTTCCTCGGGGGAAGATATCAACTTTCTTTCAATTGGCCGAGCTCTTCATTGGAAATTTCTGTTTTGGAGTAAAACCAGTTAAACGAGTTGCACATTTGTTAAGTGTTAGACAAAAAATAGGTGAGAGCACGAGGGATTACATAACTCGTTTCAATAACGAGAAGCTTGAAGTTATTGATTACGAGGAAAAAATAGCAATTACAGCTTTGATGAGTAGACTGTTGCCCAATAAATTGTACTACACTTTGGCCAAAGATCCACCCAGAACCATGTCAGAACTAATGGCAAAAGCAGCCAAGATCATGAATGCCGAGGAGGCTATGGCTGCGAAGAAGAACATGGACACCAAAGAGACCAAGGTGGAGGTTGATAAGGCTAAGAAGAAAGAGCATAAGAACAATGGTGGTGACAAGCAGTCAAAAACAAAGCCATCATGGGAAGTATTGAAGAAATTTGAAAATTATACTCCTTTAAAAGTAGACATAAACCATGTCCTGGAAGAGATCAAGAACAGCGAGGAACTAAACTGGCCTGAGAAAATGAAGTCAGATCCTGACAAAAGGAATAAGGCCAAATATTGCGAGTTCCATAAAGACCATGGTCACACAACCAAAAATTGCATAGCTCTCTAGAATGAAATCGAAGCACTTATGAGACGAGGAAAGCTGACTAAGTATGTTGATCGAAGAAATAAAAGAAAAAGCAACGACCGAGCAAGACAGAGGTCTAGATCTCCTTGTCGATCAGAAGAAAATAAGAAAATAGATCATGAAGATGATCCAGAAGACGACCCTGATCTCCCCAAGAAACCAAGACAGCCAGAACGTGAGGTATTTTCAATTCGTTTTGGATCATTTGATTGTAACGTTATTACAGGTGGAGATGCAGGAGGTGGGGACCTTACTGCGGAAAGGAAAGCTTACCTCAATGAAGCTCAAGATTGTTCATACATTCAGCAAATAAATCTAGCTGAGGATGATCGCCCGAGGAAGGTGAACAAAGAAAAATTGGTCATTGGTATCTCCAAGAACGACGTCGCAGGTGTACTATATCCTCATGATGATCCACTGGTGATCAAAATGAGGATGAAAGAAGTAATAATCTCAAGAGTACTGGTGGATAATGGTAGATCAACGGATATCATGTTCTACTCATGCTTCGATAGTTTAAATCTGAAGTTATCTCAGTTGGAACCTTATCACAGGCCCCTCCTTGGGTTTGCTGGCGAGAAAGTCTTTCCATTTGGGACGATCAAGTTGGATATGTTCATCGTCACATGGCCTTCTTGTCGGATGGAAAGAGTACGTTTCTTTGTGATTAATAAGAATGTCCAGTCAACTTACAATATCATCATGGGAAGGGTAGGTTTGAAGAAATTCGAAGAAGTACCATCTACTGTACATCAATGTCTGAAGTTTCCAACCAATTTTGGAGTAGGAGTTGTAAAGGGTGACCAAAAAGTTGCTCGGGAATGTTATTACTCATCTGCCGAGCAAGAAGAACTGGAGGAATCTACGAAAAAGACTACGACCTACCAAGTGGATGAAGGTGCAGAGATTGAAACATTAGATCCTAGAGACGAATCGCATCTCGTGAAAGGTCAGGTGGTAGAAGCTACTGAAAACATCATTTTGGACGATGAGCACCCGGAACGAACAACTCAAATAGGTTCGTCGTTAGATGCCTCACTAAAATAGGAATTGATAGTTTTCCTAAAAAGCAGAAAGCAAACTTTTTCTTGGAGTCATGAGGATATGCAAGGAATAGATCCAAATTTATTATGTCACGAACTCAATGTGAATAAGGAGATCAAGCCAGTGAAGCAGAGACGAAGAGTGTTTAGCCTCCAGAAGAACCAATCCATACAAGCGAATGTTGAGAATCTCCAGAAAGCTTGGTTTATTGACGATGTCAAATATCCAGACTGGTTGGCAAATGTAGTAATGGTGAAGAAGAAAAATAACAAATGGAGGATGTGTGTAGACTTTACCGCCCTTAACAAGGCATGCCCAAATGATCATTTTACTTTCCCCCGAATTGATCAATTAGTGGATGCTACCTCGGGACACGAGCTGTTGAGCTTCATGGATGCCTATTCTGGTTACAACCAGATTAAAATGAAACCTGAAGACAGGGAGAGTACCTCTTTCATTACCCTTAGGGGAACTTATTGTTATAATGTTATGCCTTTTGGTTTGAAAAATGCAGGTGCAACATATCAACGACGGATGAACAAGGTATTTGCAGAACAAATCGGTTGCAATATGGAAGTTTATGTTGATAATATGCTGACGAAGCGCAAGAAAGCTGCTGACCATCTAATTGACTTAGGCCAAACCTTTGATCAACTGGATAAATATCAAATGAAGCTGAATCCCACCAAGTGAATATTTGGAGTACGAGAAGGCATATTCCTCGGGTATATTGTCAACCAACGAGGAATCGAAGCAAACCCAGAGAAGATCAAGGCTCTATTGGGACTTCGGTCTCCAACGACGAAGAAGGAAGTACAAAGTCTCACTGGGCGAGTTGCAGCACTTAATAGATTTGTATCATGAGCAACAGATAGATGCCTCCCATTCTTCAAAACACTCCGAAGAACATTTGAATGGAATGATGAATGCGAGAAGTCTTTTCAAAAATTGAAGAAATATTTGGGAGAACCTCCACTGTTATCTAAACCAGTGATGGGGGAAAGATTGTTCTTGTATTTGGCAGTGTCGGAGAATGCAGTTAGCTCGGAATTGATAAGAATGGAGAATGGAGTACAAAAATCAATCTATTACACTAGCAAAGCCTTTCAAGGATCAAAGATCAGATATCCAAGATTGAAAAAATTGGCACTAGCATTGATCGAGGCAAGTAGGAGAATGAGGTCGTACTTCTAAGCTCATACCATAGTTGTGTATACTGATATGCCATTGAGGCAAGCTCTTCATAAACCAGAAAAATCAAGGAGATTGATGTACTGGGCAGTAGAACTTGGTGAATATGACATAGTTTATGAGCCTAGATCGTCACTAAAAGGGCAAGCAGTAGCAGATTTTATAGCAGAGTTCACCTATCCTGATACCTCCGAGGAGCAAAAGATGGATACTGACTAACCTGTGGATGTTACAGGATCATCAAATTTAAACCCCGATCAACTTATGTTGGTCGACGAACAAAAGAAGTTGGTCGACGAGCAAGAGAAGTTGGTCGACAAGTAAGAGAATATGGTCGACGAGCAGCAAGAAGTGCTAGAGGAGGACAAAAGGAAGGAGCAAATATTTCATTGATGAACTCTGTTCGATCAAAAATTTGAAGACGAGGTACCTATATTGAACCTATATGTGGATGGCTCATCTTGCACTACAGGCTATGGGGAAGGGATTATTTAAATAGCCCGGATAAGGTCGATGTGGAGTATTCTCTGTGCTTCCAATTCAAAGCTTCTAATAATGAGGCTGAATATAAAGCTATGATTGCAGGTCTTAATTTGGCAAAAACCATGGGGGCAGAGCAAGTTATTGTATTCAGTGACTCGCAGTTGGTCGTAAATCAAATATTGGGAGTATATGCAGCCAAAGGAGAATTAATGATCAGGTATCATACAAAAGCGATGGAGATTTTATCAAATCTGATGGCAGTGCAGATAATTAGAGTACCAAGATTGGAGAATGTCAAGGCAGATGCCTTAGCTCGTTTAGCATCAGCCACACGCACCGAGCTGCGAAGAACAATCCCAATTGAAGTCTTGGCTAGTCGGAGCATAGATGAAGATATGATGATGAACTTTATTACCCTTAATTTAGGACCATCTTGGATGGATCCTATCAGGGCATATATTGAAGAAGGGTATTTGCCAACTGATAAACTCGCAGCCAAAAAACTAAAGTTTAAAGCTGCTCGTTATGTATTGACCAATGGTGTTCTATATAGACGAGGAGTTATAGCTATCTTATAGAGATGAGTACATCCCGACAAGGTGAAAGACTTGATCGAAGAAGTCCATGAAGGGTCCTGTGGAGCCCATATAGCAGGTCGGACACTTCTGCAAAGGATAATGACGCAGGGATACTATTGGCCGACAATGAGGACTGATTGCAAAGCCTATGCCAAAAAATGTGACAAATGTCAACGCTTCTCTACCATCCGAAGAACTCCCCAAGCATTGTTGACACCCATTACTTCCCCTTAGCCATTTGCCATGTGGGGAATTTACTTGGTCGGGCCACTTCCAATGACCAGAGGAAGGTTTAAATATCTCGTCGTCGCAATGGATTACTTTACTAAGTGGGTGGAAGCTGAGCCCCTTATCGACATGACATATGAAAAGGTATACTAATTTATTTGGAAGAATATCATCTGTAGATATGGTCTTCCTCATGCATTCATCACCGACCATGGAACACAATTTTGACAACGAGGAATTCGCTGCATATTGTTATCAGTCGAACATATTAAAAACCCACTCTGCACCAGGCCATCTCCAGAGCAATGGGAAAACTGAAGTGATGAACAGAATGTTGCTGAATGGCATGAAGAAAAGATTAAATGATGCAAAGGCAAATTGGATCAATGAGCTTCATTCTGTACTATGGGCTTATCGTACTACTCCACGAGAAGCCAAAGGAGAATCTCCATATATGCTGGCATTTGGAAGTGAAGCTGTTATACCTGCCGAGCTGGGTCTCCCCACACACAGAGTGCTGAATTTCAACTCTCCTATCAGTGATTTGATGAGAATATTAGATTTGGATATTCTCGAGGAAGTTAGAGAAGAAACAGCAATCAGAAACGCTGCATACCAGCAACGGACAGCTCTGTTCTATAAGAAGAGAGTAAAGAAATGTGACCTAAAAGAAGGAGACTATGTGCTAAAGAAAGTAATTCAAAATCATAACAAACTAGAAGCTAACTGGCATGGGCCCTACAAAGTAACAGAGGTTGTTCGACTAGGAACGTATAGAATCGAAACCTTAGAAGGAGAGGAGTTTAAGAATGCATGGAACGCAAAGCATCTACGTAAATATTATCAGTAATTTAATCTCTATGTAATGCAATTTTCTTCGATATGAATAAAGTTTTGGATATTTCGCCCAACTCTCTCCTTTTGTTGAAAATTTTTCGGAGTATTAGTGCTACACACTACGCATCAATCAAATCCAGAAATACCAACTACGGTTGGTTGGGAAGAAAATCCACCAACTATAAGTTGGTCAGGAATACAAAATTTCCCAGAAATACCAACTACGGTTGGTTGGGAGGAAAATCCACCAACTATAAGTTGGTCTGGAATACAAAATTTCCCAGAAATACCAACTACGGTTGGTTGGGAAGAAAATCCACCAACTATAAGTTGGTCGGGAATAAAAAATTTCCCAGAAATACCAACTACGGTTGGTTGGGAAGGAAATCCACCAACTATAAGTTGGTTGGGAATACAAAATTTCCCAGGAATACCAACTACTGTTGGTTCTGAAGAAAATCCACCAACTATAAGTTGGTCGGGAATACAAAATTTCCCAGAAATACCAACTACGGTTGGTTGGGAAGAAAATCCACCAACTATAAGTTGGCCGGGAATAAAAATCTGCCAACTAAGGTTGGTCGGGAACAAAAACCACCAACTCCAGTTGGTCGGAAACAATTGGTTAAATAAATGAAAGTCATTTCAGGGATTAAAATAAAGTTCTTGAAACTTATGGCATTTTAAACTACCACCATAGTTGGTCGAGAAGTAAAATATCACCAACTCTGCTTGGTCGTCAGATAAATTCAGATAGTGGACAATAAATTTTCACCAACTCTAGTTGATCGACAAGTTAAAATAGCACAAAATATCTTTATCTTTTCAACAGATATACATGCACATTCATTAGAAAATGTCTTCAAAAATATTTCCAAAGACAATGACAAATTGCAAAGAAAACTAGAAGTTTTTCATTAAGTTCAAAACAAAATACATTGAGAATGAAATACATAAAAAATTATTACATCAAGAATCCTATTCTATTGGTTTCTTCCCCTCTGCCTTTGAAATAGGTTCTTCACTAGCGGGAGGATCGTCTAAGGCATAGGGGGAATTGATGAAATTTATATCTTTAAGCATCCTGATATTCATTACTGAGGGACGATCAAGTAGGTGTTCAGGGCGAGATATCTCGAAATTAGAATGAAGACTGTAGTCACCGAGATACTTTGAAATCAGACATTGAGGAATGGACCGAGCAGGAATCCAGCTCATATCCAGTTTGAAAGGTGGCACCGGTAAATCGAGCAACCCAGGGTCATAGTAATCCCATATATAGTGACCCTGTTCCAACTGCAGCACGCCCAAGGCATTCAGCCATCCTTGCTTGTAACCCACATTATTTGCATTTTGGATCCGATCATCTAGATCGTAGAGGGCTTCATTATAACTAGCCATCCAGAACTCCCTGGGCTACTTGTGGAATTGATAGGTTAATCTCTCCAGTTGCTCGTGGAGGTTCTTCGTTAAAAGCTCTTTACTCTCCAAGGCACACTTTTGTGCAGAGAGCTGCTCGTCCAGATTTAGAATATTCTTGGACATCTCAGCTAATGCTTGATTCTTTGCCACCAACTGGAATGCTTGATTCTCTAAGGCTGCATGTGTTCTAGCTTCTTCAATATTAACTTGAGCAGCCCTTGCTCATCCCGGAGAAGCTCTTGCTCATCCACGAGCAGAGTTAGAAGGACCAGCTCTCTTCAAGTTTTCTAATTCGTCTCTCAGATTGGCATTTTCAACCTCCAAGAAAGAAAAACCTTCATCGTTGATAGGAACTAAGGCTCCCGAGGTAAAGGCTGCAGATTTCAGCTGAGATATCTCTCCTCGCAAATTGTTATTTTCCTGCTCTAATAATTTGGCGATCTGCCTATGCTCTTCAACCTCGGTCTTCAAAGTCCTTTCCTTTATATCATAAGCAGAAAAACAACTTATCATACCCTTTATCAGCACTTAGTTGCTGATACTTCTTCTCATATCCCTGGTGCAAGAAGGCTGTAGATTCCTTGAATTGTTGTTGAAGCTCCTCGAGAGTGCCCTGGAGGTCTTTAATCATCTCATAATATGCTACATTATTATCCACTGCCCGGTCGAGCAAACACTTTAAATACTGATAGGCTTCAACTGCTCACTCTGAAGCATCTGGACCGAGAATATCAACGATTTGAGCTTCAGTCATATCTGTATAACCAGCTTTGAAGTATTCATTGCATTATCTCAATAATTTTGCATCATGAGCTGATAACAATTCCATCCTGGCCATAAACTAGTAAAAGGAAGAGATAGCAAGAATCAATAAGAGTGCAAAAGGATGCAGAAGAAGAGAATCAACAGTATGAACAATCAAAATCTCAAATTTTATTGCATTATAAAAGATAAGTACATAGTTCAGAGTTACATTTGACAAAAATAAATAGAGAGAAAAGTCCGAACAACTATACACCTTCTCCTTGTTTCCCAAAACTTTCTCGGGAAGCTGGGACGAGGAGGTAGGCTGCTCGGATGGCTTAGAAGGTTATTCGATGGGTGCTGGAAGCTGCTCGACTGAAATGTTGGTTGATTGAAGCTGCTCGGTAGGAGTAATAGTTAGTTGGGGTTGTTCGTAGCGATGTTCAACATTAGGGACCTGATCCCCAACCAGGGAGCTTCGTCCTCTTCTTCTTCCCCGGGAGAAGGAGGGGGCTAGGAATGTGTCGCTGAAATAAGTCTGAATTTTCATCGACGTTCATCTCTCTCAGAGCAGCAACCCAACCATCCCTGAAGTATTTGAGGCTGCCATACTCCATTTGTGAGATCATGGCAGCCAAACCCTTATTCCAACCTTTATCCCAGCCAGCACTGAAGGAATTTTTCACAGCCAGTTTCCTTTTCACCTTCTCCGAGGAAAGCTTTTCAGATAGAAGTTCCTCAGTAGCTTTCAATTTCCTTTATGCCTCTTCCTTCTGATGACCAGCGTCACGAAGTCTACTTAGCTCTTCCTCAGCAGATTTGAGTTTATTTTCAAACTATCCATCATGTTGGAGCTTCCCCTCGAGCTCTTTGTTCTTCTTCTCTAAGTCTTTTATTTTTTTCTCCAACCCCTTGGAGACTTCAACAGCCTGATCCCTCTCTTGCTCGGTAGAATTAAGCTACTTCTCCCAAGCAGCTTTATCATCGACATACTTCTGACGAGAATCCTTTAAAGACCGCGTGAGACCTACAAAAGCCTCCTCTGCACCACCCGAGGAGATGGATGACTTGATGGCTTCGTCCTTCTTCAAAATAGTATTAAAGCAAGTTACCAACTGGAAAAAGGAAATAACTGTAAGTCAGTGCAAGGACATAACATTGAAAAATGAAAAGTTTAGATTAACAATACTTACTGAGGAAATGTGTTGAGATGCCAAGGTGGTAGCCCTATCCTGAGAAAGATTTGCTTTAATACCTTGGATCTCGGGGATGATCCAAGACTTCACTGAGCTCATGGCAGAGCTCGGAGCAACGAAAGTGGGAACACCACTTCTAGTAGTTGGAGGCTGAGAGATGGATTCAACCAAATTGACCAAGGAGCTCTTCTTCAGCTTCCTCGTGGGAACAGGAACATTATCGACCAAGAATGTCGTCTTGGTCGGTGATATAACTACAACCTCGCTTGGAGGGGAAACAGCTGCAATTTTTCCTGGAGCCACAGGGGAATTCTCGACAACCTTCTTAGTAGTAGCGAGAGGAGGTCAATCAAGTTATCTTGTCCCTTCTTCTGGGACATCCTGCTTGCTTTTCTTTGCCTCTCCAGCAATAGAGGAATATTTCTCGAAGAGGGCAAGAGCTCTTCTTCTCTTCATTCTGTCACTATGAGGAATATGTGACTTAGGAGAAGAACTTTCAGAAGCTGGTACTGATTCTACGTCACTTATCACCGGATGAGTAGTAAAAGACGAGGTGTAACTCTTAAACTGCTGCTAATATGAAGCTGATCTGATATGCTCGTCGGTAACAGTCTGATGCAAACCCCAGATAAGTTTCAGATGTTTTAAATTAACTTCTGTCTCTTTTGGAGACCTTCTTTTGTTGTCAACTGCAAATAAATGAAAATTAAAATATCAGTGACACATTCTATCAAACACAAAAAAAGCATAATTTCAAAAATAAAGTAAAGTAAAAACAACCGATCCCATTGCCATAGGGAGGGCATCTGGGACCTTGTTACACATCATTTCCAGTTAGTGGAGCATGTTGCCAATTTTTCATAACAACACCATGCTCGAAATAATCCCTATTGGCATCTGGGAGATTGACCACTAAATCTCTATTTAAAAACCTAGTTTTCAAGTAAAAAGTACTGTCGCCGACAACCCATCTATAGCAAAACATAATTTCTGGAATTTTAATACGAGTTCCATGAATCTGATTTAACCTATGGACTCCATTAACTATTCTCCATGTATTGGGGTATATTTTTGCAGGAACCACGCCAAAATATTGACAGAATTCCAGACACAATGGGTTTGGGGGAAAAGAAAAGCCACATTCAGCTACAAAGAGACTGGGGAACCAATGTCCCTCATCCAAACGAAAATAATCTGAAGGTTCAGAAAGTTCCTCCAAAACGACCCATGAAGGAACAGAGAAATCATAACGAAACTTATCAAGCGACTCAATAAGGTAAACCATGATGAATAAAGGAAATAAAAAAAAAAGGAGATCTTACAGAAAAAGGATGGATCAGTTGACAACGAACGATGGAAGGAATGAACGCACAAGATAGAGAGGATATAGAGAACTCAAAGATACAAATTTGAAAAAGTAAAAGACGATAGGATTTTCTACAATGCTTAAATACCTCACCTTGGGAATGGGTAAAAATAATTATTACAAAGAAAGACGTTTATGCTACCGGCGGCTAAAAAGACAAAAAGGGCACGGAGATCAAAGCAGTTAGAAAAATTCGAAGAGTCTGATTCTATGAATTCGAAAAGAAAAATTAATACAAGGAAAACACTCCTAAAATTTAGGATGACCATTTAATCCCGCCATATTTTGAGAAGAATGTTCCACACTCCTCAACCTCGAATTGTGAAACATTGGGGGCTTCTGTTGATACCAAAATTAGTCTGCTGACGTGGATCAATTATGTGGAGACACGTGTCACTCTACATGGCACCTACAAACATTTTTGAACAACACCCTGACTTCGAGGAACTCAACCTCCCCGACAAACTATGACTCTCCGAGCAACTTGTACATACCGAGCTACTTAGGCTATCCGAGCAGCTTAGGCGTTCCGAGATGCACCTCGATCAGACCATTTATTACCAAATAATTATGAGGATTAAATGCGCATTAAATGTTGATTATTATCATACAGATGTATACGCCTATTAGACAGCTATGTATTACCCTTTCACATGTACAACCTCAGGGCTATAAATACATTGTATCATCCTCATTGTAAGGGGATTCGGAATTTCTTGGTAAAACCTGTCATCGAGAATTCCCAAACAGTCAGCAATAACAAAAACAGTGGACGTAGGCCATTCTTATAAGGCTGAACCACTTTAAAATTCTTTTGTCTTATTTATTTTTATGTGTGATTGATTAATTAGAAATAATCTAATTTTTTACATCAACAAGTGGTATGAAGAGTTGGAGGCCAAGGCTGCCCGTGATGATGAAGCCCGTGCCGCGGCAATCAAGAAAATGGCGGTAGATCATGGCGAAGCCCTACAACTGGCCATCAATAGTACTATGGATTCGTTCAAGGGCTCCAGATATTTTTATCTTATAAAGAATAGGGCCTACCTCCACGGTTACTAGGAGCTCAGGCACAGAATCATAAAGAACTTCCTTATTGCTTGGGGGCTTGGTGATGTTGAGCATCATAGCTGAGCTCAAGGCTGCGGTTGAGGAGAAAGACAGGTTGAAGGCATAGGCTTAGGCTGTAGTCGCGGAGGAAAAAACCGAAATAGCTACGGATGGTGATGAAGGGGATGTCAATGACGACGCGGCCTCATGAGCCTGTAGCTTGTAAAATCCTAATTTTTTGAACTGCTTATCCATATAGGGTTGCTTCCCTTCTAATTCTTAAAGTTTGTATATATGGTCTGTAATCCCAACATTAATAGGTGTCAAGATTTTTTGTTGCGGCCACCTTTAATGTTAATCTGCTTCCTTTTCTAATAGCCTTTTATTCTTTTGTTTTGCTAGCTTCGACACTTGAATGAGTGCCTTCTCTATACATCCTTGATTTCTTTGAATTGTACATTTACTTCTTGAGAAAATGCACTTTAACTATATCGTATGGGTCATAGGTTGTGACCATATTTAGAAACCAAAATGGTATATAGCTTAAGGCCGCGACACTGTAATGTGGATGGTTTTTTCATCAAGGCCGCGGCATCTGAATGAATTCATTTAATGGTCGCAGCCATATTGACACGGATGTCACTTTAGAATGAATTCCCCATTGTAGCTTTAATGGCCGCAGCTGTATTGACAGGGATGCGACACTCTTCTAGCCTCCCCAGGCTGGGTTATATTATTAAGCCACCCAGAGCTAATATACGAGATACTTTCAAGTCTCCCTAGGTTGGGTTACGTTATTAAGCCACCCACAGCTAATATACGGGATACTTTCAAGCCTCCCCAGGCTGGGTTACATTATGAAGCCACCCACAGCTAATATGCGGGATACTTTCAAGCCCCCAAGGCTGTGTTACATTATTAGGCCACCCATAGCTAATATAAGGGATACTTTCAAGCCTCCCCAGGCTGGGTTACGTTATTAATCCACCCACATCAAATATACGGGATACTTTCAAGCCTCCCCGGGCTAGATATTATAATTCTCCCGACTTAATGACGCATTTGGAAAGCTAAGAATGGGCATTGGAATCCTTTATGAGTGATGTTACAAACCAATTTAAACAGCCGCTCTCGATAGCTTCTTTCGCCGTTTTCACTTATCACTTGATTTCAAACAATCAGGCGTCTTAACGGGTATTGTCAACCCATTTAGATATTATCATTCTCGATACAACATATTGTCTCAAATCGAGATATGTTTAAGACAAAATTGGTCTTTATAAGATAACATTTCATGGGAATGAGAATCAAAATATGGCACTATAAAAATGACCTTGATTTCATATATCTATTCATACATATATGACTTTGTAAGGATAATACAAAGTTTAGTTTAAAACAGCATAAGAAGAGTTTCATTGTAAAATAAAAACAGGTGAAATATAAAACTCAAGCATGAAAAATGGGCATGTGGCATATCAAACTAGGCTAGTGCCTTAGTCATCCTTGAGGAAGCGGTGTAGCATCCCCTGCCTTATGAGCCTCTTAATTTCATCTTTCAGAGCATAGCACGGCTCAGTGTCATGGTTGTGGTCCAGATGGAATTTGCACCACTTGGCTTTGTTCCTCTTGTGGGGTGGAGCTTTGAGCTTCTCTGGCCACCTCAGCATCTTATCCTCCTTAATGGACTCAAAGATGTCTTCAATTGGGAAGGCCAATGGGGTGTAATCCTTAGATCTGCCTTCTGCCTTCTCTGATTTCCTTTTCGGGCATCTGCTGACTGCTTTCGCGGATGGATCCTCTGGTACTGCCTCGACAGCAAAGGCTATTGAAGCAATGTTCCTGGGTGCCGCTCCCACATTGGGTGAGGCCGCAGCTTCTAGAATGAGAACCCTCTGAGTGAAATAGTTGACTTGGGTCTGGAGGGAAGTATGACTATCATAGAGATGGTTGAGGTGATTGTATAGCTGCACAATCTCATCTTTTATTTCTGTGTTCTGGATGGATTCTCCTTCCATTTTCTGCTTTGATAGTCTTTACAAAATATATATAATTTGAGATAAAACTAGCAAAAGCGAGTAATTACAGAAATATTTGATTAACCAAGTAGGAAATCGGGATGCATCGTTTGAACTACTCCATGACACTACTGTTGAGGTCGCGGCCAGTAAGGCACATAAGTGTACTGCCGTAGCCTTTAAATGATATTCACCAAGGTTGAGATAGAGACCACCCGAGTCCATTCCTTGATGCTTTGAAGATTCTGTAATGCAACTGCCCAAGTAGAGGTCATGACATATAAGGCAGTTGAACTACCACGCCGCATCCCTACCTAGGCAGTGAAGGGACAGTCCCAAAATTGAAACCCAGAAATCGAGTTTTTCTCTCCCCACACGTGGAGAGCGTACCTACTAGGGTCTGTTAATGAGAGGGCATTCTCATGGTGCACAAAATGACACATTTTCAACGACAAACCCCAAATCATCGGTCGAGAACAATAAAAATTGGAGTAAATACAATCCCTCCCTAATCATTCATCCTTTCGGGACTGATGCCCATCAGGCTTCTTATCACTATCTGGATGAAATGATATCACACGGGTACATAAAATAGATCTAAGATCATAAAAGTAAGACCCAAGAACCATAATTTACTCATGAGACGATGATCCAAAGGATCCCCACAAATAAACTAAGGTGTTTCAGAACTCGAACTATAGAGGAACAAGATTGAAATGTCTCGTTCCCATAGACGGCACCAGATTGATGATACAAGAAATCGCCCATAAGTCGTTCATATATCTGCAAATCAAGTATAACGTGCATAATAAACAAATAAAGTGAGTAAATAGAAAGAAGACAAGATATAGAGTGGTTCAGCCTTCAAAATAGGCCTACGTCCACTATGTGTTCCGTTCTCATTATATGCATTGCATTGTACAATATAATCGTTCCTAAAGAGGTGTACAACTATGAGAATGAAGGAGAGTACTGGCAGTATTGAGGATTTTGGTGAGCCGGAGAGGTGGCTGCGATGTAGATGTGTGGCCTCTAAGTCGTATATTGAGGTTGTGTAGAGAGAGTCTATATTATGGAGTCTCCCCCGAGGGTGTGGAATCGATCCCTTATTTTGAGGTTTGATCTTCTATTTATAGGAGGTATGTGAGCTGTGTCACGTGCCCTGAGCACGTGACATATATCAAGCCTGGAGTTACTGTAATAGAGAGGGATGCGGCCTATAAGGCAAACATCAAGTACTGCATCCTGCACGAGGCTAAAGCCAAAGGTGCCGTACCCTGTACGAGGTAGGGCCGTGGCCTGTATATAAGTCTAGGTTCCATATATCGCACCATGTACTGAATAGGGCCACACCCTTTGCTAAGTAGGTCCGCATCCTGAGAAAGCTTCGCAGTAGGTTGTTATATTTGTACTATCAACCATACCACATTGCACCCACCCGATATCCAAACCAATACCTATCATCACATATAGATAGTGGCTATGAAATAGTATTATGGCATCGAGAATCAATCTAACACCCGCTGATCAACACCAGAGTGGACTGCCCACTGTGCATAACCTCCCACGAAAGCATTCTAGTGTAGGTATGTTTAATAAAAAGCAAGTAGCATACATACATTTATATATATATATACATTTATATATATATATATATATATATATATATATATATAGTGCCGAACTCGTACACATATCCCAATAGCGCACGCTTCACCCAATCCTGAAGTTTGAACAAACTTCCAAGTTAATATTTAAATAGACACTTCCTTGAATCCTTGGTTATCCTCACTCGAACCCATCTATCGTTGGTCTATAACGCGTACTAAACCCTGAAAAGTTATCCCCAGTAATCCCATAGTACCCCGAAATCCTCTACAGTTGTTCCACAAGACCTAGCAGGATAAAATAACACAAGAATAAAAACTGTGCATGCCACCAAACAGAGTCGATGCCCTGGCAGACCAAATAGGTTTGATTTGAGAAAACTGGTTCACTTCCCCAGTGAACTCTTTCGATTTTCTAGGTTGCCTATCATTTCCTTCCTCATGTTCCGCGCATCCAAACCCTCCAATTGGGCTCCTAAACCACCCCAAACCTCAAATAGACCTAGTATATCACTATATTAATATTCCAAAAGCATTAAAACACATTTCTAACAATGAATCCCACATCAAACACCTAGGATTACTAATCAAACCTCGATTCAATTCCACAAAAAAAATTCCCCAAATTGATTTTCAAAGTTTCAGCCTTTCAATCCAATTTCTATATACTCATCGTTTAAATCCCGAATAAATTACGAAATTATAATGTGATTATTATCAATTAATAATCAATTTAAAATCCATAATCCCTTCTAATTTTTATCTCTACATCAATTAATCAAGTTTCAAACTTCCATGCTTTAAATCTCAGATTTTTATCTTTAATCAAGAAAGTAATTAAGTACACTTAATTTGTGATATAAATCAAGTAACTACGTGCCTCGGTGGATTAGAATCTGGCATTCTCTACGCCTTTAATGATGGGTTGAATCCTTTATCTTCTCCTCTCCAAGTTTTCTCTTTTTTTCTTTCCTCTTTCTCACTTCTCTTGAACTATCTAGCAATCTCTTGTGCAGAATACCAAAGGTGGGTTACCATCCACCTTCCTAACCTCTTAAATACTCACATAATTACCCTAATCCCTTTTTCATCTTAACCCTAAGTGTAAAATGACCCTCCTACCTTTATACGAGTCTTGTTATGTCTAAAAAGTCCCCAAAACCCAATCATTACACCCATGTACCTATTACTATGTCTAACTTTTTCGGATCAGCGGTGTACTAAAAAATGTCATCTGAGTCATCCAACTCAAAATATATTAAAATTTGATTAACCTGGCCCGACACGTGCATACCATAAGAATCACCCATAAATTATATCGATGTGCCGATGTAACACTCTATCGATATGTAATAATAATTCGTCACTTTCACTCATACACAACATATAATAAATCACATAACTAGTTCCTTATCACATGCAAGTAAATAATAATAATAATAATAATAATAATAATAATAATAATAATAATAATAATAATAATAATAATAATAATAATAATAATAATAATAATAATAATAATAAAATATTAATCCTTTATCTCGCTAATTAACATTCTGTAAAATCCAATTTAATTTCCCCCAATTAAATTAATAATATTAAGAACATGGAAATTAAATAATAATTAAATTACGAGGTATTACATTCTTTCCCCTAACAATGGAGTTTCGTCACCAAAATTCAAATATACTTGCCATGAAAACCACTAGATATTTTCCTGCATGTCATCCTCACGCTCCCACGTCGACTCGACAATATTGTGGTGTCCTCATTGTAAACGTACTAACGATACCACCTTTTATTGTAGCTTTCACTCTCTATGACCCTAAATCGCAACAAGTATCTCCTCATTTGAAATATTCGGCTACAAGTCAATCTCGTACAATGGTATGTGTCGGTAATCCATGTCATCCCTAAGATATCTCCTCCACAGCAACACATGGAACACGTCATGAATCAATTGTAAATACTCAGGTAAGGTGAGCCTATACGCAATCGGCCCTACCCCCTCGGTGATAGGAAAAGTCCCCACATAACTAGTTTGCAACTTCCCCTTCTTCCCGAACCCTTTCACTTCCTTCATGGGAGATACTCGTAGCAACACCTGATCACCCACGTCATACTCTAAAAATATCCGGTCACATCGGTGTAACTCTTCTGCCAATCCTAAGCTATCTGAATTGGATTCCTGATCAACTTAATCTTCGATGATGTCTCCTGAATCAAATTCGACCCAAGAAGCTTATTATCCCCCCAACAAGAGGGCGAACAACAAGGTTGTATAAATCCTCAATTGATGCCATTCCAACAGTGAACTAGGATTAGTTATTATATGAAAACTCCACCAAAGGAAAATATTGCTCCCAGCTACCCTTGAAGTCCAAAATACAAATCCTCAACATATCCTCAAAAATATGATTCACCCTCTCCATCTGCCCATCGGTCTATGGGTAATAAGCCATGCTTAAATTCAACTCCTTCTCATCGCTTAGTAGAAACTCTGCCAAAAGTGGGACAAACGATCTTATCTTGATCTGAAACAATATTAAGATGCAACCCATGCAATATTACTATATGTGCTACGAATAGTTATGCATACTACCTTGTCGTGTAATACACCTAAACTAGCAAGAAATTGGCTACCTTGGTCAACTGATCCATAATGACCCAGATAGAACCGTGAACACACTGCGATGTCGATAACCTCTTGTTGAAGACCATCGAAATACTCTTCAATTTTCACATCGAAATATCCAATGGCTATAGAACCTCTCGGGTGATCTCTGATGATCAATCTTCACCATTTGACAAGTGGTTCACCTGGAGACAAACCCTACTATGTCCCGCTTCATACCATCCCACCAATACTGGAGCCTTATATCCTGCTACATCTTAGCCCCTCAGGAATGTATCAAAACTGTGACCCATGCGCCTTCTCCATCACTATGCGACGTAGATCCTCATTATCTTGGACAATCAACTTCCCATTGAAGTGCAAGCCACCTTCAGAACTTAATGAGTAAGACTCCTCTCCACACATTAATAACTTGTGAATCGTCTCTGAACAAGATGGATCCCTTGTAAGTGACTTCAGAGCCCCCAAAATGATCTTGGGTGTGATGGTTATCAATTCTATGTACGTCTGAACTTCCTCATCCTCCTAACGAAGCTCAAACCACTTCACCTTCTACATTGCTGCTAACTGTCCTACTGGCATATGGCTCAATGCATCTTCCATTACGTTAGCCTTCCTTAGATAATATTAAATGTCAAACTAGTAATCCTTTGTGAACTCAAGCCACCTACACTACCTCATATTCATCTCCTTCTTTATGAAAAGATACAGAAGTGACTTGTGGTCCGTGAACAATCGAAACATCCCCCCCAGAAGATAGTGCCTCCAAATCCTCAATGAGAAAATGATTGTCGCTAGCTCCAAGCCATGAATGGGATAGTTATTCTTATGGGGCTTAAGATTCCAATATGCATAAGCTATACCTCGCTCCTCCTAATGTAGAACTCCTGTAAGTCCCGGTATGGACGCATCGGTAAAAATAAGGTACTCCACTCCTCCCACAGGCAATGCGAGCACTAGGGTTGAAGTTGATTTTCCTTTAGCTTATATAAAGATAATTGATAATGGTCATCCCAAATCAAAGGCCCAACCTTAAGAGTCTAATTCGTCAAGGGACCCATAATCTTTGAATATCCTCTGATGAGCCGACAGTAGTACCCTACTGACCCCAGAAAACTATGCACCTATGTCAATGTCATGGGATGGCCTCACTGCTAAAACTTTACTCGAATCTATAAAAACCCTCTCTTGAAGATAATGTGACTAAAGAACTACACCACCCTTAACCAGAATCCATATTTCTCGAACTTGGCATATAACGCCCCCATAAAGTCTCAAGAGCCATATGCAAGTTTGCTCGCCCTTTGTCTAAGAATAAATTAAGATGTCATCCATGAATACAATGAAAAATGTTCCAACAAATCCCTAAATATCATGTTCATGAGATCCATAAAACTGTTGGTTCATTGGTTAGACCGAAGGGTAAAACCCTGAACACATAAGACCTATATCTCATTAAAAATGTGGTCTTAGGGACACATTTCTCCTTGATACATAGCAGATGACACCCTTACCTCAAATCAATCTTAGAGAAATAATATTCTCCTCTCATATTATCGAACAAGTCATTAATACGTAAAAACGGATTATTATTTTGGATTGTGACCTTGATCGATTCCCGATAGTCGATACATAATATCAAAGGCCCATCCTTCTTATTCACAAACAAAACTAGGGCACCCCAAGGCAATGTACTCATGAGGATAAAACCCCACCCTAATAACTACTGAATTTGGTCTCTCAGCTCCCGCATCTCTAAAGGATCCATACGATACACCGCTCGTGCTATTGGCCTGGACACTAGCGCTAAGTTGATCACAAATTGAATCTTACGACTCGGTGGTAACCCCGGTATCTACAAAATACATCAACATAGTAATTAAAAATATGGATCGAATATAGGTAGATGAATGCATCCTCAAAAGTCTCCTCCTCAATGCAGTATAATCTTGTGCTCGACCCTCCCACCGGACGAGGCATTACCATAATTAACATGTACTACTCCAGATTAGTGAACATGATAGTCCTACTGTAACATTCCACCATCTCTCTATACATCACTAACTAGTCCATACCCAAAATAACATCATACTCCTCCAAGTCTAACATGAGTTGATCCACTACTAAGCATAACCTCTCCACATTCACACCCACCCCTTGTACATGGAATGAAAGAGAGTTCTGCCACCCAATGGTTAATCTGAGGTAATAATAATGTCTGAGAATAAATTCACTAAACCTATCGCACGTTAAAATATAGTGTGTCAACAATTTGCGAATCTCCAACACTTACCTCCTCGCGAATTATACAACATGACCTCTCCCTGACCACCTCTCCCTAGCCTATCTCCACTTGGGGTATAGACATCATTGGGAAGGTCACTCCCAAACCTTCCAATGGTCATGAGTTCATCCTAGTTTCCATTGACTACTTCACCAAATGTGTTGAAGTCGAGTCATACGCAGTGCTAAATATCAAGAAAGTGGCCAAGTTCATAAAAAAGAACATCATTTATCGATACGGGGTTCCACATGAGTTATTATTTGATAATGGAATCCACTATGAAGACAAGGTCACATAACTGGTCGATAAATGCGGGATTTAGAGACACAAATCTTCTCCCTACCGACCCTAAACCAATGGTGCTATCAAAGCCACTAAAAAGAGCCTAAAAACCATCATCAGTAAGATGACCAAGAGTTGTTGAGATTGGGCCAACTGAATCCTATATGCCCTATAGGACTACCAAAATTCAATTAGAACACCTATTGGGGCTACCCCTTATTCTCTGGTATATGGCATGGAAGTAGTCCTACCAGTTGAGATAGAAATACCTTCCCTACGTGTCATGCCCGAAAGGAGGGTCAGCGAAGAAGACTAGCACCAGAACCGCTTTGATGAACAATAATTCTTGGATGAAAAGAGACTTAAGTCTCTAAACCATACATAGGAGTATCATCGTCAGATAGGGAAATCATTCAACCGAAGAATCAATGATCGCAATGTCCAAGGAGGAGACCTTTCCCTCTAGAAGATCATAGAACCCATCTAGGACCGTAGAGGGAAATTCAATCCGAATTGAAGCGGCCTCTACATTGTGCAAAAAAAATTTCCAGGCGGCGCCTCTATGCTCACAGACCTCGACAGAGAAGAAACGATGCATCCAGTCAACTTGGACCGTCTCTAGAAATTTTACCCTTTACTTGAAATCTCGACGCGCTACGACTCTTTTCATCCCCCTTCTATTTTAAAAAAAATCTCTTCACTTCCCCTACCCAAAACTACATGGGGCCTGATCCTCTCAAAAATATTTATTTTCAAACTGAGGCTCATGAAAAAATTTTAAACACCCAAAGGTACATAGGTAGCCCATGCGTCATACATAGGCATGGTCCCCTTCTGTTTCATAAAATGTTATTCTTTTCTAACCTCCGATAACGGTGGTCTATCTTATCATTCTTATGAATAAAAGGATTTTGTATGACCTTGTGGTTGGTATAGATAATTCAAATGAAAAATTCATCAAGAGGCACAACAAAATATGATCAAAATTAATTTTATTTCTAATAAGGGAATATATCACCGTTACATGAAATATTAATGAAGGGAGTCAAAAACAGCACCCCTTTTCCACTAAAAAAAATCATCTTAAACAAACCTACTTTCTCCTTACTAGCTTCACAAAAATTATCCCTAACCCCATAAAAAAACACCAAAATTATCCCAAACACAAATTATACTAGCTTCACAAAATTGTTATCCCATCTTCACAAACATTTTGCTCAACTGCCAGACAGCTTCACTTCGTCATTATTTCCTTCCCTCGGAGGTCCCCAAGTCTCCCAGTCCTTATTAGCACTCCTTATACACTCCATGAGAGATACGCCCTAACAAGCTTGGACAAAACAACAATACCCTCATTTATGGTGTCGAAAATAATAATACACCTTTGACCAGTCTCTTCCTCCATAACCTTATCTAACACCCTCTTCCACAACCACTTCAGGTAGTCCCCGAACACATGCCACACCCTTCCTACAGATTGTGATGGATGGGTAGATGGTCAATGGCAGTGCAATAAGGTCCCCAACATCATTCGCAATGATACAGTTAGGTCCTCTATCAGGAAGAAGTTCGTTTTGCAAAGAGGCATAATTTATTACCATCCAACTTGGCACAGAAGCTGCCATAGGAAATAAAAGAAAGTCTGACGGAGGCTAACTAACCACACACATCAGTACTCTCCTAGCTACAAAATAGCCTGCAAATATTCCTACCATGGCATCGACCAACGAAGACATCAATCTCCGTGCTCCACAAACCAGTTGACCTAGTTCTCTACCGATGGGACGAAATTGGAAAAGGATAGACAAAGAAGGTAGTAACATCCTCATGGGACACTCAGGAGGAGCCGAAGAGTAACCTCTCTACAATCCACATGAATAACATTATCAGGCTCCCCCTTAAAAAAATTTAATGGCCCTCTTTCCTAGAATCAAGACCGTTCAACGTCTCTACCAGCACCATCATCACTGGATTATGTTCGTAAGATATCCATGTTACTATCATAGCCACTTGAGGACCAAATATCACATCCTTTATCACCAGTAAAAGCCTCACAGTAAGGCCCAAAGAAACAGCTTCGTCAAAGCCATCATCATTAAAACCCATCTAACACACTGAATACATAATCGCTGAAGAGAATAGTCCTCCATTGACCAATAGACGAGCCGCCGGGGGAGAAATATGGAGTAACTCTGTAAGAAATCGCCTGGGAGAATGAGAAACATATGGCATGGCCATCGCAACACTAGGGCTAGCCCCAGACATTGCTGGGAATACCTCATAGGTAGGACATACCTCATTTAGGCCAAATTGTACCACCACTTCTAGCACATTCTAGACAATAGCTCTAGTAAAGCCATCATCAGTACAATCTCTTCGACACAACATAATCAACACGAAACACCAAAGGTGATAATCTCCACTTTACATCAAGGATTCTATCTCCTCATCTAAATTCCCCAAAACATATTTTTCTCAAAGTAATCCCTTTAAACGAAAATCTCTTTCCTCTATTCAAAAGTTTCAAAAAACAAACTTATCCTACTATTTCTCAAAACAAAATCTCAGCAACAAACTAAAGTACATGTATGCCACTAAATCAAGATAATAAACAAAAAGATGCATCATTTTTGCCTTCTTGAGCCTCTCTTTTCAGGTGCAAATCTATTACATCAAGCATATAGCATGGTCAACACCAAGGTCCACCTATCACAACGATGGATCTGGGAGAAAATCCCTAAAGGAAAGAATAAAAAATTGATGACACCTCATCTATCACAATACACTCTCTCCAAGGTACCAGGCATACCCAAACTCATGCACCAACAACCTCCTTATCTACACCTGCATGCCTATAGCCCTCGCAGCCCTCGAATAAATTCTCCAAGGGTAGAAGGTCATCTACATCCCTAACAATTATTAAGCAATCCATCCATAAGCAAAATTCTGCGCCCCCATCCTATACCGATCATTAGTCGCCTTTTCCTTTTCCTAAGGAAACCCAGGAGTCCATGCGATTGCTCATTGGAACCCCCTCAAGCTTTCCAATCGACATTCCCATAAGATGTATAACAAAATATCAGAAAAAAATCCCAAAAATCCCTAAAAAATATGGAACATTATTTTCCCTCAAGAAAGTTATTTTTATAGAACCAAACCCCTTACAAACTTTTGAAATACCTGGTTGATTTAATCTTACACGCTTATCCCTTGCGGAACCAATGATGCACCCGTATTGAATTCCATTACAATTCCCCATCCAGGACCTCAAAACTAAGCATCCCCCTGTAGAGTTTCAAGATAAAACAATCCTATGAGGAACCACAAGTTCACCTACACCCCTAAGATAATTTAAATTTCCCCAAGATAGTTGTTCCCCGTTCTATAACTTTAGGCCCTTAAAAATTTATCCAGACATATGAAAACTGGAAGTAAACATTTTTTGGATGAAAGGAAACATTTTTAAGAACATTTGAAGGTGAAGAAGAATGAAATTTGCTCACTATAGAAATAACTACTACAAATATGAAAACAAGAATTGAAATAATATTACTTAATTGCAAAACTGGAAGGAAACTAGGGTTTCTTATTGTTCTTCTTCTCTAAACTGATTACAAAGCTTCCCTAATGAATCAGAAGCCTCCTCTCATGTTTGGGCGGAGTTTACAATTTATAATCTACGAATTTTAAGAGTTTGAACCGTGCAGGATTCTAATTTTACAAGTGGATAAGTTTGAATTTTCAAAACCAGAACCGATCCTATTAAGGAGTTCGGTTCGGTTCCATCTTTGATAGACTTTATAGAAAGTTTTTTGAGCATAGGATCGGTTCATTTTTCCTCTTCTTCAGTTCAGTTCCATCTTGACAGTGATTTACAGGAAGTTTTCCATGTGTAGGATCGGTTCATTTTCCTTCCACTTCGGTTCGGTTCCATCTTCACAGTGCTTTACAAATGCTTTCCCAGGATGGGATCCGTTCTTTTTCCTTCCCTTAGGTTCGGCTCCATCTTTTCAGGAACTTTTCCTCCTTGTATTTCCTTGAAACTTTTGGTACGGAACTCGGATTAGGATGATGATCCTTCCTAAACACTAAACACCTATAAAATAGATGGAAAATATACGAAACTAGGCGTACTTATTAGAAACTTGTCAATAGCAATGATATGATATAAATCCACTCGAATTATACTTTGCAGATCGATAAAAGCCTCTAAATTAAGGGGAAATGGGAAGAATTTATTCCTAATCAAACCTTCCTAACTTAGAACTTTGATCGTCCCGAGCAATGTAAAAAGAATCAAAACATGGTCTAACTTGAAAATAGGATAGAATACCTCTTTCGCGGGCGAGCGATTGCATTTAGCGTATGCAACAAGCCTTTAAATCCCTAGGTTATCCTAGCAGGATGAGTTGTGTCTTGTGAGGGTTTATAGTGAATGTACCCACAAAATTCGACTCAAAGAAAACTCAAAATATGCAAAAATTATATAATTCAAACTTTTCCAGAAAATAGTCATTATCATTTCATGTTCAAGAGTCTCAAATCATAGTGCGTGTGTGCGAAGCTGGAAATTGAACCGCGAATTTCCACCGATTCACCATTACATTACTTATCCAAAAATTCATTTTGATTTCAATACCTCATGGAATTCTCTCACAAATGAATCACACAAAATGTGGGTATTCTCGCAGTATGCATGATTTATAAGAGTAAACGTAGTGGAATCAAGTTCACGCACACAAGTAGAAAGATAAAAATTTATGGTAACTGGATCTCATCATTGGATTACGGATATAAGAAAATCAAAACATTGCCTCTAATTAGTATCTTTGATCTCTTTTATAATCTTTTTATGTTTTTTCTCTCCACGCGGTAACCAATTTCGCAATTTTTAATTCAGTTAGGACTTTTTCGATCTAAAGGTGTATTGGGTAAAATGAGAATGGTACGGGAAATCTGGAACTGGAAAGTTTTCTTATGATGTCCATTAGTGCGTTTCCGAGCTTTTGCTCATTTTTTCTTCTTTTTCAATTTGTTTCTATTTTTCACGCTTTTTTTTTCTTGCTATTTTTGTTGAGCATAGCTATTTTTTCTTGCCCCTTTTTCTGCACTTTCCGAACTTAATTTTTGGGATTATCACTTTTCACAATTCCGGGCCAATTGGGCTTTTTCGGGTTGTCAAATGAAAGGAAGAAATTTATTCGGCTCAATTTGGGTTACAAAAGGGATCATTTTTCATTGCTTTTTTTGGACAATATTTTTGGGTGACAAACGAGGTCCTACTTCATTGTCCAAAATACTAATTGCATTACCATATGCGTTTCAAGATGAATTAAGTTTAGAGATCTATTTTGGCACATTTTTCGAGGAAATATTAGACACATTTTTCATAACCGATCAAAGTGAATGGATTGAGATCCTCGACGACTTATTAGACGCTAAAAAGAACTTTTGAGTGAACAATTAACTCGGATTGATTTATAAATTTCATAAAAATGAAAGGCTCGAATCTCACAGGGTTGTTAATCTCCACATTTATTCGCTAAGTAGTCTACGTTCGATCAATTTCCATCTTTGGTCAATTTCGGCTTTGTGTATTATGTTTTTACAATTTGAGACTTTAAACCGTCTTTTAACGATATTTTGAAAAAATTTGAATTCCAATTTTTATTTATTTTGATGAAAAACATTTTTTGGATTTTTCAAGATTTTATGATTTTTTTGAAATTTTTTGGCATTTTTGAAAATTTGTGAAGTTTTAGAAAGACACACTTTTGACCCCCCCTAACTTTGACTTTTGCATTGTCCTCAAGCAAAAAGGACTAAAATCTAAAGAAGAAAAAGGAAAAGTGTGACAAATAAAATAAGTAAATTATCAAAATGCACCAAGACACTATATGACACTCATACATGACTAAAAAATACAACAAAAATCACCCCATACGTGTCGGGGGTGCGACGACCTCTCATTTTATCTCAAAAAATCCCCCAACCCCTTGGACGGGATCCGTTGTTCTCCTAGTCTCTCCCCTCTGCCTGTCATACACCAATAACCGGAATAAGTTGGGCCCTGACCCATAAATAAAGGAAAGACTGAAAGACTCATCATGATTAATTGAAAAAGGATCCTTGTGATGCGTACTACCTGGGTCAGGCTCTAAGTCGAATGAGACTTGAGTATTATCTTCAATTACCTCCGAGGACTCAAGTTGTATGGGTGGATGTTCATTGCGAAGAAACTCATCAATTTTATCTTTCCACTTGCTCTCTCCTAAATGACTCCATAAGTCCAATGGAGATTGGACTTCGTCGTTAAGGCTCTCATCCACCTACCCGAATTCTCTCTCAAATTCCGCTAGGCTCAACTCCTCTAGCTCTCTTTCTTTTTTGTTTCCACATCCTTCCTTCCTCGGTCCATCTCAAAATTATTAGGTGGTGTGGGTGGGTAGCAATCGAGGATAACAGTATCTATCATTTCTCGCCATTCGCTCTCCTCTAAGCACTCATACAAACCTATCCTGATGCCCTCTAAATTTTCGCTCTCTCTCACACTTACGGGCTCACTCACACTCTTCATTTCAGTTACTACGCATACCTCCCCTACCCTTCGCTCCATGATGCAACCATCGCTCTCACTTGATGTAGCAAGGCATACCCCTATCGGCTCTTACGTGTGGGTCCTCTCATGCTCGTGTGCTGCCTCTAAATGATACATCTCTCGCTGTTCTCCTTCGTCACCCTCGTTCTTGATATTATTAAAAATATTTATCTCGAGGGTCATGTTCACAAATGTTAATTGCATTCTCCCACTCCGAGTATTGATGAGTGCATTAGCCGTAGCTAAGAATGGGTGACCAAGGATAAGGGGAACATGATTGCTCGGGAGAATAGAGGGATCCTCGTCCCAGATGACAAAATCCACCGGAAAATAGTAAGTGTCTGTTTGGACAATCACATCCTCAATGATTCCTCGAGGCATCTTCACAGAGCGATCAACAAGCTGGGGAGTCATATTTGTGGGCTTAAGGGTTCCCAAATCTTGCATCTTATAGATGGAATAGGGTAGAATGTTAGCAGTCCCCCTAAATCTATTATCGCCCTTTCGATTCGGTTGTTCCCCATGATGCACGAGATGGTGGGTGCACCCGAATCTTTATACTTTGACGAAAGGTTACTCAATAAAATCGAACTGACATTCTGGTCCAAAAAGATGTTCTTATTTACCTTTAGCTTGTGTTTCACCGTGAGTAAGTCCTTAATGAACTTAGTGTATGAGGTAATTTTCTGTATATTCTCGAGAAAAGGTAAATTAATCTTTAATTTCTTGAGGACGTCCAAAACATCGTCCCAAGAAGTCTCTTTGGAGTGCGGGACCAACCATTGAGGGTATGGGGCAGCGGTGGGGGGTTTCACCATGACCTTGGGTCCGTCAGTGTTCTCTTTTTTATAACTCTTAATTAAAGGGGCATCTTCGGCCTCTTGCATGCCAGGCAAAACCTCCTTATTTTTAGGTACGTATTATGGGGGAGGTGACAAGTAAACTACTCTCCCACTACGTAGAGTGGTAATTGCGCTACATTTCTCAGGATGGTCATGGGGTGTGGAGCAAACATTAGTTTGACCTTGGAGAGGTCTTTGGCCCAGGGTAGAAAACTTGCCCTTCTCTTGGATACTCAACGATGATTACATCTTTGAAATAGTCACATTTATATCATTGATAACGCGCTCATGCCTAGGAGTGGTTGCATTCTGGGCAGTGATGAATTGGTTTATCGTATCCTCGAGATTTCTCCGCGGTGGAGTGATATATGGCCCTGGAGGCGGTGGTGCTTGTTGAAAGTGTGATGGTGGAGGAGGGGAAACATGTGAATTAGGATTCATCGCAGCATTTTTTTGCCCATAGTTAAAACCAGGGTGGTTTTTCCATGAAGGGTTGTGGGAATTCTCGTGCAGCGCATCGAAATTACCCTTAAATCCTCCTACACCACTCACTTTCTCATGAATCATAACTTTTAGGCGGGTATCGTCAGGCATTCCTCTGTTGAATGGCTCACCTCACAAATAACATACACCCTCTCAATGGGGTGCGGGATGGGGCCAGTTGGTCCTCTTGCACACATCTCAAGTATTTCTCGCATTCCTTTCTCAAGTATATTGAGTCGACTGTCCGTCATAGGTATTCTTTTCTATGTGAAATAGGGCAAACGCTGATGGATTGATGGTCATTTGGCGAGTTCAATTATGAGCGCTAGGGTCAGATGTATCTCGTTCTTGGGTAATCTCGGTGATATACCTCAGGTGAAGCTCAGCATCGATGGCATCTAGGTCGATAAAGGTACCATCACACATGGTTTCAACGAGTTGTTTGGAATTTATATTCAGCCCATTATGGAAGAAGGAGATGATTTACAGTTTATCAAGTCCATGATGAGGGAACAAAGTGATTAACTCATTAAAACGCTCATAACATCGATCGAAAGACTCATTTTCTAATTATCGGAAGGTTTGAATTTGAGCCTTGATGGAGTTCGTTCGATGTGTAGGAAAGAATTTCTAAGAAATTTAGATTGCAACTCGTTCTATGATGCAATCGAGTTTGGAGGTAAAGACCATAGCCAGGTCTTAGCCTTGTCCTTTAGCGAGAATGGGAATAGTTTGAGGTGGATCACATCTTTTGTGCAAGTTTGATCACTAAGGGTCTCGCATGCCTCCTCAAATTCCTTGATGTGGAGATATGTCTTTTCTGACTCCACTGCATGGTAGTTGGGAAGTATCTTGATCATCCCACTCCTAAAGAGAAATTTCCTTGCATTATACGGGAGTAAAATGCATCCCGAAGTGACAGTTCGCTCGGTATATAAGATTTCTCTCAAAGGCTGGTACGGGACCTCTTCCTCACTGGCGGCTAAACTACCATGTCGTGACATGTCTCTCTCACTTGTTGACTGTGTATCCTAACTTGGTATACTCGGAGCGTGCTCAGTGGTGTGTACTAAGAGGGATGTCAGAGTGTTACCTGCAATTGAGTGTGTAGGCGTGGGAGATGGAGCCCAGAATTGTGGAACGTTTGGAGTGTGAAGGCTATTGGGGTCGTACTCAACTATCGAGTTTTCGTGAATGCTGGTTGGAGTATTTTAGGGAGTTAGAGTGAGTTCAGGATTTTTCATTAACAGGCTTATGAGAGATGATGAAGATATTTTTTGTGTATTTTCAATTTTTTTATGTTTGTGGATTTTTGGAATTTTTTGGTCAAAGTTTTAGATTGACTTGATCTAATCCTAAGTCTCCATAAATCCCCGGCAATGACGCCAAAAACGTGATGCGGCCACAAATGTGTCTAGTGTGCGTGCTATATAGGCTCAAGTGCAAGCATGTCGCTCAAGTAATAATGCGATAAGTTGGGTATCGATCCTCAGGGAAATAAGACGAACGGAGTCATAACAACGTTGGACAGATGAAGGAAACCTAACTTTGACTCTAAAGAAAAGGAAAATGTGATTTCATTTGCGAAATGACTACAACTATATGCACTTTTGAAAATGATTAACTAATGAAATTATGAATGCAATTTTTCTACTGCAGAATTTTGAACGACTTGAATAAAACTGTAACTTATGAATGGAGAAAGATAAGTCGGGTTACAATCCCCCACACCTTAGTAATTCACTTCGTAAGATACTAGATTTAGAATTAAAACTTTGAATGAATCCGACTTTTTAATACTCCTAAGTATTACATATATGAGGGATCGTAGCCCGCACAATATGTAAGTAAAGGTTGAATTAAAATTCAGTCTTTACTTCTCCTAAGTATTACACATATGAGGGATCGTAGCCCGCACAGTATGTAAGAAAAGGCTAAAAGAAAGTAGTATCGTACGAATTATGATACAGTTCATCTAATGTTTTAATTCCAACTTCTATTTCCATTATCGTGAATTACATCGGGTGGGGTTTATGCACCCCAACCCTTAAAAATTTAGCCAGACATATGAAAACTGGAAGAAAACATTTTTTGGATGAAAGGAAATATTTTTACGAACATTTAAAGGTGAAGAAGAATGAAATTTTATCACTATAGAAATAAGTACTGCAAATATGAAAACAAGAATTGAAATAATATTACTTGCATTATAAAACTAGAAGCAAACTACGATTTCTTATTGTTCTTCTTCTCCAAACTGATTACAAAGCTTCCTCAATGAATCAGAAGCCTCCTCTCATGTTTGGGAGGAGTTTAAAATTTATAATCTACGAATTATAAGAGTTTGAACCATGCAGGATTCTAATTTTACAAGTGGATAAGTTCGAATTTCTGAAATCAGAACCGATCCTATTAAGGGGTTCGGTTCGGTTCCATCTTTGACAGTCTTTACATAAAGTTCTTAGAGCATAGGATCGGTTCATTTTTCATCTTCTTTGGTTCGGTTCGATCTTGAAAGTGCTTTATAGGAAGTTTTTAAGGTGTAGGATCAATTCATTTTCCTTCCACTTCGGTTCGGTTCCATCTTGACAGTGCTTTACATGAGCTTTCCTAGGATGGGATCGGTTCTTTTTACTTCCCTTAGGTTCGGTTCCATATTTTTAGTAACTTTTCCTCCTTGTATTTCCTTGAAGATTTTGGTAGGGAACTCGGATTAGGATGCTGATCCTTCCTAAACACTGAACACCTATGAAATAGATGGAAAATACACGAAACTCGGTGTACTCATTAGAAACTTATCAATAGCAATGATATGTTATAAATCCACTCAAATTATACTTTGCGGAGCGATAAAATCCTCTAAATTAAGGGGATAAATGGGAATAATTTATGCATAATCACCCCCTAAGAACCTCCTTAGGTCCCTAACACTCACTCATTCACCGCAAACCCTAGGTCATACTCCGAGTACCGATATAGAGGTCATCGAGCGCTCTCAGGACCTATTTTACTATCGTTAACTTTCTCACATGAGAGAAAGATCAATGAATCTTCAAAGGCATCTGAATTACCTTTCTAATGGTTCCATCATGCACGAATCGGACATACGGTACGGACGAATGGTTTGTTTTCCCCCGAAAACTGATCTAGAGGAGACTAGTGCTCCCAGGACCATTTGACTCCAATCAACTCTCCAGCTTCACGAAATCTCAATGATTATTTGAAGAGATATGAATCCACTTTCCAATGGTCCACCCGAGAATTTTCGGGCTTTGTTTGACCTTTTTCAACTCTCAGAACCAAACGAAGCTGAATGAAATCTCGAAAGGCTCTAAATACCCATTCCAACAACCCATATTGTGCGTGAATCGGCCTTATGGTTCGGACGAACGATCCATTTTCCTCTTAAAACTTCCTATCAAAAAACCAACGGGCGCTTTTGGGCCCCATTTGATATCAGTCAACTCCCAAACTCGGGAGTGGCTTAATGGATTCTAACTTGCGAATTTTATTTTACAACCATTTTTTGGAAAAACCTATCCCATACTATTTATTGGAACCCTCAGGACCCTGCCTATCGGTAGTATGCCCAAGGTTCTATGCCGATGGGTAAGTCTAGGACCCTTTTGATCAACACCCCCTTAGCCCTATAAATTGAGGCCATGTCCTTAGTTTGAAAGGAACCCCTTAATATCCCTCTCAGCAATTCAGAGAATGTTCTCTCGAATTCCATCCCTTTTTTACTTTGTTTAGTAAATTCCTCCCATCTCTTCATACCATCTTCATCCTATTGCAAGATTAGCATATCTACATTCAAGATCAACATCAAGCTTTCATAAGGAGGTCCAATTCTCTATCCTTCTCTCTAAATTCTCTTATTTTAGGATTACTTTCTTTATTTCTACCTTAGAATTTTCCTTCATTAAATCACATATATTAATCCCAAACCTTTATTAGTAGTATTTCCACATACTTTATTTTCATAAAAAAGCCAAAAACAAGAAAAAGAAGGTTTATATATGAATTCAAAAAGAGGAATTCTCACAACACATTATTACACACATAAGAGGAATCCCCATCTCGAATTTATGGATTGAACCCCACCCCATGTTATCTTCGAACTACGTAGACTATGATGCCCATTGGGTACGTAGGCGTCTTGGCTAAATTCCAAGACTCGAGTCCTACCTTAAGCGCATTTATAATATTTTTCCAAATTATACACACACACACACACACACACACACACACGCACACACTAGGGTATGCCTGTGCGTGAAGGCACGACAAAAATTTCCAAAAAATACGTAATCGTAAAATGGCAAAAATTTCTAAAGTATGTAATTCTGAAACGGAAACAATCCCTTTCACCCAAAAAACAAAGTGTTAAGTCGTATATAATTTAAGTTATAAAATTGTATATATAATACATATAGTGTTACACAATATAGAATTTTTGGAGAGTTTCCTTTGTTTATAAAACTATCCACCTTATTTGAGAAAGAAAAAAATACTCCAACAAAAATACTAATAATTTTTCCTAAACATCTTATAATCGAATTCAACTCAATTCGTAAAAATTACACCAATACTTAATTCAAAAAGATTTATTACATAACACAAATAATTGTAAACAATAGAAAAAAGTTGAATAGAGCTTCCTCTAATTATAGGACTATTTGCCCTGTTTAAGAAATAAAAAATAACACAACAACAATATTCAACATATGACGCTTATGAGATTAGAGTCGTTCTTAAACCGATCCCTCTCAACAATAGTCTTAAACAATATTCAACATATGGCGCTTATGAGATTAGATTCAACAACAACATTTGACGTTACCTAACAAATCTCTCTCAACAGATGTTCTTAAACCGATCAACTTTCATACATTGGATATACATGTCTAACATTGACATGTCAATGGAGAACAAATATGAGATCACGTGTTCACGTATGAAAACCAAATAAAGTTATTACACTCACAAATAAATATTATACATAGTAATACACATATATATATGAATTAAAGCTCACGAACAAACCAAACCAAATTAAAGCTTTGCTTATGGAACACACATTAAATCCATACAGATTCATGTACCATAAGAAAAACATAATTATTAGTAAATATAGATAAGTGAATCCAATAGTACCAAAAATCAAAAATTCGAATTCAAAAACAAAAAAATACTCTTTAATAAAAGTGAAAAACATTTACATGCACTTACTTTTCTCAACAAAATATCAAAACAGAAAAAACACATGTACTTGCACTCATTTCATTAACCTCCATAAATCACTATAGTTGAGTAACCATTGATCATTAAATTATTAAGAGAGTGGGAAGAAAAAACATTCATCTCTGAACATTAGAGATATAATCGTAAAACGGCAAAAAATTCCAAATTACGTAATTGAGAAACGGCAAAAATTTCATTCCCCATCAAAACAATGTAATTTAAAAAAAACAATAGTCATACTCTCCTCTGTTTATAGGACTATCCACCATGCTTAACAAATAACAAATAATCCAATAGCATTCAAAAGTATACGTCGTATACAAGACATACCCCATATTTAGTTCATAATAAATAAACATTTTTTTTAATTATATGATGTCATGTATACATCGTTGATAGGACCATACTACATACTTTTTTCGTAACAGATAAATATTTTTTGAAAAAAACTATTGTACGAACGTATTAGTTTAAAAAAATTAGGCAGTTTTTTAATCTTGTATAATTAAGTAAAAATGTTTTTTTACAAATTATTGGTTGCTAATGGATTGAAATAGGGTCGATAGTGGGTCCGTTGTGTTAATTTCATTTCGTTTTGTTTGTTGTTATCATTTTGATTCCAAAATAGCAGTCGACCCGATTTAATTTCAATACATATAAGTTGAATTTTTAAAAATTTTGGAAAATTTACCTTTATTTATATAACTATCCATATATTTAAGGTATAAAAAAATTGAACTATCCGCATATTCAATGTACTACTATGGTATACGTTACTACTGCACAATATACAACATAATTTACCATTCTAATAGAAATTTGCATAACGAAATTGTACGTTTAGAGATCATAAGCCCATATATTTACAATGTTGCCTTGTGGCTCTACAACCCAATAAAAAAATCTACCATATTAACATAGCTCTTCAAGTGCTTATCTTGATCGGACATCCAGGTTAATCAAAAATGAAAACATTGTCAAAACTCCATGTATCTTTCACTTGTCATATGCATATCTATCAATCTCATTCAGTCACTACTTAACATTGTTTAATCTCTCCATCTCAGTGACATCATACACAATAATGATCACATGACTACCTATATAGTAACTGCTCGTTAGAGTCCCAAATCGCTCCTGGCCAGCAGTATCCCAAATTTGTAGCTTGAGTGTCTTTCCATCCAGCTGTAGTCCAAATTTTTAAATTTACTCCAATGGAACTAATGTAACTATCAACATAGGAATCATAAGCGAATCTGAGAAGACATGATTTGTCAACAGAACAGTCCTCGATTAACAAAAGATTGAACAGATAATCGTAATATAAAATAAAATACAAAAAAATCCCATATTTTTATTCAATCGTATCCACTATGTTGTCGTATCATCGAACTCATCCAACACTTTTTATAGCCTATACATTTTCTCTTACTCCTTTAGTCTGCAAATTAAAAATTGATCAGAATAACAGTTGAGTTACTCATCTAGTGTGAACATGAAACCAAATCAAACTCAATCCATTAGAATCCAACCATTTGGATTCATAGGTGAACATTAGTTTATAATCAAAGTCCAAATTTCAAATTACACAAAAAAATGCAAACAATTTAAATTAAGAATGCAATAAGAAATGTAGATGGGCATTGCGTACCTTTACAATTTTATCAATGGTCTAGCGGACATGAGTGCATTAGTTTATGATCATGTTAGCTGATGAAATTGATGACATCAAATCACTGATGTCACCAAATACCCATGCTACTGATATATGAGGTCGAGGATCCTACCCGTCAAGATATTGAAAATTAATTATTAATCTCAGGGTATATACGCATTTATTGTATTTAAAGATGGGAGAAAACTAGCTAAAATATTCATGCTATTTGAGGTAAAACTGTGCACTATATCATTTGGACTAAAAAAAAAGGACCAAGAAAAAAGTAGTGACCCTGGTCATAGATATATGGTAGAACAATAGTTCTTTGAAAGTCTACTAAATAATAATATTACAACTGTGTAGATTTTTTGGGCATTCCACGGATATAAGAGGGTGTGAAGTTAGACTTAAAGCCATCTTTGTCTTTGTTATAGGGTGTAACTATTTAGACAAACTACCAAACATTTGTTTCCGTCCCCTTTTAAGAAAAAAATGATGAAGTTTAAATTATTCATTTCAAACAGTTCATCAAATATGGATTTACCAATAGCAGACACACAAAACCACACTAATTTTATATTTTGTAGGCCACGTGATAGATACAACTAACATGATCTTCTCTACCTTCATTCTACGTGCTAGATATCGTTATAATTTCAGTCATGTTCCTGAGAAAACATTGAAATATATTAAATAAATTACAATTAAGTGATGAAACTCAATTTAAGCATTAATAATAAAAAAATCTTTTAAACCAAATAGATCTGGAACTTACATAAAGTTAGTCTATTACCTAAGCTTTGAACGCGTGGAGCTTGAAGCGTGGAAATGTAATATTATTCAGAGTTTCCATACATGTACATGTCCTTGGTCCAGCATTAAACGTGGGCAACTTGAAATTAGAACTCAAAATAGTCCACGCTTATAGAATTGGAACTCAAAACTACCTCAAACACATTCATCCTTAGTGGAACAAAAAAGTGAGTAGAACCCTAATATATAGACAAACTTCTCTAAAATTGAAATAAAGTTATGCTCGATTAAAGCAATTAAGAGAGAGAAAAATGCTAGAGTTCAAGGTACCATCGTGCAAGTATTCAACTATCATTTTGAATTCCTAATTCGTAAAATACAAAAAAGTACTCTTGACTTTTGACACAACACTAAAACAAAAAAAAAAGTCAAAGCAAGGAACAGTTGGGAGGGAAAATTCTTGTCTAGAGAACTAATGTGAAATAGATGCACTGCATAATGCTCAAAATAGATGTCATTATAATGCTTAAAATAAACTACATGTCCTTACAACACTCAAAATAGATGCACTCCATAATGCTCACTTGATGTGATAGAAAATCTTATGTTTCAAACTCATACAATACATAGTGAGAGACCCATAATAATTCTAAAGAGAGAAAATTGAATCGAGACACCCACGGGCTATAACTAAACATAAAAACATGCAAGTATTTTAAAATTACACCATTATTATAGTGTAAATGTTGATTGTAATATATACTCAGTACACTACCACAACCAAATGACACAATACAACATTTGAACTCAGATATATGATACACATTATAATGTTTGATTCACTAACAAAGAGAGAGGTTATTATCAAACGATAGCTTAGATTTGCCAAACCATGGATCGATTAAAAAAATCAAGTCCATTATCAAACAGGGCAAGAGATAATATTACACAACAATTAGAGAGAGAGAGAGAGAGAGAGAGAGAGAGAGAGAGAGAGAGAGAGAGACTTACAGTGGCTCTAGTCGTCGAAAAGACGTTAGCGTTACTTACATAGTGGTATCCTGAGGAAAATAGATAACCAAATAGTGTTACATTATGTCAATAATAATGAATTTGTGTACATTACTTACATACTGAATATAGTCTCAAAACGGGGGATTACTTCACAACCTCAAATCGGTTTAACCATTGTTTATTTCCTCTCTCAAATTTCATATATATTTTGTCACTGATTTTTGAAATGAAGTTGGCATCTTACACTGCTGTGCATGTGTTGCTACTACTCAAAAATTTACCTATGCAAACTTGTTATCCTACTCGAGAATTTACCACTAATCCAAAAACAATTTGTCAAACGTATTTAGTCATAATAGATCCTAAAATAATTTACCACTAATACCATTTACCACCTGTGTTGCTGCTCAGCTAAAGTTTGAGCATAATGTGTAGTGTATGTCAATTTCAGTCATAACAAGGGTAACAAATCTAATTGAAGAGATGTATTACACCCAAGACGAGTTATTACGTGTTTTCTAAACCACATACTTCTATAAAATATAACTCAAAATAAAGATATACATAAACAAAAATCTAAAACACTAAATAAGAGCTGTGAAAATAATTAAAATAGTACAATGAATGAAAAATATACACATTACCTCCCAAAAATATGAAGCAATTTTAGCAAGCATGGTGGGGATTCGCATAGTTAATGTTGAGGTGCCACAACTATCAATTCACAACATAAGAGAAATGCGTCCAATTGATGAAGTGAAGCATTTTTATCAAAAGTTCAAGGACTACTTCTGGAGTTTTTTCATCTTTATGCCAAGATTACCATAGACCTTGAGAGTTTGAGAACATCTTTGCTTATGTATGGAACAGTTCTACCATCATCACATATCCTAATTACTGTCCATCTCTATAGTTCTTCATTATTCCTTGGTACTGAGAGACCCCTCAAAATGCCTAAAAGTCCATCTGGTGATCTCCATATTAAACGTTCCAAAGTCCAGGGAGAATAAGAATATGCGTATGAGGGAGGCAAAGCATCTACTAATTTATCTTCTCATGGATAGGTCGAAGGCTCTGAATAAAGTGATTCCATGAACAAAAAAATGCTCTCGAGTAAATATGATGGCTGCTGCTGCTTAGGATCCACCTCTTTCACTGAAAGATGAATTTAAACCTAAATGGAAGATGAAATTAAACCTCAATGTGTACATTCATTTTAATTATCATCATATTGGAATCATCAAAAGTGGTAAACCATTTCATAGAGGCAAGAAACTGATGTCACATCTCTGTAAAGTCAACTTTTGTATCTATGCCCAAAGTTTTTAATTTTGTATATATGCACAACATATACGAATGCACGGAGATGTACACTTAACAATTATGAAAAATATATATGGTGTTGATACCAAATTTAGTCTACTAACATGGCTCAGTTAAGTGGAGACACGTGTCAATCTACATGGCACTAACAAATATTTCTGAACAATACTTGACTTTGAGGAACTCAATTTCCCCGACCAACTCAGATACTCTGAGTGGTAGATGCTCACCAAGGAACTTTACTGAACCGAGAAATTCATGGATACCGAGATACTTAGGCGGTCCGAGCTGCACCTCAATCAGAGCATTTATTATCAGACAATTAAGAGGATTAAATGCGCATTAAATGCTGATTATTATCATATGGATGTATACGCTTATTAAACAGCTATGTATTACCCATTCACATGCATAACCTGATGGATATAAATACATTGTATCGTCCTAATTGTAAGGGGACCGAAATTTCTTGAGATAAATCCTACCTCGAGAATTCCCAAACAGTCAATAATAACACAAACAGTGGACGTAGGCCATTCGTTCAAGGCTGAACCACTTTAAAATCTCTTATCTTATTTATTTTTTATCTGTGATTAAACAATTAGAGATAATCTAATTTTTTACATCAACAGATTAGCGTCGTCTGTGGGAAACGACTGTAATTTTCGTTTTTCACCAAAAATAATTTATCACCAATGGCTGAAAATCCTGAATCCAGCAATCGAAATGCTGGAAACCCCCCAAATCCATCCGCTCCTCCAAATATCCAAGATCTGGCTGGAATCATGGCCAATTTGGCTCAAGGTCAGACAACCATGCAAGAAACAATGCGACAACTCATGCAAACTATCCAGGGTGGAGCATCAACCTATTCAAGACAACGAAGTGTTCAAAGAAATACTCGTTTACTTTCTTCACGCATTAGGCAAAGCGATTCATTTCGCACTGAGAAATCTGAAGATTTTTCTTATCAACCAGGTCGAACTTTGTCAGTACGAGCCACAGATACTGAACAACACATCACTCTCTCTCCAGAAAAGACCAGTGCACTGGAAATATTAAGTAGGGTCTCTCCTTTTGATCGATTGGGCCCTAGGAAGAATAAAAGTCCTCCTAAGGCTGTGTCGAGAAACTTTCGATGACCATTTGATCTAAGAGAGGGTTCTGCCCAATCACAACCAGTTGCTCGACAAGATAGATCCTAGGAAGCGACTCCAACACGATTAATTTCTTGAACCAATAGGCCCTATGAGGGAAATGATGCGTGGAAAGGCTCTATTCAGAGGTTGGAGGATAGATTAGGGGAAATGGCTAAGGCCAAGAATCCTCTACAAAGAACTTTTGTCCAAGGGACACCTTTTGTCCAAGCAACTGTGAATTTTCCCACACCATCAAAGTTCAAAGCACCTGTTGTGACTCCTAAATATGATGGAAAAATTGACCCTGTCCTTCATATAGAGCAATACCAAGCTGCTGCCGACACCTATGCTGTGCCAGATGAGATGAGATGCAGGGCATTCTCAGGAACTCTTACAGGATCTGCTCAAATATGGTACAATAATCTTCCTCGGGGTGAGATTTCAACTTTCTTTCAACTGGCCGAGCTCTTCATTGGAAACTTATGTTTTGGAGCAAAACCTGTTAAACGAGTAGCACACTTGTTAAGTGTTAGACAAAAGGCAGGTGAGAGCACCAAGGATTATATAACTCATTTCAATAACGAGAAACTTGAAGTTATTGATTATGAGGAAAAGACATCGATTACTGCTCTGATGAGTGGGCTGTTGCCCAACAAGTTGTACTACACTTTGGCTAAAGATCCACCCAGAACCATGTCAGAATTGATGGCAAAAGTGGCCAAGATCATGAATGCCGAGGAGGCTATGGCTGCAAAGAAGAATATGGATACCAAAGAGGCCAAGGTGCAGGTTGATAAGGCCAAAAAGAAAGAGCATAAGAACAATGGTGGTGATAAGCACTCAAAAACAAAGCCATCATGGGAGGTATGAAAGAAATTTGAAAATTATACTCCTTTGAAGGTAGACATCAACCATGTTCTAGAAGAAATCAAGAACAGCGAGGAGTTAAACTGGCCAGAGAAAATGAAGTCAGACCCTGACAAGAGGAATAAGGCCAAATATTGCGAGTTCCACAAGGATCATGGCCACACGACCAAAAATTGCATAGCTCTTCAGAATGAGATCGAAGCACTCATTAGACGAGGAAAATTGGCAAAGTATATTGATCGTAGAAATGAAAGAAGAAACAATGACCGAGCAAGAGAGAGGTCTAGATCTCCTCATTGAGCAGAGGAGAACAAGAAAAGAGACCATGAAGATGATCCAAAAGACGACCCTGATCTTCCCAAAAGACCAAGGTAGCCAGAACGTGAGGTATTTTTAATACGTTTTGGATCATTTGATTGCAACGTGATTACAGGTGGAGATGCAGGAGGTGGAGACCTTACTGCAGAAATAAAAGCTTACCTCAATGAGGCTCAAGCCTATTCATATATTCAATGAATAAACTTGGCTGAAGATGATTGCCCGAGGAAGGTCAACAAAGAAAAACTGGTCATCGGTTTCTCAAAAAATGACCTCGCAGGTGTGCTGTATCCTCATGATGACCCATTGGTGATCAAAATGAGAATGAAGGAAGTAATGATCTTGAGAGTACTGGTTGATAATGGTAGCTCGGTTGATATTATGTTCTACTCGTGCTTCAACAGCTTAAATCTAAAGTTGTCTCAGTTGGAGCCTTATCATAGGCCCCTCCTCGATTTTGCTGGCGAGAAAGTTTTTCCACTTGGGACGATCAAGTTGGATATGTTCATTGGTACATGGCCTGCTTGTCGAACAGAAAGAGTACGCTTCTTCGTGATGGATAAGAATGTTCAATCAGCCTACAATATCATCATGGGAATGGTAGGATTAAAGAAGTTCGAAGCAGTACCATCTACGGTACATCAATGCCTAAAATTTCCAACCAATTTTGGAGTAAGAGTTGTGAAGGGTGATAAAAAAGTAGCTCAAAATGCTACTATTTATCTGCCGAGCAGGAGGAACTGGAGGAATCTAGGAAAAATACTACTACCTATCAGGTGGATAAGGGTGCCGAAATTTTGAAACATTGGATCCTAGAGACGAGTCACAACTCGTGAAAGGTCATGTGGTTGAAGCTACTGAAAACATCATTCTGGACGATGAGCACCCTGAACGAACAACTCAGATAGGTTCGTCGTTAGATGCCTCACTAAAATAGGAGTTGATAGTTTTCTTAAAAAGCAAAAAATAAACTTTTGCTTGGAGTCATGAGGATATGCCCGGAATAGACCCAAATTTCTTATGTCACGAGCTCAATGTGAATAAGGAGATCAAGCCAGTGAAACAAAAAAGAAGAGTGTTCATCCCTGAGAAGAACCAAGCTATACAGGAGGAGGTCGAGAATCTCCAGAAAGCTTGCTTTATTGAAGATGTTAAATATCCAGACTGGTTAGCAAATGTGGTAATGGTGAAAAAGAAGAATAGCAAATGGAGGATGTGTGTAGACTTCACCGACCTCAACAAGGCATGTCTAAAGGATCATTTTCCCTTGCCCCGAATTGATCAATTAGTGGATGCTACCTCGGGACACGAGTTTTTAAGCTTCATGGATTCTTATTCTGGTTACAACCAGATTAAAATGAAACCTGAAGACAGGGAGAGTACTTCTTTCATTACCCCTAGGGGAACTTATTATTATAATGTTATGCTTTTTGGTTTGAAAAATGCAAGTGCACATATCAGCTGCTGATGAAAAAGGTGTTTGCAGAGTAAATCAGTTGCAATATGGAAGTTTATATTTATGATATGCTGACAAAGAGCAAGAAAGCTGCTGACCATCTAGTTGACTTAGGCCAGACCTTTGATCAATTAGATAAATATCAAATGAAGTTGAACCCGACTAAGTGAATATTTGGAGTACGAGAAGGCATGTTTCTCGGGTATATTGTCAATCAATGAGGCATTGAAGCAAACCCTGAAAATATCAAATATCTATTGGGACTACGATCTCCAACGACAAAGAAAGAAGTGCAAAGTCTTACAGGGCGAGTAGTAGCACTTAACAGATTTGTATCGCGAGAAACTGATAGATGCTTCCCATTCTTAAAACGCTCCGAAAGACTTTTGAATGGAATGAAGAATGCGAGAAAGCTTTTTAAGAATTAAAGAAATATTTGGGAGCACCTCCACTGTTGTCCAGAACGGTGATGGGAGAAAGGTTGTACTTGTATCTGGCGGTTTCAAAAAATGCAGTTAACTCGGCATTAATAAGAGTAGAGGATGGAGTACAAAAACCAATTTATTACACTAGTAAGGCCTTCCGAGGAGCAGAGATCAGATATCCAAAACTGGAAAAGTTGGCACTGGCGTTGATCGAAGCGAGTAGAAGAATGAAGCCATACTTCCAGGCTCATACCATAGTCGTATATACCGATATGCCGTTGAGGCAAGATCTTCATAAACCAGAAAAATCAGGGAGATTGATGTATTGGGCAATAGAACTTGGTGAATATGATATAATTTATGAACTTAGATCGTCACTAAAAGGCCAAGCAATAGCAGATTTTATAGCAGAGTTCACTTATCTTGACACCCCCGAGGAGAAAAATCTAAACACCGACCAACCTGTGGATATTATAGGATCATCAAATTTAAACCCCGATCAACTTAAGTTGGTCGGAGAGCAAGAGGAGAAGGTCGACGAGCAGCGAGGTGTAGTAGAAATGGAGATAAAGGAGCAACAAATATTCCATTGAGGAACTTTGTCCAATAAGAAGTTTGAGGACGAAATACCTGTATGGAACCTATATGTGGATGGATCATCATGCATCTCAGGTAGTGGAGTTGGGATTGTATTGAAAAGTCCAGACGAGGTCGATATATAATGAGGCTGAATATGAAGCGATGATTGTAGGTCTTAGTCTGGCAAAAACCATGAAGGCAGAGCAGGTAATCATATGCAGTGACTCACAGTTGATTGTAAACCAAATGCTTGATGTATATACAGTAAAAGGAGAGTTGATGATTAAGTACCATGCAAAGGTAATGGAATTGGTATCGGAATTTGTTACTATTCAACTGGTCAGAATACCAAGAATGGAGAATACAAGAGCAGACGCTTTAGCTCGATTAGCATCGGCTACTCGTACCGAGCTATGAAGAACAATCCCAATTGAAGTTCTAGCTGGTTGGAGCATAGATGAAGATCTGACGATGAATTTTATTACCCTTGATTTAGGGCCATCTTGGATGGATCCCATCAGGGCATATATTGAGGAGGGAGAATTATCGATTGACAAACTCGCAGCCAAGAAATTAAAGTGTAAAGCTGCTCGTTATGTACTGACTAATGGTGTTCTATACAGACGAGGAATTATGGCAGGTTTGTAAAGATGTGTGTATCCCTCTGAGGTGAAAGATTTGATTGAAGAGGTCCATGAAGGGTCCTGTGGAGCCCATGTAGCAGGTCGGACACTTTTGCAAAGAGTGATGATGCAAGGATACTATTGGCCAACGATGAGGGCTGATTGTATAGCCTATACCAAGAAATGTGATAAGTGTCAACGCTTCTCCACTATCCGAAGAACTCCCTAAGCATTGTTGACACCCATTACTTCCCCTTGGCCATTTGCCATGTGGTTAATTGACTTGGTTGGGCCTTTTCCAACGATCAGAGGAAGATTTAAATATCTCGTCATCGCGGTGGATTACTTTACTAAGTGGGTTAAAGTCGAGCCTATTGTCTACATGACGTATGAAAAGGTGTACCAATTTATTTGGAAAAATATCATTTGTAGATATGGTCTTCCCCATACATTCATCACCGACCATGGAACACAATTTGACAACGAGGAGTTCGCTGCCTATTGTCATCAGTTAAATATCTTGAAAATCCACTTGGCACCAGGCCATCCCCAAAGCAATGGACAAATTGAAGTGACAAACAGAACACTGCTAAATGGATTGAAGAAAAGACTGAATGATGTGAAAGAAAACTGGATCAACGAGCTACATTCAGTACTATGGGCTTATCGTACTACTCCCCGAGCAGCAGCTGGAGAATCTACATATATGCTGGCATTTGGAAGTGAAGCTGTTATACCTACCGAGTTGGGCCTCCCAACACACCGAGTGCTGAACTTCAACTCCCCTGTCAGCGATTTAATGAGAAGGTTAGACTTGGACATGCTCGAGGAAGTTAGAGAAGAAGCAGCCATCAGGAATGCTGCTTACCAGCAATGAATAGCTTTGTTCTACAACAAGAGAGTGAAGAAGTGCGACCTGAAAGAAGGAGACTATGTGCTAAAGAAAGTGATTCAAAAGCACAACAAACTGTAAGCGAACTGGCATGGACCTTACCGAGTTACAGAAGTTGTTCGACCAGGAACCTATAGGATAGAAACTTTAGAAGGGGAGGAGTTTAAGAATGCATGGAATGCAGAGCACCTGCGCAAATATTATCAGTAATGTAAACCCTCATGTAATGCAATTTCATCAGTATGAATAAAATGTGAAGTTCTCTCCTTTTGTTGAAATTTTTTCGCGGAATACTAGTGATACACACTACTCAGAAAAATCCACCAACTCCGGTTGGTCGGGAATAAAAATATTTCCCTGAAACACCAACTCCGGTTGGTTGGAAAGAAAATCCACCAACTCCGATTGATCGGGAAGAAAAATATTTCCCAGAAATAATCCACCAACTCCGGTTGGTCGGGAATAAAAATATTTCCCAGAAAAACCAACTCTGGTTGGTTGGGAAGAAAATCCACCAACTCCGGTTGGCCGGGAATAAAAATATTTCCCAGAAAAACCAACTCTGGTTGGTTGGGCCGGGAAGAAAAATATTTTGTAGAAATACCAACTCTGATTGGTTGGGAAGAAAATCCACCAACTCCGGTTGGTCGGGAAGAAAAATATTTCCCAGAAATACCAACTACGGTTGGTTGGGAAGAAAATCCACCAACTCCGATTGGTCAGGAATAAAAAATATTTCCCAAAGATACCAACTCCGGTTGGTCGGGAATAAATAATATTTCCCAGAAATACCAACTCCGGTTGGTTGGGAAGAAGATTCACCCACTATAGTTGGTCGGAAATAAATTTTTTTTACCAACTAAGGTTGGTCGAGAATTAAAAACACTAACTCTCTTTGGTCGGAAATAGTTGGTTAAACAAATAATGGCTAAGAAAGTGATCAAGCAAAATTTTAATACTTGAAACATTTCACCAAGTTGGTCGAGAAACAAAATATCATCAACTCTGGTTGGTCGACAAATGATTATTATCAATTTAAGATAGTCAATAATAAGTTTCACCAACTTTAGTTGGTCGACAAATAACACAATGTTGTTATCTTTTTAACAGATATACATGCACATTCATTAGTAAATAAGTAAAGTGTTTTACAGAATACCTACAAGACAATGGCAATCAAGATTTCAAAGAAAAATAGAAGTTTTTCATTAAATTCAAAACAAAATACATTGGGAATAAAATACATAAAAAAAATTATTACATCATGAATACTATTCTATGGGTTTCTTCCCCTCTGCCTTTGAAACAGGTTCTTCACCAGCAGGAGGATCGTCTAAGGCATAGGGGGAGTTTATGAAGTTCAAATCTTTAAGCATCCTGATTGTTCATAACTGATGGCCGATCAAGAAGGTGCTCTGGGCGAGATATCTCAAAGTTGGAGTGAAGACTGTAGTCGCCGAGATACTTTGAAATTAGGCATTATGGAATGGCCCGATCAGGAATCCATCTCATATCAAGCTTGAAAGGAGGCACTGTTAGGTTGAGCAACCCAGGATTGTGGTAATCCCACAAGTAATGACCTTGTCCCAACTTCAGCACGCCCAAAGCATTTAGCCATCCTTGCTTGTAACCCACATTATTTGCATTTTGGATCCGATCATCTAGATGGTAGAAGGCTTCATTATAACCAGCCATCCAAAACTCCCTGGGCTGTTTGTGGAATTGATAAGTTAGCCTCTCCAATTGCTCGAGGAGGTTCTTTGCTAAAGGTTCTTTACTCTCCAAAGCAGACTTTTGAGAAGAGAGCTGCTCGTCCAGATTCATGATTTTCTTAGACATCTCAGCCAATGCTTGGTTCTTTGCCATCAATTGGAAGGATTGGTTCTCCAGAGATGATTGAGTTCTTTGTTCCTCAATAGTAATCCGAGCAGCTCTTTCTCATGCACGAGAAGCTCTTGCTCCTCACCGAGCAGAGGTAGAAGGCCCAATCATCTTCAAGGTTTCTAATTCGTCTCTCAGATTGGAATTTTTGACCTCAAAGAAAGAGAATCCCTCGTCGTTTACAGGGACCAAAGCGTTTGAGGTAGAGGCTGCAAACCTCAGCTGGGATACCTCTCCTCGCAAGTTATTATTTTTCTGCTCCATCAACTTGGCTATCTGCCTGTGCTCTTCGACCTCGGTTTTCAAAGTTCTCTCCCTCACATCATAATCAGCAAACAACTTATCATATCCCTTATCAGCATTCAGTTGCTGATACTTCTTCTCATATCCTTGGTGCAAGAGGGCTTAAGATTCCTTGTATTGTTGTTGAAGCTCCTCGAGAGTGCCCTGAAGGTCTTCAATCATCTCATAATATGCTACATTATTAGCCACTGCCCGGTCTAACAGACACTTTAAGTACTAGTAGGCTTCGATTGCTTGCTCTGAAGCATTTGGACCGAGGATATCAACAATCTGAGCATCAGTCATATCTGTATGACTAGCTTTGAAGAACTCATTGCATTGTCTCAATAATTTTGTATCATGAGCAGATAACAATTCCATCCTGGCCATAAACTAGTAAAAAGAAGAGATAGCAAGAATCAATAAGGAGCAAGAGGAAGAGAATCAACAGTATGAATAGTCAAAATTTCAAATTTTATTACATCGTGAAAGAGAAGTACATAGTTCAGAGATACAATTGGCAAAAATAAATAGAGAGAAAAATTCGAACAACTCTACACCTTCTCCTTATCTCCTAAAACTTTCTTGGGAAGCTGGGACGAGGAGGTAGGTTGCTCGGATGGCACAGATGGTTGCTCGATGGGTGCTGGGAGCTGCTCGGTTAAAATAATGGATGGTTGAAGTTGCTCGCAGGAGGACTGAAAAATTGGGGGATGAGAAATTTGATCTCCCATCACCATGGAGGATTCCTCAGAGGCAGCTTCGTCCTCTTGTTCTTCTTCAGGAGTTGGAGGGGGGCCAGGGGCATGTCGCTGAAACAGGTCGAAATTTTCATCAACATTCATCTCTTTCAGAGCAGTGACCCAGCCATCCCTAAAGTACTTAAGGCTACCATATTCCACTTGTGACATCATGGCAGCCAGACCCTTATTCCATCCTTTATCACAGCCAGCGCTGAAGAACTTCTTAATAGCCATTTTCCTTTTCACTTTCTCTGAGGAAACCTTCTCAGTCATGAGTTCCTCGGCAGCTTTCAATTTCTTTTCTGCCTCGTCCCTCTGGTGATCCACCTCACGAAGTTTTCCCAACTCTTCCTCAGCAGACTTGAGCCTACCTTCAAGCTCCCCAGCATTTTGGAGCTTCCCTTCGAGCTCTTTATTTTTACTTTCCAAGTCTTTTATTTTCTTCTCCAATCCCTTGGATACCTCAACAACCTGATCCCTCTCCTGGTCGGTGGAATTAAGCATCTTCTCCCAAGCAGCTTTATCATCAACATACTTCTGATGAGAATCCTTCAGAGACTGCGTCAGACCCACCAAAGCTTCCTCTACACCTAACAAGGAACTTGAAGCGTTAATATCTTCATCCTTCTTCAAAATTGTATTGAAACAGGTTACCAACTTGGAAAAGAAAATAATAGCAAGTCAGTGCAAAGATATAACAGCAGAAAAATGAAAATGTAGGACAATAATACTTACATAAGCAATATGACGAGCAGCCAATGTGGTAACCATATCCCGAGAAAGATTTTCTTTAATACCTTGGATCTCGGGGATGATCCAAGATTTCACCGAGCTCATGGCAGATCTCGGAGCAATGAAAGTGGGAACACCACTTCCAGTAGTTGGAGGTTGAGAGATGGATTCAACCAAATTGACCGACGAGCTCTTTTTCAGCCTCCTCGGAGGAGCATCAATGGTCTCGACCAAGGATGTAGTCTTAGTCGGGGATATGACAATAACCTCGCTTGGAGCAGCAACTTTTCTCGGAGCCACTAGGGGCTTCTCGGCAACCTTCACAGTAGCAGCCGGAGGAGGTGCATCGATTTTTCTTGTCCCTTCTTCTGGGACATCATGTTTGATTTTCTTTGCCTCTCCAGCAATAGAGGCATATTTCTCGAAGAGGGCAGGAGATCTTCTTCTCTTCATTCTTTCACTCAGAGGAATATGTGACTTAGGTGAAGAACATGCAGAAGCTGGTTCTGGTTCTACGTCACTTATCACCGGATGAGCAGTAAAAGACGAGGTGTAACTCTTAAACTGCAGCTAATATGAAGCTGATCTGATATGCTCATTGGTAACAGTCTGATGTAAACCCCAGATAAGTTTCAGATGTTTTAAATTAACTTTTGTCTCTTTTGGAGACCTTCTTTTGCTGTCAACTACAAATAAATGAAAATTAAAATATCAGTGACACATTCTATCAAACACAAAAAAAGCATAATTTCAAAAATAAAGTAAAGTAAAAATAACCTATCCCATTGCCATAGGGAGGGCATCTGGGACCCTGTTACACATGATTTCCAGTTAGTGGAGCATGTTGCCAATTTTTCATAACAACACCATGCTCGAAATAATCCCTATTGGCATCTGGGAGATTGACCACTAAAGCTCTATTTAAAAACCTAGTTTTCAAGTAAAAAGTACTGTCGCCGACAACCCATCTATAGCAAAACATAATTTCTGGAATTCCTATACGAGTTCCATGAATCTGATTTAATCTATGAACTCCATTAACTATGCTCCATGTATTGGGGGCTATTTTTGCAGGAACCACGTCAAAATATTGACAGAATTCCAAACACAAAGGGTTAAGGGGAAAAGAAAAGCCACATTCAACCACAAAGAGACTAGGGAACCAATGTCCCTCAGCCAAACGGAAATAATCTGAAGGTTTAGAAAGTTCCTCCAGAATAACCCATGAAGGAATAGAGAAATCAGACCGAAACTTATCAAGCGACTCAACAAAGTAAACCATGATGAATAAAGAAAATAAAAGAGAAAGAAGAAGATCTTAGAGGAAAAGGATGGATCGGTTGACAACGAACGATGAAAGGGATGAACGCACAAGAAAGAGAGAAAATGGAAAACTCAAAGATACAGATTTGAAAAAGTAGAAGACGATATGATTTTCTGCAACGCTTAAATACCTCACCTTGGGAAAAGGTAAAAATAATTATTATAAAGGGAGACGTTTACGCTACCGGCGACTAAAAGGACAAAAAGGGCACGGAGATCGAAGCAGTTAGAAGAATTCAAAAATTCTGATTCTATGAATTCGAAAAGAAAAATAAATGCAAAGAAAACGCTCCTAAAATTCAGGACGGCCATTTAATCCCGCCATATTTCGAGAAGAATGTTCCACACTCCTCAGTCTCGAACTGTGAAACATTGGGGGCTTCTGTTGATACCAAATTTAGTCTGCTGACATGGCTCAGTTAAGTGGAGACATGTGTCAATCTACATGGCACTAACAAACATTTCTAAATAATACCTTGACTTCGAGGAACTCAATTTCCCCGACAAAGTCAGATACTCCGAGCAGTAGATGCTCACCGAGGAACTTTACTACACTGAGCAACTCATGGATACCGAGATACTTAGGCGGTTTAGCAACTTAGGCGGTCCAAGCTTCACCTCGATCAGAGCATTTATTATCAGACAATTAAGAGGATTAAATGCGCATTAAATGCTGATTATTATCATATGGATGTATATGCTTATTGAATAGCTATGTATTACCCATTCACATGCATAACCTGATGGCTATAAATATATTGTATCATCCTCATTGTAAGGGGGCCGGAATTTCTTGAGATAAATCCTACCTCGAGAATTCCCAAACAGTCAATAATAACACAAACAGTGGACGTAGGCCATTCGTTCAAGGCTGAACCACTTTAAAATCTCTTGTCTTATTTATTTTTTATCTGTGATTAAACAATTAGAGATAATCTAATTTCTTACATCAACATATGGAATCAAAGATGTTTGGGTATAGATACGAAAGTTGACTTTCAAGATAGATTTAAAATGAAACACTAGCGCACGATAATGTTCAGCAATGATAGCCACGATGGGGGCAAAAGAGGATGCCTCGTTCATGATTGGTGTTGATGCTGCCATATCTAATGTGAATGATAATGTTCAACAATGTAACACCTAGTCCATTTGCAACTGTTCAATAAGTATAACATCTACTATGAATGTTGTTGCCATGTGATGATGAATTCCGTTGCAACTGTTCAGCAAGTATAATATCCAAATACATCATAATATCAAGTAGATATATTATTACTATTTCTCCCAATAGGTAAATAAATACACATACATCATCTCTTATCCTCACTGAATTAGCATCATCTAGTAAATGTTTTAATCTAACAATAATCTGAAATTAATACCCCATAAATGGTCGTTTGGCTTATTTATATTCGAGCTCACCTTGGCAAGTAAACTATTTGGAGCTACCCCATCACTACATGTGAGGCCAGTCTCTTAAAAAAAACACGCTCCGAGTTATAAGCTCACCTTGATTACCTATCAGGTTTCCATACTATGCCAGTCCACAACCTTGTAGCCTCCTGTGAAATAACAAAGAAAATCAAATCCAATCAATACTCAAATTTTTCTACATTAACCCATTTTCAAATTTTAGAAATTGCATTAAAAGATGCCATGGTGTTTTAGCAATTGCAAATAAGAAATATATAAATCTATACATGAATCATTTGTTTCTCAAACTTCGTTTGAAAACCCCAAATAGAAGAGAATCCTTTAATGACATGTTGATTATACAAAATATAGTTGAAACCTCCAAATTCAATCAGGAAATTCCCACAAAATATGTGAAACATTCATGAAGGAAATTCTTCAAACACATTACCTACGTAAAGATGTAACCATGTGTGAAGAATAAATTATGAAAGAGATGCCCCCCAAAAAAATTGAATCTTCAAACTCAAAGCTCATTTTCTACAAAATCAAACAATACATTGTAATTTCAGATTTGGAAACTCAACCAACATTTGCACAATTCAAGCATCAAGTCCTAATATATACAAACATTGCAAAATAATACATTCTGATTATGAGACGAAAACCCCTAAAAAGTTAAATGACTTAGCTATCGTTACCACAAATAGATAACAACAAAATAGAATGGATGAAGATCGAAAGAAAAAAATGAAATAAAAATTGTGTCAATAATACATAAATGACAACCATATCAAAGTGAATTTTGGTCAAGCATTTCACCAAACCACTATCATGCAACATTAAGAATGTAAACCATCAAAATAATGAATATTTCCTAACATTTGAGACTATTCAAGAACATGACCACCTGTGTACCTCCAAATTGTAAAAAAATTTAAATCAAGAACATGACCACCTTTATACCTATAGTAATGAGAAGAAGTGTCATGTGTGACGATTAAACCCCACATAAAAGTATTTTGAACGAAACCCTTATAAAAAACAATAGGACTGCACATTTTCAAGGGGGCGGGAGTCTGTGCGTAAGAGAGAGAAACTGAGAGAAAAATGAATGTAGCGGGTGTGTAGCGTGTGAGGATGAAACCTGAATCATTGGAGGGTTTGTGTTGTGGGGGAAGTGAAACGGGGAGAGACGTAAGAGAGATAATGAGTTAAATCATGCGAGGGGAAGAGTATGTCACTATTAAAGTACCATTTTTTGTTGGGTTACAAAAATAACCCTTATGTTTGAATTAATGTAAATTTTAAGAGTAAAATGAGGGGGAAAATAAATTTTAGTGGGTTAAAATTGTAATTATAATTAGCGTATAAAATTATGTGTGGTGAGGTACATAGTATTATTGTATAAATATTGATCTCACCCTCCATTTCAGCCTTGTTGGGTTCAATCTTAACCGTTAAATGTCTTCAAAACTTATGAATAGTGAAAACACCATGCTACTTATATATATATATATATATATATATATATATATATATATATATATATATATATATATTCTTAATTAATGTCATATTCTTACATGCTTGTGTTGCGTCCGATATATACATTCATTTTTCCATAATGACTTATGATTCGGCAAACACTCATTCTATATTTTGAATTATTATTGTTGAGAACACTCCTAAGGATATATATTCACTCTACCCTTTTCCATGATGCGAGTTGAATTATTCCATTCTTCATCTATATTATGCACATAAGCACACACTTCACGATGTCTAATAGGAGAATATTAACACATGCCCACGAGAGACCAAAAGGGAAGGATAGGTGCCTAAAACCTTTCCATTCCATAACTTAGTCCTCGAAACTTTGAACTACTTGGTTTTTCAAGCATCAGTATCATCCTTGACGTCATTCTCTCGAGGAGGCAACATTTTTTTTGCTTGTTTTGTGCAAAATAGGTTGGACACTCTATCTTTACACATCACCCCACATTGACGATGATCGAGCACCCCGAGAAAGGTCGCAATCCCACGTGCACGCCGAAGGGAACCCCTAAAAAAGAGAAAGATGAAGGGGTAGCCCCCCGGGATGGACACACCATATATTGAATTCTTTAACATACATACCATGTTTTTCTTTCCTTTCCTTATTAAGCCTTATCGCTAAGACATGTAGAGTTTCTCCTCTAAACTCCCATTTAGAAAAGTTGTTTTCATATCTATTTCGTGGAACTCTAAATCATAATGAGAAACCAATGGCAATATGATTCTTAAGGAGTCCTTCTTTGAAACTTGAGAGAAGCTCTCATTATAATCAGTACCTTCTTGTTGATTAAAACCTTTGGGAATAGGTCTAGCTTTATTTCGTTGGATATTTCCTTTAGAGTCAAGTTTGGTCTTAAATATCCATTTTCACCTGACTCATTTTTGTTCTTCTGGAAATTCGACTAACTCCCAAACTTTGTTGTCATTCATAGATATGATTTCTTCATTCATGGAATTAATACATTTATCAGAATCGTCACTATTAACATCTTTTTTATAAGAAACTGGATCATTAATATTCCTCACGTTAAATTCGACCTCTTGAAGGTATACCACATAATTGTCTGGATTTCCAATATCCTTCCTCTTTGAGATCTTCTTAATGGAATTTCCTATCACGCTTCAACAGTTTCATTCATTATAGTCTCATTATGTTGTTATTTAGGTGGTTGATAATTCATTTATGGTTTATTTTAATTGATTCGATCAAGGATCGGTTCATTAGTCGGCTTATTGATCGGCTCAACGATAATGTTAGGAACAACAAGTATGTTATAAACTCGGTTTGTGGGAATTTATACCCTGACTTCTTGAATGATTACTTTCCTTTCTCTTTTACTTTCACCGACTTCACCGTCTTCAATGAATTTTGCATTTCTAGTTTCCATTATTCCAGTTGTATGATTAGGACAATAGAATTTGTATCCCTGACTTTTCTGGATACCCAATGAAATGACAAGATAATATCATTGGATCCAATTTCTTTTCATGAGGGTTATAAATTCTATCTTTCACTGGGCAACCCCATACATGAAAATATCTTAAATTAGGTTTCCATCGTTTCCACCATTCAAAAAGGGGTTCTTAAAATTGACTTACTAGGAACTCGATTTAACATGTGTACAATGATCATAAGAGCATGTGTCCACAAAAATATAGGTAATTTAGTCCTACTTATCATAGTTCTAACCATTCTATAAGGGTACGATTATGCCTTTCGGCTACACCATTCTGCCAAGGTGATCCAGGAATTGTGTAATTGGCGCACAAACCTAACTTTTCTAGGTGTTTAGTAAAAGGGTGAAGGTGTTATCATGAATTATCATATCTTCCATAAAATTCACCACTTCTATAGGACCTAATAATTTTCACCCTTTTGCCGAGTTGTATATCACCCTCAGTTATGTATATTTCAACGACATTTACACATTGAGATTTAACATGAAATGAGTACAAAATGCAATAACATGAAAAATCATCGATAAAAGTAATAAAATATTTTTCTTCACCAATAGATAGAACATCAAAAGCTCCAAATATATCTGTATGTATTGTTTTAAGTAGTTGGCTGATTTTTGTGGCTCCTTTCTTTGTATGTTTAGTTTGTTTTCCTTTAACAAGTAGATTTTGCATTATTTAGTGTATGTTTCATACCAACATTTGGATGCAGGGTTACTAGGGATTCAAAAAATTATTTTCAAGATTAAATTGATATAAACCACCCATTAAATCCAGAACCAACATCAACAAAATTTTTAATCAATCCAAATCATTTATTCTTAAATTCAACTACAAAATTTAATTGAAAACCATAAAGTATTTCTTACAAATCTAATTGAAAACCATAATTTAAAATCACGCCAAACATTCCAACAACTATTACTTTAGCTTTTTCTCGATTGCCAATGTAAAGAAAATGATCATTTGGGTTTATTTTGCGGATTGAAATGAATCCCATTTTACTCAAACCAAGCCTTGCATTTGTTACAATATTTCTAAAAATGGCCCGTCTTTTTATAGAATGACATTTATCATTCTTCTCCTTATTCGTTACAGATGGTGAAGGTTCAGCTTGATGAGATAGCCTGTGACCTTTCTTAATGCCCTTTCCTGTCTTTTTCATTAAACCAACTCCTTTGACCATCAAATTAACCACCTGCCTTTTAGACACATGAAGATTTTGTTGCTTAAGTCTGCATTCTTCTTGTACCAATATGCTTTGCAAATCATTTACATTCCACTTGTCTTTAATAGTGTTGTAATTGATTTGAAAAAGCACATACTCGGGAGGTAGGGAGTTTAGAACGAATTGGACGAGAAAAGACTCGTCCACAATTATGCCCAAAACTCAAAATTTAGCAAATAGATTAGTCATCTTAATAATGTGCGCATTCATGATTTGAGTGCCATCAAAACTCACAGTGGATAGGTCCGCCATTAATTTCTCAGCTAGGGATTTAACAACAGTGTGAAATCGTTCTTTTATATTGTTCAAATATTATTTAGCTTTCATCATTTCAGATAGGGAGATCTTTATGTAAGCATCCACGCACATTTGCATAAACATAAGGGCCAACATGTTGGATCTAGGTCATGCTTCATGGACGATAATTTCATCCTCGCTACTGTTTTCAGCTATAATACCTAGTTCATCACTCATAATTGTCATGTCCAGATTTTGAAACACTAGACTGAACTCAATTTTCTCATTTCACTCAGAATAGTTTATTCCATCAAATTTTGAGTAGGATTGAGCATGGGAATAAAGGTTGAGGAGAACTGCAATATAATAACAATGTTCACTTATTAAAATTTTTGCACATAACAATAATTTGCAAGGGTTGAATATTGAATTGTTGGCATAATGAAATTTGGTAGAATTCTTAAATAACCCCAATACAATGGAATCTATATTAGTCATCACATAATATTGACATTACAAAGCTATACTACCCTTTAATTTCATTAATCATAGTCCTCTAATTTTGGCAAATGTGTTTGTTGCCTTAAGATTTTATACCATGACTAATGAACTTAATCTCAACTATTCAATATTCACAAAACAGGTCTAACGTTGTTTAATCCAGATTTTAGCAATGTGTTTTGCCTCAATCCAATTTTATAACGAACATCATAATTAACTAAATGAATATAAGTATAATATTCTCATATTCGGTCTCAGCCTGTCTTAAGATTTTGACTTATCTTAAATGAATATTTGAGTTTCACAAAATACATTCAGTTATATTCTGTGTTTATAATTAGCATAATCATGCATGAACATTAAATGACTATAACGGAATAAAATAGCTCATATGATGATAAAAACTACACAAAATATAAGAATTTTTTTTATCTTTTCCAAAAATGAAAAATTTGAGATTTCACCATAGAATCGAAGTAATCATTCGAGAAACAAAAACCTTTTGCGAAACATTACAATAAATTTTCTGTCAAAAGTTATAAGCCCTTAGATTATTATTAAAAAAATGCCAAAAATAGGATTTTAGGGGCCTTAACAGCCTCGGATCGCCGAAAAACGCGTTATATCATGATCAAAGGTCATGAAATTTGATTGTCGGCGCGTTTCCAGTCACTAAAGAATACACTATTCACTGCGGATTTTTTTTTTTGAAGTCAATCGAACACCAAAATTTTGAAACACACTATTCACTGCGGAAAAAAAATTCTAGGCCAAAACTGTGTTGCACTAAATTCCAGTTTCCACCCAATTAATTTTAAAAATAGATTCATTTCCCTAACAAAATCATTATAAGTATTTTTCAGAATGCTTAAGAGACATGAGACACTGAATGATTAATGGGACAGATTGGGGACTATGATCACATAAACAGGGGTTGTTAAATACATTATAGGAATTGTTTAACATATAATTATGAAATGATTTAATAAAAATTTAAGGACTAAAAATTTGAATCATTAATGACATATATCAGTTTAATAAAAGTCCTACAAACAATCCTTTATAAGTTCTAAAATGCTTTCATTCATGAGTTTCAAATCACCGCAACAAAATAAATAATTAGTCGCAAAAAAATTCGTCACCGAATGAAAAAAAAAATTCACTAAAAAAATTTTTATGATGAAAAATATTTCATCCATTGTCCGTCACGAAAGCCCCGTCGTTAAAGGTCTTAGTGAGGAAATACAAATTTCGTCACCAAATAATACACCTTTTGGTGACAAAATATTCTCTGTCACGTAATGGCAGACTTTTAGTGACGAAATTATTTGTAGGTAAAGATCTTATTTTTGTCACAAAAATATAAATTTTGTCACCTAATGTATATGATAATATACAAATGGATAACCATTTGGTGACAAAATTAATATGCTTCGGGGAAAAAATAGTTTTATCATGAAATGAATTTTATTGTCAAAAAATTCTAAATTTAGAACTCGTATTTTTTTCATTTCAATTTCATTTCTCATATAGATATTCACTCAAATAAATATTAATTATAAAATCCACTATTTCATCGACATTATATAAGTAATCAACTACCATCATATACATAATCAAAATTAAGGTTCAAAAGATTATAAAATTAATACGAAAGCATTCGTACAAATATCTCAAAACCATTGATCAATTACAAAGTAGCCTACATCGTTTGTTACAACACATCAATTAAGGCATTAGTTTCAAACTTTATATTTCCTAAGGCATCAGTTTTTAATCAATTACAAAGTAGCCTCAAAAAAATAATTCCCAATAAGTTTGTTAAGTTCTCATTCCATCTTCATTATCATCCCAAAAATAATTTTCAAAAAAGCGTCCTCACAACGTCCCAATCAACAATTCAAAAATTACCAAGGCATTAGTTTAAAACTTTAAAAGTTTATTAACAATTGATAAATAGAATAAAATCAACTAAGAAATAACATACATTGAGCTAAACAACAAAAAAATTACGAAATTATATTTTTTTTAATATTTAAAAATAATTGGCAAAATTTCATTTGGTTATAGACTAAAACCACCTTGTTACCAAAATTCCCCTTCCATCGATTCAAAAGATAAGGTAATGGCACCGCCAATATTTGAAAAAAAAATCAACAAAATTTCCTTTGTTTATAGACTAAAACCACCCTCTTAAATTAAAATATAAAAAATCAAGAAATTCAATGACAATCCACCAAAATATCCCTTCCACTGATTCAACAAATAAGGTGATAGCTACATCAATATAGCTATTAAATAAGTCAAAGGGTGTGAATATAATAAACTAATTTTAATAATTTCAACATTAAAATTATTAAAACTTACCATATAGTAAATGTCAGAGGAAGAGAATCTTATGCTTTAAAAGCATCACATGTCTTATCAAATCAAAATTGATGAACCTCTAAACATTTCAGACGCTCATCACGAGCCTACAGTTGTCCCTTTAACTCACGATTCACTCTCTGAGCTTCTGTAAGGGCATCCTCCAATTCTGCATCTCGTCATGATGTTTTTGATTTGGTATCTTTCGATCCATGCCCAAGACCTATGATATATTCTGATTTAGTACCAAGTACTCGATTAGCTATCTCATCGGGAGTCAAATGTTCACTACCGTTTCGATTATGCTCCGCTTGCAACCGTTTCATCTCAATATGCAAACCAAATTAGTATATATCATTTCACAACAAGGTATGCATTATCCCATGAAATCGAGTACAATGAAAATGAGATCCAATTATACCTTATTGTCTCCAAATCAATCTCTACTGAAATGATGAAAGTAACGTTAACAACATGTCCTTTTGGAGACTATTAAATTCCATAATTGAGTGTAACTTGGCAATTTGGAAAATTTCTCGAAATAGTGATTTTTGGGATTTTTGAGGATTTAATGACTTTCGATGGATGCTGAATTTCTTTTGGGATTAAATGGGTCGAAGTATTTTAATTATATGTCACTGTGGAGTAAAGCGACAAAAAGGTAAGATTTTGATTAGAAAACCCGCATTAAGTTATATGGGTTAAAATAGTGATTTGCGGTCAAGTACCTCAGATGGAAATTTTGACTGTGCCGTGAGTCTCAGAATGTTCGAGATAGTCGGAAAAGAGTGTCCGATTGTCGAAATTGAGTTTCGGAGAATTTTGGAGTTAAACGGGCTCGTAATTGAGTAAACGAGTCGTTTTTGGGTTTTAAGGGTTTAAACCCTTTTTATTTATTTATAAAGAGGGAGAGGGGGAGAAAAGAGAAAGAGAAGAGAAAGAAAAGAGAGAAGAGAGAGAGGAGGAGAGGAAAAGAGGAAAAGAGGAGAAAAAGAAAGATTTGAGCCAAACTCTGCCGGGCTCGATTCGGGATCGTCGGATTATATCCACGAGGCAAGTGTTTTCTTGCTTTATTTATTTTGAGCATAAATCTCATATCGTAGTCTGGTAATAATAAACCCTAAAGATTTTGGGTTGGGTTTTCGTGGATAAAACGAGTTTTTGGGAGTTAAAACAATTAAACCCTAATAATGTTTCAATTTGAGGAACTTAGGTTTTAACCTAAATTAATTGGTGATTTCGGGTCCTAGGATGTTTGAACCCGTATTATATGTGTAGTTGTTGTTGGTTGAGGTTGTAGGACGTTAGATGAAGAGTTAAAAGATTGGGAGAAGCTTTAATGGCTGAAACAACTTCTCGGAGAAGAAGCTGCCCGCCATGATCGATCGATCGATCATGGGGGATCGATCGATTGAGCCATCGATCAATCGACAGCTAAGGGTTGATCGACCCCTGCTGACAGATTGATAATTTTCTAGGGTGAGTTGGATGGGATAGATTCCAATTCATATTGCTTCGAGGTTAATTATGTGATAACATAAGGGACCGTTTAGGACTATATGGTCCTCTAACTAAGGGAATTTAGGAGGGCGAGGTGAGGATTTTAAATGTATAACCCTTAAGTTATATTTTCGAGGAAATTAGGATAATTGTAGAAATTGAAGGTTTATGGTTCCTAAGTTGGGGTGGGGACCTTTAAGTGACTATATGAACAAGATGTAGTCCTTGGGTTCATGGAAATGAAATCCATGACCCACTAAATTTAAAGTTATCGGGGAAAAGATAAATCCCTAGGATATTTTAGTGGGCTTTTAGGCCTATATAGTTTATGCGCATAGGATAGCATAAATATATTGATATTGGTTGAGTGAATCCTATGAGAGGATTATGATGAAATTTGGGAATATAGATATATATATTCCCTTAGTGAGAATTTGTATAATTGGAGATATCCAATAAATCCTTAGATGGGATTAAGGTATGTATTGATTATTAAAGTAAGGAAATACTTTGGGTTTAGTATCATGCGTATATGAATGCATGATTTTGATTCTTTGAGAGAATCTTTGGGATTATTGGTCATCGCTAAATGTGATTGGAAAATATGACCATTTATATATATTCTAGGAGGAATATATGGTATATGTATATACTATGTGATTAAAGTATATATATATGATATGATGTAAATGATTTTGAAAATGTAAAAATGAATGTTTTCAAAATGGAAAAAGAAATTATTTGCATAAATGATGATGTATGGATACACACCTCTCTAAATCGCTATCATAAGGGAAGTTGCGTGCGTAGGGTGAAGCCCCTGGCTAATGAATGGAGGGTGAATATAGTCCTATAGGCCATATGAGCGATTCTGTTATGTTTTTTGCGCTGGTGAGGTGATTCTGGGTGTGGTCATGACTCTCCCGCAGGCATATGGCCGCTTCCCGGCGTCTTGCGATGTAGGATCCCAGGTTGTCTTGATGATAGGCCCTGGAAGATGATAGCCATTTAGGGGCGCGCACAGTGGGAAAACCTGGACGAGCGGTCTTAGAACGCGTTATATGATATGTTAAAGCAATTTATGATAATAAATTGGCTTTAAATACATTTCCTGGATGGAAGAAGGGAAATGGGATAAATGAATTGGCTTAGGAAGCACTTCCCGGATGTAAGAAGAGAAGTGGAAGCATATGATATGAAAATCATTTTTATGATAATAAAATTGGCTTTTAAATACATTTCCTGGATGGAAGAAGGGAAATGGGATGTTATAAAATGGAAAAGCATTTTTATGATAATAAAACTTGCTTTAAATATATTTCCTGGATATAAGAAGGGAAATAGAATGTTTTGAAATGAAAATAAAGAAATCTCATTCCAAGAGATATATCTAGAAATGTAACATGATAAGTATATAAAAGATGATTATGTATAAATTGACTACTGAGGGTCTAATGGATCCCGATGATCGTCCTTGCCGCATAGTAGTGTATCCGGGGGGCGGGGGAGGGGGAGGTGTTCCTTGTTTGGATTTCGCTCTGCGAGACACCCCACGCACGAACATGGCATTGTGTTGATACTGGGGATAAGTTTAATCCTTAGTGCTCTAATATTGAGATTTCTTATGTAATATATATATATATATATATATATATATATATGTGTGTGTGTGTGTGTGTGTGTGTGTGTGTGTGTGTGTGTGTGTTGAGTACCGAGGGTCTAATGGATCCCATCGATCGACCTTGCCGCATAGTAGTGTATCGGGGGGGTTCCTTGTTTGGATTTCCCTTGCGAGACACCCCACGCACGAATATGGCATTGTGTTGAGACTGGGGAGAAGTTTAATCCTTAGTGCTTTAATATTAGTATATCTTATATGGTGTATGTATATGTATATGTATATACGTTACGTACTGAGGGTCTGATGGATCTCGACAATCGACCTTGCCGCGTAGTAATGTATCGGGGGGTTCCTTGTTTGGATTTCGCTTTGCGAGACACCCCACGCACGAACATGGCATAGTGTCGTGAATGGGGAGAAGTTTATCCCTTAGTACTTGGACTATCTATGGTTGATAGTAGATGGGTGATAGACTAGTTTAGCATGGTAGCTTGACTAGGAGGTTTAGAGGGATGCGCTAGGAGTGCACTGTTAGAATAGAGGTGAGGGGTATCTCATGGGAGTGCGATACCAAATTTAAATATAAGATAAAACCTTTTTCTAAAAATAAGGTATTTATGCACTTGCTAAATATTTTCAAAACTCGGGCTCTGACCCGTTTATCTACTTTTCCTCTCTTTCTATATATATATATATATATATATATTACATAGGTGTCCAGACATAGGGACGCCTGGATGGCACTTCTTTTGAGTCAGACGTCGGCTGCAGCAGATATGGATGCGTGCAGGTTCTTTGTAGACGCTTTCATTCTTGTACTCTAGTTAGGAGGTACTGTATAAATATTCGGGTCAATGGCCCAATTGCATTTATTTATTCTTTTAGTATGGTATTCGATATGGTTGTATATTTTGACCGAGTGTTTGGTTATTTTATTTCATTTCAGTTTCATTTACGCGTAAACTCTATGGATGTTTTATTTAGTAGTTGTTTAAAAAGAAGAGTAGTCAAGTAAAATTTTTTGACGCCAGCCTAATAGGTTATTAGTAATTAAATGGATTTTCGACAGTGATGCTAAGAATGGTCCATATGAGACTCATGTTTTAATTTGATATAGGAGTGATCGCCCGGTATTTTATTAGGCGGGTTGTCACAGTAACCTCTAGAGACAATTAGATCGATTTAATTCACTCTAAAAGCACTTGAAAATTAAAATTAAAATACTTGCATACAAAATCAGCATTGAATCCAATTATCCATACATAAGCACTGTAGAAATTCCATACATAAGTAGTGTAGAAATTCCAAAAACAATATAGACAACTATGGGTTAAGATATCACAGAGGTTTGGTTTATAGTAAAGAACTATTCAAGCAGTGATAAACTTTTAAGTTACATATAAAATATCCTATTGCAATTCATTTTAAAATAAAATAAAGAGATTATGGGAATATTCGCCAAGTTCACATAGATTTTCTAATAAAGAATAAAGCAAAAAAGTTTACGAGGTTTACAAGTAGTCCAGACATCAACCAAAAGGAGGCATAAGAAACTCATGAAAAAGGCCGAAATTTTGAAATTTTTGTTCACATTTCTTTACAACACGCAAAACGGATCACAATGAACATTTCCTTACATACTTTTTCACGTAGTAGAACTTTTCAAAATGTGTACTCATACTTTTTCACGTAGTTGAAATTATTTTGCAACTTCTACCTTGTAGCAACTACGGTTGACTATAATTCAGTATATTGTTAATCCTAGTGATGGTGACATAATTTTCTTTAGTCTTTTTTTCATGTGTACTACACACACATGTATCACACATAATTTCTTTCTAACAATTGTCCTCTCGACTTAATTTACCTAACTATGCTAAAACTTGAGCAAACCTATGGGACATGATTCTTGCATTAATTCTACATCACACACAAACATATGTACTAGATACAAAGTGTCTTATAATTTTTTGGACTAGCAGTATCTCAACTTTCACATTCGTGATAGGGGATAAGTGTGTGTGTATATATATATATATATATATACGTGGCATTTGAAATGTTCTAACCTGCTAGGCATAATTATGATCCATGGAAGAAGTGTAAATGGGAAAAGATGAAAGGTACGGAGGAAGAAGGATGTGGAGATACATTGTGTTAGGACAACACTGCACGGGGTCTAGGAGTTGGACAACACTACAAAGTAATGCAGTGCTTCTTGTTTTGCTACTCTTGCTGGAACATACCCACAATGTTTAAAAAGGCGCGAGGCGAGGCATTTTAGTCTCGACAAGGCGAGGCATATTGAGGCATAAGCCTCACCAAAAAGGGGAAAAAGAGCAGAATAATATTAAAAAAATACTAATAAAACCATAAAAATAAAATAAAATAATAAAATAAAACTACAAAAAAATATCTTTGAGGACTTTCTCACATAGTTTGACTTTTTTTATTCCCAGAGATAACTTTAAAGAAAAGTAATTTGACAAAATCAATTTTAACATATTGTTTTTTTTACAATATGACAATAAATTAATCAATGCAAAATCAAATTGGCAAAATCATTTCTTTAGCTTCATTCACATGCTAGTTATTTTATGATATGACAATAAATTAATTAATGCAAAATCAAATTGATAAAATCTTTTTTTTTTAGTTTCATTTAAAAACAGCAACCTTATTATAAATATTGATTAGTTTCTTAAAATATATTCAATTTAGTTAAAGAAAACATATTAATCTAAGTTTAAACAAAAAAAAAACTTATAAAGTTAAATTGAAGAAAAAGAAAGAAGATAAGTTATAAAACAACAACCTTTCTTAGTCGGAATTAAAAAAGTGGTTTTTACAAAAAAAAATGCTAAAAGGTTTCTACCTAGGGCCGAAACAAAAAAAAACTAATAAAAACAAAGTTTTTAAACCAAATAAAGGCCATAGAAGTTAAAACATTAAAAAAAAGGCCGGAGTTCTTACCTAGGCCTAGAACGAAGGCCTAAATGGGAGAAAGAGGATAATCGAAGGTCGAAATGGGAGAACCGAAGATCGAAATGGATAAACGAAGGACGAAATTCACTTTCGGAACAGATAAGAGAAGGTGTAGGGATCTAGGGCTTACAGTTTTAAAGTTAAGTCTGATTTTTAGGCCCGGTATAAGAGGCGTACGCCTCATAGCCTTGAGGCGTAACGCCTCAATAACCAAAGGTGTAAGCTTCACTTTCCACCCTTGAGGCTTCAGCCTCGAGGCTTTTTTCCCCACCTATGCCTCATTCGCCTTTTCAAACATTACATACCCATTAAGAAGTTTTACTCACCTTTGGATGGTAATCCCAGTAGATTTTCCCGGATTCTACACATCATTTGCTCTTATCATACATTCATAAATATATCTTTCACCCACATATCATTTGAGCCCCCAAATATATATATATATATATATATATATATATATAAAGTAGGAAACTTATGTATATCATAAGTTTTGTTGATGATGTCATCAATATGCATTTTTTCTTACAATACCCATTTTACCCTCATATATTTGATTTCCCCCTCTTTTAACACACTCTAAATTGTTTCTTCCTTTTATTCAAAATTCAAAAATATGGATAAAAGTGTAAATTGGTGACTATCTCAAAAGCTCTCTCATTTCCCTCCACTCCTACATTACACGCTTCTATCTCTCTCTTTCTCTTAGATCACAAGAACCCTCACTCTCACGGTCACAACCCTCCCTCTCACACCCACCGACCGCCATTACCAATCTCACATGTCAAACCCCTTTGTTTCAGAGTTTCTATGTGGATACCCCCAAACCTCTCTCATTCCTCTCAATTTTTTTCTTTAATATTTTGTTTTTTAAAATCTAATCGATTATTTCTTATAGATCGACATCATTTGTGTGTTTTTTCTTCAGTTTTTTATGGGCCTGGGCGGTGGACTCATTTATGAGCTGTTCCATTTTTCATCCACGATTTGAGCAAGCTAACGTTTTTTATGGTTCTCCGATTTGAGCAAACTCTAATTCTTCTCCTTATTTTAAAGAATTTTTTCATGTCTCAAACCTTAAAAGTTTATTTATTGTTTTTTCCCAGTCTAACAGATCTAACTATGTCCTGTCCAGAGCCAACTTCTGAATTGAAAGTGTGGTTAGGTTAGTGTAAATTTATGTTTGCGTTTTATTTATGTTGAGTTTGCTGAAAGGTTTAGTTATGTTGAATTTTTTGTTCATATCATTTGGGTGGTTCACGAAGTGGGTTATCCAAAGAGCTTGCTAAAAGGCTTAGTTATGTTGAAAGCTTCCCAAAGAGTCTCTGTTTTGGGGGGGGAACGACGGTGCTTCTTCACTCCTCCGGTTGCCGGAGCTAATTTCCTGGAGGTCTTTGTACCAATGGGGGATCTTGATACTTCAGAGTGGAGCGATCGCCCCTCTTAAGATTTTTTTTTCTTACGGAGGAAAACCATTCAGAGGGCTTAATTATGAAATTCGAAAGTTAAAGATTAGTTTGTAGTGTACACTGCTATCACCCAAGTTTGAGTTGCGCGCTGCTATCACCCATGTTTGAAGGTTAGTTTGTAGTGTTTTCCCTCTTTTAAAGGTAAAATATTTTAAAGGTTAGTTTGTAGTGTTTTTCACTCTTTTAGATTAATCTTTTATGTACACTACTATCACCCAAGTTTGAAGGGCTGTTGAATTTTTTATACTTTTTTATTTAATTAAATAATGTTTTATCTGGAACTTTAATTTTTATTTTTTATTCAGGGTGAGTTTATGTTGAAATAAATTAGCTGAAAGTTATGTATTTAGATCTGTGTTTTTAGAATTCTTAAGTTGAATCATTGTGTGGAGCAAGAATCGTGTTTCCAATTGATTTTGGATTTAATGGTTGTTATTGAAATATATATACAAATGTATATGAGTTTGTTTTAAGAAATTAAAATAACTTTCTCATGCTTTCAAAAATTAACTTGCTCATATATTGTACCCATTTTCGTTGGGGGAAACAACACTGCATTTTCTTTACTACAGTTACATTGATTTTGATGTTAGGTGCTAACGTAAGAGAGATTGAAGTAGGTGGGTACACAAGACATGCTTTCACAAAATCATATTATGGGTCTATCTTTTCAAATACGTTTTGGACATTTAATGCTCTAGCATCGGTTTAATGCTCTAGCATCTAGGTTGCATTACATGCTCTAACATTGGTTTAAGATCATCCTAATGTTAAGTTCCTTACATGCTTTTGTCCTCTTTAATTTATTTGGTTAGATTTTTATACTTGTTAGGACCTAAAATCAAAACTATTCATGTAAAAATCAATAATAGATGTACATTATCCTGAGTGGACAGAAATATAATATAAAAACTGTTTATATGCATAAGTTATAAAAAAAATTCGGGTAAAAAGAACAAAAAAAAGTATAGAATCAAATGAAAAAATATTGGGAAAAAAATAAATAGATTATATATAATATGATTTAAAACATTTAAATAAAATAATGAAAAAATATTTTCACTGCTCAATGAAGTAGGCGTCTGTGCAAACTATATAAACAAAAAAAAACATATTAAAAAATGTTTATAAAAAAATTATCATAAATTATAATGGAATGAAACTTGTATATGTATTATATTATACAATACATATATGTACATATAGATATAGAAATTGAACATATTAAGATTGTGTCACATGCAAACTCTAACTCCTATGCAAGGATTCCTAGCCTAAGAAGATTTTGTGGACCTCTCATTAAATAACTCAGGAGGGTGGTTGGTTGACAGGTTATAGGTTTTGTGTCTTAGCTGTAGGGTCACATCTGTTGGCTTTGCTTTTAAGCGCCAACAACTAGGTGATTGAATAACCCTAAGATCTATGTATTTTCACTCAATTGTAGTTGGTTTTTTTCATTAGTGTTTAAACCCCAAATATTTTTTTCGAGGTCTTAGAAGGATTATTAGTGTTGTTAGAGTATATTTTTTCTTTCACGCGATGGATGGTCTTACTAATAGAAGAAACTAAGAATAAATTTTCGAATTTATTTAAACTCATAGTAAATAAAAAATTTATTAATTGCATTATGTACAATTTTATAATTTTTAAAATTACACTTTGTTTTATTAGGGAATGAAATTTTTTTCATTTTTAAATTACGTATTTTGAAATTTTTTATTGTTTTATTATTACGTTTGTTAAAAATTTCCGACGTGCCTTCAGACACGGGCATACCCTAGTATATATATATAAACAAAAAAGAGTTCACTGTGTTATTTTCACTTTGTAGTAACAACAATAGGAAAGCTAAGCAAACACAAAATGGGAAATAGTCGAGGTGGAACAAAGACTACCAAAGTCATGAAAATCAAAGGGGAAACAATCAAGTTAAAAACACATGTTCAAGCGAGCTAGGTGGTGAAGGATTGTTCGGGTTATGTTTGTTAGAATCTCAGGTAGTTGATAATTTTTGTATTAGAGCCAAGCCATTAGAAGCTCATCAAGAGCTCAAAGCTAAAAGATTCTACTTCTCGATAGAATTGCCCAAGTTGCAAGCAAAAAGAGGCATGAGAAGGTTACGGTCCACGATTCATTTGAGTACCAAATACAGGCTTGAGATCCTAAGGATCTCATCTATAAAGTCCACCTTCTCATGGTCGATTGAGGACTTTGAGCCTCCCAAGAGATTCTTCGCTCCCTAGTTTAAGATCCATGATAGGAAGACTAATTTCATCGACCATGATCGCATGTATCGAAAGGACATAACCCTCTGAAGAAATAACAATGCCCTCATGTATTGAATCTTTCCTTCCAGTTTAGGGGATGTTGTACAACAATGGTTAGAGAAGTTGACACATCGATTGATCACCAAGTTCAAATAGCTCAAAGAGGCCTTCCCTATAAGGTTCATCACCTACAATACCCATATATAGAATATGGATTCACTCCTCACCATAAAGAAGAACCCCTAACATTTAAGATCGACCTACCGAATAGCTCCATGTTGCACCATTTCCTAACCAGGAAGGAAGCTACTACTAGAGACGGCCTGATGTTTAGAAAAGAGAAATATGCCAAGGTGGAAGAAGAAGAAGTAACAGGAACTCAATAGGATATTAGTCGGCTAAAGACAAGTAAGAAAGGAGATAAGGAGAACGTTTCTAAGAAGGGGGGAAATTATTAAGTTATCCTCTAAGAATGGAATTTTAACTATGCTTCTTATTTGTAGATCTGGATTTGAGAGGGATTTTTTTTTTTCAAAGTTCGCATAAAGGGAAGAGGGGTTCTCTCCTTAGATAAGTGATAGAATTAGGAATCTAATTTATGTCACTATAAATAAGGCGATTGGCACCTCATTGTATTATTTCAATATTAATAGGAGTAGTAGAGATTTCATGATTACATACAATATGATTACGTTTGCTTTCAAAAGGTCCCAACTACTGTGTTGTTGATGATGTTGTTAGTGATGACAATTTTATTTGACACTAGTAATATCTTCAACAAGAATTGTTCTGAATTAAATATTTTAATATCCATAAACACTAGTACTCATCTATATAATAAGTCATATATATCTGATGAGGAAAATTAATTACTCTCACCGAGTCATTGACGTATCCCATTTGGCAGTAAAACAGGAATTGGGATTATCCCCTTGTATTATATCTGAGCAACCTTATGGGGCTTCAGGTCAGGAGAATGATATGCTAAGTGGATTTATAGAAATGGAAACATCCAATATTCTTAATCATCTCCTTCCTAGGTGCTAATGGTATAAAATTGAATGTGTTAAAACCCTAAATTTCTCTCGTTGGAAAATCTCTACTATCCCAAAAGAATGGATAAAAAATTAATGGACTTCTACTAGTATTTCACACTCAGGTTTAACTTAAAGTAAGAAGACTAGTAATATACAAAGCCTTATGGAATTCTTAGACAAACTATGTGCTTGTTATGCTTTCCCTAAACTACAAAAGCACGAGGGTTATCCAACAGTCAAGAAAAATCGAATGAAAAACCGAACACTATGTACATACTACCATTTTAACCAGATCGGCCTCTCGGATTTAAAAAATTGAAAAAACTACATTTACTATTGACTACTGACACACTATTTTTTTAAAACACTTCATACGCATATAATTCGCTCATAAGTAATTTCTTTTGCTTAAGATTTAATCATAATTTACATCAATGGGATTTAATAACATCCTTCAAATATCTAAAACTATCCCCCCCCCCCCCCCCCCCCCCCCCCCTCCATCAGTGGAACAACATATGAACGGACACTTCACCCTTTGAATCCACCATATGGTGAAGTAGAGGAAGATGAAGGTTCTTTATACTTGTTGGGTTGATCCACTGTCTATCATAATTGATAAACACCCAAAACTGTACAATTTATACCCCAAATAGATGTATTTTAATTTCTAATTCTCGGTAATATGGGTCTTATGTGCTTAAATGTTTGTCATGCAGGCTTAACTGCAGTTGCGGTATCAAAAGCTCCATTTCGAGGCCAATTGCAGTTAGCCCAAACTTACCCCAAGCCTGTGTGTGTTTTGTTTGTGTCATTTTATTATTTTTTAGATTTTTAGTTTGAGTCATTTTTATTTTTAGAATTTATTTTAGATTTATTTAGTATTTTCTAGGTTTTGTTTTCTATTTTTCTATTTTATCTTTATTATTATAATTTTATTTTATTTTAATTTTTATTAGCTTTTAGTTTAGTCTTATTTGATTAGGATTAGAATTTTTAGAATTTTATGTATTTTTAGTTTTATTTGATTTTACATTTATTTAGGATTTTAATTTTAATTTTATTAGATTTTATTTTTTATATTTTAGTTTTTGTTTTATTTTTAATTTGAGTCTTTATTTTATTATTAGAAGTAGGATTTTTATTTTAGATTTTTAATTTTATTAATTTTTTTTAATGTTAGTGATTTTTAAGGTGTCCAAATTAAACACACACACCCCCTAGCACTCACACCCCAATGCCATACATACTCACATACACCTAACTACCACCTCACCCACATCATAATCCTATACACCTCACCACACACCAACACCCCCTACTTCATCTTCCCCACATACACATCCTCTCTCTCTCATCAACTCTCCATTACCAAACACCCACGTCCATCAAAACCCACAACCATAACCAACTCCCAAAACCCGAAATCCTCACCACCATCAACCTCTGACCCGCCTGCATCCCCAGCCACTACCCTACACCCATCCGCCCGCCCCCCCCCCTCCGGCGAAAACCTTCTCTCTCCAGTGTCCTACAGCCCTCAACCCGCCGTCCGACCATCAAAACCACGAACCCGAAATCGCGCCGGCGGCAACCACCGACCACCTTACCTCCCCTGCTCCTGGCACTAATCCGTCCCCCTGTCGGACCTCCATCCAAAGCCCATCCCCGGCGTCGTTAACCCACCAGCCACCGGCGACGGACACGGCTGCCAACCGAAACCCCTGCCACTTTCGGTGATTCCAGATTGACCCTCCAGCCCTCTCACCCTCCAACCTCCGACCCTTGCCGGCATCGCGACCTCACCCCGTTCCATTTCCAACCACCTCACCAGCCGGCGACCTTCCCCTCCGATCGCGACCCAACCCTCACGCCGACGACAGCTTCGACGACCTACATTTTCGACCTTGCCTCAAACCCGAGTTCACTCCAAACAACCCCCTTAACCTCCGTCGGTGGCACCTTAAACCCCGCCGCTGCCCCATCTCTTACCACCCGCCGTTCGACCACCATACCTCCATACCCATCAACCCATTTCAGCTACCCATGCCACCAAAACCCATTTTCAAGCCAACCTCTCCAAAGCCAAAATCGTGTACCTGCTTCTAAAATCCCAAGTCAACAAAACCAAGGACCAAAATTAAAACAAAACCCATGTGCCACTTATTCCCTTTTTACCCAATACCCAAAAATATCCATAAATCATATCAGATTTTTATCTCCCAATTCCCTCACCCATATACCTTCCTTATCTCACACATTTGCCAAGCACATGTGCACTTTTATGAGTAATTCTAAACGTCCCACCTGGGGACCGCCTACAAACCGCATTCTACCCTTTTTTTTTTTTTTTTAGTTTCTTACTGTTTTGTTTATAACTTTTAATATAAAAACAGTTTTTTATATTAAAAAAAAACTGTTTTATATTTAAAAAAATAGTTTTTTTATATTAAAAAAACAGTTTTTTCAATTAATATAAAAAATATTTTTTTTTCAATAAAAAATATCGCGATTAATTAGTGCCGTTGGCGCGGAGCCATATTCAACAAATGATTTGAGTCCGGAAATATGGGTCCGCGCCAGCGGCACTGATTAATCGCCTAATGTCGCTGACGCGGACCTACATTTATGGACCGAAATCATTTGTTGAATGTGGGTTCGCGCCAGCAACACAAATTAATCGCGATATTTTTTTCAATAAAATATCGCGATTAATTAGTGCCGATGGCGCGGAATCACATTCCCGGACCAAAATCATTTGTTGAATGCGGGTCCGCGCCAGCGGCACAAATTAATCGTGATATTTTATTGAAAAAAATATCGCGATTAATTTGTGCCGCTGGCGCGGAGCCACATTCAACAAATGATTTGAGTCCGAAAATCTGGGTCCGCGCCAGAGGCACTGATTAATCGCCTAATGTCCCTGGCGCGGATCCACATTTACGGACCGAAATCATTTGTTGAATGTGGGGCCGCGACAGCGGCACAAATTAATCGCGATATTTTTTTCAATGAAATATCGTGATTAATTTATGCCGCTGGCGCGGACCCACATTCCCGGACCAAAATCATTTGTTGAATGCGGGTCCGCGCCAGCGGCACAAATTAATCGCGATATTTTATTGTGGGTCCGCGCCAGCGGCACAAATTAATCGCGATATTTGCGCGGACCCAAATTAATCGCGATATTTTTTTCAATAAAATATCACGATTAATTTGTGCCGCTGGCGCGGACCCGCATTCAACAAATGATTTTGGTCCGGGAATGTGATTCCGCGACAACGGCACTAATTAATCGCGATATTTTATTGAAAAAAAATATCGCAATTAATTTGTGCTGCCGGCGCGGACTCACATTCAACAAATGATTTCGGTCCATAAATGTGGGTTCGCGTCAGCGACATTAGGCGATTAATCAGTGCCGCTGGCGCGACCCACATTTTCGGACTCAAATCATTTGTTGAATGTGGCTCCGCGCCAGCGACACTGATTAATCGCGATATTTTTTATTGAATTTTTTTTTTTATTATTAATTGAAAAAACTGCTTTTTTTTAATATAAAAAACCTATTTTTGTAAATATAAAAACCGTTTTTTTTTTAATATAAAAAACTGTTTTTATATTAAAAGTTATAACAAAACAGTAAGAAACTTAAATAAAAAAAAAAGAATGCGGTTTGTAGGCGGTCCCCAGGTGGGACGTTTAGAATTACTCCACTTTTATTACCCAATTTACCCCTATGTGCACACTCCCCATTAGGGCTGTGTTTTTTTCCCGAACATTCCGATTTTTCCGATATTCAATCCGATATTTTCCGATTTTGGAACGTATATAAGGTTTCCGATATCCGATTTTTCGATTTCTGATTTTTTCGAAAAAAATCGGATCGAAAATTGGAAATAATTCTGAATTTTTGAATTTCCGATTTTTCCGATCCGATTTTTCCGAAACTATGCCGATCCGATTTTTCCGAATTATTTCCGATTTTTTTCTGAAATATTTTTCGATTTCCAATTTTTCTAATTTTTTCAAACATTTTCGTGTGTCCCACATCGGCTAGGAGATGAAGAGAGGCCCAAAAAAGTCTTCTATAAAAGGAGAATATCCCTCTATCCTTTACACAAATGAAAAAAATGATTAAATCCTTACATATTTACATGTTGGATTAAATCTTTTTTCGATTTCTTCAAAATGAGAGTTTCGAGTAATCAAAAATCCTATATTAATTTTTTTGAAATTTTGGAATTTCCAAAATTTCTGAATTTTTAGTATATGTTTTGAATTTCCGATTTTCCGATTTTTTCGAATTCGGAAACTTTTTTGATTTTCCGAAAAAATTGGATAAGAAATTGGAACAAATATTTTATTTCCGAAAAAATTAGAATTTTTTCCGAAAGGTCATTTTCCGATCCGATCCGGCCGAAACACAACCCTACTCCCCATGCTCTTGCATCTTAATTCTTCCAACTATACTCCCATGCTCCATGCATCTACTATAAAAGAAGACTCAAGACCTCATTTGAAAGAGAGCTTTTAAATAGAAAAATTCTAGAGAGAATTGTAGAGAAAAATTCCATTTGTAAATAGTTTTTTTTTTATAGGTATTTGTGAGATTAAATATTATAAGAGAGTTAATTGAGTGAATATTTAATTTCAAAACATTTGGATGCTCAATTAAGTAGTGTATGCTTCAATTTGGAAGAGTAGAGTTCAACTTTCTCAAAGAGATTTGGTTTTCTTGTTCTATTCTCTTCTCTTCTATTTTAGTAGTGTTGATTATTAATTTGTCATGTTTCATATCATGTTAGGCTAAAACCCCTTTCAAGGGGTGGGGTAAAACCCTTATTTGATGTTATTTTATTTTGATTAGTTTAATTACTTGAAAAGTCTCTTTGAATGTTAATTTTAATCCCTCGCCCTTAAATTTACGGCGCGGGAGAGGGTAAATGATTTTGGAGAGAAAAACGAAATTTTAGTGATAATACCCATTTTAGATTCGAACTAGAGATAGGGGTTTCTTAAGTGTGGTATTATAACTTGAATTTCAACTCTAAATTTATTTTCTGAGATTAATATAAATTTTAATTGATCGATCCTAGCGAATGATTAATTAAAAGGAGTGTAGATCTATTTTTCTAGAGTTGTGGGGTGTTAAACTTAATTTTCTAAAAGATTACTATTATAATTACACTTGCAATGAGAGTTGGTTTGTAATTTTCATATTAATTTGGGAGAATTCAAATAATTAAATTAATTAATTAGAATGGCTAAAATTTGTGGTGTAATCTCACTCCTTGATTGTTCTCACAATTATTTACCTCACTTTATCTCTTATTTTAGTGTTAAACTTTGTTTTCTTTTTAGTCACTTTTTAGTTAGTTGTTTAGATCTTTATTTTAGTTTAGTGTTATTTCATCATCACCTCACCCTATTGTTTTAATATTGAAAAAGCTAAAAAAATTAGAAAAGCGAAAAAGCACAAAAAGAAAATAAAAAGTGAATTACAATTTTGTTCCATTTGCTTCACAACCTTGAAAGTGGATTGATACCCTTACTTACCTCTACACTTGAGTTTGTTTTATATTTGTAGGTAATTGAGGTTTTGATTAGAAGGACTTTTCAAGCAATAACAAAGAAAATGATACATCGAAAAGTTATTTCTATAAATAATAACCACATGTCAGACACAATATTGACATATATATATGAAGATTCTATATACACATGATGGAGAAATTAACTTACGTGGTCATACCAAGCTTTTTCATTGTTGTAAATAACAGCAGCACCAAAGCTCCTAGCAAGGTTGATACTAGTACCAGTGATAGGGATGACGGCCAAATGAACCATGAACACATCAAATCCAATAAGAAGAGGAGCCAAAACTTGTATTACATAAATGTTAAGTATATAGTATAAAAGTTATATACTATGTGCAACGGAGTTTTCACCACCACCCTACCGTTGTAGAGTGGAAAGGAATTTGTGTCATTGGAGAGCCTATGCTGAAGTTTACGCAAAACAGGAGATTAGTGATTACATTAATAAACAAAAACAGGGACAAATATTTCGAGCATCGGAAAAGATTAGCACTATAAATGTTGTTGACTGAAATGATTAGCCCTATAAATGTTGTTAACTGATGTGATTTAGTTTTATATAATGAGAGGAGTATGATCTGGTTATTAGCAGTGTTTGCACATACTAAATTTTACTTCTGAGTTGGTTATAATTTAATTTGATTGAATGTGTAGTTCAGATATGCTGCTCTTGATACAACTCTTGATACAGCTGCTCCTACAATCCTTTTAAAGTTGAAAAAGGTACAAATGATTTCATTTGCTTTGATAAGGAAAATAATATATTCTCATCTTTTCTTTTAATTTTCACACTCTAAAATTTGGAAGGAAAAATATTTACTGTTGTATATAACTGAGTATTTTAGTTCATTAAGGATTGAAATGAAATTTGAAATCTTCAAGCTTAGTTTGATTATAATCTAATAATCTTTTGTTTTTTCTTACCCTTTTGATTTATGGCAGTAAGTGCTGATGAAATTGGAGTTGCACGACGACAAAGTTGAGCAAAAAACTATGAAAATAGTCTCTGACCTCGCAGGTATAATTCTATACATTTAGTACCCAACACTTTTCATAGGGTTGTGTATATATATATATGTATATATATGAATTTGGGGGAATTGAGTTTTAACAGATATGGTGTTTTTTTTTTTAAAATTTAAAATTTTAACAGTTATGGAGGTAGGTGGATTCCATTTTTTTAGTTGAGTTTCTAAGCTTTCATGGAGGTGTATGTGTGTGATCGCAAAACACCCCCGACGAGTCTCTTATTATTTGTTATCCCTTTCTCTCAAATTATGTTAACATTGATTTTAGTGAGATTAACTATTTTTTTTTATCAATGATAACAATTGTAACAAAATTTGTGACGGGTATAAAATATTACCTTGACATTGGATAAAATTCATAATATTGATTTTGGGAACAAAACAGGAGCCTGATGACCACCTCGGCTGATGAAGGGCATTTCTTGATCACATTATTTATCACTCTTTTTGACTTATTGGTTCTTTAAATTTAATCTAAAGAAACAAAACCAGATGTGCTAAATAGTTATGTTATTTCAATTGGCTATTCTGAATTGGTTTGCTAACAATTAATTTGTACAATTTTCATATATATATATATATATATATATATGGCCACGCATCGCGTGGCCTTCATGCTAGTGTATCTATATAAAACTATAGTCTTAAAACTTTTTACAACGCCACGTGTCAACATTATTTAATAAGTTTAGTTCTTTACTTTGTACCTCTCCAATTGCCACAAATTCAAAGCTTCTAACCCTATTTTTCACGCGTTCAGTGTATCTAATATAACTCTTCAATTGTCACACTTTTTTTCTTCACCTCGGTTATATAAACCTTTACACTTCCACCAAACCAACCGGTTACCTATCACACATAGCACGTCCTTCTAACCCGTCTTTCCATTGCTAAACTTTTACTCCCTCACCGTCACAGAAAAAACTTCATATTCCACTCCCAACAGAATTTGATGGGTGTCACGACCCCGACCCAAAATAGTAGTAGGGAACGAGTGTCTTGACATGCCACCAAGGCAACAAATATTTCGATTTAATTGTTTCCTTAAATAAATGCAACGGAAATATGATCACATGGTTATGAATCATAAAATACTGAAAGTAAAGGAATTACGTCATCAGAGATTTCTAAAGGAAACTTCATATATATATTAAAGTATGAACGGATTACAACTTATGCCAAAATTTAAAAACTTATTACTAACGAGCCAAATATGCTCTATCTCCTAAAAACAAACGTTATATTTAAAAGTATAATAAAATAGCTCCTTAAGATAGATCTTCAATATAGTCCTTCTACACTCCGTCCGCCAATCTAATTATTTCCTAAAAAATCGTTATTTATACAACCTCAGCTAAAAGCCGAATAAGGTTCAATCTCCAGACATTCCAGGGTTTTCAGAAAATAGATACCTATTCAAGTCAAAAGAGAAGGCATATACATATATGGATAGGAACTTGCAGTAAATAGATATATATTTTGAAATGAAAGTATATATATATCACAATTGGATAGCTCAGAATAAGACGAATGCAACAAATCAAATGTGATATCTTTTTCTTTCAATCATATCATTTTGATGGCCAAGTACACTCTAATACTGTATTCTTCTACCGTATTATTTCCCGGTAGTTGAGGGTCAATCGAACTAGTTCGTCACAACGCCTTATTTAGGGCACACCAGCGATAACCCAGCTGGGAAGGTCAGTCAGTAAAGAGGTCCCTTAGGCCGAATCATATTTTCAATATTCAATATCTTTTTCAATAATTATTTTGATCGGTATGTTTATATGGACAAATACAAACATATCACAAATGAATCAATCATCGACATCACATGAATTTTGAGAATAAAAGCAGTTCACAAAATATATATAGTTTGCATAATATCATAAAATCAAAATACACAAGGAATGTCAGAGTATTCACCCAAAACGGAGGTCAAATTTACTGGTATTGAGTCTTCGATCACACGTTAATCTGATAAAGATTTAAGTACACGTTCTAAGTTCCAGTTTATACTATACTTTAATAATAACTTCTTCTTTTAAAGGATTACTGAATCCCCATATGTCAACTATTAAAACTCATTGATCGTAATTGAATAATTCAATTCATAGTCCTTCCTCATCAGTCGGTTCCCAGTACAGATGGAGGGTTATAGGGGCACCACATAAATACCATCTCATCTATACAGAACATTTTCGAATTTATTTTCAGTAGAGATGGAGGGTCACAGGGGCACCACTTAAATACCATCTCATCTAGGCAGAACTTCACCGGGCCTGACTTTGGAATTACTTAAATGGAATTCCATAATAACGAGCAATTTCTTTAAAAAGAATCATTTTTAAAAGCGCATAAATTCAAACATGTTTACATATATTAAAAATAAAATCAACTTTGATTTTTTTCTAGATTTTAAGTTTTGATTAGTGAATCCTTTAGTGCATTTTACCATCATTACTACTAACTAAAGCTATAAAACAATAAATTAAAACTATAAAGGTGCATTATAACATTAAGATTACCTTAAGATGAATATCCCTAAGAACTTTTTCTTAAACTTTCTCACACATTCTCTCACTATTTCTTTCTATAATTCTCAAGGAATTGGTGTGAGTTTCAAATGAACCCTAAGGCCCTATTTATAGTTTTCCAAAGATCCCACGGCATTGACACGTGTCTAGCAGACCAAGCCTTTACAACGGCGAGTCAACGTTGAAGTGTCGCGTAACAAAGGCGTCTTGAAGTCTTAATTCACCCAACGACGACACGTGTTTTAGCTTTGTCTCTAAGGACGACAAGTGTTTTGGCCTCTCCTTTAATGACGACACGTGTATAGTGGAGGTGTCAAAATCGAGCACGAGGTGGAAAGGTATTAAGGGTATAAGGGTCATTTTACACGTGAAGGGCATTTTGGTAATTTCACACTATATATTTTCAATATTTCTTATAGGTCCCTGAAAATATTTTATTGACAAAAGGCTCCTTTTTTATTTTCATTTTGGTCCCTAAAGTTTCATAAAATTATATTTTCTACCCCAAAACTTATCACTTAGCTTAGGATATGCCATAACACTTCAATTTGACCCATTTTACAGTTGATTCTTCAAATTTAAAAATGGGATTTGTCATATTAAGAATCGAGAATATCACATTTGTAATATTATAACATTTTCGAATAGTAAGTAAGATGAAATTGTAGCAATGATTATATATATTGGCATACCAAAATGGGGTCATTACAATAGGTGTTGATGATGTGAAGTAAGATAAGCTTCTAAAAGATGCCTTTGTGGTTGATCAGGGCCATCATGGTGACCGAGGCGAATATCGTGCGAATGTAATTCTTCCAGCAACGGCCTTCAATGAAAAGGAAGGGGCATACGAAAATACAAAAGGGTGCGTTGAGCAAACCCTACTGCAATCTCCACAGTTGGTGATGCTCGAGAAAATTGGAAAATTATTAGGGCTTTGTCCGAGTGTGGTGAAAACATGAGTGCGTTGTTGTTGAAAAAAGTGAGCTGTTGGATTGTGGTCCTTTTAATAAAGTTGTAGATTCACTTTTTAATATTTTTTTGGCCAGTGATTTTTGTTTTTGTTTATACATTTTTTTCTTTTTGGGAGAAAAGGAGAAGAAAAAAACTATATAAATTGCAGCGTTATAACGGAGTTGTGCTCATAAATGGCAATGCAACTTACATCAATAGTTTGTAATTTTTGTAATTTAAGGATTCCCAGGCTTTTGTGACTGCCAACTGTTGCACTGTGAACTCTGTTTCTCTATATTTTCTTCAAGAAAGGGATGGTTTTGTTGTTAAAATTTTTTACAGTAGGTTACGATTGGAAAACAACTCTCGATAGCAACTATTAATCAGAATATATTCAATCTATATTTCGGGTCTATATTACTCTTTATGTTCAATCTTTTTGTCATCTCCTTATGCAACTGCATATCCTACGAGACAACTCTCATGTAAGCTAACTTCACTCTAAATCATAGATAAACAGATTATTTTTTGATAAATTACAAAAATAATACTACTCCTCCGAATCAAAATTAACCGTTCTTATCTTTTTTTTCCAAATACATTTAAATGAATGGAGTATATAACAACAAAATAATACATTTTAGATAAATTCGACCATGCATCGCGTGCAGTGGCGGCGCCAGGAATTAAAGATGGCCTAGGCACAAAAGAAAATTTTTGGGGGTTCAGGGGCTGGAGCCCCCGATTTTTTTTTTGAGGATTACTTATAATAATATTTTGAATGCATAGAAAATTACATATTAATAAATGAATTACAATTATTTCAAAAATTAAACATCATTACAAAACGAGTCTAATATAAGTTCATACAAAACTAGATAGTTGCCATTAATTTCAACAACATTAATTTAATGGATAAGCATTAATTTCAACAACTCCATGCCCAAAAATTAATTACTACAAACCAATAACAACAACATTTATAATCATATTAGAAGGGATAAAGAGAAAAATAAGCATATTTTCAAAATTTCAACAAACCCTAACAATGAATATTTTCTACACAAAATTTCAACAAATTCTAACAAATTCTAAAAAACCCTAACAATAGATATTTGCTAAAAAAAAGGAGAAAAAGTAAGAGGAAGAACAAAGATATAATAAACCTTAGATAAAATGGAAGGAGGTTGAAGAACAAACTTTTATTTAATGTGAATATTTAACTCAAATATACGTATATATTTAAAAAAAAAAAAAAAGAGTTTTACCGGAGCTCGCCTGTGCATGTGCAAAATCTTAAATTCCAACACTTGTAATTGTAATAGACGTGTTGATGCATTAGTAGTTTTGCAGCGAATATGGAGGATTCAAATACTGGAATGTGGCCTCCCCTTTGTGGCCTTCAAGCTTTGAATCAGCCGATTTGGAATGACGTTTTTAATGATATGTATATATTTCTCTATTAAAAGTATTGAAATTTAAAGTATAGACGTGTGCATTAGATAAGTGTTTTTACACACTGCTAAACTTCATTTTTTGACACGTATATATAAAAGTGATATTATGTATTACCTGTCTACACAAGCAAAATCCACGCATTGCATTGGAGATGCTATTATAATGGAATATCTTGATAAGAACTAATCGACCCAAAGACGAAGTCCTTTTGAAGAAAACCAAAAACACATACAACGAGATAACTTTATTGGTTTAGTTTAAGAGTATTACAAACAACTAACCAACAGAAATAACGACATAATTCCATTTACTGCATATTACAGATAAAGTCCAGTTGCTTGCGGCATTAGACATAACATTCGAACCTATTTTATAGATATAATAGAAGTTGCAGTTTGGATGATAGTGAGGAGAAACAGCATAACTCCAGCAATAACAGATATAGCAGACCACGGATTGCTAAAATATTCACGCCTCAATTGTCGCCTCCACCTGAACCAGTTTCCCTTCCATTGATGCCAGTAGTCTTTGCTATACGTATTCATCTCTTCACAAATATGTGAAAAATAGAAGTCCTTGTTGTCAATTACAATGTCTTTTTGAAGATTATAAAAAGGTCTTACTACTTGCTCCTTATCTCCAAGAAAATTCTCAAGAATACCACAATTGATAAGTAGATCGACATCCTTGGGAACTTTTAAAAGGTTGTGTATGAGGATAACATAGCTATTTATTTGTGTGGTAGTATTGCGTTTACACTGTTCAAAAGCTATCACATTTCGAAAAAAAGTTTCAGTCCCCTCGTTCACGGTCAATTTGGACATTGTCAACACTCCATTAATACTAAAAATTATATCACGTGGTTTCAAGCTCTTGGTGAACTGAACCTCAGCGTCCTCTAGCTCTGTTGCACTACGACAACATTTTATCTTTCCTCCCCGTTGAGATCCATCATTTGTAGCGATGGGCCTATTACAATATCCCAAGAAACCAACAAGATGGTCATGAATAGCGTAATTGATCTCTAGGGTTGTATCCATTATCCCCACATTCACGAAGTATGTATGCACAAGTTTGTGAAACGAAATATCAAGTGATAGGATGAATTGGATTACAATTACAACTGGAAGTTGATTTTCAAGTAATAGCATATCATGCAATATGTCACGCTCCATCCATTGATCATCAAACATTTTGGGGGGTGCACTTCGTTTAGGCCCAATCACTTGAATGTCCACAAATTTTACTAACTCTTTCCTGGATTCTTCAGGTAACTTGTGTAATACCGTATCATTGAAGAGCTCAATTATAAATATAGAGTCCAACATAATCATTTGTGCAAAATCTTGGCTGCTAATATTGTCAAAACTATCTTGGTAGTGCAGACGAGTAGCACATTCGTATTCCATTGCCATTCGAATTACAGAATCCAATTTGAGGGAGGAGCGTTTCAAGTATCTATTTAGACACCTCCATTTGTACCTTTGCATAGCTTGGAGGTGTGGTTCATTGTGGTGAATAGGTCCAATAGAGACTACTCGAGGACTGTACGAATCCTCATTTCCTTTGCGAAGTTTGCCCGGAACTTTAAATATGGAAATGTCATAAGCAAGGATCTCATTGTTGTCCTTGAATAACGACAAATTGTGTTCCATCAACTTCATATGCTCCTCCAAATTAATCGAAATGTCTTCTCCTTTATATTCCTTACTTGCCCAAGCTGAAAGTCCTTTCATGAGTCCAACATCCAACTGACAAGTGCATCATAGCAGCATTTTTATTTCATTTTACACCAACATGATTAGATGTCAAGGAATGATGCTATGTAAGAACCTAAAATAAAGTAGTAACCTTACGTTTCACCATTGGATAGATTTAACATCCAAATGGTGAAAAACAAAGCGTTACCTCAAGTCCTTAAAGTAGTAAGATTGTGCGTATCCAACTCCAGAGGACTAGATCTTAGTAGATCAATTTCATAATGCATGGAAACAATATTCACGGAACTTTAATTTGGGCAACTTATTTTGCACTAAAATGTAAATATTAAATAGAAATTGTCAAAATGATGTTATTCTCACATTGTTTTTCTAAAAGAACATACCCAAAAAGTTTTTCAAATCGATCAACAATATTATATAAATTTAGAAAATCTGCTTCTCGTACATGCGGTTCTCGTAGAGGGGTTTGAAGGAAAATGTGTAAGTTTTTCGAAATCAATCCTATATTGTGGATCGACTTGGGAAAGCTTTTGGAAGTGCACCTTTTTTGTGTAAAAACATGTTGTGAAAGGATCATTTTGACGTTATAGTGACTTCAAAGCCCATAATTTAATTTTCGCAACTACATCGACAATTTCTAAGGCTTACTTTGCTTCTATCCTCGTCTCTCCAAATGTGTGTCAATAGGTGTTACAATATTGTGTGTATAAAGGACTCCTAAAGCCCAATGCAAACTCCTTAAATGGGGTCTCCACATAAATATGAAACAAAATTGTTGATAGTTCATAACAATAAGAATTTGCTTACTATTTGAGACATAACATTCTTTTTAATGCTATTATTTGTTGTACTCAATTAATTTTAAAAATGCTTACCCTCCTATATGAGGTCGAGAGTCTACCGCTATTAAACCGCCAAACGGCTTACCCGTTCGTTAAGTTTGCGCATATGAATCATTTCAGGATTGAGTCTAATACATGGGTGGGGACCTGATATGAATTAGGAGTAATTTAGTTTGATCATTTTCTTAGTAGTATTTGTGTTTGTATCTTTTATGACCTAGTTATCATTATTAAAATGCTTTATTTTTTGGAAAGGAGTTGACTCCTCGGCGTCGAACTAGGGGATGACCGTGTGTGGTGGCCCAAATTATTGTTACTAGATGTTTTCGCACATAATTTCAAAGTTTTATTTGTTTCATTGATTATCGATAATTTTGAAAATAATGTTTGCTAAGATATCAAATAGAGTTCCTAACAAACTCAAAATTGGAGATCCACTTCCAAGTGACCTTCTCACCCGATTGGTTGGAGTATTAAAAAATAGTGGAACCCACAAAAATTACTTACTTATTATTTTAATATTTCAACCAATCAAGTGACGGGTCACCATGACCCACTTTGAAAGTTGGTTTCCAAATTTGAACTCGTTCCTAAAGCACTTTTTAGCAACGTATATGATATTTTTTTTACCTTCTACTGGGAATTTTAAAACATGTTTTATATATGTATCCCCGATTTGCAGTGATAAAGATCCTAATTTTATGAGCTATGGGATGCAAGTTATCCAGCATTAGGAGGAAAAAGGAGGAAATGAAGGAATAAGATTTAAACATTTATTCGCCATAAAAACATAAAAATATAACAGTAAATATGTATGTTGTACCATGAATATGGTATGACCCATGGACCAATTAGAAAATGACAACTTAACTCAGCTACCCACTTGGTCGGCCAGTTCAATTATGGTCGGTCCACTATCACGGACAATGAATCTAACCCAACTAGTTGACACTAGTTAAGGATGTTATATAACATCGTCAAAGTAAGCATATATTGTGTGACTGAATGATGTCAGCAGCATACCCCACATGAAGGAAATCTGCAAATATTCCCCCATATGCTTTATAATAATCATTATGATTAGTCTCCCACTTGCATATAAAAGGTGTACTTGTCTAACCTGTAATGGCACAACACATATCCCTCTTTATTCTCTCTCTTTAAAGCACGTTATCCCTCATTATAAAGGGATCATGATTTTTTTTTCACGTCGTTATCTTGTCGAATTCTTGAGTGAACGCGAGATCTTGTAATCACGAATCATCAATGATGTTTCTCATTTGGATCTATACAATAAAAAATAACACATGTGGGCATAGGCACCTCTTTAGGCCGAACCACGTAAATATGGTTTTATTCCCTTTCTCTCATATCTCTCTACTGTTTGCTCTAGAATAGCATTTAAGTGATTTATATCTCTTTATCTGTTATTGTTTATAATTAGTGTACTCCTACTAAGGTCTAATTAGTATACTAGTTTTAGGTAATAACAAATTGGCATCGTCTCAATTGTTGCATTCCACCATTATTGATTTTCGAAACTTGAGGATAACCAATTCTTAAAAAATAGTTAAATGCAATCCGATTCATCTGTGTTTCGTTGGGACATAGTTCACTCATCTAAAAATTTCCTTTCAATTCTCTCCAATCCCTTGAATTCACCATTGAGTTTAGTTTTCCCTACTATAAATCCATTTTTTCTATAACGTTTTCGGATACAATTGTCATGATCCGTTTTAAGGGCTACGATACTCTATTTTTTTAGGAATTATGTGAATATGGGCAAAAACCCAGAAAGTTGTAGAGCCGATGAGGAAGATCCCCCTTCCACGCATGTGGGCATGAGCAGTCTATGGGGAATATTACAGTTTTTGGCTACAGGCTAAGAGGCTATGAAAGAGAGTTTCAAGAAGATGACGCAGAGTATTGTGACAGTGCGAAAGAGGCCTAAAGAGAACCCAGTCACCCTAGTAGGACCTGGGGAGTGTTTTAAGTCAATTAAAGGTTTTTGGGATCATTTATATGAGGTTTATATCGGGCCCAATACTTATTTCGAGATTTAAGAGTCTAAGATGGGTCACGAGGATTTCATTAAAACTCATTGCACAAGCTGGGGATGTAGCCTTAGTCTAGAGAGAAAGAGGCTCAAGAGGAGAGAAAAGATTTGGAGATTTTGGGTTATGATTTCTAAATCCAATAAGCGACAAGGTATATTAAGTTTTGGATTATAATTGTATTTAAGTTATTATGTTCCTATTCATTGAAATCTAAACTAATATGAAATGGTTTTCATTCATTAACTTAATTTGGTTTTTAAGTTGAATGTCTATTAAGACTATTATTAAATTTGGGATTAAATTCATGTAAATTAAGGGTAGAATCAATGTAATACTTTTATAAGTATGTTTAATAATCAAAAGTATATAAAATCCCTTAATAAATATCTTGAATTGGATTAGGATTAAAGAATTTGGTTCAAATTGAGAAAACTAGGGTTCTTGAGTAAAAGTTGGAAAGTGAACCTTTTAATATAGTGTTCTTAGATTAAAAAGTTTGTAGTTAGTGTTTTGGTGATGATATACCAATTATATATGAATGAGAATGGGTTATAATGAGTTTAAAGTCTTAGGTTGATTAGATTTTAAGTTGGGCCACAATTTTTATGAATTTGGGGAACCTTATTCTTCTCAGATCCGAATCGATTCAATATATTGGCAAATTGATTTGTCCCATAAATTTTTAGATCTTTTAAATACAAACACGTGGCCGTTGGTTTCCTATTTGTCTAATTGTTTTTGGATTTTTGGTGAGTGTTTTACTAAGAGGTGTTAACTATTGAGGATTGCAGGCTTGAGAGGTTTTGGGATTAAATTTGGATGGCCGAGGTGTGCTAAGACTAGTGAAAGTAAAACGTAGGACATATATCTTCAAGGAGATTAGGAATTAGCCATAAACCCTTGAATGGTGGTAGTTTCATATTGATTGTTCATACGCAAGTTAAGTACGTTATGAGAATTAGAAAGTGGAGCCTAGAGAGATGGGGCTAGTGTTACATGTATTATGGATATATATACCATGTGTACATTATAGAAAGAGTTAGGCAGGATGAGTATCTAATACGGGACCTAGTGTTTTGATCTAGACTCGACAAATGTTGGATATCTAGGAATGCATATGTTAACGCCTAAGGCTGGGGATGACTTAGACTATGATCAGTAACTCGTGGTAGAGAGTAGCATATAATTTGGATGATTCTCGTTAGTGAGGGGATATGGTAACAGACTTGAAAGGTATTGAGGATTTGGTTTAACGTTGTATAGGGTGGATTAGGGTTAATGCGTATAGTAACTTATGTATTGTTATGATCTAATGTATGATCCGGTAGACTTGGATCTATTCCTTTCACCCGTTAGTGAGGATTATACATCCTTGCATGTTTTATGTGAAATGCATACGATGTGTAAGTTCTCGTTGGTAGGCGTACTAGGAGGGATTCCATAATGGGGCATGTGCGACATAGACCGTGCTGGTACCCCTATGAGTAAATGAGCTTTGCATTGGTCATATTTACCACTAGGTCACATGTCTCGGTACCCATGATCGAGATGGTTTACGAGGATATTTATTTCCTACCATAATTGATTATTGTGTAGTGGTACCATAGATAGTGATACTGATTTGTATAATATTCTAGAGATGTATATGACTTATAGTAGGGATGTTCATCGATGTACTTATGTTTCAGATTCGTGCGTTACATATACTAAAGATGTGTATATTACATTATTCGTATGATATAGACAAATGTGGATAGATTTGAGATATGAGCCTATTATTGGTATTGTGGTTATTTTGTGAGAAGTACCATTCGGTTTGAGACCTTAGTACATCATGTGACTTCTATTAAAAGATATTAACCTATTATAGTTAATAGTAAAATGAAAGAATGATATTGCAAGACATGAATCATATGGGCTACATATGGATTCGGGATTTAGAACTGCATGATATTTTAGGTTGTTGGGTTGGGTGATAAATAACTTAAAATATATTAAAACACGAGAGGGCGATATGTAGTTATAATGTGGGCCATATTCAATTATAATCCTATTCTTCATGGGCTGGTTGTTTGAATTTTCTTTTAAAAACTATTTTTACAGGTCCCTGTTGCGGTAATCCCTGTAGATGTGTGTTTATTAGAGGAGCCTCTCTAGTGACGTCCCATTTCTTACTCCAAGGATTATAGGAGACGAGAAAGTGTAGCTCATTCTTTTATTATATTCTTTTATTTTAAATCTGGTCGTACGTATATACTTATATTACGAGTTGGACATTTCCATTGTTATATTTTATATCTGAAGTTGGACGTATGTGGTATTGGCAATGATTGGTAACAGAGTTGGTTTTGTGTTGATTCACCATTTAATTAACTTGTCATTGTTCATTCAGTTTTGATTTTTTCTTATACTGAGAATGTTACCAAAAGTTTTTGATTTTCGTGATTTTTATATTAGACTTGACCAATCTATTTATGGATTTTATGGGGTGTCACATTTGGTATTAAACCATTCTAAGTTCCCGTGTCCTATGGATCTTGAGTGTGTTTGTCACTTTTTTACATTGTGTTATTTTCCTACTCTAGAGCTTTACCGTTTATGGTTGTGTTATCTATAATGATGATTTTTAGGGGGTTTTATGCCATTGTTTCCTAACGAATGAGTCAAATATACCAAATGTATCGAGAGGGTTCCTTGTTTGGATTTCACTTACGAGACGTCCCACACATGAGGTCGACTTCGGTCGAGGGTTAAGGACTTTTGGATGTGAGACCTTTGTCAAGTGCTTAGAATATTGTTCGAGGAGAAATGCTTTCACTCACCATCCTTAATGGAATTTAAAATATGTTTTCAAAGACCTCGATTGTGCAACCGTGTTGTGGACAATATTAGGAGGAGTTTAACTATCGTTTTCTCTCTTAACTGGATGAGATTAATATAGAAGCAAAGATGGGATGTCGCGGTATCATCTAGTATGAGAAAAATCTTTATAGTGTTGTCAGAAGCCTTACGAGAAAGGTTTGTCCTGTATTACTTGGTAACCCGATCTTCAACACTTGTGCTCGGGTGGTTGAAATTACCCTCATATATTCGGAAGAGCATTATAACTATTGGAGGGATAAAATGCCTTATATTGGTAAGACAAAGGCATAAGTAGGTCTAATGAATAGAGATGGCGTAGTGTGCACCTGAGTAGGGGGACCTCACTAGTAGAAGGAACCACAAAAGTGGAGCTAACCCCAAGTAGTTTCCAACATTAGGCGATTTGTTCTGATTTGGCCAGTAAGGCCAGGGGGATTATGTCCACTGGAGCCATGAACTATGAGAGGGGGAAAACGAGACAAGGTTATCAGGGATAATTAAATAATTATGGTCAATCAGATCTCCAGTGGGGTCGCCATTTTAATAGTTCCTTTAATGGAAGGTGTTATGCTCTTGGCGAGTGAGGCCACCTAGTTATTAGTTTCCTTAGTGTAAACCAACCTTTTAGGCACCTTTGGGGGATGCTTATTAGTACATTTATGGCTCCCATAAATGAGTCTGGTTTATACAAAAAGTGTTTCTTGTTGTTTATTAGTACTGTGTAATACGAGTATGAGGTATATGGATATTTCTTTGAGCTTTACATATTTTTGGTTACCCCAGCAGTTAAGAGGGGATGTTTTACGTCGTGATAATATAGATGGGGATGTTTGCTTAATCGGCTTGGTTTCATTCATTTTTTTTACTTGTCTATGATATATCATCATATTATTAGTGAGCTTGTGTGTATAACTATGTTTTACAATTATATAGACTATCGAGGGTAGGATTTTATATGCCGTTTGGGGTTAGGTTTTTCCTTGGGGAGTTATGATTAGGCTTGGGAGAAGGTATGACATACTAGTTTATGTATAGAGGTGGGTATATTAGAGGGGACTATGATTGCGTAGAAGTGTCACCGATATTCTAGGGTTCTTTTATTTTTCTGGGTAGATTGTGAGTTATCACCTACGTAAGGGATTATATTCTACCTTGGAGCTGGCATTGGATTTTAATTCACCATGAGGACATTTAATGACATTGGTTTAGTCGGGGATAGTAGAGGTATTATGGGAGAAGACACCACTTTTTTTTAGCTGGTAGAGTATTCATGGATAACGTTACCTTAAGCAATTTCCAAAAGAAGGATGGTTCAGTAAACGGATGTGTGGACCACCACAAGCAAGATACGGTTAAGATACGGGATGAGTGTTTATTGTCATGTAGCAGTGACCCATTGAAATAATTAAGGAGAGTGTTTACTCCAATCATGTGAAACAGGAGTGAGTTATTATAATAATCGGGCACATTATTTTTGGATCTTTCACAACGTGAAGGAGTAGTTCACTATGATTTGCGACGATATCTTATTAAAAAGGAAATGGTGTAGTAGTGGTGTTCGCTACACTCAAATATACGATTAAGGGTGGTTTATACCCCCAATGTTGAAGTTTAATGAGGTGAGTATGCAAAAAGTATTGGAAATAGGTCATTTCTCCTTTTGATAACATGAGAGGGTTACATTTTTCATGGACACATTTTGTTTTGGCAGGGGGAGGTATCAAACTACCAGAAATAGTTTTGACCGAGGCCCGTGGTTTTTGGTATACATTCACAATGACGTAATTATTGGTCTGTTTTAGTCGAGAGGGTGTCCCTATCTATCGAGACGATAAAAGACCAATGACATTTAAGGGGGTGTATTGTTTGAAATCCCAACATCGAAGTGGGAGAGTAAGATAATTTATTTTTATGGGAATTACGAGTTTTGACGAGGGCATGGCACTATTTGGGATCATTTGAGTAAGATTGAACCATTGGCTTAGGGCTAAGAGTTAACTAATACTTCGTTTGGGGTCATGTTCGGGACTCTTCAATAATAAAGGTGTTCGTTATCAAACATATGAACTATGTCGAAGCAGGAAAAAAATCTTCAAAATCAAGAGGGAGGAGGGTTTAGAGTCCAAAATAAAGGGACTAGGTGTTTTGGGTTATCTTTTTTATAAGGGAAAATTGTGAGTTTGGGTTCGAACGGGAGTAGGCAATCCGATGGGAACTTTCTTATTAGTAATCATGGAAAGGGTAAGGTCGATATTTTTAACCTTACCTGGTCAATCTTAACTTATGCACGGTTGAGAACAAGTTGTCATAGTAACGAGTAGATTAGTTTAGTGTAGAGCATTAACCAAATGCGATTTAGAACTTAAGAGACCTTAGGTTATTCTAGGTCAGATTTTGGTAAATCCTTTTAGGTATCATGAGGATGCTACTAGCGAGATGTTTTTAAACTTTCACATATGTTTATAAAGAATTCGAATTTCGAGGATGAAATTTCCTGTTTAAGGGGCAACGAATGTAATATATTTTTATGCCCACTATTGGACTCTTATTGGGTGAATATGATATGTTCAATTTGTTAAATATTTGATTTGGCATAATTTGGTACTCGGCTTTTAGGACACGTAGAATGTCCATTTATGACTTAAAATAATGGGTTTTAGGTATATTGGGTTATTATATGGCCCAAGGATAGTTTCAAGTCACTTGGAGGTGTTTTGGGGCTCGTTTAGATGAAATTTATATTAATCCCAAGCCTTATTTTGGGAGTAAGAGTCTAAGAGGAGTGACTTTCATTAAAACTCATTTCACAAATTAGGGAGGCAACCTAAGGCTATAAAGATGGAGGTTCAAGAGGACAGAAGAGACTTTGGAGATTTTGGAGTGTGAGTTCTCAATCCACCAAGGGGCAAGTTCTATTGAGTGTTGGATTATAATTTTATTTGTGTTATTATGTTCATATTCACGAAATCTAAACTAATAAGAATTGGTTCTGATTAATTAACATAATTGGGTTTTAAAGTTAAATGTTTATTAAGCATACTATTGAAATTGAGATGAAATTCATATGATTTGAGGTTAGAATCAATGTAATATTGTTAGATGTATGTTTAACAATCAAAATTATATAAAATCCCCTCATAACTATCTTTAATTAGACTAAAATTGAAGAATTTAGTTGAAATTGACAAAACTAGGGTTCTTGAGTGAAAGTTGGAAATTAACCCTTTTAATCTTTTGTTTTTGGATTAAAAAGTATAGATTTGGTGTTTGGATAATGATATACAAATTATATATTAAGGACGAAGGGTTGTAAGGAGTTTAAAGGCTTGTATATTGATTGCATTTTAAGGTGGCTCGCTACTTTTATGAATTTGGGGAACCTTCAATTCTGCTCAGATCTGAATCAATTCAACATATTGGTGAATTGATTCAGCCACATATTTTTAGATCTTTTAAATAGAAAAGTGTGGACAATGGTTTCATATTTTTTTTATTTGTTTTGGATATTTGGCGAGTATTTTACTAAGAGGTATCAAGAATTGATAATTGGAGGGTTGAGAGGTTTTGGAATTAACTTTGGATCATCGAGGTGTGTTAGGACTTAGTGAAAGTAAAACATAGGGATTATATCCTTCGGGGAGATTAGGAATTATCCATAAACCCTTAAGTGGGGTTGGGGTTAGTTTTATATTGATTGTTCATGCATGAGTTAAGTACATTATAAGAACTATAAGTGGATCCTTAAAAGATCAATCTAGTGCTACGCGCATTAGGGATATATCTATCATGCGTACATAATAGAATGAGTATGGAGGGTTGAAATCCTAATAAGGGGACCTAGTGTTTTGGTCTAAACTCGTTAAATAAGGATATCTAGGAACGCATATGTGAACGCTTAAGGATAAGGGTGGCTAAGAGCATGAACGGTAACCCATGGTAAAGGGTAGCATATGATTTGGATGACCTCGTTAGGGAGGGAGGATATAGTAATAGACTTGATAAATCTTGAGGATTAGGTTTAACGTTGTATATGGTCGATTTAGGCTAATGTGTATAATACCCTTATGTATTATTATGGTTTTATGTGTGATTGGGTAGAGTTGGATCCATTTCCTTTTACCTATTAGTTAGGGTTATGCTTCCTTGCTTGTTTTAAGTGCAATGTATATCATGTCTAAGTTCTCTTTGTCGTGCGTACTATGAGGGATTCCGTGATTGGGCACGTGCAATATGGACCACACTGGTACCACGTTGAGTAAATGGATTGTTTCTTGGTCACATTTACCTCTTGGTTAAACGTCTAAGTACCCACGACCAAGATGGTTTATTAGGATATTTCTTCCATTAGTCTTGGGTATTGTAGGCTTTATGACTAATAGGTAGATGTTTTGATTTATCCCTTGTCGTGATGAGGTCTTAGGTTTAGGACGACCTAAGACTATATTAGTATATGCGAGAGATCCCCAAAGGCATTAAGAGTAGGCCTTCTAATACGCGGGAATATGAGTAACATATCTAATATCTAATATAAAAAAACGGTGTCTGTATGAGTTATTATGCCACATGTCAGCACTTCTTTTTTTAATTAAATATACCTCTGATTGTTTACGAACTACGGACTACTTTTTAACCCGTCTCTTCATTTTCCCACCTACTTATGACTACGGCTTGAACCCTATGCATTCCACCTGATTATCTCCCGTAGCTCATTCGGAAAAACTCTTTTGATTTTCCACCTTTTCTCTTTCCCCTCTACTCTCATTATTTATTCATACTCATTCTCTCTCTAACCCATTTATATCACTTACCTTTTCATAAACCTTTCATACCCCTTTTCCTCTCCCCGCAGCTTTACTAAATAAACTCATAGTCAACTTTGATAATTTGAAAATGAGGTTATGTTTTCGGCTATTCGCGCTCAATAGCATGTGGATGTTTGCGATGATATTCTTAAGGTCTTGGAGGTTTTAAACAGTTTATAGGTTTTTCCTAGTTTAACTTTATTTAAAAGTAATGGTGGATTCTATGGAATGATCTAATTAGTATGTCATATCGTTAATTCCTTATTTTCATTTGGGTTTTCCCTTATTTATAAGGCACACTTTTCGCTTTCTTTTTACAAGAGATTTATCAATTTTCTACCAGTTTGTTGTTTTCCCCGTTTTTGAAATTACTGTATATATATATAATCATACCATTGTTAATCTATATATCAGATTTGTATTTGAATCGTTATATTTCTTTTATTGATTATTGATAATCAGTGAATATTTTGAATACATAACCTTTATGTTGAGGTTCATATAGAGGTTGAAGATTTAAATCGGCTACATGAAGACACGATTAAGTTGAGTTCCACCACATTAGTTTAACATATATTTAGTTTCTTATTACTATAAGAGTAAAAAATGGTTTCTCATTTACTAATTTCCTTTCTTACTAGGTTGTTATATGTGTATTATTCACACTACTAAAAATATTATAAAATAAGTATGTAGTCTCTTTGTGTTTGTTGGATTATAACTCGGGGCTTAGATGAGTATTACACACATTTTGACCTCCCAGTTTTTAAAGGTTTTAGATCATCCTTAAAATGTTTAGGACATGAATGTTCGGACTAATGAAGAAATTCTTTACATTTATAGGTTAGTCCTCAGCTATGACTTTTGTCCATGAGTATCAACAGGTAAGTATTTATGGTCCATTTTTCCATCTTATACAATTAGAAAATATTTATGTCAAAATTGTATCAAATTTTCGTGAAATAAATTTATAAAAAAACCTTAACTAACAACTAAATACCTATGCTAATTATTAATTACAGCAACTCAGGTTACATTTCTTTAAAATAATATTTTTTTCGTTAAAAGGTTTTGACTGAATTTGGATAGAAGTAACTTTATTATTGACATTATCCGGTGTGAACAACTCAGTTTGTGTCTACTAAAATATTTACAGTTTTTGAGTTTAACTTGACATTAACAGTAATTTAGGTTTGAATATCTAAGTTTCTGTTTACCATATTTATAGTTTTTCAAATTAATGGCTTGGATTCTATATCATTTCATTTTTTTCTCATTTACCCGTGTTTTCGCTTGGAGAATGATTGTACATTACTTAGAGAAGTGGTTGAATTCCTAAAAATATCTCTCTAATACAGAAACTCTTATTTATAATAATGCATTTGTATTTTTTTTCTTCTATAGCTACCAATTTGAAATACAAGGTACATGACTGTAAGCATGAAATTTGAGCATTTACAAATAAGTTAGAATAAGATCTACAAATCGTCAGCGCATCGCGGGGGGCTAAAATCTAGTTTATTTGTACATATTGGGGTATGTACCTTTGCATGGGAGTTAGACATGAGTAGTATCTTTCTCCTACCATATGTGATTATTGTGTAGCGGTACTAGAGATAATAGCATTCGTTTACATGTTATACTAGAGATGTATGTGACTAATAGTAAGGATGTTCACGTATATACCTATGTTTAGTATTTGTGTGTTACATATACTAGAGATGTGAATATTAAATTATTGGGGTGAGATATCCAAATATGGATAGATTTGAGATATGAGACTGTTAATGGTATTATGGTTATTTTGTGATAAGTACCTTCGGTTTTGAGACCTTAGTGCATTATGTGACTTGTATTAAGAGATATTAACCTATTATAGTTAATGGTAAAGATTAAGTAATTATGTTCTAAGACTTTAATCACATGGGCTACATATGAGTTTGGGATCTATAACCTTATGATATTTTAGCTTGTTGGGTTGGGTAACTAGTAACTAAAATATATTAAAACATAAGAGGGAGATATGTAGTTTTAATGTAACCCATATTCAATTATAATCCTATTCTTCATAGTCTTGTTGTTTACGTTTTATTTTAAAAACTATTTTTATAGGTCCCTGTTGTGGTAGTTCTTATAGATGCGGGTTTGGTAGAGGAGGAACATCCCATTTCTTACTCATAGGATTATAGGAGTCGATCAAGTGTAGCTCATTCTTTTATTATATTATTTTATTTCAAATTTAGTCGTACATATATACTTATATTCAGAGTTGGACTTTTGTATGCACACATTTTATATTCGGAGTTGGACTTATGTGGTATTAGCAAGGATCGGTATCAATGTTTGTTTTGTGTTGATTCAGTATTTCGATATCTTATCATCATTCATTCAATCTTGAATTTTTCTTATGTAGATAATGGACCAAAAGTTTTTTATTCCCTTGATTTTTATATTATAATTTATCAATCTATTAAGGATTTTATGTGGGTTTCATAGAGATGACGCTGGAGGTGGAGATGAACCAGCAGAAAGGATTGCCTGCCTCAACAAGGTGAAGGATTGTGCTCATGTTAGGAAGATCAACTTGGATAAAGATATGGGTACTTTCCTAAGAAAGGTAAATAAAGGTCATTTTATCGTTCGTTTCTCTAAATATAATTTTTCAGGTGTACATTATCCCCATGAGGACCCTCTGGTCGTCACCATGATGGTGCATGAAAGTCGGGTGGCGAGGACTCTAGTAGAAAGCGGTCATTCTGCTGATATTTGTTTCTACAAAGTTTCAAGAGATTGGGGCTCGGAGCTAGAAAGTTAGAGACATATCACATGCCTCTTATCGATTTTTAGGTGTGTGTGTGTGGGGGGGGGGGGGGAGTGTTACCCTTAGAAACAATTGAGCGTATATCATATTTGATAGGGTCGGGTTAACGAAGTTTGAAACAATTTTGTCTAATATTCACTAGTTTCTGACATTCCCCGTAAGCTATGAGGTTGGCATAGTGAAAGGAAATCAAGTAGAGGATCACAAATGCTACTATACTTCCGCGGAGCAGGAAGAAAAGTAGAAGTTAACCACCTCTTATCCAATCGAGAGTTTGTATCCTAGAGATGAAGATCAATTGGTCAAGGTCTAGATAATTGAGGAGACTGGGCTTGTGATATTAGACAATGTGAAACCAGAGTGGACAAATCAGATTGGCTCGTCACTAGACTTAAATTTTAAAAAGGAGTTACTATACTTCCTAAGAAAGATGAATAATGCGTTCTCTTGGAGCCACGAGGACATGTCTGGGACAGATCCAGAATTCTTTTTACGCAAGATCAGTTCAGTAAAGCACACGAAGCCTGTAATACATAAATGTCATGTGTTCGTCCAGGAGAAGAACATGGTAATCTAGGAGGAGGTTGACAAATCTCAAAAGGCATATATCATTGAAGACTTCAAGTATCCATAATGTCTTTTAAATGTGGTTATGGTCAAGATAGAGAATGGCAACTGGCGTATATGCATCGATTTCACAGACCTTAACAAGGCTTATCCCAATGATCGCTATCCTTTGGCTTGGATTGTTCAAATGTTCAATGATACTATCGGGCACGAATTGCTTAGTTTTATAGATGCCTATTCGGGATACAACCACATAAAGATGAAGACAGAAGATATGAAGAAAACCTCATTTATTACTAGATGAGGTATGTATAGCTACAACGTTATTCCTTTTAGGCTCAAAACGTTGGAAATACATATCAAAGGATAATGAAAAAAAATCGAAGATTAGATAGGTAAAACCATGGAAGTCTACGTCGATGATATACTGACCAAGAGCAAGAAAGTTTTTGATCATATCAGTGACCTTGAAATAACTTTTAATCAATTGGAAACACACCCAATGGAGCTCAACCCACAAAATTTATTTTTGGAGTAAATAAGGGGAAGTTCCTTGGCTTCATAGTCAATTGGTGGGAGGGGTATAAAGCCATATCCGGACAAAATCTAAGCATTGATTAATATGTAGCCTCCTAAGAGAAAAAAGAGGATCGAAAGGTTGACGGAACGAGTAGCAACGCTGAACCATTTTGTGTTAAGATCCACTGATATATGTCTTCCATTATTTAAGGTACTAAGAAAGACCTTTGAGTGGAAGGACGAGTGTGAATCAGACTTCCAAAAATTAAAGAAGTATTTAGGATCCGTGACTTTCCTATCAAGGCCAGTCCTAGGCAAATTTTTTTTATTAATACTTAGCAGTGTGAGAGTCTCATTCAGTTCGACGTTGGTACAACAAGAAGCTAGAGTGTAGTGTCCTGGCTGCTACACTATCATGGCATACCTTGGAGCATAAATACGGTACCCTGTGCTAGAGAAGTTATGCTTAACTTTGATTAAAGCATCCCACATAATGGAGCCATATTTTCAAGAACATACAATTATCGTTTATACCGAGCTTCCTCTACAATAAGCTATTCATAAACCTGATAAATCAAGAAGACTAATGGCTTGTGCAGTAGAACTAGGAGAGTATGATATACTCTATGAACCCATGACAACCATTAAAGCCCATGGAGTGACTGAATTTATAGAAAAATTTACTTATGAAGAAAAGACTACCAAACTAACTTTTCCCAGAAGAGAGCTCATCATAAAAGACAACAGAGAAAACTTATATGGAAGATGGTTCAATTATGAAGCTAACCAAGCAGACTTCTCCAAAAAAGCGCTCAACAAATCCATTCGACCATATCAGTGACAAGCTAGAGTTATTGGCTCGTCAAGAAGAAAGCACTCACGATCTCTAGAAAATGAAAAAATTATTTAATATTGGATACTTAGTTGAAGGTAGCTTCAAAGAATAAACTTTTTTTTAGAAGTTTTTCATAGACGGCTCATCATGTGTCAACGGTAGAGGAACAAGTTTGATAAGAATAACACCTCACGGGGATGATAAGGAGTATGCCCTCGGGTTCCACTTTGAAGCCTTCAGCAATGAGGCAGAGTATGAAGCTCCCATAGTAGGCTCAAGATTGGTATCGTCAGTGGGGGATGAGCAGCTATCAGTGCAGATTGACTCTCAGCTCGTAGAAAACCAAGTTATAAGAGTTTATAAGGAAAAATAAGAATCAATGGCGAAGTACATGTCAAAGGAAAAAACTTTATTATGAACGTTCTCGACTGTACAAATGGTCAGAATACAAATGGATGAAAATACATAGGCAGATGTAGTTGCTCGTTTGGCATATTCTACTAGAACATAACTGGTAAGAATAATACTTGTAGAAGTCTTGATGCATTGCTGTAAATATGAAGAATGTGTTTTTATGATGGAGTTAGACATGGGACCATCCTAGATAGATCCTATCCGAGAATACTTGGAGACCGATATAGTTTTGATAGATGTAAAGGAGGCAAGGAGACTCCACTACAAGGCGATAAGGTACATATTGGAAGGGGGAATTATGTTCAGAAGAAGATTTATCATATTAGTGTTTAGGTGAGTCCATCCTGGTGAGGTTAATGTGTTGATAAAGGAAGTGCATGCAAGATCGTGTGTGGCCCATTCAGCATGAAAATCATTGGTGAAACGAGTGGCCACTCAAGGGTACTACTCGCCCACTATCAAAGAAAACTACCCAAGATATGCGAGTAAGTGAAACTAGTGCCAAAAGTACACCATGAATCATAAAATTCTTGGATTTACATTATTGTTGATCGCATACCCTGGGCCATTCGCCTTGTGGGGGATTGATCTGGTCATTTAGACTTGGAGAGACATTCTAGAAATATGTAGATGATTAAACTTGAATGAGACATTTTATAAACTTGAACGAGACATTATAGAAACTTGACGTCTTCTAAAAAGTTGCCTTTTACAACTTCTTTACCTTTTCTTGTATATCCATATTATTTTCATGACTAAAGGCACATCGTTTCTTCTTCACGTGTTTAGCATCCTTTATTATGGTCAACTCGAGGAAAATTAACTATAGATCAATTATCAACATGTCTTCATGGGTTTATGAGAACACAATTTTTCCTTACTTTAAAAATTTTGCTAACTCCTTTTTTAAGGCAGGATCTAGCAACGAGTCGATATGTGCTGACCTTTCTGTATTTCATCATCTAGGATAACCAGTTTAATTTCCTCCATAACCTGGACTTTAACTAACTTCTATTTATCTCGAGGGTCCATCATTTTTATATGATAGGTCATTGTCAGCTCCTTTTGATCTTCCTGCTCGATCGAGCTATAATAGAACTCTCTGGCTTTGACATGGTTCCCTATTACTATGTCTCCCCATAGTGAGTGGAGAACTTTAAACATTGGTTAACAATGGAAGGGTCTACTTTAAACTTCTTCAACCACACTCTGTTAAAGACGATGTTGTACACCGAATGAACGTTCTTATCTAGTACGAAAAAATGAATGTTTTTTGTTCAGCATATGGGGTAACTATTGATCATAACTTCCAGTTAAATTGTTTAAAAAAGATACACCTTATCCCCTAAGAAACTGATGAGAGGCCTATGATAAGCCTTGAGTTTGTTGTCCCTTACCCTCAAGCTCTTGAAACAGTTGTAAAATAAGACATTGATTGAGTTGCCATTGTCAACCAGAATTCTCACAACCTTACCCCATGTACCATCATCGTGATGACTAGCGGATTGTCATGTGGATAAAGTACCCTAGATAATTCATCTTTGGATAAGACAACCCCTAAGCGATCTTTATTTACCTTCCTAGGGGGAGTGTCCACAAATTGGTCCGATTGATCTATCTAATGTGAGCACAAGCCTTCACCTCATTATGGTAGGATTTGTTCTCCATGGGTCCATTTCCATTGCCATCATCTCCTCCTATAATAACGTTACACCCAAAATAGATCATTTTAACCTCATGTACAGTCTCCTCGGGTCTCTTAGGCAAGTTTTGGTTATCCTCATAATCACCATCCCTGCCTTTTTTCTTCTCGCCAACCTTCCTGCGAGGGGACTCTAATCCTCTCCTAGGTTTCTCTCGTCACTATGATTTTCATGACCTCCTCTATCCATAAACTTTGATAGCTTCCCCCATCTGATTAAGTTTTCAGTCTCGTTCTTTAGGGCCAGGTAATTGTTTGCGTTGTGTCTGTGATCCTTATGGAATTCACAATTGTTTACGTGTGTTTATATTCTTAAAAAAAATCATTTCATCTTTTTAATTAAATTTTTCACCATAAAAATTATAGTGTCATACACACACACACACACACACACACCACTACTGAACGCCTTATATCTGTATACTCTGTCTCACTCATCGTGATGTGAAGATTGTACAAATACTAGCACATCACTTTATTTTGTTTTTATTAATAGTTACACAATTTGTGTTTAGTTTATATTTTGTTTTGTAGATTAATTTTTAGGTTATTTTTTGTTACTTCCATATTATTTTACATACGAAACTGTGAAACTATACACATCGATAATCACCACGCCGGTAAAACTCTATCTCTAATTGTCTTAATGTTTGGTTTAATGGTGTTGAAAAAGTACACATGTTTTAATGTTTCGGTTCTGAAATCATTGCAAATAGAATATGAAAGGTCCGACTCGCTTTTTTTTTATATTATGATAACAAACTTCTCTTTATTTATAAACAATTCTATTTTTTGGCAGTGTGTATTCATAAACTTCATGGGCCTTTGTTGAACACCGATGGAAGTTTGAAGAAATCCAATCAAGGTTTTAGAGAAAGAACCTTATTTCTCTCTTAGTCTTTATCTATATATTTTTAAAAGTATGTTTCTATTGGTTAGACACACACACACACACACACACACACACACACACACACACACACACATATATATATATATATATATATATATATATATATATATATATATATATATATATATATATATATATATATATATATATATATATATATATATATATATATATATATATATGTGTGTGTGTGTGTGTGTGTGTAAATAAATATTTCTTTACGAATAGGAAAATTTTGTTTTTCTAATGTTTATGTTTACTTCATTCTGATGGTGACAAAAGTTCTTTTTAAATACGATGAATACAGGATTGTTAAAATGTGGTAACATGAATGAGTTGGATGGGTTATTTTTTAGAAGTAATTTCATCAAAACAAGACGTAGTAGCCATAGTTATTTAAAGCTCAGATCTCAAATGATTTGAACTAACCAATAGTAACATGTATGCTTAGAAATCACTATTTTTGCCCTTAATTTGTTTGTGACAATGCCTGACAGAATTATAGTGCTAAGCACGAATAATTTATGTTTAATGAAGTTGTGCATCTTATCTCTAAAGGAAATTACAAGCTCTTCAATTGATTATTAAAAAAGGAACAATTTGTTTTCGTACTTTGGAATCATGTTGTGAGCTATTATGTAATTTTTGTCTTTTATGTCAATGGAGTTGTGGTTGTTTGGTGTCTTGCTAATTTGGGCTCATGATCTGGTGAGAGTAATTGACTCACATACCCATTGTGTATGGATCCATATAAGTAGTAGTGGTCTATATGTGTTTTTAAAGTTTCTCACAAGATTGGTTAAACCGTATTTGAGATAGGGATATGCTATCTTAATTAAATTTAAGAGTTTTTTTTAATTTCAAGATACGTTCTCAAACCATATAATAATTAAAACGTTTTCTTCCCAATATTTTATCATATTATACCACTACAAATTGATATTTCTCATTATTTATTACTATAATGGGTAAGGATTTAGATAACATAATCATCATCATCATCACCATCATCATCATCATCATCCTTGCCTTTATCTCATCACATGAGGTCGACCACAAGGATTATCCTTTTCTATTCTAATCTATTATAAGCAATATTATCATTAAAATTTAATTCCTAAAGATCTCTCATAATAATTTCTTCCCAAGATAGCCTAGGATGGCCCCTTAATCTTTTACCCACTATTTTCAGTAGTCTTCCTCTTGTTATAGATGCATCTAATGGTCTACACAACACATATCCGCACCATCTAGGTCTACTTTCTCTTAACTTATCACTAATGGGATCTACTCCCAACTTATCTCTCAGTAATACTAATTTTTAATCTTGTCCATTCTAGTAATTACTATCATCCATCGAAGCATCTTCATCTCACTACCATGAATATTTTTCTCATGTTTTTTCTTTAAATCCTAACACTCCACTCCATAAAGGGTCGGTTTCCTAACAACCGTTCTATAAATTTTTTCTTTTAATTTATTAGTTATCTTCTTATCGCATAACACCACACTCACTTGTCTCCATTTCATCCATCCAGTTGCTATTTTACTCATAGCATCCTCATCGATATCCCCATTACTCTATATCACTGAACTTGAATAATGAAAATTATTAGTTTGGTTTATTACCTTTTCTTCAATCTTTAACATTATGCTATCAGATGACTCATTATTTAATTTACATTCCATATATTCAGTTTTATTTCTACTGATTTTCAGTCCTTTAGACTCTAAGGAATTTCTCCAACTATTTACTCTCATCGCTAAGGCCTTCTTTAAAATGTCTACTAAAATTAGATCATCTACAAAAAATATGCACAATGGTACATCTACTCGTATGTCCTTAGTAATCTCATCAAATACTACGAAAAATAAATAGGGACTTAAAGTCGATTCTTGATGTATGCCCACTTTAATCGTAAAATATTTTATTTCTCCACATATAGTTCTTACCCTAGTCTTTGTATTAACATACACATCTTTAATAACTTTAATGTAACAAATAGGGATTCTTTTCCTCCTTAAAGCCCAACATATTATATCCCTAGGCAATATATCATATGCCTTCTCTAAGTCTATAATGACCATGTGTAAATTTTTATTCTTACTTCTATAATTTTTCATTAGTTGTCTTAATAAGTAAATAGCTTCTGTGGTAGATTTCCCTAGCATAAACCCAAATTGGTTGTCTAAAATAGTTGATTCATTTCTTATTGTTTGCTCTATTATCTTTTTCCATACATTTAATAGTGTGATTCATCAATTTGATTACTCTATAATTACCGTAATTTTGTCTATCCTCTTTATTTTAATACAAATGTATTATGGTGTTTTTCCTCCATTCCTCTTATATACTTCTTCCTTATAAAATTTTATTAATTAAATATGTTAACCATTATACCCCTAAACTTCCAAGGGTTCTCCACACCTTTATTGGTATTCTATCCGGGTCAACCGCTTTAATTCTCCTTTTTTTTTATTAATATATCTACATTCTTTTCAGTAACCACACACACCATCCCTATATTTGGTTCAATGTTCTGAACATATTTTTTAGGATATTCTTCATTTAATAATACTTTAAAATATTCTTCCCATCAATCTAGAATTTCTTTATCATTAATTAATATATTTTGATTTATGTCTTTTATACACTTAACTAGACCCATATCCTTTTTTAATCTATCCCTATTCCTTGCCAATTTATATATCTCTTTCTCACCTTCCTTAATACCTAACTTATTATACACATTATATAGTGCATTATGTTGCATATTTTTAACATATTTTTTTCTTCACCTTTTAATATCTTATACCTTTATAAGTCTTTTTTCTTTTTACTCTTTTGCCTTTCTTTAAAACTTATTCGTTTCTTTTGTATTATGTATTGAACTTCCTCACTCCCTCACCAAGTCTCTTTTTTAATGAATCTTTTTCCTTTAGTCTCACCTAAAATTTCCTTACTTATTTCTCAATATCAGTCTTTGTTCTTGACTAAAAGTTGTTAACATTGTCGTTCCAATTCCATTTCATGTTCAACAATATAGTCTGTCTAAATTCTATCTCTTTGCATCCTATTAAATCCTTACATTTTATATTTTGATAACCTATTTTCTCTTTTCGGTTCTTAAATCCTTTAATGTTTAAATCTATTACTAGTACGTGATTTTGATTGGTTAAGCTTTCACCTGGTATAACCTTACAGTCTTTGCATGTCTTCAAGTCTCTTCTTCTAAGTAAGGAATAATCTACTCGAGTTTTACTCTCGCTGCTTTTAAATGTTATTAAATGTTCTTCCCTTTTTTTTAAAATATGTGTTTGTTATCGCTATATCGTACGCCTTAGAAAATTCTAAAATAGTTTTTCCTCCTACATTTCTCTCACTAAAACCATAACCCCCGTGTATCCTTGGATAACCATCTCGTACTACTCCTACATGCCCATTCAAGTCACCTCCTAAAAATATGTTTTCATGCGTAGGAATTTGTTGTAATATTTCATCTAAAAATTCACAAAATAATTTTCTTACATTTTCATCTAAAGCTCTTTGGGTCGCGTAAACACTTATAACATTTAATATTATTTTATCTAAGACAATTAAAATTTCCATTAATCTATCTCCCTATCTTTTAAATTCCACCACTTTATCTCTCATATAGTGATCAACGACGATACCTACCCCATTTCTAGGATTATCCCTCCCTCCCGAATAAAATAATTTATAACCTTCTCCTATCTCTTTAGTCTTTTTTTCCCTTTCATTTAGTTCTTTTATACATGTTATGTTGATTTTTCTACGTTTCAAGGTATCCATAAGTTCTTTACACTTACCATTCAGTGTTCCTCAATTCTACGTACCAAATCTAATTTTATGTATGCTGTTATTATTTACGTTTCTTTTTCTAAATAGAGAATCCATCATCAAGATTTGACTTAAATTTAACAGTCGGTTATCCACCTGACATTAACCCATAATTATTTAACGTTCCAAATGACTATCACAATAGCCTAGGAAGCGCATCGCACGAGTTTACAACTAGTTACCTATATATGATAATTAATCAAAAATAAAAATAAAAATTATTGTTTTTAAAATACATCTTATTCAAAATCAATAATTTATTACTAAAAAATTGATTTTCTACAATAATGTTGAAATTATAATTCTACCAAAATTTAAAATTATATACATGAACTTTTATGCATGTTTAATTTGAGCTAAGAATTTTATCTCTAATGTTTATGTTGATTGTTTAGATGTCTATACTTATCATTACTTGAAGGTCACATAAAAAATATTTAACATTACTTGATTCCATTTCATGTGTTTATTATATTTACAAACTTTGAAACTTAGGTATTTAAACAAGGGCTAAACTACTACTAATATAATATAATCAAGTTGTAATTACTCTATAATTAAAGAGATTGATTAATGATTGAACAATTATTAAAGAATTACTAGCTTTATACTCTGCACGATCTACGAACGTTTTTTTCCAAATATAATACAAATAAATTTAGGACCAAACTTATTGTTCTAAAATAATTATAATAATTTTAAACGGTAGTAGATCTCTTTCATGGAATTCTCATTTTTAATAAAATTTTAGCATTTAAATTTAAGAGAAATTTATTAAGGCTATGATTCTTTTCTATTCCAAATTAACTCACAATTAAGTAGTGAGAGATATACAGTACATGAAAACTATGCACTCAAAACAAGGAAATCAGGTAATTAAATATTGATTATAATAAAAGTGAACACATTGCACAACCACATTTAGAGGTTGCATTGTAAGAGAATGATTTCATTATTACAAAAATTAGAATTTATTTAAGGACATGTGTCATCATTGTCTTTGCAAGAGAGAATTTATTGTTTTTATATATTATTAATGAACCATTTTATAACTATTAAGGAACCATTATAGTCCTTAGCTTAAACCTCTAAATAATAAATGATTTTTTTGTCTTAACTCGGTGGTGAGTAAGTTTTTTTTCTCTAAACAAACATTTTATTTGGAACTAGGTACCTCTCCCTAAATATATACCTTCTTTTTTGTAATCTATACAATTAATTTTGTAAAGTATATATGATTTATTTTATTTTAAAAAAATCTAATTTGAAAGAATTTTGTAATATGAATGTGTTAAGTTTGTGTATACACTACCTTATAAGATATAAATTCAAGGGTGAAGGATCTTAATGCCCCTAAAATATGTCAGTGGACTTGAGGCAAAAACATATTGATCAATGAATAAAATGAAAAACTACCAATATTAACTATGATATATTTTTGCACATAGTGGCAATGTGGGATAAGACATGCTCATATAGCTCGCAACAAGGTTTTTATAAAATTCTATCATATAAGGATTCAAGAGAAAGATTTAATCAAGAAATTTAAACCTCCTGACAAAACCCAAATTTTTTTTATATGTTATTGTGAAATTGGGTGAGATTGATGCTCTAGCCATAAATGAGTGTAAACATGGAAAACATGTGATAAAACGAGTTGACTAACCCTACTCACAAACAAAAGTATGACAAATGAGATCAAACCCCCCAAAAGTCAACAAACAAGGATTTGACTAAAAATTAAAAACTAAATGGGGAGAAACCCAAAATGACCCAAGATTTTACACAGACTTGGCAGCTGTATTTATCCCTATCCACTCAGCCACAAACTGACTTCACTTGAATCCGTTCACTTTACACCCGTTTATATAATATAGGTAGATGCTCCTCCGCTCCCCGTTACAACATATTTTGTTATTCAGAAATGAGAACGACCTCTGATTTTACCCTCTTTTATTCTTGTAACTTATGTCCTGATTCCCCTTTTTCTTTTTTAAGAAAGACATAATTTTCCTCCGTGGTTGTATTTAGCTAATTCTCTGTTACGTAACAATCTCCTATTAGTTTTACTATTTTTCAATTTTCCTTTTCAGTTGTTTTTTATTCTTCTTTCTTAGATGCTTAATGAAATGTTTAAATTCATAAATTATTTCTTCTTATACATTTGACTTCTTAAGTCTGTAGCCATATCTCTCCCTCATTTCCAATTTTTAAAATTAGTTCTTGGTAATGCATTGTTCGTATTAATATCTACATAAATAATGTTTGAATTTGTAAATTTTGACATTTTACATGTTTGATGAACTATAGGAGAAACCAATATATATGAATTAAATAAGTCTTTATTAAGTTGAATAATATTCCACTATATGCATCTATGTTCATATTTTTCTAATTTTTGTTAAGATTTTGTTCTTAATTATGTATTGTTGCTTGTTAGTGCATATATTGTTTACATTAATTCAATTATTTACTAAAACAAGTACCATTGGAGTAACAATAACATGTTATTTGGGACATATGACCATTATACTTTTTTCTTTAATTAATTTTTTCGCATTGAATTTTTCTGGTAGAGGTTTTAACGATGCAATATCAAGTACTCTCAACACTGATTTAAAGATTGAACACGGTTGCACTCTAATTTCTTCACTTTCCACCCGAACTTTACACAATAAGGTTTTAATGAGATAATAATCATTAAATGATGGATATGGTCCACATCCAATATAAGGAATTCTGTAAATGGTATTATTTATTGTGATCACATGGTCTGCCCTGGCTATAGCCAGTTAAGCTATCACCTAGGGTCCCTTAAACTGTCGGGGTCTCCAAATTTAAAAATAAATTAGGTTTATACAAAATTCAAGTATAAAAGAAAATTTTAGGTATAAAAAAATTATAAGCAAAAAAACTTTAGAGTATAACACTCAAAAAGCTCCCCAAAATGAATAAAAACTTGTACCCTGATAAAAAAATTCCAAAATAAAATGGTACAAAAATAAATATAACTAGATCGAATTACACTTGCAATAGCCCAAAATAAAATAAAAATGATCCTATTATAAGACCCAATTAATAACTTAAAATAAGCCTAAAAATAAAAACCCCAATTCACTCAATAATTAAACCCTAACTTTCTCTCTTTCTCACATTCACAAAGTAGAAACTCTCTCTCTCTCTCTCTCTCTCTCTCTCTCTCTCTCTCTCACACACACACACACACACACACACACACACTCAATTGGGGTTTTAAAATTTAGGGTTTCAATTGCAAGAATTTAGGGTTTTAATTGCAAGCCAAAAATTAGGGAGGGACTCATACTCACTCATAAGGAGCTTGTAAGTATGTGTTCCTTATTTATTTTAATGTTACATGTTTACATTATTTTTCTTACTAAAATTAATTGTGTAAATTTTGTGTGATTAATGATTTGTATGTTTCACTTTAAGGTGTTTATTTTGTAACACTTTAAAACATTCCCGTGTGATTAATTTGAGATATTATTGTTCTTGTTTATCGCTTTGAACTTTAATTTCTTAGCACTTTAAAATGAATTAGCCATGTGTTGGATTGTAAAAAATTCTTAAAAAAATAAGGTATGGTGACTTAATTGATAGCTTTACCTAAAAAAAAGTTGAGAACAACGCATTTTTATTAAATATGAATGATGTTTTTTCTAAAATGTATAGGGCTCCCATTGAGTTGTTCCCAAAAATATGAGGTCGGTCGAGTGTGATTGTCCACATTTGATTTTGGATCTTATATTGTAACCTTATCTAATATTGGTTTAAGAATCTATAGGGTGTGCGTGTGCGTGCGTGCGTGCATGCGTGTGTGTGTGTATATATATCGGGGTCTTGGTCTTGAACATCCTCTTGTCACTATCGATCGTTAAGGTATGAATTTGGATATCGAAGAGTAGAAAGGGATGGCTAGACCGCCCACTACACCAAAATGACAAAATTTTCACCTTTCAGCCGGCCACCCTTGTCAAGGTCATTGACCATGACAAAAAACACGCGTTTTATGTCACGGTCATTGACCGTGACAATTCTTTAAATAATTGTCACGGTCAATGACCTTGACACGACCGTGGCAATGGTTCCAGCAAAAACCCTTTCCCCCTTCTTTTTTCCCTCCCACTATTCCCTCCCTCTCTCTCTCTCTCTCTCTCTCTCTCTCTCTCTCGACGCTGCTCTCTCTCTCTCTCTCTCTACTTTCAGGTTTAATTCTCTCTCTCTCTCTCTCTCTCTTCCATTTATATATATGTTTGTGTGTATATATATGTGTGTATGTGTGTATATATGTGCGTGTGTGTGTGCGTGTGTGGGGGGTGGGGCAGGGTGGGGGTAGGGTGGTGGCAGGGTGGGGGGGTAGGGGGTGGGGCAGGGTGGGGGTAGGGGGTAGGGGTTAAAAATGTAAATAAATAAGTAATTTTCTATAAATTTCCAAAAATAATATCCAAAAATGTAAATGTAAATAATATCCAAAAATAATATCCAAAAATGTAAATGTAAATAATATCCAAAAATATTGGATAACAATTTATTTTCATTCAAAATAAATAAGTAATTTTCTACAAATTTCATAAAAAAATGAAGGCCTGCTTAATATGTGATTTAAGTGTGAAATAATCGCTATATACTTATACTAATGGAGAAAAAAAATCATATATGACGTTTTTTGTTGACTTTATATGGTGAAATAATCACATGACTTTATATCCATCAAATAAAAGCATGAAAACTAAAAAACTACAATAAGGGTTAAAATGGCATCCAAAGTTGCTAAAAGCATGAAAAATAAAATATTTTTTAAGATTTGTGGTGAATAACTAAAGTTAAAAAAAGTATTACTTTAGTCATTAAATTACTTTTTGATTATGGGCGATGTGCATAAATTTGTAGTAATTGTCTTATAATAAAGATCAATTAGTCTATGTTGTTGAAAAATTTGATCAAATTGGTGAGCCCTTCATATTTTAAAAATGTTGTTTTTATTCCTATTTAACTTTACTTTCTATACACCCCTAATTATATTTAAAGTTTAATAAAATAGGAGTTATAGAAAGAAAAGTGGAGTTTTCATAATCTTACTTTGTCACAATAAATTTATATGCCTCAAAGTTATTTTATCACTCGTAGTTTATATTTGTGATAATACTTTATTAAAGATTTTTATGGGAACTTGTTATACTAGAACTTAGATGAACACTAAGTGATGAAAATAGTCCTTAAAATTGAAAATTAAATAAAGTTTATAAAAGTAAAGATGCTGGTAATACATCAAAGATAAATTAATAAGGACTAAATAACAAAACGTGTTCAAGTGTATAACAAGAAAGAAAATGTGATATTTAGATTGGGTAAAATTATTAAAGTAATGTTAAGGGACTAAAAGACCCAAGACAACGGGCCAGTAAGTCACGGACAATTTATGACGGGTGATGAAAGCCCGTAAACATGTTGGGGTGGGGGTGGGGTATGATTTATAAAAAGCACAAAACAATAGTAGAAATTCAATACCTGAAATTAACATTGAGATTATTTTAAATAGACAGTCACTACTGTGTGTGTGTTTAAATTGAAAGAAGATATGAGAATTTTATTAAAGATTTTTATGGGAACTTGTTATACTAGAACTTAGATGAACACTAAGTGATGAAAATAGTCCTTAAAATTGAAAATATTATATTTGTACTAATAACAATTTTTTACAGCAAATGTCTCCTTCAGATATTAAGGCGAAGATGATGATGCTGTTTCTGATGATGTCGTCTGGGGTCGGTGGTAGTGGAGGCGACGAGGGCTCTTCTGCCCCTAGGCTCCCCAAATATGGGAAATATGGGATTACCGTCGAGAACAAATCGGAGATATTAGCGAGATCCCTCGTTCTGCTAAAGACGGTCATCGACCCGGGGTTTATGAGTTGGAAGGAGGTGCCATATGATCTCAAGTTAGCTGTTTGGGCTGCACTACAGGTAATATATTTATATTTATATTTATATTTATATTTATATGGATATTTCAATTTCAATTTCAATTTCATATTTATATTTATATTTATATTTATTCGCACCTAACATTGTATTTGTTGGACAAGAACAATTCAACTTGGATCCAAAGCTACGCGATCCCGTGTTGGAGCAGATTAGGGAGCAATTCAAGTCGTGGAAAAAAATATGCGGGCACGGTACTTTGGGAAAACACGAGAGTCAATTATCCAATGGCGTGAATATGTCCTCCCCAAGGATCCGATCTCATTGGCACAATGGTAGAAGTTCATTGACAATGAGATCGATGATCGACAATTGGCATCTCGCAAATCGGGGAGGGAAAATCGGGCAAAAAAGACAGACGTGCACTACTCCGGACGGACCTCTTACGCCGAGGTGGAGCATAGGATGCAGGTAAGATTTAACTTTTCTATAACTATAGAAATATATTATTCTTCATTATTTTACTTTGCGGGGCCGATACTAATTTTACTTTACTTTATTTTATTTCAGGGGGTAGGGAGTGGGCCAGGGGGTAAGCCACATAGGCTCGATACTTATGTGGCTCTTCGGACAAAGAAGGGGAAGGACAAGGAGGTGTCCCCGAGCGTCGCGGCCACGATTGTAAGTAATCCTACAGTTTAATTTTTGTTAATTACGTTATAATTTTTTAGTTTACTTATTTTACTAATCATGTGCTTTTTGTCGTTTCAGGCAAAGCTTAAGGAAGTGCGTGATTCGCAGTCTGATGCCGACAAGGCATCTTTGTCACAGTTCATGGACGTGCGCTTCAAGAGATGGAGTCCAGGGTGCTCGTCACGCATGTCATACCCGGGAAGGAGAACTCCCTATTGTGGTTGTGCGAACAATGCGGCACGATGTATATTAGTGGGTGCGTCAATTCGTATGTCGTGTGGCCTACTCACCTCCTCAGTTTTAATAATACACCAGACATGTAGTGACATTGTTTTAAGTTTGAATTGAATTGTTTTAAGTTGTTACATTTGAATTATATCGTGATGCATATTTTCTCTATTTGAATATATATTTGCATTATCTTTAGTTTGTTTGGATATATGATGTTTGGATACTGCTGGGTAGTGGCAGTGGCCATACTGCCCAACATATTTTTTTAAATTTTGACCAGAATTGTCACGATTATTGACCGTGACAAAAGTTGTCACCAACGTGTCACGGTCATTGACCGTGAATTTTTTTTAAAAAAGGGTCACGGCTTTGTCACGGTTATAAACCGTGACAAACGTGTCACGATCATTGACCGCGGCACGACCGTGACACAAAACGCGAGTTTTGTGTCAAGGTCAATGACCGTGACACGACCGTGATAAAAAAAGATATCTCGCCTCGAAATGTCACGGTCATTGACCTTGACAAGTTGGATTTGTCAAGGTCAATGACCTTGACAAATCGGCAGATTTGGTGTAGTGGCCTAGGTACACAAAGGGTGAAGGAAATAAATATATATACACATTTGTTTATTCAAAAATCAAGAAACGTGTAATTGTTTTTTCATCATAAATATCTCTTTCCATTTGTTCAACATCCCTGTCCTGCAATTATGAATTGAATTGAGTTAGTATCATCATCATCATCATCATCATCATCCTTACCTTAATCGCATCACATGGGATCAGCCACATGGACTCTCATTTTCTATTCTAATCTATTATAAGCAAGATTATCATTTATATGCAATTACTTAAGATCTGTCCTAATAATTTCTTCCCAAGATAGCTTAGGACAACCTCTTTGTCTTTTACCCTCTATTCAAGTAGTCTTCCTCTTGTTATAGGTACATTTAATGGTTTACGCAACACATGTTCGGACCGTCTAAGTTTAGTTTCTCTTAATTTATCATTAATGGTAGATACTCCAAACTTATCTCTCACATACTGATTTCTATTCTTGTCATTTCTAGTAATTTATATCATCCATCGGAGCATCCTCTTCTCACTAACATGGATATTTTGATCATGTTTTTTATTTAAAGCCCAACACTCCGCTCCATAAAGGGTCGTTGCCCTAACAATCGTTCTATAAAATTTTCCTTTTAATTATTTGGTTATCATCTTATTGCATCACACCCCACTCGCTTGTCTACATTTCATCCATCCAATTGTTATTCTACTCATAAAAACCTCATCAATATCCCCATTACTCTGCATTGCATCACTGAACCTGAATAATGAAAATTATTAGTTTGATTTATTACTTTTTCTTCAATCTTTAACACTATATGCTATCAGACGCCTTATTATTAAATTTACATTCCATATATTCAGTTTTATTTCTACTGATTTTCAATCCCTTAGACTCTAAGGTCTTTCTCCAAGTATCTACTCTCATCACGAAGGGCTCTTTTGAAGTGTCCACTAAAACTATATCATCCGCAAACAATATACACCATGGGAAATCTAGTTTTTTGCAGGGACGGAGTGAGAAATACTCATTAGCAGGAGATAATTTAACGGTAATTTCTAGGGGTTCGGGGTTATTTTTTACTATTTAACAAAAACAACGTAATTTATTTAATCTAATGGAAAGAGAAACAAATATTTAAATCAACATTTCGGTCCCAAATTTAAATCAACAATATCCCTAATTTTCCCCAAAAATTAGCCCTAAAATAAAAACCAACAACAAAATTTAAACAAACTCTAACAAACATTAACATTATAACCCCAAAATAAATTCCAAATTTAATCTTGCAATATGAAATTTAAACTATTAATTTCAACTCCAAATTTATATCTATAACATCAAACTTAAACCAATCATTAATTCTTAAAAAAATAATCAATTAACATTGATATTTCAATTTATTAATAACACTCGCATTAATTTAATGTAACAAAGTAAGATAAATTAACCCAAACTAACAAACTAACACAAATAAACTATTTAACAAACTAAAAAAAATTAACACTAATTAAAAACCCAAACTAACAAACTAACTCATTTAGTTTTCAAAACAAAAAATAAATAATAAACTAACACAAATACAACCAATCTAGGGTAAAAGTTAAACTAGGAAAGTTTTGGGGGCATTTTTAAAGATAGACTAAAACCCCCATTATTTAAAAGCTAAGGCTCTTTAACAACAAAGCAAGTTAAAAAAACACACGGACTCTCCTTTTCTTCTTCTCCACTCAGCCGACATCAGCTAAAGCCCCATATTCACCCAGCTGCCGCCAAACCCGAAGGATAATCATATCATCTTGTTTTCAAACATTAAGAACCAATAAGAGCATTCGAGTTATTTATTTTTGAAAAGATCTGTGTAATGCATAAAAGGAACTTTTGCGTCACACAGAGAATATTTAATCCAGAAAGAAATTAGAAAAGTTAAAAACATAACTCAAATTAAAAAAATGTAAGAATTTAAAACAAAACAACTTACTAAGTTTTGGAACAAATACTCATGGGATTGTCAAGAGAGAGATCCCCATTCTCCAATCAATGTAGGAAATAAAGAAAAAGATTAGAGTTATAACATAGAGCTATAACATTAAGAAACTAAATCATTTCATTAAGCTAAATAATTACATTAAGCTATGGAATGAACATTGACATTAAGTCCAAAAAACATACACATTACATTAAGCTACAGAATGCTCTAACTTCAGTCAGTTTGAACACTACAAAATTTTAGACAATGAAATGAAGATTTGGATCTTAATAAGCGGATGCAATTGAGTTGGCGATAAGGAACACATTGACATCTGATTATTGAACACATTGAGTTGGCATATTATTGAACGCATTGACAACGATATGGAACACATTAAACAGGGGGAGAGAGAATACACAAAAAACCCAACATGGTTTGAACAAAAAATAAGTACCAAAAGATTATATCAGAAAAGTATACAAAACAGAGATGCCTTGAACTAAAAGTATACAAAAGAGCAACCCTCAAAAATTGCAAAATTAGAAAAAAGAAAAATAAATTTGTAACAGTAATCTGGAAACCAATACACTAAACTGTTAATTAATACATAAAGTATACCTGACAAAGAAAACACCTTTTTTACAAATCGGGGGAAAAAAATCCAAATTCACTTAAATAACAATGCTGAGCCAAGATTAGGGAGTTTAATGAAAATAGAATTTACACGTGAAAGCTAATCCATAAATATATAAAATAAACAGTATAAGTATAACCCCCTTAATTTGTTTCGTCATTCCGACCTCATTTCTGTGCGACTCTACTAACTAAACAACAGCAAACCATAACAAAAATACGCAATGTTAAGGTTAAAAATCTCATCCGATCATTTTATCAAACACATGGCATTCAATCTGTAAACACTCAAGCAGATAAGCTTTAAACAGTTGGAATGAAAAAAAATGGCGTTATAATCCGTACAATGTTTAAATCCAAAATATTTTGACTCACTTTACAAAAACAATCGACTAGAATTTTAGCCAAATAGAATAGAGAGAAACATAGGGTGATGCTGAACCAAGAAAAAATCTAATTCAAAACATACATAACCTTGAAACCAAGAAAAATTATAAATATAAAATTGCTTTCTTGATTTTGGTGTGAGTTGTAGTTGATGTGGGAAAAGGCTAAACAATGATAGAAGATTGTCACCAGTGGGTGGGATAATTTTAAAGTAATGTTTGTGGAAGACATGAGATTCTAGAATAGAGAAAAACGATGTACCATGTCACAGAGAAGATCCCAGACAGTTATGTGCATCATTTCTCTGTAAAAAAAATGAGTACAAATTAATGTAGAACCCACCACCAATACATATTTATTTGATACACACAACCATTGATAAACGAAGATGAACAAAAAAAATTATCTCTATACTTCCTATAGATATAAGTTCATCTTCAAGATAGTTGTACTCAAACCTGAATTCAGTGTTAATTCTTTGGCACCATCCATGTTGCCACTTATCACTGCTGATATGAAGTCAAAGTAAACATACGTCCCCTGCTCATAATCATCAGGGGCGACTTTAGTATCCTCGTGACGCTGAAACCACGTGTTTTACTTCTTATGGTATCTCCGAGATTGCTTTTTCAGCTTTTTCATAGCCAGATATTGCTGATAAGTATTATGTTGATCGTAAAACACAAAGAAAAGGGTATCGGTGCCAAAATATCAGCTCCAAGCTCCAAGCCTTTGCCCGAAGGCGAGATTATTGACAATCGGTGCCAGAAGTTTGTCTGGATTTCAAGGGTTGACCAGGAGAGAGATAAATATTTGTTGGACCTTTAGTAGGCTCTGTCAAGGTGTCTGAGCATGTTGCTAAACCAGCTCAAATTGCCACAAATACTTCTCTCTCTGATCTGGTGCAATTTCAGTTCTTCCCCGGAACTACCCTACTTCATTTTTTAGTTCTGAAAGGAATTTCTAGGTCTCCATTGTATCCAAACACTTATATTAAACACAAATATGATCCGACCACATTTAATGCAAAGTCCAAGGACGGGGCGGGGGAGGTATATCATGCCTAGTTTATTGTTTCTAGAAGTGAAACTAATAGAGAGAGCCATGAGATTTTAAACTCAATAAGTGTCATGAAAAACTACCAAAATAGAAAAAATAAACCCCACACACCTAAAACAAAGAAAGAAAGAGAGAGATAATATAGAAAAGTGTATACCAAAATCTGGAAAACCAAAACCACATTAAAAATGAAAATCTGCAAAACCAAAACCAAAACCACAACCATTGTTCTCTTTAAAATTATCTAGAATGCTTATAAGAATGCTATTGTTATAAATTATCTAGAATGCTTATAAGAACCCCACAAAAGTGCATGTTCTTCTATTTTCATGAAATGAAAATTCATATCATGACCTTTACAACACATCTGGAGCCATTTTCTAACATAAAATGCAACCTCGTCCGCCACCCTCCCAGTAGTTGTTGGATGCAATAATGCAACTTTTGTTCTTTCCAAGCTTAGGAGCTATCGGCCGAGTGGTTGGCATCTTCTTCCGTTCAACTTTTGGAGGGGGTTCCTTGTAAAAACTTGGCATAGGTGTAGCTTTAAATGTCAATCTCTTCCTTAGTAGCTTTAAATGTCAAGCTCCTCTTCAATCTTTGAAAAGAACGCTCGTCTCTTAGCTGGCGCATCAACCGACACTGAAACTGGATCACAAATTTACTGTTCAATAGACCAACTAATTACTATATATATATATATATATATATATATATATATATATATATATATATATATATATATATATATATATATATAGACATATTTACGAAAAAATAAAAGTTTATTTCTTAACAAAAAAGAAAAAACAACTAAAAATTTGTGAAGAGCATAGAGGCACAGGCGAAAAGAAAAACCAGTCATGACAATGAGGCACGCATGAGGACAAACCAAAGAGTTATCAGTGATTTTTCTAGTGGTACCGTCATGCATTATTCTTCACTTTATGGTGGTTCTTTTTTTTCTCCGAGCACCAATTATAGCAGTTCAACTTGTCTTAATTCTGACCAGCTCGAGCCCCCTACCCATCCCACACTCTCAGTCGAAAATAGAGTATAGTTAATCTGCAAAAATTAAAATAAGATAAAATGAAGATTATACCTGCACTAAACCATAGTTTAGTGAACCCAACTGTGAGAGATATACAAAAACAATCAAAGATATAATCAAGCCAATCTTCTAATTTCAACATTTATTCAACTAGAAAAAAGCACAACACTATTTCAGCAATGTTCAACGGGAAAAGTACAAAATGTTCAATTCATAAGATGATTAAAGGATAAATCATAAAGACAAATGATTAGAAAGTGTAGTGACATGAAAAAGTTGTGCAAAAATATAATACCATAAGAAAATTAAAACATGGACAATTAATAAATCTATAACAATGGTATGATAGTTTATGAGATAGGACTCAATAGTCACCCTTTCTAAATCTGTAACAACAAATGATTGAACATCAAAACTCACCATAGAGTTCAAGCCCAACCAATATGTTACATAAAAAATAAATCACAACACAGGGTGGGAGTAAAATTCATCTTACAAACAACAAGACTTCAGGGTGGGAGTAAAATGGTCTTAATAAAAGAAAAAAAGAAAAAAAAATAATAAATAGTCTGGATCATTTTATCTTGCAACAATAACATCATTTTGGATCAATGTATCTTGCACAAAGCACTTTGATTATGGAAAATATGAGGGCGAACGGGTGGTTAAACCTATTAGCTAGGACTTTAGAAGTAATTTTATAAGGAAAACTTGACAGGCTTATAGGTCTAAGTTGGCTAGGGGTAACGGGATGTTATCATAGAGGACATGCGGATATACTATGGTGTATCCAAAATTAAATACAAAAACTAATGGCATGGTTGTAATTTTTTCTCCGGTTGTATCGAGTCAATGACACACTTTGTGTATTCATTTTTGGGACATCGTTATCTCAACAACACACCGCTAGAGATACCGAGCGTAAGAGAGAGGTTTTAGCTCATGTACAATGCCAATGCAATTAGGCAAGTGTGAACAATGGAATAATCTTTAATATTCCTTTTCTATGGACTTAAAAGTAAGGACACTGAACAGGGCATGATTTGGGACCAATGCACTTAGGACCATTGTACAACAAATCTACAAACATAAAACAAAGAATAATTTATACATATTACAGTTGCTATTCCAGTTACAAACATAAAAGTGCACCTTTGATCATACAAACACAAAAACAGAATAACACCCCCATCCCCCACCCAAATTCATAACAAACGACAAAATGAACAATAAAGAATTTTAATTATGTAATTTATGTTACGCAGAACCTTGTAGCATGGGAACAATTAATTATTATGGCCATGAAGTGATTTTCAAAGTTTAAAATGAATTTTCACATATGACGCATGTTTATGTTCAAGTACAAAGCTTCAAAGACATATCAATCATAGACAACATTTCATACATGACATGTATGATACCAAAAAGATAATATTCATACATGAGAGTTTACAACTGGAGTTAATTAGGATAAAAAACAAAGGGGACCAACTCACATGTTAACCCTTGAATCTGGTAAAAACCAACCAATACCAACTAAAAACTATCAACAAAATGAGTAGTAATTATATAGTACATTATGACACTATAATGAAAACATAAAGTCCCAACCAAAGAAAAGAAACATAAAAGTAGAAAAGGAAGATAGATTTAAAAGACAATAAAGTTCAAAGACCGGTTTAGAAGCAACATAAAAAACTAACCCAAGAAGCACAAACTAAAAATTAGTGATTGGACCGAGAGAAAATGAAATTGTGTGAAAAAATACCTTTTAAACTTTGTCCATGTGCATATCAAGTGGTGTGAATCCGCATCTTCTTCGTAGGTAAGGAAAAAGTAGTGTGAATCAAGTGGTGTGAATCCTCATCTTCTTCGTAACTGGGATATTTTCATGATCAGTTCTCCATATGTCAAAATCATATTGCAATACATAAAGTACATCTGGTTGATAACAGGTGGAATGCCAAAAAACCAAAAAGACAAAATTAGGCCCTTAGTCAAATTTACAAGCCCAAAAAAGGTGTTTGTTAACAAATACACTATATTATGTTTGCACGATTTTTCACTAACGTAGTTGATCTTCCTTCTCATTCCCAATATTGAAAATCTGATCATCATTGGGAGAAATTTTCAACCGGTTCAGAAATGAGATCGATGAGACGGTTAAAATGGGGATATGACCTAATCATCCGTAACCATAGGCAATGATGGCCCCTTTACAAATCCTCTTTCAACCTTTGGGTCTTAAAAATTCATAATAGAATACATTACACCATCGTAATCTGTCAGGTAGTCGCGAAACTGCCCAGAATCTTTGTAGCTGCAGCAATATAATTGGGGAGTATTGGATTCAGTCAAAGGAAATATATGATTCTTGCAGAGATATTGTGAAGTCAGCTGAAGCAGTTATAGCCTTATCTTGAAACCTTGTGATTTCATGTATATGCCTACATTTAAGACTGATATGCTATTTTTTATACAAATTAGCCACACTTTTGAGAGTAGTATTGCATTTCAAGAGTGACACAACACTCCCTCGTGGGATAGGGAAGAAACTGAAGAGAAAGTCAATAATATCCTATGAAGCTTATGTAAATAATTCCTTATTCTTTGAAGTGATGAAAAGGTTTAGTCCAGCAATAAAGTAAACTCCGTGGAAAAAATAAAAAAAAATTACCTCAAAAGTCTTTCTGTCAAAGGGTAGCAGCTATAGTTTGATCTAGTGGTAGCTAGTATCTACTTTCACATTTTTACTGTTGAAGTCCCGGATATGTTTGTTAACGTAAAAATTCTCCATCTACGAGGACCAATCCGAAAAGGACACATGCCATCCTACGTGGCAATATTCGACATCTGAGGAGAGTTGGTCGGCACCCGAGGAGTATTAGTCGGCACCCGAGGAGAGTTGGTCAGTACCCGAGGAAAATTAGTTGGCACCCGAGGAGTATTAGTCGGCACCCGAGGAGAGTTGGTCGGCACCCGAGGAGAGTTGGTCGGCATACCAACCAGGAAGATCAAAGGATAACTATGCATTTAATGTGCATTAATGAAGATGGCAGTGCATTTCATAAGCCTTAATGTACATTTATACTGTATTAATAGATGACAACACATAGCATACCAAGCAATTCAACAATTAGATTCGCTGAATGTAGACATAAATGTCTACAGACAATGAATCTCTTTATCTCCCATCACTATAAATACATGTATTCCCTTAGCCAAAAAGAGGAGATCCGGGAGAACTGAGAGACATCATACACAAGATCCACACCTTTTTCTCTCTCTACACCACATTGTGCTATTGTAAACCCATGGGAATAAAATAACAGTGGACGTAGGCTTTATTCATAGCCGAACCACTTTAAAAATCTTTGTCTCTTATGTGCTTGATTTGATTGCTTTCATCTATTTATCTGTGATCATAAAAATGGGATTCGGTCCAGTTTTTTGCATCAACAGATTGTCGCCGTCTGTGGAAACGTGTTACAACCATTGTTCTCCATCAAAAGCTAAGTTTTTATTTTCTCTACGTATAATCGATTATACATACATCTGTTGATTCAATCATGATTTTTATGTTTATATACATAAATTAATTGTCCAATTTTTAACTGCAAAATGTTGCATATCATGATTTTTAAATCATAACTGTTAGATTCATTCTTATTTAGAAATCTGAAAAATAGTGGATTTCATAAATCATAATTTTTTACTTGATTCTTAAGTTTCAATTTTATATCGTGGAATAAATATTTTAAATGATTACATATACCAATATATACGACGATGATAAGATTTGATAATTTTCATTGATAATTTTCTTAATAAATTTTTGAAAGATCTTTGATGACTATTCAAATTCCCATTACATTTTTAATCAGAGAATGGGAAAAGGTTAAAGACAATAAAAAGTTTTCTCATGAAAATCATGACCCAGATCTAATTTCTCTCTCTTCAAGTTTGAGTCTCTTTGTATTCATTTTTATGAACTATATACTTAATTTGGTTCATCTTCCATCTATGTCAGTAAAGTCTCATTGATTGATTTTTGATATAAATTTGGTAATAACTTGGATCATTCAGCATATTTTTATCTCTCCAAATAGGGAATATGAAGGGATCAATATAAAAAATAATTTTCTCTCACTTGAAAAACCATTACCCACTTCTTGTAAAAAAGGATCAATTAAACCATCATGACCATATCAAGACTCTGGGCACAAATTTGAGATATTGGATCCTCGTTCATCACATCACAGGTTTTCTTTGTCGAAATCACACGATCTAGTGGATTATAGAATGGATCATTTAATTAGCAATCTTAATACTGATTTTACATCGAATGTTATTTTTCTGATCTTTTAGTTCGAGATATTTTGGGACATATCAATCTCATATAAAATTCTTCACCGTGGCTCATATGGCTGTTCGAAATCGTCCACTTACAGCCCTTATTTCTGGTCAGCCATACATATTGTTGATCGGCATCATCTCGGGCCATCTTTTATTAAAGGAAAGCTTAACCAGACAATTTTTATTTGTCGAAGATAAGATGTGAAGATCCATTAGCAATGTTGAAATAATTTTATCCAACTACGAGGTATCTTATTGTTGGTCGGAAACTCATATTGTAGCTCGGTGGAAACAATTGCAGGTCGACGATCATCTACTTCTTGATCGGTGACATCTCAGTATTGTTCGGAGGGTTCAATTTATTGGTCGGCAACTATCCAACCATCCACTTCTTAGTCGACGACATCTGATGTTGTTCAGTGACCATCCAATAGCTCATCTGCAATATCAATGCACCATTTTTGTTTATCGGCGAAATCGCTCTGCTGGTCGGGGACCATTTGCTTCTTGGTCGACACTATATATTCTCCAACCTGAGACATCCCCAAATGCTGGTTGGCAACACCCATGCCGTTAGTCGGCAACAGTAGAATCTTGGCATATTAAAAATGTGGAGCACCCCGGATATTTCTTTAAACACGAGTTCATCTTGGGGGTAAACATGGGGCTTAAGTTTTTTTTTTTAAAACTTGTGATCACCCCAGAAAATATTTTTAAAGACAAGTGATAATAATTTTCAAACATCAACTTATACCTGATTAGTTGTTGGAGATTAAATAACTTTACAAAAAACTCAACGTCTTATTTATGGCGCATATCTAATAATAATTTGTCCATCTCACACACATTTGGCATAAAACATATTATTTCATATTTTGAAATTTTTATTGCCTTATGCTGATACACATCACATATTGTTTGGCTGAATAATTATTCTCATGACAATAATTATTTGATCTAGTCTAGATAGGTGCTCGGGCAGCTTATTAAGATTTCATAGGGACAATATTCAATCCCGACGCAAGCTCAGTCACAATCTTAAACCTTTGGAAACTATTATTGCTCGACATCAGGCAATTTTGCCTCGACATATCAGCCAACATATATTATTTCATTTTTTGAAATTAATATTTTTATTTCTAAAGCATATACATATCATGTATTGATTGGATGAGTAAATTATTCTCATTACTAATCAATTCAGCCTACACATATGGTAGAGCAGGCTATTAATTTTTACAGGTACAAGATTCAACGTCGACGAATGATTGCTCAGCATTATGAAATTTCACCTCAGCAAGGAACTATATATTTTATTATTGCTCTGATTTATGCTAAAGCACGAATTATTCTATATATCCGTTCGGATTCATATTTTATATTTATCTCAGCATGGAGGTCGAAAAATTTCTTCTCTCTATATATATTCAGCTTCAAGGAAGTCTTCAGCATTTATATTATCTTATTCCCAAAAATCTGTTGAGGAGGTCTCCAGCATTTATTATCATATTCAGCTCCGAGGAGAACTATAACATTTATTATATGTCACCCCCAACGGATAGTTGGTCGGGGTAATTCTTATTTATATGCACGCCCAGCAAAGTTCTCGACCATATTCTTATGTTCTGGAAAATATTATTCTTATTCGGCATTATGCAATTGTGCCTCGACAAGATACTTATTCAGATTTAAGGATAATTACAACATTCGTTGTATTTCACCCCCAACGAATAGTTTGTCGGGGTAATTCTTATTTATATGCAGGCCCAGCAAAGTTCTCGGCCATATTCTTATGTTCTGGAAAATATTATTCTTATTCGGCATTATGCAATTGTGCCTCGACAAGATACTTATTCAGCTTTAAGGAGAATTACAACATTCGTTGTATTTCACCCCCAACGGATAATTGGTCGGATAATTCTTATTTATATTCAGGCCTGACAACGTTCTCGACCATATTCTTATGTTCTGGAAGATCTTATTCTTGTTCGGCATTATATAATTCTACCTCGACAGATCAACGAGGCATTTTATTATTTTTAATTATTCTTTATATCTATTTGGATGCATATTCTATTCTTATTTCAGCAAGGAGGTCTCCAACATTTATATTATCTTATTCCCAACAATCTGTTGGTCAGATCCAAGGAGGTCTCCAACATTTATATTATCTTATTCCCAACAATCTGTTGGTCAGCTCCAAGGATGTCTCCAGCATATATTATCTTATTCCCAATAATCTGTTGGTCAGCTCCAAGGATGTCTCCAGCATTTATTATATCTTATTCCCAACAATCCTTTGGTCAGCTCCGAGGAAGTCTCTATCATTTATTATCAAAAATGTATTCCTAAAAATGTCGACTTATGTTGGTTAGGAAGTAAATGTATTCCTACGGGAAGTAAAACTATGTATTCCTAAAGATGCCAACTCATGTTGGTTAGGAAGTAAATGTATTCCTACGGGAAGTAAAACTATGTATTCCTAAAAATGCCAACTTATGTTGGTTAGGAAGTAAATGTATTCCTATGGGAAGTAAAACTATGTATTCCTAAAAATGCCAACTTATGTTGGTTAGGAAGCAAATGTATTCCTACGGGAAGTAAAACTATGTATTCCTAAAAATGCCAACTTATGTTGGTTAGGAAGTAAATGTATTCTCGAAAACGCCAACTAAGGTTGGTCGGGAGGTAAAAATATTTTCCAAAAGTGCCAACTAAGGTTGGTTGGGAAGAAAAATCCACCAACTAAGGTTGGTCGGAAATAAGAAGTTGTCAACTACAGTTGGTCGGAAACATTTTATTTAAATAAAGTATGAGTATGTGAAAGCGATCAAGAAAAAAGCATTCAAAGTTCACATTCCACACTTGGGGGCTCTATTAAAAATCCAGTTGTTCATTCGATGGCACATTCTCATAACATCATGCAGTCGAGCATCAGATTCAGCCCCAACTAATTATCATTCAGAAGTTATTTTTCTTGCTCAGGAGATAATTTTGCTTATGAAGTTCAGGAGGCATATTCAGGAGTTATTATGCACATGCTATTGAAGTTCAGGAGGCTATTGAAGTTCAGGAGCCATACTCAGGAGTTATTATGCACATGCTATTGAAGTTCAGGATGCATATTGAAGTTCAGGAGGCATATTCAGGAGTTATTATGCACATACTATTGAAGTTCAGAAGTCAAATTCAGCATCTACAGCACTGAGATCTTTACTACTACTGCCCGACCAACATTGAAGATGAAGTTGTATGAAAATGTTTCGAATTCCACCACTAGCTTGGTACTAATCAGATTGAAGAGTTGGGTTCAAAAGCTAGTATGTTACTTGATAAAGTATTCAGAGGAGCATAAATCAGAAGAATCAAGCACGTGAAGTTATCACTCAGTTGCTCGGCACAGGAAGCAGTTGGTCGGCTAGAAAACCAATCAACATACTTGAAGATTATGACAAGCTACAAGCTGCATACTATGGCATGGCTACATCCAAATTCCCAGGGGGTGATACATAGCAAACGGAGTTCCTCTAAAGAAAGATTAGCAACCATCGATCAGCCTGCATCATATGTCGTCCAGGAGATAATGCACTTTATGTTGAACAAATCAAGAAGGTAGATCAAGAATTTCACGAGCACCGAGCAACACTGCAGAATAAATACTTCATCCTTTCAAGTAAATCATCAAGCATGGAGCATTGGGGGCTTCTGTTAACGCAAAAATTCCCCATCTACGAGGACCAATAAGAAAAGGACACATGTCATCCTACGTGGAAATATTCGACATCCAAGGAGAGTTGTTCGGCACCCGAGGAGTATTAGTCAGCACCCGAGGAGAGTTGGTCGGCACCCGAGGAGTATTAGTCGGCACCCGAGGAGAGTTGGTCGGCACCCGAGGAGAGTTAGTCGGCACCCGAGGAGAGTTGGTCGGCATACCAACCAGGAAGATCAAAGGATAACTATGCATTTAATGTGCATTAATGAAAATGGCAACGCATTTAATGAGCCTTAATGTACATTTATACTGTATTAATAGATGATAACACATAGCATACCAAGCAATTCAACAATTAGATTCGTTGAATGTAGACATAAATGTCTACATACAATGAATCTCTTTATCTCCCATCACTATAAATACATGTATTCCCTTAGCCAAAAAGAGGAGATCCGGGAGAACCGAGAGACATCATACACAAGATCCACACCTTTTTCTCTCTCTACACCACATTGTGATATTGTAAACCCCTCGGAATAAAATAACAGTGGACGTAGGCTTTATTCATGGCCGAACCACTTTAAAAATCTTTGTCTCTTATGTGCTTTATTGGATTGCTTTCATCTATTTATCTGTGATCATAAAAATGGGATTCGGTCCAGTTTTTTGCATCAACAACGTCGTTGATCAGTGCAAGACACATGGAAGGTTTCCTTATAACTTGTTTTCATTTTTTGTATCAGGTGCAGTGTGGTAGAATTTGTGTCAAACACAGATGATTCATGCCTTCGGGCGAAAACATATGACTTGAAATACGATGTGCATAGTGTTAAACGACACCATGAAACCTATCAAATAAATATTTAGTGTATAAGAACCATATAAGAACAAACTTTTTCTTAGACATTGGAGAATACAATATGCCTCCATAATCAAGAAAAGAAACCCAAAATTATTTCAGAAAGTGGAATAGTAGAAACTCCAATAAAATATTTATCCCACAAAAAACATTTATTGGAGTTGAAAACCCCTGAAATGATAAGAAACTATTATTGCAACGAAATGATAAGAAACTATTAGAGTACCTGATACGACATCCGTTCTATTGAGTCATTTTCTTTGCTCCTCTCCTATGTTTAAGAGCATGCCTATTATGGAGGTTCATGTAGCCTCGTGTCCAAGACGATCAGCTATGAGATCGGAGGAGAGAAGCAAAACACACTGGATTTTGGATTGATGTTTGGCATCCCATGCCAGCACACCTCCAAGATGGTATCTATGTAAGATGAAGACATATCGAACTCAACAACCTTTAAAATTCTGGAGTGAACATATAAAATAAAAGGTCATGTTTAATTCACCAAAAAAGTGAGAAAATATCAAAAGTATCAGACATACATATCAGACATATGTTTAATCCACCCAAAAAGTCATGTGTTCACTCCAGAATTTGAACGAACTCAGCAACATACTATTTGAATGAACATAAATACACAAAAATAAACACTCAAGAATAAAGCGTGAATGAATGCACACGGTAGCATAAACTGAAATAAAAACTCAAATACATAGTAAACTCAAATACACAACACCACTCAGAGTTATAGGGTATAGAGTGAAGCTTCAATTTTTTTCTCAGTTGCTCACGTTTTCTCAGTAGAAAGAGTGTAAACGTTTAGGGGTGTTCTGTTTTAAAATTGGGAAAATATGATATATCAATGTGTTCCGGGAAAATATGATATCATTAGGAAATTTGGACAAATAAATATCTCCTCAACAACCCTCTTCTTACCCCTCCCAATGCCACTAACTTTGGATGCCGTCGCAAAGGATTCAACTCTGGAAAATATATATATATATATATATATATATATATATATACTCTACTGCAAATATACATGCTTGGCAATTAAATGTTACTCCACTGCAAGTTTACATACTCTTCCCCATTGAGATGAAATTCTCAACATAAAGAACCTAAAAAAGGAATAAAATCAAGTAAAAGGCGTAACATAAACAACAAAACTGAACAAATATGCATATGAGAGAATGTGCAACTTTAAAATAATCACGTTTACAATCAAAACATAAACTTGTGTAAAAGATCAAAATATATACTAATTAGTGGTTGATAAAAGAGCATATATGGTCTACAAAATGAAAATAAACCAAATATTATTATATTCGGATAATATGCCAAATGGAAGCTCTTGAGATAATATCCAAAAGCACCTATCCAAATGGAACCTCTTCAGTTAATATAATCGGACATCCAAAAAGCACCTACATGACAGTAGCATTTTCATACATAGAACTTTGACAATTAATAAATTAATCGCAAACCTGAAATTTAATAGAAAATCTAAAAATAAATAGCAAATATAAATAAAGTATCTCCTCTCCATCGCATCACACCCGAAATTCAAAAAACCCTAAGCCAAAATATAAACCACAACAATTGTTGGCCACGAAAAATATTTGGAGTTGTATAAAATAATTAAAAATTTATTTTAAGTTAGAAAACGTAAATCGTAAATAACACCTCAAAAAAGTGTTGATGCTGAGAATCAAAACCGAGCATGAAGTCTTCTTAAACTGTTGTGAATGAACGATTTCAACATCGCAATATTAAACATATACATTTCAGATCATCCAAAATACAGACAAAATATTAATTAAACATCAACTTTCGTAATAAAAATGTGGAATCAGCAATATTAAACGCATAAAAGAAGATAAATGAATAAACTATTTATGGGGGGGGGGGGGGGGGACAAAAAAAATATAGGTATCACATCACCATGATACAAATATAAAGCCGGGTAAAAAAAAGTACCAAAACAAAGAGTTTACCCGGAATTGAAAAAGAAAACATACTGTTAGATCTGCAAAAGAAATAATAAATATATCAACAAAGAATATTAAAGAGCAGAATACATGTTCCAATTTGATGTGAAGTTCCTATTTAAATCAAGGGTTTCAAATCCTCTTGTACAAAAAAGAAAGGAAACCCAAATGAAAGTATCTGTATGTGTGCGTGTTTGTTTGTGCGTGCATGTGAGTGTATATGTGAGCAAGAGAGTGAAAAAGAGACTACCTGCGGCGGCAGTGTTGGAGGTGGTGGGCGGCGACGGCAGCATTGGAGGCAGTGGGCGGCGGCGGGTAGGATTTTAGTTGGGAGTGTTTGTTTTGAAAAAGAGAGATCTAAAATGAGTGAAATGGAGAGAATGGGATGACGGCTAGGGTTTGGCCAAATGAGGGTAATGGGGAGAATGGGAGAAATAATCCCAGCCCTCCATTTATTGCCTAGGTGGCTCCATCACAACCCCTACTTAGCTTACCATGTTATTGAATAGTGTCAAAATTATACTCCTTATATATATATATATATATATATATATATATATATATATATATATATATATATATATATATATATATAAATCAAGGACTGTCTCCTCCAACCTTTCTAACTTTCGACGCTTCATGAATCGAACAAATCGAGGACCGTCGCCTCCAACCTTTATAACTTGTCACCATGGGTGTCCACCTTACGAGCCAACCCAGTGTTTCTAGTCTCAATCCCGATGAGCTTCGACTTCCTCACCCGAGATCTCACCCCTTAGTCATCCCCTTATGATCTTCCTCGAGCACTTGGCTTAGTGCGTCTGTAGCTAAAGATGCCTTGTCAGCATTAGACTGTTTATAGTGCACTTCCTTAAACTTTGCTTGAAACAACAAAAAGTATATGATTAGTTAAGTTAATAAATAAATTACAATGTAATTAAAAAAACAATTGAAAGATATTTCTATAACTTACAATCATGGTTTTCATGCTCGAGGACACCTCCTTATCCTTGTCATTCTTTGTTCGAATTGCCACATAGGCATCGAGCCTATGTGGCCTACCCCCAAGGCCACTCTCCTCTTTCTGAAATAAAATAATGCAGAATTAGTAAGTAATGCAAAGTAATGATAAATTAGAATAACATGTATATGAGAAAATGATTATATCCAAATGAACAAAAGCATTTAATTGACAAAAATCCAAAATAATTAAGGCACTAAACGAATAGAAGTTAACGACATTATAAGAACAGTAATCCATATCACTAACCAAACTAAGCATTGTTTCAAATAAATGGAATACTTATTATAAATCTAATAATTGTTCCAAATTCAAGTAATTTCACGGACTAAGAATTAATGGTTAAACTAGGTAAGATCCAAATTAACATATTCAATAACTAACCCAACAATTTTGATTCAAATCCACCGGAAATGATCAATCAAAATGAGTAAAAGCATCAAATCATCGTCCAATATTAATAACTAGAAGAATACAATTTAATGATATTATAAGAATACTAATCCATATAATTAACCAAACTAAGCATTGTTTAAAACAAATGGAATACTTATTACAAATCTAAAAATTATTTCAAATTTGGGTCACATCACGGACAAAGAATTAATGGTTAAACTGAGTAAGATCCAAATTAACGTATTCAATAACCAACTCCCCAATTTGGATTCAAATCCACTAGAACTGAACAAATCCAAATGAATAAAAATATTAAACTGTCATATGATATTGATAAAGCACTAGAAGAATGCAAGTTAGCATCATTATAATAACACAAATCCATATCATAAACCAAATCATTGTTTGCAATAATTGGAATACTTATTACAAATCTAAAAATTGTTTGAAATTCGGGTTATCAACTAAAATGAATTGATATTCTGTAGGAGCAGCCTAGTTATTCACACTACTAGTTAGATGCTTTGGCACATGTAGGATAATTAACCACGGATCTTTGTTTATATACTCCGAGTAAAACACTTTCTTAAACTTTTGAAAAGCACAAACAAATGTCTCATCGCTCTCGTGCTCATTGCTCTTGAACATGGACAAGTTAATCATGATCAAATTAGTGTCATGATCAACTTCACAAGCATTTTTTTCCTCAACTCTTACCCAATCACAGTAAAACACAACCTCTTTGAAGCTTATATAGTCCAATTCAAATATATTCCGAATGACACCATAGTAAGTCATTTCAGCTTCAATGAGGTTTTTATCTTTCGCGCTTGCTCGAAAATAAGTAAGAGCCTTATATGAAAAAACGAGTGTTTTACATTTGTATTTTTCGCGTACACACTTGCCCTGAATACGTAACTATTCAATCGATACTTTTTGTACTCGTGTGCCATGAACAAATGTCCAGTGGCTAGACGAGCAAGTCTTGATGTCGCATCACCCGTCTTTAAGAGCTGAGATTACAGATAAATTAGATAGGTTAGTTTTAATGCTTTCTTGTGATGTGACATTTAATAAGAGACATTTTCATTATAATTACCTTGCGTGACACTCATAACTTAAATTTATCTGATTGTGCCATCGTTCTTCAACTTTTATTGTTCTCACATGCATCATATTTTCTTCATTGATCATGACGAACGTATTATGAAATTGATCATATATAAAAATTAAAATAATGTTAAAGTTAAAATAATATAAACTTACTTTTTCCATTCTTAGACATCTTCATGTGTGTCAAATTGATAACGAGCTACTTTTTCCAGTTGTAAATTCGTTAATTTCACTCGCTTGCCCATCACGTGACCACCCTCATCGACGAACTCATCATTGTTATCCATGCTGATTGGGTCAGACATATATTCTTGAGCGTAGATTGATGACTCTATGGTGATATATTACTCTCCAATTGATTCTTCAATGTATCGTGTATTCTTGACGTAATCTTTGAAAACTTTCATCAATATTTCAAACGGATACATCCATCGATATCTAACTGGGCCACAAAGAAGTTCCTCGTCGCATAGGTGTACCAATAATTGAACACTTATGTCAAAAAAAATATGGGGGAAAGTAATTATCCAACATACAAATCATTTCTGTCATTGCTACTTTTGCGTCCACTATGCGATCTCGATTGACTATCTTCTCACATAAAAGTGAGAAGCAGATGCTAATTTTCATAATAGCCCTTCGCAAATCCTTGTTCTTGGAGAAACAATGCTTAAAAATAGAGGAACCAATTGCATGATCACATGCCAACTGCGGGACTTACACTTATGTAAATCATGTGTAGCATAATTCACAATCCTTTGCAAGTTGGATGAAAAATTAGATGGAACCTTCAAAAAAATATTGTGTCTAAAAGCACCTTCATTTCCTCACTTGTCAAAGTAAATGAACCAGGGGCAATTATTGTCCTTCCCCTACTATTTTCTTTTAACCATAGTTATTGCTTAAGTTTCAATGATTTAAGGTCTTTTAGTTCATTCTCTCCATCCTTTGAATGACTCCCCCCAAGGCATGTGCCTAAAATATATTCAGTGATATTCTTCTCCTCATGCATCTCATCCAATACATGGCACACCGGGTATTCTTCCAATAAGGTAAGTCAAATAAAATTGATCTCCTAGACCATGCTTTTCTTATATCAGTTTCATTCCCAGTTGGGGCCTTCTTTTGCTTGACATATTTAAATTTAAGATTCTTACCTGTCATATTAGGGCCAAAATTAGAAGATTTACTTTCAATTTCTGAACCTAAAAGTTTTCTCGGAGGTAGCCTATGTTTAACCCTACCCGGTAAAAAAATGGAACCTTTATCAAATCTAAAACTATGACCGGTGGGGTAAAAACCTCCTATGGCAATGGTATATATGTTTTCTCTATCGATGCGGAAATTCATTCTCCTCTCCACAAATAGGACACCCCAAATAACCATGTACTACACAACCGGATAATGTCCCATAAGCTGAAAAATCATGAATTGCCCATATCAACATAGCTTTCAGTGTAAACTATTCTTTTTTTAAAAGAGTCAAATGCCAGCACACCCTCTTCCCACAACTCATTTAATTCTTCAACCAAAGGAGCCAAGTAGACATCGATGTCCTCACTTGGTTCCTTTGGCCCAGGTATCAACAAAGACAACATCGAAAACTCAGGTCTCATACAATGTGAAAGAGGGAGGTTTAGTGGTGTTAAGATCACTGGCCATACACTCTGATTAGTTCTTAGATTTATAAATGGATTAAAACCATCTGTTGATATTCCAAACAAATGTTATGCTATTCTCGAGAAAAATCGGGATACTCATAATTCTTCCTCTTCTAAGAAGTAGAATCAATAGGATGACGTATGAGATTATCCCATAATTTTTCCCTAGCATTCCAAGTCATTGCCTCTAGTACCCATAAAACAGTGAAAAAATGCTTCAATCTAGTCCCAACGGGAAAGTATTTCAACACTTTTTGAGTCACTTTTGACCTTGTGCCTTCCTTGCTAGTGGATTTCATTACAGACAAGAACACTGATAGAGATTTTTATACTCCTTTCGATATAGTATGCATTCATACATACAATCATGAATTGATTTATACTTCATTCCCAGACCTTTCAAACTGTACTTCATAGTAAGATAGCTATTTGGAAGCGTATTCTTCTTGGGTAGCAAACCCTTCACCTAAATCAAAATTCTTATCACGCTATTTCGAAACACACCATATTGTGTCTTCAAACTATGCAAACTAATTGTGGAATGTAAAGTTGTATGATCTTTATCATAGCCAGAGTACAATGACTGGGTCGCCATAAATTTTTAACTTTGGTAGTCATCGTCTAGGTTTATCTCGATATCTTCATGATCACCTGGACCTTGTACATCGCCAGTGACATCAGTTTCGGTCACTTCATGAACTCCATACGCATCATTAACTAAATCCTTTAGCATATTATGAACTACATTGTCCTTATTCCCTTGTACATATATCCTAGTTGTTGAAGGTTACTCGGGGACAAAAGGAACTTTCGATTCCCCATGAAAAATTCAAAATTGATAACTATCTTTCATACCATATCTTAACAAATGTAGTTCAACTTTTTTCCACTCAAACACTTTACCATTCCAACACTTATCACACGAACATGGGAACTCTTCATCATTACGACATCTATTTGCGTGTTTCACAAATTCATTAGCACGTCTACGAAACAAATCCCTTAATCTATTTGTCTCAACCATCCACTCTTTGTATATAGGATATCCCATCACAACTACTACAAACAATCACCCATTATGGGTAAGAAGCGTATATCCATGGTTATGTTTCATTTATTCATAGTAATATTTAAAGTGATGATTTATACATAATTATATTTCATTCGACATTATTAATTGTTTAACAGGAAGCATTTAAAATTTATAGTATGTTTCATTTCCGTTTTATTTATATTCAGTAGAATCACAACCCTAAATGTTATAAATGCCTAGGGCCAATCAACTCAGCGGCCATCTAAATATTCAAATCCACCAGTCAACAAAAATTCAAGAATCCTAAACAACAATTCAAATAATAATGCAAAATATTAGAAATGACTTGGTCCAACCAACTCAATGGCCATCTAAATGTTCAAATCCACAAGTCAACAACAGTTCAAGAAACTGAAACAACAATTCAAATAATAATGCAAAATATTAGAAATGCCTAGGACCAACCAACTCAATGGCCATCTAAATGTTCAAATCCACCAATAAACAACTTAACAAATGAACATGAGAATACAAAAAGCATCATATCATGTTAAAGTACCGTTATGTCATGCATTCACATGAGAATACATGTATCCATTCACCCCCCAAAACAAGTGTTATATAACAAGTAACAACGGTGAAAAGGTAATAAGTAATCCTATACAAGTTGACTTCGTGTAAATTTAAACATGCTTATATTATAGTAACGAGAGCTGATACTGATAACTATTAGCTCCTATTTCACTCACCTATTTTCCATCATCTTGTTTATGATGGAAAATAAGTGCGTGAAATAGGAGCCAATGACCATCTAGTGCGATTTTCATTACTATAATCTAGGCACGTGTAATTTTATACAAAATCAACTTCTATAATATTACTTACTACGTTTTCACCCTCGCTACTTGTTATATTACACTTGCTTTGGGGTGCATGCATATATGTATTCTATAATAATTTATGAGCGCTCGCGCGCGCACACACACACATATATATACATACATATATATATATATATAAGAGAGAGAGAGAGAGAGAGAGAGAGAGAGATGGTCGCCAAAATATGCGAGGAAGAGGAAAGGGGGTTGTTGCTACTACAATTAGAGAGAGAGATATTTGTAAGGGTAAACCCACTATGAATAAATTTATACCAATTACCACAATATATCAATTTATAATAATTACCAATTTCAATATACAAATATTAATTTTAGAATACATGCACTGAAGACTGCATATTTCCTCCATCTCCTTTAAAGGGTGAGTGGTCATATTCCATTCAACACCACATATTTTTTTAATATACTTAACAACTCATGCACATTCTTACCATTTGAGGAAAATTCGGCAGCATATCCTCATATTTCTCCAAGTACACAACATAAATTCGCAAGTGTAATTGTTATTTCAATTTGTCAATTGAAATAACACTTAACACCACATCATCTAGTATGTACCCGGATAACATTACGAGTTGGCAACAGAACTTCCCAAAAAAGTAGCATGTTTAAGCCACTAAGAATGTTATTATACAGAAACCATGCCATCCCAAACTGTCCAAACTGGACAATTTCACAGATGTCATTACAGGGGTGATGACTCTCAAACGGGTATAAGGGATATTGAATGCTTATGTATAAGAACTAGAATGCTAATATCTATGCGCACTATATGTAATTCAAAGTAGTTATAAATTACCATGGTAAGTATATTTCATTTATTCGATATTAATGTTTAGAGTGATGATTTATACATAGTTATGAACTTATTTTGCATTATTAATTATTTAACTGTAAACTCTTAAAATTTATAGTATGGTTTAAGGGTCAACAAACTCAATGGTCATCTAAATGTTCAAATTCACCAGTCAACAATAATTCAAGAATACCAAACAATTCAACAATCTCTCTCTCTCTCTCTCTGAGAGAGAGAGAGATGGTCACCGGAATATGTGAGGAAGAGGAAAAGAGGTCGATGCTGCTGCAATTAAATAGAGGAACCAAATATCAAATACCAAATACCAAATACCAATCTCAATTTAATACCAGTTTCAATTTCAATTTATAATAACAATTTCAATACCAATTTCAATTTATAATAGTAATTTCAATTTTATTTTCAATTTTAACATCAGATACCAATTTCAATTTCAATTTTTACTAACCCACACACTGAAACACACATTAACACACACATACATACACACACACACTAAAACCCCCACACTAACCCCCCCCCCCCCCCCCAACTCACTGACCCTAAAACACCCACCCACACTGAAATCTTATCCCCCCCACACACTGACCCCAAAACACACACAAATACTGACCCCCACCACACACACACTGAAATCTTGCCCCCCCCACACACATGGACCCCCCCCCCCCCACACACACATCGACCCCCACACATATACTGGCACACACATACATAGAGAAAGGATAGAGAGATACAGATAAAAATGTACTAGTTGAGAGGGAGATAGGAATCGCAGATAGGGAGAGAGAGAGAGAGAGAGAGAGAGAGAGAGAGAGAGAGAGAGAGAGAGGGGAAGACATGAGAGAGAGAAAAATGAGGGAAAAGAAAATGAAGCGGCTAGGGTATTAAGTTATAAGAGTTTCACGAACATGTCATGGTCAAAATCCGTAACAACTTTATACGGTTGTCATGGTCTTTGACCGTGACACATCTGTGATAACCTACTTGTCACGATCTTTGACTGTGAGAAGTCCGTGATAATTGTTGTCACGTTCAAAGACCGTGATAAAAAATGCATGTTTTTTGTCACAGTTTTTGACCGCGACAACCTTGACCGTGTGAAGGGTGCTATTTTGGCATTTTTGGTGTAGTGATAAAAATAAAAAATTATTTTTGTCTTTTTCAAAAATTTATAAAAAATAAACTCCTTTTGAAAATTTCAAACTTTTCTTAAAACTCAAAAATCTTTTTAAAATTTTCAAATATTTTGAAAAATACAATCATATAAATACATTGAAATGGAATCTAGCAATAGGGATAAAATATATGAATATGATCATCACCCTATACTAGAGAAAATTTGTAACCTCAATCATTAGGCCTAGAGGAGCTCTAAAAAGGAATAGACATTGTTTGAAATTCATCTATCAAACATTATGAAGTTTTAACCAAAAACTCAACTTTCTGTTGATAAATGTCAAAATCTATATGATCGTGTGTGGGAGCATGAGTAGGAACATGCATGGAAGTGCTTGAGGGAACACATGTGTGAACTCATGTGGGAGCATATCGGGGAACATTCATATGAGAAACTCTCCCTAGCTTAAAACAAAATTCGCTAAGGTGACATCTTTGTTTGTAATGGGAACAAAAGTAAATAGGCTTCGGTCTGCCTTGACAAAAATGTCTAGGAGTTCTATCCTTGGTGAATTTGGTCTACTAGGTGGGTTAGGACGAGAGCCATAAAGATCCATCACAAACTCGGGATTTGGCTCAGGTGAGACATTAAAAGTGGATGAACCATCATAACCTATTCCTTACATCTTGTTAAAATCTAAGGCAAGGGCAAGGAGAATTTTCCAACCTTCTTAAATGTATCCTCTAAAGTGACCTTTAACTCCCGGTTTTAAGTTTATCAAGAGTCTCCATTTATGCTTAAAGAACTCTCGTAAGACTATCCACGATGTTGTTTAAATCGGTCTTCTCCCTGTTAACCATAATCAACTTCTCACACAACGAAACTTTTACCTTTTCGAATTGACTCACTGATGCCTTACACTCTCTCAAAGCTATTTCCACTTTCTCTAAATCGAGTCAAACTTCTATTTTTCTTTTTTGTTCTTAAAGACACTTTGTAAAGTTTGGTGCATGCTTTTTAAAGAAAACTTTCTCCCTCATACAAAATCTCCTCATCACTCTCACTCTCACTTTCATTCTCACTCTCTCTAGAATGGTTCTACAAAGAATCAAGGCTATCATGTTTAGAAATGTCCTCATCGGCATGGGATAAAATAGAAGTAATAATGTGGTTGGACATGAATGCAGAAAAATGAGGTTCATGCGGTGATTCATCCCTAAAATCTACCATCTCAGTATCATTATCGCTAAGAGCGGCTTCGTAGGCAGCTTTGACTTTACCCTGTCTCTTTAGCCTAGTGGGACACTCATATGCTTTGTGTCCTTTCTCCTTATATTCAAATTAACTCACCTCATTTTTCTCATAAATATTCTTGTACTCATTGCCATTTTTATTTTTCTCAAGACCCTTGTATTGTTTGGACGAATTTTCTTTGTTAAACTTGATTTTTTAAGTCTCTCACAAAAAAGGAAAGATTATTAAGCGCAAAATCAAAGTCAGATTGAGAATCATAATTTTTTACATTTTTCTTTTTGGACTAGGGTTTCAAAGAAATCCCTATTTCCTTTTTCTTTTTAGTTTTTGGGAACATCTCGATTTCATAAGTTTAAGGTCTCCTATGACTTCTTCTAACATATGAGTATCTAAAATTACCAAAGAGCTAAGGACAATGACTTTAGGGATAAATTAAGATGGAAGGGATCTCCAAATCTTTTTCACATCTATCGTCCTAGAAATTCTCCCACCCAAATTAAAGTTAGAGTAGAGTATATCAGATAAATGTGAATAAAACCCATCAAAGCTCTTAGTCTCTAGCGCAGTAATAGTCTCAAACTGTGTGGTGATATTCTGAAACTTAGAAGCTTTCATAGTGTTGGTATCCTCGTGAGTGAGTTTGAGAATATTCCACATTTCCTTAGATATGGTGCATGTCATGATGCAACATATTTCATTTAGAGTGACGGATCTAGAAAAATAACTTAAATTACGAGAGTTGAAATTGGTCCATTTTAATTGATCATCCGTCGAAGGGGTGACGTGTTTAAGACTTACGACGTTGTTGTTAGTCATAATGGGCAGACTCTACCCTCTTTCACATACAAGCCAAACGCTTATCAATTTATTTTAAAACAACCTATAATAGGTACCCAAGATAAATAATTAAATTAGTTTCAAATAAATACACAAAAATTCCAATTCACATTACCGTAATTGTTTCGTTTTTAATATAATCATAAATGAACTCCACTAAATAATCATGACAACACACTAATTTAGCTATCTTAAAATTTACTCAGATTTAATCATGTCTTATTTTTGAAGTTGATTATGACACATAATATGATACCCCACATTAAGTGTTCAATACTTTCTTGTTCGATTACTTTTACTGTTAAATCAGGTTTAACCAATATCTCATATATTTCCTTGATCTTCGGATATAACTTATTTGTTAATCCGCCAGGGTTATTAAATAATACAGTGGTCATGTTTTACTTAATGGAAATAAAGAATATAAGTCTATTAGGGGGTATCACAATCCACGGTATCCCATGGAAATAGATTCCTCTTAATTATGATCTCAGACCTTCTCACACAACTATCACCCAATATGTAGAATCATTTGACTCGATATAATATAATCGCTCCTATAGAAATCAAAGTGACATATAAGTATTCATTATAATACTCATTATTCTAATGATTAAGAAGATATGCACCCTTTGCAATTAGTTTAAGATAGCATGAGTCTAACCATTACAACCTTTAGACTCAAATATCATTGGTGACTCTGTTTAATACATTTACGCAATGTACTAATTACAATCATTTGTCGAACAATCAAACACGTTCTTGAACCATGAAAGAAATTCCCACAATTTGAGACAAACTATGAGGATTGCATCACAATTGTTATAATAGGATGTTAACTCCTTTTATAGGTTGTGAACATTTCAATAATGCTAGAATAGGAATTTTTATCTTCTAGTGATTAACCAGAAGTCGACGAGTCAGAATTCCTACTGAGCTCTATAGAATGACATATCTACAATATATTTGAACTAAATAAAATGCATTTTTGTAACCATGATTTGTATTTCAAAATGAAGGGAGAAAACTTTACTAAAAGGTGACCGTCATACATAGTTTTGGGAATAAAACCCTAAACCAAAGGTTCTATTTCCACACGTTTGGAGAAATAGTCTTGCCTATTAGAAAAAACTTCCTTATAACAAACACAAGGGGTAGTGGACCATTAATGTCCATTCCCCATTGAGAGAAATGACAAGTTCTTGTGAGGGATTCGAGGTTACTGGAGAGATGATGTACTAAAGGTGAGAAAAGTTTGGAATTTTTTTTCACTTCCGAATGTAGGAAATCATTGATGTATATAGGACCATTAGTGCCCTTCTTTCACAACCCTGAATATCTGTATTTTTCTCTTGAAGGGGCTTCCATATATTCCTTCCTGCGAATCATAAAGGGTATTGCCGACATATTCTTGATTAACACATTACAAGTATAGTTTGAAAAAATAGAGTCAATAAATCTTTTTCATTCAACGCTAAATAGAACTGAGCAGACTTTATCGGATCATATGTGCTTCTTTCTTTTTGATCAGGAAGAATATCGTCTTTCGGGAAATGTATTATCAGATCCATCCAACTTTGGGCCTTGTTGATGTCTACAATTTCCTTAATCTATTTTCCTTTATTGACACTAGGCCGATCCTAATATTCAATTTGAACTATTAACTTCATGTATCCCTTCACATTCGAAATAAGTATGCTTAAAGCATATGCATGACTGTTATTTCCTCTCAAGAACTGCTTCACTTCCACATGGTTGAACTGAATAGCCAATTGGTGGGCCTATTAAAGGCACACAATCATGTGTTTATCCTTAGCGTTGTAGTATCCATATATATGTTTCACTTCCTTATTTTTGAATTCTTCAATCCCAAGAGTATTGCCTATTCAAGGATATTTTTCTCTAGGGATACCAACATTATCCCCACTCCTTCCCTCATGGAAATAGAGTCTACATCAATATAAATGCTCCAACTTTCTCCTTCTTTGATTAGTTCTTAGACATTATCTTCGTTTCTAGTTCTAACCTCTAATCGTTACTCATCACTATAGAAATAAAAAATGAATTTAACTAGGACGTGTCCCTTGATTAAAGTCTTGGGATGAAATTGGTTATAAAAGGTACCAAACTCCATCTACAACTTAGATAATTGTCGTGACAGTTTGACCTTTTATAGATCTACTTTCAAAATGAAGGTTATCAAGATAATTATCGCGTGCGCATCAAAGTAATTCTTTAACTTGGGAGAGTCTATGACCAACGTATATGTAAGATTTTTTAGTGAGAGGTATCTTTTCTTAGCTCAATAAAGGCCTTTCTCGTATAATATATAGAAGCCCTACATTAGTTCTTCTCATAAATTAGAGTCGAGCAAATTATGTGACTGGACACGGCCAAATACAAGTATAAGGTTCCCTCCTCATTATAAATTATGAACAATGGCGATCAGGTTAAATACTTCTTTATTTCTTAGAGTACCTGGGTACATTCATTGTTCCATATATCCTTCCATTCTTTCCTCTACATCTAAAAGAAATGTGGGATCTTATATAAAGATCTTGATATGAACTTGTTTAGTGTGGTAAGAATTCGAGTTAGCATATACATCTCGCATTTAGTGTTTGAATTTTTCACATTTATTATTTCTTCGAACTTGTCCGGGTTTGCCTCAATCCCCCTTTAACCAACTATGTATCTGAGGAAGTTTCCTTATTGTACCCCAAATTAGCACTTGGTTTCATTCGGCCTAATTGTTTACTAGCAAAGGACTTGAAAGTTCTTGCTAAGTATGCAAAGTGGCCCTCCTTATTTCTACGCTTCACAAGAATGTCATCTATGTACACCTATATTATCTCTCTTAACTTATGCTTGAACATCATAGTCACAAATGTTTAGTAGGTTGCCCTAAAATTGTTTAATCCAAATGGCATCACCTTATAGTAGTACAATCCTAAGTTGGTAATGAAATAAGTCTTATCGTGGTCAGGGAAGAACAGTTTGATTTGGTAGTACTCTGAGCAGGAACTGGTGAAGGTCATCCATTGGTGGTTGGAGGTTGCATCAACCATTTGGCCAACGATAGTCATTTGGTGAGTGTAACTTTTTTAATCAAATGTGTATCCACAAGTTTTCCCACGTCTTCTTTTATTGCCCTCATATTTTTAAAGTCAACTCTTCATGCCTTTTCGAGAACTGGAGGATGTTACGGGTCCATGTCGAGCCCGTCGTGCATAACTTTTACTCAATCCATAACATATCATATGGTTTCTAGGAGAAAATATCATGATTGATTTTGAGAAAAGAAATTTGTTTTTCCATATATTCTCTAATGAGTATGTTGTCAGTCAAGAACATTTCCTCAAGTTTAATGTTATTGAAGACTAGATCTTGAAGGGGATAATTGACTCCATCAGGAGGGTAAACCCTGGTTTCCTCAACACCAGGTTGCCCATACTTTAGTTGCTACTTAGAGAGCACAAATCCCTCTATTAGATCCATAAATTTATATTTCCTTTTCTCCTACTTTAATACGATGGAAAAAATAAAGCACTATCAAGCCAAGTCTCGGTTCCCTCTGATCTCCATGATCCCCTTTTCATTGATAAAATTCAAGTACTGATGATTGCTGTACAACATTACCCTCATGGAATGCATGAGTACTTTACCAAGTATTTGATTATAGGTGGAGTCTAAATCTACCATAAGGAAATGTCGTCCTTCCTCTAAAGCTTACTAGGGGCACAATATCCTCTTGTAGGTATTCTGCTATTAGATTCAATTTATTAAACGTCTTAAGGTACGTCAACACAGAGGAATCCCTTGATTCACCAATAAATTGACCATGTCCTAAATGATAACTATGAGAGTGATTACTAGGGAATCATGATGAGGAGTCCTCATTCTGATAAGATCATCACCATAAATACTATGTTCTTGGAGTAATCAATATCCTCAGGTCACCAAAATTTTGTCGTGGTGGGTTTGTCCAGGTCAATCTGGAATGCCTCCATTATTGATATGAGGTTTTTGATATCCATAATCGGTGTGTTCCCTTTGGTCTGAACTGGGTTTAAGGCTGGATGAATTAATTCAAAATTATGGCCCAAGTATTCGTCCAATACATTATCTAGACTTAAGTCGCACACTTGTTATGTCTGGCCTTCTTTCCTTTTAACCAACTCATTCGGGTTCCCGACCTGAGCTAGTTAAGGTGGGATTTTAAGGCTTTGAAGTTTTTAATCTTATAGTCATGATCCAAATGGTGTGCACGCCTAGGTGTTATGTTCCTCTTCTTAGAATGGATTATCATCTTATCGTTCAACTTACAATACTATTAACCTCTAATATTATAAAAGATCTTATAAATAGACTAATTCTATACCCTATTGATGGTCTTGAAAACATTCTGGGAATATTTCTTCTGGATTCTCTTTAACTTCCCATTCTACTTCTTACTTCTAGTTTGGTTGTTCCTTCTTTATCTCCGTTCTTAGAAGACTTTATCTAATAATCTTCGTGGCCAACTCTAACCACTATATCTTACATCTTTACGCATGTCTTAATCATCTATATGAGAGCATCAATATTAATACCACCCCTTTGGTGAGGGATTGATATAGCATGGAGATACACAATAGCCCAATCTTGAAAGAAGCCACCACGACCTGGTATGTACAGCCTTCTACTTTATTATACCCCTCCCAGTACCTCTTGTCATACTCTCAGAGAATTTCCCGTAGCATGTTTTTCATCGTTATAAGTGAGTCATCCATTTGGGATGAGTACTTCTCGTGATGAATCTGGTCGCAAAGGCCTATGCGAGTTGATTAAAGCAAGTGATCGATCATTAGTCATGGTAACTTCTCAAACAATTTTTGAGCAGCGTCACCAAGATCGCAGAGAACATGCGGCACATCAAACTCTCATTATTGTTCCATAGCATCATGGCCTGGTGATATTACCTGACTTGATTCGTGGTATCCGTCTTCCTATCGTAAATCTTGAATCATAGAACAACAAACTTCTTAGGAGTTTTGAATTCCTCAATTGACTGGGTGAATGATGATTCCATCTGACTAATAAAGGATCGTTTGTAATTCTTTTTGTTTGTCCGTTCCCTCTGATGGGTAGGGTTCCTGTCCACTTTTTTCTAATCAGATCATAAATATGCTTTTCTCCACACCACTCATTGGAGTAGGATCTTTGTGTTGAATACCTCCGATGAGGATAATCTTCCTTACGTTATGGGCCACTCATCCATCTGGTGTGAGATCTTCTCATTTGATACCTAGGAGTGTGCGATCAATGGGAACCAAATGTCATCGGAGTGAAGAATTCTTCTCCTGTTGATATTGGGTGGCAACCTTCTCACCACTAAGGCACTTATCATAGTTATCATTGTGCATCAAAATCTAGTTAAATCATTAAGGATTATCACTCTTGATTTTCCTCTCCTCCTAAGGACGATAGCATGCATCAAGAGATTGATCATAGTCATTAAATCCTAACCTGACCTTCTAGGATGGAGCAAATGTCTGGTGGACCTCTTGGTCATTATGACTGTCTTAGACTAGATAATGACCCTCGTGGTCGCCATGGTTATGCTCATGATACTTCTATTGGTCATTGAGATTTCGGAGATCATGTTTGGGTGAGTGAGACATCACTTAAAACTCGCCTAGTGGAAAAGATCTAATATCTCTCCCATATAATGCGCCCATAGTAGGTAGTAATTCACTACACCAAAAATGCTAATCTGGCACGCTGTGGCAAGGAGATTCTGGCACGGTTTTAAGCAGTGCCAGAATTTGGCACGGTTTTAGCATAAACTGGCACGGTTTAAATGAGTGCCAAATTCTGGCACGGTGTAAAACCGTGCCAAATATGGGTACAGTTCATTAAAAAAATAATATCCTAAAATTTCAATCGGGACCAAAAATTTCAAGGCGGGACATCAAGCTGATCTCCTCTCTTCTCTCTAAGTCTCTCTCTCTCTCCACGCTACCAGGCGACCACGAACAACCATCCACACTACCACGCTACCGGCCGCCTCCATCATCCACACTACCCGCCTCCATCATCCACACTACCCGCCGCCTCCATCATCCACACTACCCGCCTACCAGCCGCCTCCATCATCCACACTACCCGCCGCCTACCCTCCGCCTCCATCAACGCTGCTTCGTCTACTACCATCCTCTGCTTCGTCTACTTCGTCTACTCATCCTCTACCGCCTACTCATCCTCTGCTTCGTCTACTACCAGGCGACCACGAACAACCATCACCCTCTGCTTCGTCCACGAACTGCCATCATCCTCTTCTTCTGGCCATCCACGAACTGCCATCGGAGTTAGGTCAGACCAACCTCCGAAGGTTTGGTTGAATATTTGGTTTGGCATCTCCAAAAGCTTCGACAATTTAGTTTGGTCATCAACATAGGTAATTTATGCATTCCATCTAATAAGAAATTTGAGATTGAAGAATCAATCTACTTGAATCTCACGATCCAACTTCACATCCAACTCTACATCCAAACATGGTTCAATAATTTTTCTTGTTTGATTTCATGAATATTGGATGAAATTTAGTTTACCTACTATTTTTTTTATTGATAGTATCATTTTTTGTAGAGAATAATAAGTGGTTGCCATGGAGGTGTTTATCACATTGTTGTTGGTAGATTTCATGGAGGTAATGCCTTCGTTGGAGGTAATGCCTTGCTTAGTAATGCTAAGAGCCTTGCATAAGATCAACACTAATCCCTTAATTACTAGCATGAAGTGTTGAATAAAATCAGTATTTCTAGAACATGAGTAGTAGTCATAGCTGTTTTAGGCTTGTTGAAAAATTTTATAGATTCAGTTGACTATTAAAAGTTCTTCTTCTTGAGCATCATGGTCAGGGGCTTACTCATAAGGACATATATCTTTTCAAAAAAATTCTATAAAAAAACGCTAATCCAAAGCATAACCTTAGAGCCTTAACTATCTTAGGCAAGGAGTAGTTCGTCATGGCATCAATTTTACTTTTGTCTTAGGCAAGGACCAGTTCCATATTATCTTTCTAAATATATGAATTAATGTATTTGTCGAGTACTTCGATGAAACATATCTTCACTTGTAACAAATTTCATTGTTACTTAGGCTTTTCAATTGTGTGTTAGATTTAGAAATTATTTAGTTGATATATTTGTTGAATTCATACTCTAGTGAAGTATATCTGAAATGAAACATTGATTCTTATTCACTGTATTATATATTCTCTTGCCTAATTTTGCGATTTATTTTTGTCTTAGGATAGTTTTGTTCAAGGTGGTCATAATATGACAAGGGAGAAGATGACTGAGAGCCCGTGGTTTCAGCTCCGATGGATTTTGGTTCGTGTTTCCTTTATGTCTCCATAATAAATTTCTTTTACATACTAGATATTTTTGTATGTTACAATCTATTGAAAATGTCGTATGTTACATGTTTGATAAAATGCTAAAGAGAGATTACCTTGGTGCAATGTCCTGTTTGAGTTCTAGAATTATGTTTTGATTGAAGCTATTTGGCCTAGTTTGTGTCTCGTGTTCCTCCCCTTTTGAAAATTGCTCTTCTTGTTCTATGTCTACAGCTAGCCACTAGGTTAATGCCCAAGCCTCTCGACAACTCCCACTGAGACTGCCCTCAGTTGAAAGTGGTGCATGGAGCACGTGCCCAGCAGCTAGCCTAACGATGTGAACTTCAAGCCACAAACAAGGCCCAGAGGTGATAGCAGCTTCAAAATCTCTTAGTTTCATTTAATATCCTAAGTTATTTTTTATGTTTTTGATTTTCTTTTTCAAGTGAATCAGTTTTTAAGAAATAATATGACAGTTGGTAGTTTGGCGACTTTTGGGGGTCATACAGTTTTTAGTTATTGCAAGGAAGATAATGTTTTGAAAATTACGTGCCATTTTTCATTAAACTCTTTGGGATGATGAACTTTTTTCAACAATGAGGAATCCAAAATGTGTAAAAGAACTCCAACTAATTGTGATAAAAACAGGGGTAAAAAGAAGAAATAAAAGTTTAGTAGCAGATAATGAGGTATTTTTCTATTAATGAGGAATTGAATAGGGGGAAATGGAATTTTATCTTATACGGATAAGAATATAGAAAAAGAAAATAAGCACACAAGTCTTATGGTAGTAATTTAAGAATGTATTGTATTAAAGTTTTAGAGTTCTTAGTCTCTTTCCGGTGTAAACTCCAGAACTTTTAGAGTTCTTAGTCTCGATTTGAGAGTATGACGATAATTTGCAAAAATAACACTTAGACTTGAAAACAAGCTGTTAAAGGGTGAAAACCTAAACCAGTCCCTAAACGACCCCGTAGGAGGCACGAACACCTCGTACGGGACCATTGTAACTTGTAGGAACTGACCGTGTAGTCCCGGGTCTCCCGGTTTGAGAGTATGACGATAATTTGCAAAAATCACACTTAGACTTGAAAACAGGCCGTTAAGGGGTGAAAACCCAAACCAGCCCCCAAACGACCCCGTAGGAGGCACGAACACCTCGCACGGGACCAATGTAACTCGTAGGAACTGACCGCGTAGTCCCGGGGTCTCTCGGTTTGAGAGTATGACGATAATTTGCAAAAATCACACTTAGACTTGAAAACAGGCCGTTAAAGGGTGAAAACCCGAACCAGCCCCCAAACGACCCCGTAGGAGGCACGAACACCTCGCACGGGACCAATGTAACTCGTAGAAACTGACCGCGTAGTCCCGGGTCTCCCGGTTTGAGAGTATGACGATAATTTGCAAAAATCACACTTAGACTTAAAAACATGCCGTTAATGGTTGAAAACCCGAACCAGCCCCCAAACGACCCCGTAGGAGGCACGAACACCTCGCACGGGACCAATGTAACTCGTAGGAACTGACCGCATAGTCCCGGGTCTCCCGGTTTGAGAGTATGACCCGAATTTGCAAAAATCACACTTAGACTTGAAAACAGGCCGTAAGGGGTGAAAACCCGAACCAGCCCCCAAACGACCCCATATGAGGCACGAACACCTAGCACGGGACCAATGTAACTTGTAGCAACTGACCGCGTAGTCCCGGGACTCCCGGTATGCGAGTATGACCCGAATTTGCAAAAATCACACTTAGACATGAAAACAGGCCGTTAAGGGGTGAAAACCCGAACCAACCCCAAACAACCTTGTAAGAGGCACGAACACCTCGCACGGGACCAATGTAACTTGTAGCAACTGATCGCGTAGTCCCGGGACTCTCGGTTTGAGAGTATGGCGATAATTTGCAAAAATCACACTTAGACTTGAAAACAGGCCGTTAAGGGGTGAAAACCCGAACCAGCCCCCAAACGACCCCGTAGGAGGCACGAACACCTCGCCCGGGACCAATGTAACTTGTAGCAACTGACCGCGTAGTCCCGGGACTCCCGCTATGAGAGTATGACCCGAATTTGCAAAAATCACACTTAGACATGAAAACAGGCCGTTAAGGGGTGAAAACCCGAACCAGCCCCCAAACGACCCCGTAAGAGGCACGAACACCTCGCACGGGACCAATGTAACTTGTTGCAACTGACCGCGTAGTCCCGGGACTCCCGGATTGAGAGTATGACCCGAATTTGCAAAAATCACACTTAGCGTTGAAAACAGGCCGTTAAGGGGTGAAAACCTGAACCAGCCCCCAAATGACCCCGTAGGAGGTACGAACACCTCGTAGGGGACCAATGTTACTTGTAGCAACTGACCGCGTAGTCCCGGGACTCCCGGTATGAGAGTATGACGATAATTCGCAAAAATCACACTTAGACTTGAAAACAGGCCGTTAAGGGGTGAAAACCCGAACCAGCCCCCAAACGACCCCGTAGGAGGCACGAACACCTCGCACGGGACCAATGTAACTTGTAGCACCTGATCGCGTAGTCCCGGGACTCTCGGTTTGAGAGTATGACCCGAATTTGCAAAAATCACACTAAGAGTTAAAAACAGTCCGTTAAGGGGTGAAAACCCGAACCAGCCCCCAAATGACCCCGTAAGAGGTACGAACACCTCGTAGGGGACCAATGTAACTTGTAGGAACTGACCGCGTAGTCCCGGGACTCCCGGTATGAGAGTATGACGATAATTCGCAAAAATCACACTTAGACTTGAAAATAGGCCGCTAAGGGGTGATAACCCGAACCAGCCCCCAAACGACCCCGTAGGAGGCACGAACACCTCGCACGGGACCAATGTAACTTGTAGCAACTGACCGCGTAGTCCCGGGACTCTCGGTATGCGAGTATGACCCGAATTTGCAAAAATCACACTTAGACATGAAAACAGGCCGTTAAGGGGTGAAATTCCGAACCAACCCCAAACGACCCCGTAAGAGGCACGAACACCTCGCACGGGACCAATGTAACTTGTAGCACCTGATCGCGTAGTCCCGGGACTCTCGGTTTGAGAGTATGACCCGAATTTGCAAAAATCACACTTAGAGTTAAAAACAGGCCGTTAAGGGGTGAAAACCCGAACCAGCACCCAAATGAACCCGTAAGAGGCACGAACACCTCGTACGGGACCAATGTAACTTGTAGCAACTGACCGCGTAGTCCCGGGACTCTCGGTTTGAGAGTATGACCCGAATTTGCAAAAATCACACTTAGAGTTGAAAACAGGCCGTTAAGGGGTGAAAACCCGAACCAGCCCCCAAATGACCCCGTAAGAGGTACGAACACCTCGCACGGGACTAATGTAACTTGTAGGAACTGACCGCGTAGTCCCGGGACTCCCGGTATGAGAGTATGACGATAATTCGCAAAAATCACACTTAGACTTGAAAACAGGCCGTTAAGGGGTGAAAACCCGAACCAGCCCCCAAACGACCCCATAGGAGGCACGAACACCTCGCACGGGACCAATGTAACTTGTAGCAACTGACCGCGTAGTCCCGGGACTCCCGGTATGCAAGTATGACCCGAATTTGCAAAAATCACACTTAAACATGAAAACAGGCCGTTAAGGGGTGAAAACCCGAACCAACCCCAAACAACCCCGTAAGAGGCACGAACACCTCGCACGGGACCAATGTAACTTGTAGCAACTGATCGCGTAGTCCCGGGACTCTCGGTTTGAGAGTATTGCGATAATTTGCAAAAATCACACTTAGACTTGAAAACAGGCCGTTAAGGGGTGAATACCCGAACCAGCCCCCAAACGACCCCGTAGGAGGCACGAACACCTCGCACCGGACCAATGTAACTTGTAGCAACTGACCGCGTAGTCCCGGGACTCCCGGTATGAGAGTATGACCCGAATTTGCAAAAATCACACTTAGACATGAAAACAGACCGTTAAGGGGTGAAAACCCGAACCGGCCCCCAAACGACCCCGTAAGAGGCACGAACACCTCGCACGGGACCAATGTAACCTGTAGCAACTGACCGCGTAGTCCCAGGACTCCCGGTTTGAGAGTATGACCCGAATTTGCAAAAATCACACTTAGAGTTGAAAACAGGCCGTTAAGGGGTGAAAACCCGAACCAGCCCCCAAATGACCCCGTAGGAGGTACGAACACCTCGTAGTGGACCAATGTTACTTGTAGCAACTGACCGCGTAGTCCCGGGACTCCCGGTATGAGAGTATGACGATAATTCGCAAAAATCACACTTAGACTTGAAAACAGGCCGTTAAGGGGTGAAAACCCGAACCAGCCCCCAAACGACCCCGTAGGAGGCACGAACACCTCGCACGGGACCAATGTAACTCGTAGGAACTGACCGCGTAGTCCCGGGTCTCCCGGTTTGAGAGTATGACGATAATTTGCAAAAGTCACACTTGGACTTGAAAACAGGCCATTAAGGGGTGAAAACCCAAACCCCCAAACGATCCCGTAGGAGGCACGAACACCTCGCACGAGACCAATGTAACTTGTAGGGACTGACCGCGTAGTCTCGGGACTCCCGGTTTGAGAGTATCACGATAATTTGCAAAAATCACACTTAGACTTGAAAACAGGCCATTAAGGGGTGAAAACCAGAACCAGCCCCCAAACGACCCCGTAGGAGGCACGAACACCCCGCACGGGACCAATGTAACTCATAGGAACTGACCGCGTAGTCCCGGGACTTCCGGTTTGAGAGTATGACGATAATTTGCAAAAATCACACTTAGACTTGAAAACAGGCCGTTAAGGGGTGAAAACCAAAACCAGCCCCCAAACGACCCCGTAGGAGGCACGAACACCTCGCACTGGACCAGTGTAACTTGTAGCAACTGACCGCGTAGTCCCGGGACTCCTGGTATGAGAGTATGACCCGAATTTGCAAAAATCACACTTAGATATGAAAACATGCCGTTAAGGGGTGAAAACCTGAACCGTCCCCCAAACGACCCTGTAGGAGGCATGAACACCTCACACGGGACCAATGTAACTTGTAGCAACTGTCCACGTAGTCCCTGTACTCTCGGTTTGAGAGTATGACCCGAATTTGCAAAAATCACATTTAGAGTTGAAAACAGACCGTTAAGGGTTGAAAACCCGAACCAGCCCCCAAACGACCCCGTAGGAGGCACGAACACCTCATAGGGGACCAATGTAACTCGTAGGAACTGACCGCGTAGTCTCGGGACTCCCGGTTTGAGAGTATCACGATAATTTGCAAAAATCACACTTGGACTTGAAAACAGGCCGTTATGGGGTGAAAACCCGAACCAGCCCCAAATGACCCCGTAGGAGGCACGAACACCTCACACGGGACAAATGTAACTTGTAGGAACTGACCGCGTAGTCCCGGGACTCCCGGTTTGAGAGTATGACGATAATTTGCAAAAATCACACTTAGACTTGAAAACAGGCCGTTAAGGGGTGAAAACCCGAACCAGCCCCCAAACGACCCCGTAGGAGGCACGAACACCTCGCACGGGACCAATGTAACTTGTAGCAACTGACCGCGTAGTCCCGGGACTCTCGGTTTGAGAGTATGACCCGAATTTGCAAAAATCACACTTAGAGTTGAAAACGGGCCGTTAAGGGGTGAAAACCCGATCCAGCCCCCAAACGACCCCGTAGGAGGCACGAACACCTCGTAGGGGACCAATGTAACTTGTAGGAACTGACCGCGTAGTCCCAGGACTCCCGGTATGAGAGTATGACGATAATTTGCAAAAATCACACTTAGACTTGAAAACAGGCCGTTAAGGGGTGAAAACCCGAACCAGCCCCCAAACGACCCCGTAGGAGGCGCGAACACCTCGCACGGGACCAATGTAACTTGTAGGAACTGACCGCGTAGTCCCGGGACTCCCGGTTTGAGAATATGCCGATAATTTGCAAAAATGACACTTAGACTTGAAAACAGGCCGTTAAGGGGTGAAAACCCGAACCAGCCCCCAAACGACCCCGTAGGAGGCGCGAACACCTCGCACGGGACCAATGTAACTTGTAGGAACTGACCGCGTAGTCCCGGGACTCCCGGTTTGAGAATATGCCGATAATTTGCAAAAATGACACTTAGACTTGAAAACAGGCCGTTAAGGGGTGAAAACCCGAACCAGCCCCCAAACGACCCCGTAGGAGGCACAAACACCTCGAACGGGATCAATGTAACTTGTAGGAACTGACCGCGTACTCGTATATGCAATTTTTCTTCTTGTATATGCAATTTTTTTGCTTGAATATTTTTTTAAAAATGACTTGGTTACTAATATTGTATCTTTTTTGTGTCTTATTTTTTTTGTAGGATGACATTCAATCGTTAGCTTTTATCCACTTGGAACGCACGAAGAAGTCAATGCTTTACAACAGGGGGATTGTGTATTTAATGTCGTTAATATTCAGGATTCTATTTTTTGTGTTATGGCCGAAGCAGGCTTCCGTAGTTTTATGGTTTATTTTTATGGTCGTGCTGGCTATAGTTGTTTATTGTTGACTTTTATGGCTGTGCGGCCTTTATATGGGCAGATTTTATGTTAGCAGGTTTTGGAATGATCAAAAAATAGAGGAAACTCTGCCCAATTATTTTTTTTTATATGAGAACTATTAACTCTTGTAATTTTTTGAAGTTATTGTCGACTTTTATGGTCATGTGTTGGTTTATATTGGTATTATCTCTTGTAATTTTTTGAAGTTTGTATGCACATTAGTTTATCAACAACCTGCGATATTCATAATTTGTGAATTTTCTTGATTTTGTTTTTGCAAATAATAAATATTTTTCCTACCGAATTTGGAATTTGCAGATTTTCCAAATTTGGTTCCTATTATTTTTTTTTTAAATCAACTGAAAAATCTGGCACGGTTTTAAACCGTGCCAAAATCGTGCCAAAACCGTGCCAATGCATAAAAATGAGAGTGCTTATAAAACAATCTGGCACGCTTTATAACCGTGCCAAAAGCGTTCCAGAAAATAGATAATTTGGCACGGTTTTGGCGTGTGCCAAAAGCGTGCCAGATTTAACAACTGGCACTGTTTAAAAGCGTGCCAAAAGCGTGCCAGATTAAAAAACTGGCACAGTTTAAAAGCGTGCCAAAAGCGTGCCAGATTGAAAAATCTGGCACGGTTTTAAACCGCGCCAGAAAATCTGGCACGCCTGATTCTGGCACGGTTTTGAACCGTACCAGATTGCGTCTGGCACGGTTTTAAACCGTGCCAGTTTCCTGTTTTTGGTGTAGTGATTTACTAGAAGTAATAATATTTAATGAACACAATCCAAACATAAATAATAAATCGTAAGGAGAATGATATCACACACATAACGTAAGGTGTACGTGGTTCGACAACGTGACTACGTCTTCTCTATTACTTAAGAACTCGGGTCGGTAGAGTTTTAGTATTCCTCGACGTTATAATAATGAATGTGTCATTCATGTGGGGTGCTTTTAAAATAATAAGGCATCTTAGTAGAGTCCAAAACCCCATTAATAGCTATTCCTAGGAGTTCAAACTTATATGAAGAATATCGTTGGATAGTTCTTTATTAATGGGGAGTTTCCATAGGTGCACATGGTCAAGCATGTGCAAGTACAATTTTTGCCCCATAATATTTATGCAAATATTATATCTCATTTATAAACAAATGATGGCAAACATCACTAGTTTGTTTTCATAGACAAATATAATCAAATTTTAATGACATGAAGCTTATAATTAATGTTGTATTATTCTAACTATACTATAGTTTGATCTTGGAATGTCTCCTAATTCGGCAAATGCTCAAGCTTTTACTGTTGACTCGATTGTAAAAAATTATGGATATAATCAATCTCAAATGTCAAAAACCTCAATTAGTAATTCTTTTGAGACCTTAAGTAACATTGAAGACTCAAATACACTTGAGGTAGATGGATGTTATCCGAAGAAATATAAGATAAAAGATTCTTTTTCGTATTTAACTGTTGCGGAGAAATTGACTCTTGAAAAAAAGGACATCATTTACTCATTCTAGATTTCGAAAATGTTCTTAATTTTCTCTTTGCTTTAGCCCTTGCAAGAGCCCCAGGAAAGGCTTTTTCTCTTATTTAATAATAAATTTTTATTTTTCAAAAAATATTGAAAAATATTTCCTGACCAATGCCAATTATCTTCCATTCGTCATTGTCTTAAACAAGTGAAATATTAATATGATGATTTAATGTCGAGTTAATACGATGGTTAAAATCCATTAATTTCAAGATAAAAGTAGAAAGGCAACACGTGGACTATTAGGCTATCATGATTATCTTGTTTATCTATATAAGAAATATGTTGGATATAACATATAAAGGAATGACGAATGCATATGGGCTTATTTCCTAACTTGTAACATTATTTGCGGGGATCCTCCTCAATTGAATTGTCATGTTATTTGTGGGTATCTATCTCTTCTCCCTAAAATTAAAAAGAAGGAAAACATATAAAATTCATATGGTAATCAGATTTACTACTTACTTCCTTGCATATGCTTTGCCATGAACTCATCTTCCAAGTTATGTGCCATGAACAAATATTGCATTTTCTACTATGTGAAAATAACCCGCACGGGTAAATATTTTAACCTTCAAACAATAATTGCAAATGGAGAATGATGGGATCAATTTTCTTATATGACGACATTTTCTAAAAAAAAGAGTATGTATAATTAATATTTTCAAGTCTATGATTAAAAAAGAATCAACATAAATTTTATAGACATATAATCAAGTATTCATACGATGTCCATTATGTAATGGAAGGTTTGATATATTTATAAAGATAAGTTCTTCATCGTCATTATATAATACTAAGGGAAAGAAAAAGAGGTATACCATATATGCGGTGATGACTTGTTTAATTCACACATAAAGATATTTTACCAATTTCAAATGTTGTATAGCCAAATGGAAATCTATCGTTGGGACCGAATATTCTACACGGTCAGGACTACTACAAAATTTGGTTGAAAAATAAACCCATTTCACATGAAATACTAAATATCAAATATATATTTCGAACAGTATCATATGCTACACAATACATAAATACGATAAAACACAAAAAATGGTTGTATCACAATACATTGTAGCCATGTCACTCCATATCAATTTTTTATATATAAAAGAATGCATATGAATATTCATTTAATTTATTAATTCGAAATTGCTTTCTATTTATAATTTTTGTAATAAGGGTTTTACACTTTTTCAATGCTTTCTCTTAACCTTTATCCAATTCTTAATGTATTTTTATTTTATTTTCAAAATAAAGACAATTTATTTATTACGAGGATAAAAAGCCTCTCTTAGGACACTTACAAGCACTAAAGCAAAGAAACTTAAGAAAATTTACGAAAATTAGAATGAGTAACGACCCGCCCTAAATTGTGTTTTAGAGTTAATTTCTCCTCGGCACTTAAGTACAGAAATGAATCATTTTTCCCTTTTCTCTTTTGATTAATTCCGGCAGCTTCAGAATTATTTGAATCTTCCACATTCCCTAAAACCTCAAAAGAATTTCCAATTGGAGTTTGGGATATTTGGTTTCCACATTTTCTGCTAAACAAGTATTCAATGAATGCACGAGCTTTTACAGAAGTAGTTGACATTCCGAGATCAAATTTAGGAATTTCAACATATAAATTAATTGCATGGTCTTCCTTTCTTCGAAAAGAATCGTTTGTGAGATTAGACAATTTTGGAATTTCGTCAAGGGGCGGCATATCTCCATAAGAATCTTCATTATCGGATATATCCTCGAATGAGATATTTTGAATATTTATTGGCTCCATATGATTGGGTTCTTTTTCTGTTTCATTAACTAAAATTGGATCCTTTGGGATAAGCATCATCTTATTAGAAGTCATCACAATTTATGTTTTTTTACATTTGTGATTAGAACTGAAAAAACTAAGATGAACGGAAAGGTTTGGAGTTGCCTTTAGGGATCATGGCAGCTTATGAGTATCGATAAAATGATGAACTCCGAAGGACAAACAACTAAAGACTTGGGTCCGCTATTATGGAATTCTTTCAATACGGTTTCTGTACTCTAATAGGAAGTAGCATCTGTATACAACTCACTATTACCTGGGCAGCTTCCTACCAGAGCTTCTAATCGAGTTTGTAACGCTCTTGCTTTACTTAAGTGCTTGGCCTCTCACCCGAATACAAAGTTGTCATTCATTAAGACTAAGATACCAGATTGTATGTTCCCCTTTATCAATACTACTGAAACCGAAACGCCATTTGAGAATTTAAGGTGACCTATTGAAGGTTGATGATTCAACTAGACCAGAAGTTACATTATATCTTCTTGAAACAGGATTGTTTCCTTGGTAGCTTTGGTGCCTGGAAGTTGGTAAAGAACTGACAAAACTAGTTGGATTTTCATAGTTTCCGAAATTCTGATGCAAGATCAGGGGAAGTGTTATTACTATACTTTTGAGCAGTTATATGCAGTGATGTATGCACTAGAAAGCATGCTCGAGAACCTCTCTGAAAAATTGTTCCAGCGACTGCTAAAAAATATCATGCAGTGTTATCTTAGTCTCTTAGAAATGCCGAGGCACTGTGATGTATTACAATACTATTTACCTATAAAATTAAGAGATGCAACCTTCATTAATCTCCTGAATGAGGACCCATCAATCATAACGTTGCTACAAGTTTTACTTAATAATTCACAACAGGACATTGGGCAAAACCGGAGCTAGCTGAAGAGGTATTTGCAGTCTTTTCTAGATTCTTTGTCAAGTGGCAATGCTGTTTTTTAACTAGCACAGTTGAGTAGAACTATCATATTGCTAAATTTTACTTCATAAAGGAACATAACTGCATAGGTACAATACTCTAAGTCCTGTATTTTGAGTTGAAGTTCCCGCCTCCATGTTCCTGTGCATAATCACATATAATTCCACAGTTGCAATTCTCCCAAGCAATTTTATATCTCATAGCGACATGGCTAGCTCAAGGCTTCGTAGATAGAGACTGGGCTTTGTTTTTGCTTTCCCAGAAAGATCATCATCATCCACACTGTTACCATCATGCCAAGGAAAATGATATTATAAATTCAATGGCCTAATTAGTAACCTGGTTTTCCAATGATAACTTATCTAGGAAAATGGGGAACCAATTTGGATAAATTTTGGGAACTAGAAATCTTAAGGGCTGGATGTGCAACTGCATAGCCATAGACCCCAAAGTTATTACAAAGGAATCACTATTTTTTGTGGTACGTAGATAAAGTTTGAAAAGAATGAACAAGAAATATTTATCTATTTTGTTTTCATATTTGTAATAGAACAATGAGCAAGAAGGATTTCTTTGAAAGTATGGAAAAGTTGTAGAGGTTGAGAAGAATCCAAGGTGTATTTGGTGAAATAAGAAGTCGGTAGAGGGATATGTCGGTTCAAGCATCACTTTACCATCACAACTCATAGCATTAAATAGATAAACTTTGATAATTCATAGATAATCGACTTTCTCTCCAAACTTTCACTCAAGAAATTATGTCCCATTTCTTCATTGCATTCAATCTATTCACATTTTACCTAGATCTAACAATCATGGAAACATGAGAAGATAATCTAGGGTAAGAGGACCCACAGGTGATTCATTTGCACAAGATTTCACAGGATATGAGTGGAATTTAAGGAGGAAAAACCCTAATATGGATCATGCAAAATTTCTAATCCCTATTGTGGCTAATTATCGATCAGGATCTGAGAAGAAGGGGAGTACTATCAGCAAAAACAAGGCGGCAAAGCTATCATATGAGGAACTGGTGATTTTGGATAAAACCATTGGGCCCTCTACTGTTCAATAAAGAAAAATAGAAGAAATGGGCAAAATAAAAATACAGAAGAAGAATTAACTGTGCAGAATGGAAATGAGATTGATAATTCGGAGATCAAAAAATTTGAAAACCGTCCATTTGAAAGTAATGATATTAATACTGGAATGTTTTTTCATCGCGAAGGCAAAGAACCAATCATTGATGTTGATGATGAGTTGGATAATCAATTTCCCAAGGTTAATATCTTATATAGGAATTAGATTTCCAAAACTAAAACTACATTTATGGTCAGATACAGTTTTAAGTAAAATGGCAAGTATGGTTGGGACACCTCTGTTTACAGATAGAATGACAACTAAGAGAGATAGATTGCCATATGCAAGGGTATGTGTAGAAATTAATTTGTGGAGTCCCCTTCCAAATTATATATCAGTACATGATCATGAAGGTACAAGTTTTAATCAGAAAATTGAGTATGAATGGGTTCCTACTAGATGCACTATATGTAAAATTTTTGGACATAAGGATGAAAACTGTAAAACTGTCAAGCCTACTATTCAATTGTGGAAGAAAGTGAATGACAAATATGACGAAAAAGAAGTAGTAAAAGGAAGTAATTCATGTGATATAGATAAAGGAATAAACATGACTAAAAATAGTAAAACATCAGAAGGAAATAAAGAGATAAATTAAATGAAGATACAAAACAATGCTGGGAGTAAGGAACAGATTCAAGAAGTTATAGCACAAGCAGACACTAAACAGATCAGTCCTGAGGGTACTGAGCAAGCTATACCCAATCAGACTCAAGTAGATGGAGTTCAAGAAAAATCTTATGGAAATGTCCAAAATACTCAAAAAGAGAAACTAATCAATGCTTCTAGAGTTAATATTGCTATGGGGAATGTTTTTGATGTATTACAAGCTAAAGAAGAGGAAGAACCACCAGAAATAGTGTTATGTGATGACAATTTGGATGATGATATTAGTGAAAAGGGGAAAATAATAGTGATTCAGAATAGCAGTTTATCAGGAGGAGTAATCAATACCACTATGAAGAGAGTGAGGAAGAAAGGGGGGAAAGGTAATCAAAAGAGGAAAATATGATCGAGTTTGACATATGGAACATAAGGGGTTATAATGCCCCTCATAAACAAAGGGAGTTTCAAAAGTATATCAGGGAAAATAATATTGGTATTATTTGTTTAGTAGAAATTAAAGTGAGAAGCAACAATGTGAATGGTGTAAAGGAAGGCTGCTTTTATCATTGAATCTTATTCACAACACACCTTCAAATGGCCCTGGAAGAGTTTGGATAACTTGGGACAGTAATATCTTTGAAGTTGAAGAATTGAGCAATATGAATCAAGCTATTACTGTCAGAATCAGATTTAAAACCCAAGGTATGTCTTTTATCTTTACTGGAGTTTATGGGGATAATAAAATAGATCCTAGATGTGATCTCTGGAGGTATTTAGAGAATGTTGCTTTAAATGTCAATAGGGAACCTTGGATTATAGGGGGAGATTTCAATGTTGTCAGAAGAAGTAATGAAAGAATTAGGGGGAATGGAGTGGATTAGGATGAAGTTGGGGATTTCAATAATTGTATTGATACTATTATGGTGGATGACTTTCCTATTAGAGGTAATTGGTTCACTTGGAGTAATGGGATAGAGGGGGAGGACAATATCCAAAGCAGAATAGATAGAGTCTTACATAATGAGGAGTGTTTGAACTCCAATATGAACACTAAAATTCAAGTTGATTTGACTGAGATTTCTAACCATATCTCCTTAGTATTGGGGTTTCAAATGGATAGAGAGAAAATCAACAGACCTTTTAAATTTTTTAACTTTTGGATGAATCATTACACTTTCAAAGATATTCTCAAGAAAGGTTGGGACATGTATATTGAAGGTAGCCCCATGTTTTCTGTGGTTAAGAGACTGAAGTTTATGAATAAGGACTTTAGATAATTGAACAAATGCCACTATTCTAACTTATCTTTCATAGTCAATGCCAAGAAAATTGAGTTTAAAAGAATTCAAGAGGACCTTATAGGAGATGGGGGAAATGCAATTCTGCTCACAGCTAAGAAAATATATAAAAAAGAGTATCTTGAATTAAGGAATATGGAAGAAGACTTTTATAAGAAGAAATCTAGAATTAGTTGCCTTGAACTAGGAGATAAAAATACCTCTTTTTTTCATAAGAAAGTTAAATGTCATGTTAGTAGGAATAATATCCTATCTATTAAAGATAGTGATGGCAACATTCACACTGGTTAGAAGGCAGTTCATGAGGAGGCTATGAAGTATTTCAAGGAGATTCTTGGAAGTAATATCAGTGTCAGTTATGGTGCTTTTGATAGAATTAGACCTATCAGACAAAGATGGTTGAATGAAGATCAAAAACTGATTCTATAGGGACCCATTTCAAAAGATTAGATTAAGTATGTATTGTTTAACATGAACCCAAACAAAGCCCCTGGTCCTGATGGTTATAATGCTGGATTTTTTCAGAATAATTGGGATATAGTGGGAAAGAACACTACTAAAGCTGTGTTACATTTCTTCAACAAAGGTAGGATGCTAAAAGAGTGGAATAGTACTATTGTAAGTTTGATTCCTAAAATTCCTAATCCTATAACTATGAACGATTTTAAACCCATTTCTTCCTGCAGTTAGACCTATAAAATTAGCTCTAAAGTGCTAGTGAATAGGTTGGGGAGTATTATGCCCGAGCTTTTTAACAATAGGATGTCAGCCTTCATCAAAGGTAGAAATATTACTGATAATGTACTACTTATGCAGGAAGTGGTTAAGGGTTATCATAAGAATAATGGCGAACCTCGATGTGCCATGAAAATTGATCTTATGAAAGCTTATGACTCTATCAAATGGAATTCTATTGTTGATGTTCTTCATGCTATGGATTTTCCTAATATGGTTATCCAATGGATCAAAGAATGCATTACAACCACTAGTTTTACTATCGGTGTGAATGGAGGGATTAATGGTACATTCAAAGGTTCAAATGACTTGAGAAAAGGGGGTCCCCTATCTCCCTATCGTTTTCTACTCGTGATGGAAGCTTTTTCTTGGATTCTTGATGATTGTGAAATAAAGGAGTGTTCAAGTATCACTTCAATTGTGAAAGATTGAATTTGTCCCATGTTATATTTGTTGATGACCTATTCATTATTTCTAAAGCTGATATTAATTCTTTGAAGGTTGTGGAAAATGTCTTGAGGGAATTCAAAAATATTTCTGGGTTGGGGGTTATCTACCCTAAATGTGAGATTTTTATCTCTGGCATTGCTAATGAAGAGAAGGTTAGTTTGGCAAATATTATGGGAATGAAATTGGGGATTCTTACTGTTAAATATTTTGGTGTTCCCCTAATTTTTACAAGATTAAAGAATCATGAATGCAAAGTTTTGGTTGAAAATCTTACGTCTAAAATGAAATCTTGAACAAATAGATGGCTATCTTATGTAGGAAGAGTTCAACTTGCTATTTCAGTGCTTAGATCTATTCAAGTTTATTGGATTAACATCTTTGCCATCCCAAAAATGGTAATCAAAGAAATTGATCAAATAATCAGAAGGTTTATATGGTCTGGGGTTGACCTTAAGAAAATAGGTGCTAAAGTTGCATGAGATGATATATGACTCCCTAGGGATGAAAGAGGTTTGGGTATTATGAACCTTTTTTACTAGAACAAAGCATGTATGACGAGACACTTGTGGGACATTGTTGTGGGACATTGACAGGAAAAAAGATACTCTCTGGGTTAAATGGATTCACAATGTTGTTATTAAGCAGGATTCTATATGGACTATCAAATTAACAAATGATGCTTCTTGGACATGGAGAAACTTTAGAGAATGAGGGACCAGACAAGGAAGTTTATCAAATATAACATTGAGGATGTTAGGGGGACTTTATTTTGGATTGACAAGTGGCATGGAAATGGTCCTCTTTTGGATTATTATGGGGACATAAATGTTTATGATGCTACAAGTTTAAAATTGGCCAAAGTTGATATCTATATTAGTAACAGTGAGTGGAATTTTCCTAGATTGATTTCTAATGACTTTAAGGACATGGCTAATACTAGAATTACTCCTACTCAGAATATTAAATACTGGGTTTCCTGGGTTCTTTCAAGTGATGGAAAATTTAACTGCAAATGTACCTATGAAAGTATTAGAAGTAAGAAAGCTAAAATTCCTTGGGCTAAATCAGTTTTGTTCTCTAAGAAGGTTCCTAAGTGTACCTTTCTTTTATGGATTGCATGTCTTTATAAGTTGAGGACTAAGGAAAAATTACTTAAATGGGGAATCATTCAGGAGGATATCTGTGTGTTGTGTCAAAAAGTGAAAGAGACCAGAAATCATCTATTTTTTGAATATGAAGTTACAAATCATGTTTGGGGAGATGTTTTAAAGCTTTGTGGGGAATATAGAAATGTTAAAAGCTTTGATGAAGAAGTTAGGATGCTTAACAGGAATTGTCAAGATTTAAAATCCATAGTGCTTAAACTTTACCTATCTATTTCAGTTTACATAATCTGGAGAACTAGAAATGATGTAATCTATAACAACTTCCATCTTCATGAAAGTTACCTTATGGGTAAAAAAGGGAACCTTGTTCATGATAACACATTCAAATGGGGGAAATTCAAGAGAAATCATAGGAATTTAGACATTAGTGGAAATTGGGGTATGAATGGAGAAATTCTCGATACATAATACTTATCTGACTGGAAGTGTGCCATAGTTTTGTGAATTCAGTTTTCTCTAGGGGATTTTACTGGACCTTCTCTTCTTTTGGAGAATATTACTTCAGGAGTTCAGTTCTGTCTCTGTATGGATTTGTGGTTATTGTTGAGCTGGTTCAAGTTTATTGGGTGTAGATGAGCGTCATCGAGTCTTGATGAGCTCCTTGATGATCTCATTTTTTTTATTTGATGGACTGAATTCTTGGATCTATTGTGTTGGTTGTTTTAGTTTTGCTAGATATTTTTGCTGGTTATTCGAATGGTTGTGCTTGAAGATTGAAGATGATGGTGTGATTTGGTTCTGAGATTGGTTTAGGCTGAATTTTTATCTTGTGGGTGGGTGTTTGCATGGTTTGTTATTGGATGGTGGATCGGTGAGAGACACATGGTGTTGGTCTGGGTAATTTTAACGCGTGGTAGATGTTCAACGTATATAGAGGGTTTTTATTTTCTGTGTGCTGGATTTGTTCATGGGTTGGTTCCTAGGTATTGGTCCGTCTGGGCTGGTTTGGTTGTGTTTAGATACTGTGTTGTTTTGTTTTGGGCTGGTTTTTGTTAGGCCTGTTCGCCTTTGTGTGTTGGGCCTGTGTGCCTTGGGTGAGTCGTTGTTTGGGCTTTATTTGTTGTATTCCTCTTTTGGGCTTTGTATTTTGTTTTAATCTATTACATTTTATCGAAAAGAAAACGTTGATAATGCATGAATTTTGCTGTAACGAGACGAGAAATATATTGGAAAATGAGCAAGCGTGGAAATTTTTTGAGGATGAAAAGAATCCAGGGTGTATTTCGTGAAATAAGAAGTTGAGCAGAGGGATATGTCGGTTGAAAGATCACTTCCCTAGCACACGACATATCATTAAATAATGTAAAAAGATGTCAAGAAAAGCAAAAAATAATGTGCAATGGCTTTGGAAAAATTGATTGAGAATAATAAGCAATGCATCAATTTTAGAAATCTTATTAATAAATGATTATACGTGGGGTTTATTTGAAGACCAAACTATGGATTCTAAATTAACCAAATAAGTAATAAACAATCATAGATGTACTTAAATAACTAAAAGATGAATCTTGAACTAAATCAAATTACTAATAATTATCGTAACAAACTTGTTATAAGAACAAAAATTAGAAGATAAATCTAAAACCCAACCTACAAAATCCTTAGGACCATCTTTTAATCTTGCATACTTCAATTTAGAATTTCATTAGTGTTGGTTACTTTGAATATTTAATATTATAATCCCGTTACTAATAGCCAGTATTTCGTATTATAAAGTTAGAAATGTTTGAATTATTGTTCCTTTTGATGGTATATAATTCTAAAAATTGATTGTGTTATTGTTATCCACATATTTAAATAATATTTTTAATGGAGGATATGATACGAGACTAGGGAGGGAGTGATATTCCTCTAACTGTAACCTCCCTTTGGCCAGATTGTTTAGGAAAATAGAGATGATATGGTAAGGATGGAGAAAATATTAGGGAATTGTAGTGCGTTTAAATCCTTTAATAGCAAGGAGTGAGAACTCAAAAGTTACGATGTGCAATAAACTACGAAGAAATGTATAATGGAGAAGGGAATGGGTAATGCTCACTTGGCATTGTGTATTTAACAAGGTATGCATCATTTCTAGAAATTTGAGAGGGTGAATGACACTTCAAGATGAAATTTACTAAAATCATCTATTGGAAGGTGAAATCGAGATGTTATTTATTTGCATGAAATGGAGATAGGGAAGGTGTTAGATATCATAGGTAGGAGTCTTTGTAGGGAAAGGTCGTAGATTGGTATTAAACTCTTCTGAGACCTCTTACATGAGGTCTCTATGTTATTTTATTATGGAGTGATGGAGAAGTTGGATGTCTTGCAAGGTTCCTATTGTCTTTTGCCTCTTTAAATGCATTTTGTACTCATTTATGTAATGAAACTCTTGATTTTATGGGGTGTTTGAGATTGAGGATATGTGGCTGTTAATGGAGGAGATGGATGGGGGTTAGCGGGGTGGAACTTTCTTTCGGGGAGATTTTAATGTGTTTTTCTAGCTAGAAATGTGTGGTGGTGGTAGGTTATTCCGCCAATTTGTGCATTATTAGAGGAATGTTGGTGATAAGGAGTTGTATAAGGAGGGTCTTATAATTTTGGTCTGAGAGGATTGAGAAGTGGTTGAGGAGGGAGGAAAGGAAAGAGGAGGTGGGAAGGAAGATGATAAAAGTGGAGATTAGTGGAAAGAAAAAGTCTTATGAACTTTGGGTTAAAGAAGGGGAGAGAACACAAGATTCTTTTATAATGTTACTAACTCCCATTGGACATATAACAATATAGGTAGGATATAAGTGGGGACTTTTCGTTAGAGGAGTAGGGTGATGTTAAATGTGTAGTTTTGTGACTTATAGTATATGGAAGAGGAGGGTTAACATCCTATGATTAACTGTGTAGAGTTTTAATTAAATAGATCATAGTCTGAAGACATAGTGGAAGCCCTCACATCCATTTCTTAAAAATTATTGGGATGTGGCAAGCGACAACTTGCTCTTATTATTTCATGACTTTTATTACGTGGATCAGTTTGAAAAGAGACTCAATGCTACCTTCATTACATTAGTCCCTAGAAATGGAGTATTTGTAAGTTTTTCAGAGACTTTATACGCATTAATCTATTGGCTAGTGTTTACAAACTCAATTCTAAGGTGTTTATCCGTCAAATTCTAGATGTGGTGCGAAAGGCAAATGCATGCGTGGACGTGAGGATTTGCTAATGTGTAAATTAGGAATATAGAAGGCAGGTGATCAAGTAAATTGAAATTTTGTTAAATATAATTTTTACATAATGGGATTTTGGAGTTGGTTCAATATAATTTGGACATAATGGGTTGGTGGTAAGTGGAGTAAGTGGATTCGAATTTTATCGCCATCAGAAGAGTTTAACTATTAGTGAATGGCATACCCGATCTTGAGGGGTCTTCTACAGAGGGATCCAATAGCAACCTAATATTTTATATTATGGGAACTAGGAATTAACTAATATATGAGGTGTTTTTGAATGGTTCCCTAATGGGGGAGAGGAGTAACTCGTTTGTGCTGATTTCTCATATGTTATATGTAGATGATACAATCATGTTTTATGGGGAAAGGGATGACCAATTGCACCACTTGAGGTTGTTCTAATGTTCTTTAAGTTTGTGCCGCGCTACTAATTACCAAAGGGAAGAGTGAATTAATCCCATTGGAATAGGTTCCTTCTTTTGACGCTTGTAAAGTGGGGTCTCTTTTGTCTAAGTATCAGGGAGCGCTCCCTTTGGGTACTCTATATAAGTTTAAATCTATATGGGACCATGTGTTGAAGAGGTTTGTAGGGTTAAAAAGTTTTTTTTATTAAAGGGGGTGACTTCCTCGAATTAATTCTCTTTCAATACTTCCCACTTAATTTATGTCCATTATATCTTTATTGGAGTCGATACCAAGGATGCTAGAGATGCTTATAAGGTACTTTAATTGGAAAGTAAATGAAGAGGAATAAAAAAAATGAAATGGGAGGAGTTGTGTAAGACGGTGTAGCTGGAAAGAATATTGTAATGTTCATTAAGGCATTAATTGGGAAGTTCTTATGGAGATTTTCATCTAAAGAGGCAAAGTTATTATTGTAATGGGAGTGGAATAAATGTCTTTCTGCACGACAATACTGTTGAATGAACTCATAATAGGTTAATGAGTGGATATCCTTAACATCAATTGACTTTAGGTGAGATGGAGGCTTAAGATCCGAATAGTGGCATTATTTTTAATGAACCTTTAAAAGATTAAAGGTTGGACCTCCTTAGAACAAATAACTTTTAGATAAGATGTGATCTTGAGATCTGATTAGAGTTGTGGAGGAGGTTGATTGTGGTTAGATTTAAGGTTGATGTATTGATGGTGATCTTTTTCCTCGCATTTAGGGTGTCAGTGGATTTAAATCAGATATAGATCCAACAATGACTAGATCTGAATTTGATTAAGTTCCCAATAAATAAATCTCGATCAATCTAACCCAATTACAGGCCTAGTCGCGCTTCCTTCACTATCTTGGTGCATGGAAGCATATTCCCAATAAAAGACCACTATATACAGTTGGATCTTAATAACTTCATAATAAATGGATTTGTATCACCATTGATCCAGTCCAAATTCGACGTTTTTATAGGCCTATTCAGATCTCCATCCCGGGAATGAGCATATTATGAAGGAGCATGAGCATCTTAGTAGATTTACAGCCTTTTCCTTAGATATGGTCATAAGGTCAAGTTTTAACATGATATCTTATGTCTAATGAAGACTTTGTAGATATTCCCTAACTTCTTCCATATTTTAAGGAACAAGTGACATTGTTGCCGAGATTATAACTTATTTAGAGGGTAAGGGGCATGGAAGTGCGTATTTAGGATGTCTTCTAATGCTTAGGAGTTAGAGGAAGTGCGAGAGTTATTTATCTTTTTAGGTAAATCTGAATTTTTGAGAGGTGGAGTAGATCCAGTGTGATGGAAAGTACAAATCATCCCTTTCTTTTTGTAAATTCATATTATTGATTATGAAATTATAATAGGGAGGGAAGTGAATATATTCCCATGGAGATAAATTTGGAAAACTAAATCCCACATCCAAGGAAGAATGGACAACTGGAGGTGTGTATGTTGAGCTTATTATATTTATTTATGTTTCAAGGAAGACCGACCTTAATGAGTTTTATCCTTTGCTTGATTTTTCTAGGAGAATTAGATAAGGAGTAGTTTACTCAAGTTGAAACCCACTGGACTGAAGACTTTTCTTTTGAGTCCTAGTGAGTTTTTAGTTTTCTTATATTGTCTTGAATTTGTAATTATAATTTCCACCTTCCTCATACGAGTCTATTTTGTTTGGGTCTATTTCATTTTAATACAAAAGGAATTTGTCTCTTTACTTGCATGGTTTTCAACTTTCTCGATATTATAACGATAATAGGGTATAGACTGCCAGTTGCACATGGGATTTTCGACATATGGTTTTTCAATGATCTTGTAAACTCTATATTGCTTTCGATTTTTATGCACAAAAGTTGATTTAGAAAGGAGGGATACATTTATAAGTTCATGTTTTCTCATGGCTGCTAGGAAGAGAGTTAAAAACTATGACATTTTCAAGGTAGAAGGTGTTTATGTTATTTATTAACCTCTTATTTTATCATCTTTACGAATTAAAATGAGTTCGTTGACCATATTTTGATTAATTGTTCTTTTACTAGACTTTTGTGATATAAGGTTCTTGAAGAGATTGAAATTGGGGTAGTTTTTCCTAAGAGTTGGAACAGTTTCCTCTATATGGAGTAAACGATTAAGGGAGATATGAAGAAGGTGAATTTGGTGAGGATATTTGTCTCCATGGACTTAGTGTGGAATATTTTGATTGAAATATGATAACTTACAAAGATAAGTGAGTGGAGATAGAAGAGTTATGGATAAATATCAAATTTGTCCCATCATTTTGGCATCTTCATCCATGATTTTCAATAGGATTTGTTTATCCTTTATTCAAGGAAAGTGGTATTATGTGTTACTATAAGATGAGAGTCTACGGTAGGCTAGAGATGTCCGAAAGAGGAGGGGCCCAATGTATTTTGAGGAGATAGGTTTTCTTTCTATTTTTTCTTTTTATTCTTATCTTTTATTTGTCTTTTGTCTCTATTAAGGTAATCTAGGGAAACCGTTGGATTACATAATGTATATTGTATTTAAGATGGTAGTTGATTTAATCAAATTGGTTTTTATTTCTGATAAAAAAATATGCACATAATTAATAGCAAACTTTTATAATTGAAAAATAAAATAAAATACGCTTTAGTAAGACAAATTAGTTTGGAATTGACATAAGAGTTATTATTTGTGTATCAACATGTACAATAAAGATGTAACTTATATAAAAAATACACCGCAAATAAGCAATAAGATATTAAATGTTTTTGTATTTACCTCATCGAAGAGTCATGTTGATTATGTACCAATGAAATGACATAAACATCGACCATGTCCTCTGCTTTATGAGGATTGTTTGTGCTTGTGAATGTTTCAACCTATAGAAATATAGACATGAAGTAAATGATAATTATTATTATAATAATAAGAATAATAATAAAAGGGAAAGGTAATCATAATTGATCAAATTGATAATTTGAAATTAATATATTTCAACCCAATCATCACAGTATTGCAGTGAGCCTAATTTAATTTGTATAAGAATACTCCATCTTTGATCGTTACTTAATAGAACACCAATTTAAGCATGATATAATAAACTTAGTGTTCCCTAAATTTGATTTGGGTGTAAATTTCAATAATTTAAGTTTAATATATAAACATTTATTTTTAATTTTATCCAAAATGAAGAAGAGATTTATACATAATGTTAATAATGGGCCAAAAACTATTGCAGAAGCCATAAAGGTTTTACAGAATAAGAGAAGTCACACTAAATACATATGAAAGGATACAACAAGAGGTTAGATATCCGTAACCATGTGATTTTATAAGGCAATGATATTTCCTTATAAAATAAGAAAACAAACAAGCATAGTTTTGAAGTAGTATAATTAATTTGAAGTTTTAAAATTACCTCACATGTAAAAGAATTAATAGACATTACTTAATATCCTCTACACTATTAGTGATTTAGACCCTTAAATGATGATCGAGAGGGGTTAAGTGATACAAGTGAATAATGTTGGAGAAAATTAATTTACAATTATAGTTTCGTGGACAAATGCGATATATCTTAAAGGAAGATATGGAATTTATTTTTATTTCAGCATAGGTTGAAAAAAAATTGAGAAGCGCTGGTACACACATGGTGAATGTGGGATGTATGAATTTTGATGAAATTATAGAAAATATAAGGAAGAGAATACATAATGAATAATTTGTATAGACCTCTCGAGTATTGTATTTAATTAAATCGATATACTTATGAAACTAATATATTCTATTAATGTGAAAATATGTGAAAACAAAATATATGTTTATAAGACAATCATTACTTTAAAAAAGCTTGCTCTGATTTTTTCCAAATGGTGTCCACTAGACACTTGAGGAAAAATAAAAAAATACATATATTATTGTAAATGAGATTTCGCACTAATGAGGTTAAAAAGGAGGAGGTTTTAGAGATTTGTTATGGAGAAAAGTTAAATGAAGATAGAAATTTGAAATTATCTTTTACACGATGATATCAAAAATAAAATTGCAAGCATTTTCATATACCTGATATGCTTATAGTGAATAGTGGGCTCACAAGTCTTTTTAAAGATATTGAAATCTGCACAAAAAAAAAGCAACAACAAATCAATAGTACAATTAGATGTCACATTCCCCTTTACCATACAAGGTTTTTATGTATATAAAAATATTTTATAGACACCAAAGTATTGTTTGTTGATGGTTTTTATATTTCAAAGTGCCATTTTGTTTTCGAGTTTTATAATATACACAAATTGTGTCAATATTGGGGTAATTTCATGTGTTTCTTAGAACTTAAAGAACAAATTATATCAATATAATATTTTCAAAATTATAGTAACAAAAAAATCTAATCATTTTCCACCTCTCGAATAAGCTCCTCGAACTCAAACATATGAACATCGGAGGGTCATATCCATCCTTTGTCTACTTCATCCAAGAAAAGGAGATGATCATAAAATTTTCTGATAGATTAGCTTGAAATAATCAAAACACAACCTTGTCAAAATAAAGTCTTCGGACATGAGTGAAGAAAACTCAAAATGACGTGTCATATAACCAACCCAATTATGGTCTAAAAAAATCGGCTCTAAATACCTACGCGGACAAGTCTAAAATAATGAATAAGTACATCTTGATTAACAACTTACATGATCAGTAATACAAAAAATACAAATTATGTATATATTTATATATATATGCTAAAATTTGTATGAACGAGAAGGGCATGACATGTCTTTTTACACCTACACTAGAACTTGCCATAAACCTACTCAAGTTTGATTTTTCCAAACCCGAATTTTTATTAACTAGTAAAAATCATTCCTAAACTTGACCCATTGGATAAAAGGAATTTCCATCATCAAAAACCAATACCCGAAGAAAACTTCACATCTCTTAATATGATTTCAATGACCCAACAATTATCGAAAAAGATGTCGAAGATATCCTTCATAAAGTAATTAAGGTATCCCCTAAACACACGCGAGACATCACAAGATGCGAGACATAATCGGGGCCATATGGAATGGCTAGTGGGTGGACGACTATCGACCGCGATGGGGTCACAGAGTTCGGTCCATTTACTCAAGATCGATCTCTTCATATTCGAATTTCCAGTGAAGTAAGTCTTCGTCGAACTCATCGTATCGTCCTGAAGTGATGGATTTATATCGTTAATCAATCATATTGTTCAACCTTTTTATCTTGTTTGTATTTACATTTCAGTTGAGGCAGTCATATGTATTTTAGATATTTCCCGAGTTAAATATTATATGTGATGCTTGTATTTCGAAATGGATATTGTACAGTTGAAATTCTATATTCAAGAGTTGGATTGGATTCATATGTCAGTGATTGGTATCATAGATGTTTTATTTGATTCAAAAGTTTATTATCTTGTATTGCATTTATTCTGATTTTATATTCTAGAGTTAGACTTGATTCCTATGGAAATGATTAGTATCATGGATGTTTTATTTGATTCAGATTTTTCTTATCTTGAATTCCATTTACCTAGTTTTATTTAATTTGTTATATTGAGAATGTTACGAAATATTTTTAATTCTTGTATTTTTGTAGTACACCTGATCAATCTATTTGTGAATTTTACGGGATGTAACAAAAAACAACCACTTTAATTGGATGTTGATTTGTACGTGTTTTTTTTTTATCTCAGAGAGAGTGATGAAGAGGCGGAGTGAATAGGAGAGAAGGAGAGATAGATGAGTAGGTGGGGTAGGCAATAGAATGTTAAATACATAGACACGAACACACAAACAGAAAAAGTGGGCCACTATTTTGTGTTGTGTGTGGTGTGAGACCGGGTTTGTTGTTTTGTTTGTATGTACCCCATCCTAAGATATCGTTTTTTGCCATAATGCCCTCAAAAATGTTATTTCAAACGAAATCGATAATGTTGTGTCACGTGAACATATTTATAAAAAATATAGCACTTCGTGAATTCGGAGTTGACAGCCATTGTTAGCAACCATGAATTCTCATGTGATTAATCATGTCATTGATTAGGATTAATTATCGGGGTTAACCTGAATACGGAGTTGCATAAATTCTCTTCGTCCTCCTTTAGAAGACATTTCAAAACGTCCAAATTACCCTTATTGTACATTCTTCAGTGCTTAATCCACTATTTATTTTCTTTACCTAGTTTAATTAAAATAATATATTATAAAGGACGCTTCATCGATTAATATATTTATTCAATTAGTTATATATTAATTAAATTAATATTTTTTTCAATAACTACAAAAATTATAAATGAAAAGAAAAACAAGAAGCTTTTACTAGCTATTTTTTCATAAATAAAAACTAAGAAAGACGTTATTACAAAGAGTTTGTGTTTATAAAAATGATTTTTTAAAAATGTTTTTAAGAATTATTTTAAAAAATTGTCTGTTTTTTAAATGATTGTTTTTAAAATAGTTTAAAAAAAATAGTTTTCCCTAGTTTTATATGAAAAAAGTAGGTGAAACCCATTCTATTTTTTTCACAGTTTTATATTTATAATGGAATTTAAAAAAAAATAGAAATCAATTTTACTTTCTAATTTTATATATTTTAATTGATATATTAGTATTTGAATAAATATATGAATCAACAAAGTGTCTTATTTTATTAATATATTAAATTTGTAAAGTGTTGTAACTAAAGAAAATTAGGAGTGGATTGGGCATTTAATAATGCCCAATAAGGGTAAAATAATCACATAAAAAATATAAAAGTTTGACAAGTCAACTAATTGTTTTCATTGGTTTTGATGGCAAAGTCTAGAACAAAATATTATAGTGAGAAAATTGACTTATGAAAATGAAATGGGTGGTAAAGCCGAAATACCCATAAAATTAATTTCCTAAGGATAGCTGAGGAGGGTAGATCATCCATCTAGTAAATCGTGACACGTGCCCTGTAATTTATTCTCGACCAAGTCAGCCACTGATTTGACTACTGCAACATGCCGTGAGTACCTACTTGACCTTTACCCATGAAGTAGTTTCATGTGGTTGTATACCTAAAAATGGGAAAGATTACACCAAGGGACTCCTAACGACAATGGGTTATTTTGTGTAAATACACACACACACACTCTCACACTTATGAAAGAGGGTATCAGAATAATATTTTTAAGATGTAACCCTAAAGGGCTTAACTCTCATTAGCATTTTACCACCTAGTTCTTCTCAATAAATTCATCTCATGTCTCTTTTCCCTATGGACATAAGCGAGGTTGACCTTGTGGAACCACTAGCACGTACATTCTTGTGCGCACTCGTTTTTATGTTTTGTAAGTTGTATGTTATTTTATCCAGTCTATACTTTTAAAAGTTTGTAAAGATTTTTCCTTATGCAGATTTCCGGATAGATAATAACAAACATTACAAGTATAAATAAAGTGAAAAAGAATATTGAGACTAAATCTTACAACCATGTCGACTATCTTAGACTATTAGAGGAAAATTATCTTATGACTATATAAATCTCAAATATTTTATGCCAAATATCATAAAAATATCTTTATACTAGTAAGGGTGAGCTCACAAGGCATGACTATAATGGAGGACGGCGGGGTTCAAACCCCGCTAGTGATTGAGACTATTGTGTAATAGGTTGCATAACCCCAATTATGTAGCTCAAATAGATTTATCCAGCCCCTCTAAAATTAAAATTTACACTGCGATCTTTTGAGCATCTTAATTAAGAGTCATGTTTCCAAATCGAGGTTACAAAAATATAATAAGTCAATCAAATCATGGTACCTTCTTTATACGTTTTAATTATAGGTTACATTTAAGGGTTAAAACTTATCCCAAAATGTCTGAAGGAGAAAAATACAACACATTCATAATGATCTTGAATTATACAGTAGAAGCATTGAGGCATTGTATAACTAACCTAGGCTATAAATGTTGTTGTATGTTTTAACCCCTAGATATATTTTTGTATCTATGATAAGCTCTATGTCAATACACTTGCAGATAAATTCAACTCTAAGTCAGATGGCAATTAATTACCAGAACTACAGGTGATTATGAATGAAAAGGATACTCGTAACTGTGAATATATAATTATTGGTAATAACAAAAAAGCAACAAAATGTTTATGTATTTGGATAATCTAAGACTTTGAGATAATAAATTTTTTGATATAAATAATATAAGAGTGTATCTTTGTTCAATCTTCTTCAACTCATGTTAGAGGTTCTGCTTGTTTAGAAGGTTGACAGGTCTTTATCATTTTTTAAGAATATTTTAGATTCTATACGGTTTGAGTTTAAATATTTTAGGTCTAAAATGATTTCAAAGTACCGGTGACTGAAGCTTGAATGTCGTTCGTTCCTCCTGGATATATCTATGCAATACTTATTATTTTTTTGCGGGAGATTTAAAGGCTTCGGTTGCTTCATTCTCGGAAGAATTTGGTATATCTATGTGATTCCGATTATTAGTTGTGTTTTAGTGGGTCAGCTTATTTGGGTTTCTAGATATTTGTATCTAATGTTATTTTTAGGTTTTATGGTATTTTGAATTTACCAAAAAAAAGATAGAAATAATGGTTAAATATAGTTGTTCTTACACATATTACATATTACATATTGTGTCAAAGGTATGTGTAGGAGAACCTACAAAATTAGGTGTCAAGAAATGACATAGAGAAATAGATGTTCTTACACACATTACATATTAAAGAAATAAGAGCATACCAAGGGTCATCGGCAACAACATTATGATGGCTAGATATAGTAGCCGCAAAAAATATGTTGGGACCAATTAGGTGTATGCATTTTGGAAACATCAAGGAAAAAATTTGTTGATATATAATGGAACAAGTACATTGATATTTGATAAATCTTATTTATTATGAACAATTCAATTGTTCAAATCTCTATATACTATAAAATACAAAACAAGGCATTTATAAGCATTTAAGACTCCTCCTCATTGAGAGTGTCCACGTGACACTCTATATTTTATATTTCTATAAAATACTATACAAGCAATTTAATAGATGCATTGAACTATTGAGTTTTTTTTCTCTCTCTCATTCAATTTAATTCAACTACGAGACCAAGTCAAAAGTAATTAAGAATGATACATTTTTTCGTCCCAATATATAAATATTATTTTTAACCAACCACCATGGTCATCACCATAGACTTCCCCAAAGACTCCAAACCGTCTCCTGAACAAAGGGTTGCACGTATGTTAAATCGCCGCCAAAGTTCTCGGCAGGTAATTTCCTTCTTTTCTTTCGTTGATTAATTTGTTAGTTAAGATTAGTAAGGTTTGGAGGTTCCCCACTATTGATAAACCATTTGCTTTCTCTCTTTTTTGGGTTATTTCTTTAACACTGTTTTTTATAACCATTAAATTATATAAAAGCACTGTTTTTCTAAAAAAAAAAAAATAATTTATAATTGTTAAAAGGTTCTTTTATAAACTGTTTTTTTAATTTTTCTATAAAATTATTTTTTTACATAAAACGTTAAAAACATTAAAAAAAGTTGATATAAAAACGTTCAAAACACTATATTTAGCTGCTTTTTAATAAACGTTAAAAAATAGTTTATATAAACCACTATTTTTTTTTAAAACGCCGCTTTTAAAAACGTTACAAAACACTGTTTTTTTAATTGCTTTTTACAAATGGTCAAAAACATTTTATCTAAAAACGTTTTTTTTATTTATTTAAAAACACTCTTTACTAAAAACATTAAAAACTCTTTTTAATAAACTTAAAAAAAAAATTATATAAAAACACTTTTTTTTTAAAAACAGTTTATATAAAAATAATTTTTTTAATTTTTTTTATAAACGTGAAATGTTTTTTTATAAAACTTTTTTAACGTTTTTTTTATATATCAATTTTTTTTATAAACATGTCAAAAAACAGTTTATATAATAACGTTGAAAAATACTGTTTTTTAACGTTTTTAACATTTTATATGAAAACTGTTCATATAAAAAGTTGTTTTTAATAGTTGATAAAAACTTTTTTTTAACATTTCTGATGTCTTTTTATAAAAAAAAAAATGATTTTATAAAAAACAGTTAAAAAGAGTTTATTAGAAAACCTTTTGATGTTTATAACTGTTTAAAAAAAATGGTTTTTATATAAGCAGTTTTTTAACGTATATAAAAAATAGTGTTTTTTTAACCTTTTTAAAAAACAGTGTTTTTAACAAAAAGTGTTTTTATATAAACTATAAGAGTTTTTCTCTCTCTTATCTCTCTTATTCTTACTTTCTCTCTTTTTTGGATTATTTTTTTAAACGTTAAAAAAACAATGTTTTTTTATAAACATCAAAAAACAATTTATATAAAATCAATGTTTAAAAAAAAAACAGTTTATAATCGTTAAACAGTTTTTTTATCAACAATTTTTTTAACTTTTTTTATAAAATTATTTTTTTACGTAAAACATTCAAAAACAGTTGATATAAAAATGTTAAAAACTGTTTACATAAACCACTATTTTTTTAAGGAAAAAACACTGTTTTTAAAAAACGTTACAAAACATTTTAACTGTTTTTTATAAACATTCAAAAAAAGTTTTATAATTCTCTTTAAAAAAATGTTGTTTTTATATAAACCATTTTTTAATATTTTTTTAAAAGAGTTCTTTTTTTTAAGAACAGTGTTTTTACATAATTTTTTTTAACGTTTATACAAAAAACTGTTAAAAAAACAGTGTTTTTAATGTTTTTATATTAAGTGTTTTTTACGTTTTTAATTTATTCATATAAAGAATTGGTTTTATGAAAAAAGTTGAAAACAATTTACAAAAAAACTTTTGACATTCATAAATGTTTTTTATAAGATTGTTTTTATATAAAGTTTTTTCAACGTTTATAAAAACAATTAAAAATAATATTTTTTAATGTTTGTAAAAAAAAGTGCTAAAAAAAGTTTATAAAAAAACCTTTTGATTTTGTAAAACTTTTTGATTTTAAAAAAAAAATACTTAATAAAAAAAGTGTATAAAACTTTTTCATTTTATAAAACTCTCATTTTATAAAAAAGTGTTAGTAAAAAAAGTTTTACTATTTAAAACAATAAGATATAATGTAAAATTTGTTTTAATACACTAATAAATACTTATACTAATGCGTAAAATAGTCTTTTTGATTGGACAGTGAGCCAACTGACCATCAAACTAGCTAACTAACGTTTTTTGTCGATTTTGAATCCTAAACGAGTAGAATGTAAATAAATGGAATAAAACTCTAAATAACTATTGAACCCCAAATATTAAAAGATCCTTACAAAACTGACAAGGAGCCATAGAATAGACTCTGATTTTGTTTAAGTAGAATGTGTTATGTGAGGATTGAAATAGTGTTTTTCTTAAGATAATTTCGATTGAATCTTTATATAGAAATGTGAGTTTAATTAGTTAAAAGCATATTATGTGAATTTAGTTAGTTAGAAGCATATGGTGTATGTTGCTCTATTTTAAAGGAAGCTTCCATATTTAATAACATTATTTTTTAAATAAAATATATAATATTCCTTTTTGGATTTTTCTCTTTTTATATTGTGATTGGACAATTATTTTTGTGCTTTGTTATTAGGTTTGCTATTTTTATTTTGACTCATTTTCAGATTTTTTTATACAAATTATAACCTTTATGCTTTATTTTCTTAACACACAAGTTCTAACTGTTTGTCATTTTTGTCTATCATGTCCATGATACTATTCATTATATTTTTCAAAATTTAGGGGTTAAAGTATAATTTGTGTAAAGTTGATTAAGTGCCTAAGTAAAATATTTTGATATATATATATATATATATATATATATATATATATATATATATATATATATATATGAGATAGTAATTATCGTGATTATATATGAGTGTCCATTTTCTCTCCATCTATTATTAATTAATACTTATATAATGTGTGAAATAGACATAAAAATATAGTTATGTCTTAAATAAAAAAAGTATCTCGGTGTTTAGTATATACTAATCATAGAACTAACATCTCTACTAAAAAATATAAATATGTAGTTGATTTGTAATTTTAAAATAGAGGCATGTTCATATGTCCCAAATTTTTTATTCATTTTTTCATCTCATATTAACATTAGTTTAAATGTAATGATAATATTATTTATGTGGCATATATTTCACGAATAAAATTATACCACGCTCGCGCATCGCGCGGGATTTAAAACTAGTTTACCTTTAAAAACTGAAATCAACCAAATCGATCGAGTGACTCGATGTTCCGCCGATGAAATAATTGTTTGTGAAAGTATAATGAATGTTCAGATTTAGTTATTCACAAACTCTCATGTCTAATTGATGGCATAAGTAAGTGTGTGTGTATTAAACTACCAAATATTATTTCTAAGAAACTAAAATGGGTAAAATTACTTACTCATTTGCCAATGCATATGCAAGCCTTGTGTGAAATCAAACAAACAACTAACTTCAATTGAATGATGATTTATGTTCTTTTTTCATTCTCATATATAGAGAGAGAGGCGGAGTGACCAAGAGAAAGAGAGATGTACAGGTGGGGTGGCCGAGAGAGTGTTGAACACTAATTTGTACTTTTTGTTGTACCCCATCCCAAGATATGCCCCGATGTCATTATCAAACAAAAATGACAACATTGTGTGTCACCTCCTGGTAGTTGATTTTCCATTAGTTGATTAATGCACCTATAATGATTCTATGCATTTTTATTACTTGAAAATCCACCACATTTACATCTTAATCAACATTTAACTACCAAATTAATAATCAACTTCTCCCACACCATTTTATTTTTAATATTAATACAAGGAATGTTATTTATTTGTGAGATAAAAAAGGTAATTATTTTCATAGAATTAATAGTACTCCTGCCATCCCAAATTATAAGTTCACCATTCGTTTTTGGATCGTCCCAAGTTAATTATCAAAAAATTTCTGGGCCATAATAAACTATCCAAATTCCTAATAGTGAACATATGTTGAACTTGGTCATTTGTTGAAGTTATCCTTGATCTATAAAAAAGATTATATGGAATATTAATTTGGGACAGTGTGAGTAATGTTTCATATTATTATTATTTTTTTACCTCAGATCTACTTTATAATCTGTTATTTAACATATTCCCACTTTCATAATCTTTTCGACATAGCTCCCAATTTTTTAACAACATCCTAACTTTATTAAAGAAAATTTTAATTCAGTATTACTTATAACCCCTAAAACCAAAAAAAAAACAACAAATATCTCAAATCCAATTACCATCTACTTATCTTTTTCACCACCCAACAAACCCTAAATCTAACCATATATCCAAATAACTCTTGCAATCCTTTACCATCCCTTTCATAAAATTATTCATAAATGTTCACTATTTTTTTTCTAATATTAAACATTTAAGGTTTCTCAATTACTGTTGATGTAAAAAACTAGATCGCTCTAATTTTTCAATCACAGATAAATAAATAAGACAAAGATTTTTAAAGTGGTTCGGCTAGGAATAAAGCCTACGTCCACTGTTATGTTATTGCTGAGTGTTTGTGGAATTCTTGATTACAAGTTCTCTCAAGAAATTCCGGTCCCCTTGAATGAGGATGATACAAGGTATTTATAGCCTTGAGGCTGTACATGAAAGGGTCGATACATTAAATGATATACATGTGAAAGGGTAATACATTTAATGCCCTTAGACTTGTGCGTCAAGGATAATCATTTAATGAACCAGTTGGACTGTTCGTTATTTGGCAATCAATGCTGTGGCCGAGATGCAGCTCGGATCGTCTGAGTAACTCGGGTATGTTGATCTTCCTGGTATTCAAGAATTCCTCGGAGAGGTATGTTCCTTGGAGAGGTATGTTCCTCGGAGCCTATGAGTTCCTCGGAGAGGTATGTTCCTCGGAGCCTGTGAGTTCCTCGGAGAGGTATGTTCCTCGGAGCCTGTGAGTTCCTCGGAGAGGTCTGTTGTTGCCATGTAGATAGCCGGGTGTCTTCGTATGATTGGTCCACGTCAGCAGATTAAATTTGGTATCAACAGAAGCCCCCAATGCTTCATGCTTGATGGTTTACTTGAAAGGATGGAGTATTTTATTTTGCAGTGTTGCTCGGTGCTCGTGAAATTCTTGATCTACCTTCTTGATTTGTTGAACATAAAGGGCATTATCTCTTGGACGACATATGATGCCGCTTGTAGCTTATCATAATCTTCAAGTATGTTGATTGGTTTGCTAGCCGACCTACTGCATTCTGTGAGCTAGTGGTGGACTTTGAAACATTTTCTTGCAACTTCTTCTTCGATGTTGGTCGAGACAGTAGTAGCAAAGATCTCAGTGATGTAGATGCTGATTTTAACTTCTACCTCTACTCGGGGGCGAGCAAGAGGTTCTCAGGGACGAGCAAGAGCTGCTCGGGGACGAGCAAGAGTTGCTCGGACAGACCATCTGTGATGAACATCAGAATGCTGAAATATCTTAACTTCATAAAATTCCCATTATGCTTTGGATGATTTTCTTGCTGGCGAGGAACCTGTTTCAAAATCAGAGAGAGAGAAACCAATAGAATAGGAATCTCAATGTAATAGTTAGTACACAATTTAATTTTGATGTAATAAATTTGCATAATTCATTTTGAATTCAGTGAAAGAATTTCATTTTTGTTCGCAAATTTGAATTTGCTATTGTTTTGTAAATATCAAACACTTTATTATTTGTGCTTGCATAACAATATTGTATGGTTCATCGACCAAAAAGGTTACAAGTATCAATGTTGCTTGATCACTTAATAATAAAGTAATGAGTATAATTTATTCAAAGTGTTTCCAACCAACCAAGGTGGATAAATAATGTTTGTCGACCAACTACAGTTGATGGGTTTTTATCCCCGACCAACCATACTTGGTATAGTTTGGAATATTTTGTTCTTTAAAGAACTTTTTGAAATAATGTTACCTCCTGACCAACATAAGTTGTAATATGAGAGTATATTTTTATCTTACCAACCGTAATTGATCATGCTGGTGTACACTTTTTGGCTCCTTAAAGCTTTTGGCTCCTTAGAGCATGTCCTCCTAACCAAAGGAGGTTGGCTACTTATAGCACTTTTGCTCCGTAGAGCGCTCCGGAGAGCTTATCCTCCTAACCAAAGGAGGTTGGCTACTTATAGCACTTTTGCTCCGTAGAGCGCTCCGGAGAGCTTATCCTCCTAACCAAAGGAGGTTGGCTACTTATAGCACTTTTGCTCCGTAGAGCGCTCCGGAGAGCTTATCCTCCTATCCAAAGGAGGTTGGCTACTTATAGCACTTTTGCTCCGTAGAGCGCTCCGGAGAGCTTATCCTCCTAACCAAAGGAGGTTGGCTACTTATAGCACTTTTGCTCCGTAGAGCGCTCCGGAGAGCTTGACTCCGTAGAGCATGACTCCGTAGAGCATGACTCCGTAGAGCAGTCTTCTTCTTGTCCAGCAGTGTAGTGTTCAACACTAATATTCCCCGAAAAATTTTCAACAGAAAGAAAATGGTGAACCATCCTCGTTTTATTCATAATGAAGGAAATACTTTACATTTTTCATTACTGATAATACTTTCGCAGGTGTTCAGCATTCCATGCATTCTGAAATTCTTCTCCTTCTAGAGTTGCTATTCTGTAGGTTCCAGGTCGAACAACCTCTGTAACTCGGTAAGGTCCATGCCAGTTTGCTTCCAGTTTATTCTGTTTCTGAATGACTTTCTTCAGCACATAATCACCCTCCTTCAAATCGCATTTCTTCACCCTTTTGTTGTAGAACAGAGCTGTTCGTTGTTGATAAGCAGCATTCCTAATGGCTGCCTCTTCTCTTACTTCTTCGAGCATGTCCAAATCCATTCTTCTCATCAAATCACTGATCGGAGAGTTGAAATTCAGCACTCTATGCGTTGGGAGACCCAACTCGGCCGGTATCACAGCCTCACTTCCAAATGCTAGCATATATGGTGATTCTCCAGTTGCTGCTCGGGGAGTTGTTCGGTAGGCCCATAATACTGATTGGAGCTCATTAATCCAATTTGCTTTAGCTTCACTTAGCCTCTTTTTCAACCCATTCAGTAATGTTCTGTTCGTCACTTCAGTCTGTCCATTGCTTTGGGGATGTCCTGGTGCTGAATGAAACTTCAAAACGTTCGACTGATGACAATAGGCAGCAAATTCTTCATTATCAAATTGTGTTCCATGATCTGTGATGAAAGCATGAGGGAGACCATATCGACAAATGATATTCTTCCATACAAACTGGTATACCTTCTCGTACGTCATATTGATAAGAGGCTCAGCTTCCACCCACTTAGTAAAATAGTCCACTGCAACTACGAGATACTTGAATCTTCCTCGGGTGATCGGCAGTGGTCCAACCAAATCAATTCCCCACATGGCAAATGGCCAAGGGGAAGTTATTGGTGTTAGCAATGCTTGTGGAGTTCGTCGGATGGAGGAAAAACGTTGGCATTTGTCACATTTCTTGGCATAGGCTATACAATCAGCCCTCATTGTCGGCCAGTAATATCCCTGTGTCATCACTCTTTGTAAAAGTGTTCGACCTGCTACATGAGCTCCACAAGATCCTTCATGGATTTCTTCAATCAATTCTTTCACCTCGGTAGGATGTACACATCTCTGCAAACCTGCCATAATTCCTCGTCTATACAAAATACCATTAGTTAATACATACCGAGCAGCTTTATACTTCAGTTTCTTGGCAGCGAGTTTGTCCTCCGGCAATTCGCCCTCTTCAACATATTTCCTGATTGGATCCATCCAAGATGGTCCTAAATCAAGAGTAATCACATTCGTTGTCAGATCTTCATCTATGCTCCGACCTTCTAATACTTCAATCGGTATGGTTCTTCGCATCTCGGTACGAGTAGCTGATGCTAGTCGGGCCAGTGCATCTGCTTGTACATTCTCCATCCTCGGTATTCTCACCAATTGAATGGCATCAAATTCTGTCAACAATTTCATCACCTTTGCATGATATTTGATCATTAAGTCTCCTTTAATCGCATATATTCCCATCATCTGATTCACAATTAATTGAGAATCACTGAATACCATCACCTGTTGTGCTTCCATAGTCTTTGCTAGATTAAGACCTGCTATCATGGCCTCATACTCCGCTTCATTGTTAGAGGCTTTGAATTGGAATCGCAAAGCATATTCCATGTCAATCTCGTCTGGGGTGATCAAAACAATTCCTGCCCCACAACCAGCTGTGCAGGATGATCCATCTACATATAATCTCCATGTAGGTATTTCGTCTTCAAATTTCTTATCTGTCAGAGTTCCTCGATAAAATATCTGCTGTTTTCTTCCATCATCCCCCGGTATCTTTCGCTCCTCGTCAGTCATCTGCTCGTACTCTTTTACCAACCGTGGCTGGTCTGAATTTGAATATAATGATTTCTCTACATCCACAAGTCCTTTTACCAACCTTGGTTGGTTTGGACCTATTTCTGCTGATCCTGTATCGTCCACAGGTAGGTCAGCAAATGTTTCTGTTGATCCTGTATCGTCCACAGGTAACTCAGCAGGCATCTTTTGCTCCTCGGGGGTATCAGGGTATGTGAACTCTGCTATAAAATCTGCTACAGCCTGCCCTTTCAATGATGATCTGGGCTCATACACAATATCGTATTCACCAAGTTCTACTGCCCAGTACATCAGTCTCCCTGATTTTTCTGGCTTATGGAGGGCTTGTCTCAATGGCATATCAGTATAAACAATAATGGTATGGGCTTGGAAATATGGCCTCATTCTTCTGCTTGCCTCAATTAGTGCCAATGCCAATTTTTCTAGCTTTGGGTACCTGATTTCTGCACCTCGGAAAGCCTTACTTGTGTAATAAATTGGCTTCTGGACTCCATTCTCCAATCTGATCAACGCTGAACTGACTGCGTTCTCTGATACTGCCAAATACAAATACAACTTTTCTCCTGTTATTGGTCTGGACAACAGTGGAGGTGTTCCCAAATATTTCTTCAAGTCTTGAAAAGCTTTTTCACATTCCTCATTCCACTCAAAGGTTTTTCGAAGTGTTTTGAAGAATGGTATGCATTTATCAGTTGCTCGAGATACAAATCTGTTGAGCGCTGCAACTCGTCCGGTAAGACTCTGCACTTCTTTCTTCGTCGTCGGAGATCGCAGCCCTAGAAGAGCTTTGATCTTATCTGGATTTGCCTCAATACCTCGCTGATTGACGATGTATCCGAGGAACATTCCTTCTCGTACTCCAAAGGTGCACTTCGTCGGGTTAAGCTTCATTTGGTATTTATCCAATTGATCAAAAGTTTGACTCAAGTCAATCAAATGATCAGTAGCTTTCTTGCTTTTAGTGAGCATGTCATCGACATAGACCTCCATGTTGCGGCTGATTTGTTCGGTAAAAACCTTGTTCATCAACCGCTGATATGTTGCACCTGCATTTTTTAAACCAAAAGGCATAACATTATAACAATAAGTTCCCCTAGGGGTAATAAAAGAAGTACTTTCCCTGTCTTCAGGTTTCATTTTGATCTGGTTGTAGCCAGAGTAAGCATCCATGAAGCTGAGTAGCTCGTGTCCCGAGGTAGCATCCACCAGTTGATCAATTCTGGGCAGTGGAAAATGATCCTTGGGGCATGCTTTATTGAGATCGGTGAAATCGACACACATTCTCCATTTGTTGTTTTTCTTCTTTACCATCACCACATTAGCCAACCAATCTGGATATTTTACATCTTCAATGAATTGGGCTTTCTGGAGTTTCTCGACTTCCTCCTGTATGGCCTGATTCTTCTCGGGACTAAACACCCTTCTTCTCTGCTTTACAGGTTTAATCTCCTTATTCACATTGAGTTCATGACATAAGAAGTTTGGATCTATTCCTGGCATGTCTTCATGACTCCAAGCAAAAGTATTTTTCCTATTCTTCAAGAAAGCTATCAACTCCTCTTTTATCGACATATCCAACGATGAACCTATCTGGGTTATTCGTTCAGGATGTTCGTCGTCCAAAATAACGTTTTCTGTAGATTCCATCACCTGTCCTTTTACAAGTTGAGATTCATCCCTGGGATCAAGAGTTTCAATTTCTGTACCTTCTTCCACCTGGTAAGTTGTAGTCTTTTTCATCGATCCTTCTAGTTCTTCTTGCTCGGCCGACGAATAATAGCATTCCCGAGCTACTTTTTGATCACCTTTCACCACTCCAACTCCAAAATTTGTTGGGAATTTCAAACATTGATGTACTGTAGAAGGAACGGCTTCGAACTTCTTCAATCCAACTCTTCCCATGATGATGTTGTAGGCTGACTGCACATTCTTATCCATCACAAAGAATCGTATTCTTTCTGTTCGACAAACAGGCCAGGTTCCAATGAATATATCCAACTTGATCGTCCCAAGTGGAAAAACTTTCTCGCCAGCAAAACCCAGAAGGGGTCTGTGATAAGGTTCTAATTGGGATAATTTCAAATTCAGGCTATCAAAGCATGAATAGTACATGATGTCTGCCGAACTACCATTATCTACCAACACCCTTGAAATGATCACGTCCTTCATTCTCATTTTAATCACCAAAGGATCATCATGAGGGTAAAGAACACCTGCCAGGTCATTTTTTGAAAAACCAATTACTAGCTTCTCTTTGTTTACCTTCCTCGGACGATCATCCTCGGCCAGGTTTATTCGCTGAATATATGAGCAAGCTTGAGCCTCTCCGAGATAAGCTTTTCTTTCTGCAGTAAGGTCTCCTCCTCCTGCATCTCCCCCTGTAATAACGTTACAATGAAATGATCCAAAACGTATGGAAAATACCTCTCGTTCAGGTTTTCTTGGCTTCTTGGGAAGATCGGGGTCATCATCTGGATCCTCTTCATGGTCCTTCCTCTTATTCTCCTCTGCACGACGAGGAGATCTAGATCTCTTTCTAATTCTGTCCTCATTTGTCCTCTCACCTCTGCGATCTACATACTTTGATAATTTTCCTCTTCGAATGAGTGTTTCAATCTCGTTCTGAAGGGCTATACAATTTTTGGTCATATGGCCATGATCTTTGTGAAACTCGCAATATTTGGTCTTATTCCTCATGTCTGGATCTGACTTCAGTTTCTCTGGCCATTTGATTTCCTCGTTATTCCTGATTTCTTCTAAAACATGATTAATACCCATTCTCAATGGAGTATAATTATCATACTTCTTTAGGGCTTCCAACTTTATCCTGTTATTCCTGGAATATTTGTCACCACCATTGCCTTTCTGATCTTTCTTCTTAGAATTGTCGACCTCCACTTTAACTTCTTTATCCATATTCTTCTTCGCAGTCATAGCCTCCTCGGCATTCATGATTTTGGCCGCCTTTGCCATCAATTCCGACATATTTTTAGGCGGATCTTTGGCCAGAGTATAGTATAGCTTGTTAGGCAGCAAACCACTCATCAAAGCAGTGATTGCTGTCTTTTCTTCATAATCTATGACTTCCAACTTTTCGTTATTGAAACGAGTTATGTAATCTCTAGTACTTTCACCTGATTTCTGTCTAACACTTAGCAAGTGTGCTACTCGCTTTACCGGCTTTGCTCCAAAACAAAAATTACCAATAAACAGCTCGGCTAACTGAACAAAAGTTGAAATCTTACCCCGAGGAAGATTATTGTACCATATCTGTGCAGATCCGGTAAGAGTTCCCGAGAATGCTCTACACCTCATCTCGTCGGGGACAGCATAAATATCTGCAGCAGCTTGGTACTGTTCTATATGAAGTACAGGATCTGTCTTACCATCGTACTTGGGGGTCACTACAGGTGCTTTGAATTTCGACGGTGTAGGGAAATCCACAATGGCTTGCACAAAAGGTGTCCCTTGAACAAAAGTTCTCTGTAAGGGGTTCCTCGCCTTAGCCATTTCTCCCAGTCTATCCTCCAATCGTTGAATGGAACCTTTCCATGCTTCATTCCCTTCCTCGGGCCGCCTAGTCCGAGCAACTGATTGCCCTGACGTAGCTTCCTGAGATTTATCTCGACGAGTAATTGGTCGTGATTGTGCAGATCTTTCTCTCGAACCTGGTGGTGGTCGAAAACTTCCTGATGGAGCCCTAGGTGGACTCATGTTCCTCCTTGGTCCTAACCGACTGAAAGGAGACACCCTGCTTAATCTTTCTAAAGCGCTAGTTCTCTCAGGAGAAAGAGAGATATGTTGATCTGTATCCGTAGCCTGTATTGATGAAGTTCGTCCAGGTTGATAAGAAAAATCATTGGATTCCCCATTGCGATATGACCCAATACGTCTGGATCGTGATTGCCCATGATCAGTCCTTTGCCCTGAATAAGTAGGTATACTGCCTTGAAGAGTTTGAAGGAGTTGCCTCATAGATTCTTGCATGGCGGTTTGTCCCTGAGCCAGATTCGTCATAATTCCGGCCAGATCTGGAGATGTAGATAGATTTGGAAGATTTCCAGTATTTCCAGCATTCCGATTACTGGATTCTGGATTATCTGCCATTAGTGACAAATGATTTTTATGAAAAACGATAACAACAGTCGTTTCCCACAGACGGCGCCAATCTGTTGAAGTAAAAAACTAGATCGCTCTAATTTTTCAATCACAGATAAATAAATAAGACAAAGATTTTTAAAGTGGTTCGGCTAGGAATAAAGCCTACGTCCACTGTTATGTTATTGCTGAGTGTTTGTGGAATTCTTGATTACAAGTTCTCTCAAGAAATTCCGGTCCCCTTGAATGAGGATGATACAAGGTATTTATAGCCTTGAGGCTGTACATGAAAGGGTCGATACATTAAATGATATACATGTGAAAGGGTAATACATTTAATGCCCTTAGACTTGTGCGTCAAGGATAATCATTTAATGAACCAGTTGGACTGTTCGTTATTTGGCAATCAATGCTGTGGCCGAGATGCAGCTCGGATCGTCTGAGTAACTCGGGTATGTTGATCTTCCTGGTATTCAAGAATTCCTCGGAGAGGTATGTTCCTTGGAGAGGTATGTTCCTCGGAGCCTATGAGTTCCTCGGAGAGGTATGTTCCTCGGAGCCTGTGAGTTCCTCGGAGAGGTATGTTCCTCGGAGCCTGTGAGTTCCTCGGAGAGGTCTGTTGTTGCCATGTAGATAGCCGGGTGTCTTCGTATGATTGGTCCACGTCAGCAGATTAAATTTGGTATCAACAATTACGTTTATGTCTCGTATTACCTCATAGCTCTTACATTTGCACATATTCTGGAAATATAATATTGGTAGAGTTTTGTTCAATGAAATAGATAGCATTTTTAATTTAAATTTTATTTTAAAATCGATCATATATTTTTTGTTGAGTTTGTGCTATTTATATGTCCTAGTGTTTTGGATTTCAGAAGTATGATCGATTTTAGACATTCATGTTTTGGCATTGTGAAGATTGAAAGTGTCTTTACTTTTTTTAAGATTCTCACTTAGTCATATTGTTAGGTATATATTGTGAAAGCAATTAAAGAAGTGAATGGTTCCATATCGTATAAATTACGCAAAGAAGGTAGTCATGCTGTAAAGACATTGTCGATGCCAACGAGGTTTGTTTGACCTTATGGGGGAAGATGTGTATATCTAAGTGGTTCATTTATAAGTAAATCATATTGTATTTCAGAATTTTTGTATCTTAACAATAGGACTTCAGCAGGTGGGTTTATAATTTTTGCAATCCAATAAGATATGAAATCTAAAGAGGTTGTTTCGATATAAGGTTATATTTAGGGTATTAGATGGGTAAAGGTGAGTGTTTAGTAATATGTTTTGAGATATTTGGGTTTTAAATTAAGCATATTTTTGGCTTAAAAGATTGCAAGGGATGGATTCGATAATGAATTTGCGATTTTTTTGAAGTAGTTATGTTATTGTAAGAAAATTGGGGGTTATGCAAAATAGATTGTGAAAGTATAGTTTATGGAAAATAATGCATTATAAAGTGGGGCCAAGTAAAAAAAAGCCCCTATATTATTAGTATTCTACAAGCATAAGTATTAAGTAAGTGAACCTATACATGAAACATCTGATGAAAAACCTTCTTTATCCACTATAAATAAATATTTCTACTCCTAAATCGAGAAACATAGGAACTCCCCTTAGCTATGATATTTCTCCACCTTTTTGACACACGAAGTCAATGAGAAATAGAAAGAAGTAGATAAAGATTTTAGCATTGTCCAATAACAACAGGCACAGTTAAGAGGAGAAAATAGTGAAATAAAAGCGAGATGATCATGTGAATTAACTAATGTCATAAGAGGGATGAGTGGAAATCATCATGAGTATGAGAAACGAACATGAGTATATCGATCACGTAAGCATATGAAGTAGAAAATATGATATAAACGAGTCTAACTAAAAGGAGATCATATCAGGAATGAATATAGTAATTATAAGAACGATAATATGGAAAAATGTTATATAAATCCACAACAAACAATCCAAAGTACCATCATTCAAAGTAACGGTACTATACAAACAACAAAGTAGTAATAAATACAAGAAACTATTCATATACAAATATTCAAGTACTATATAAAAGGTATAATGTCTCATCAAAAGGAACAAAAATATCGAGATAAGTCATAAAATATCTAGCTCTGGTTGGTGCTCAAATCATTAGTCTCATCATTATCACCATTGTCATCATTATTATCAATAACTAGAGGTATATAAACTGGAGTAAGAGTTAGTTCTGTTGCAGGCAATGGTGCAGAGTTAGAATTTCCAATCTTGGTATGTCTGAGACAGTCCACAATGAATGTAACATATCTCCTTGCGCGTGAATGGTCTTTATCCACCCGGTGAAGTCTATGATCAAAATGACTATACATTCGCATCATCAAACTATCCTCTCAAGAAAGAAAAGTATTCCTGCATCAACTCACATGTACCTTGATTTGCATGAGTTGCATGTGATGGAGCTAGGGCAGGTGCGGGTGCACCCTAATGGTAGATAGATTAAGCTAGTGGTCAGGGCGAAGTCTAGCCATTAGAAGGGGATTATCTAGCACCAGAGATAAGATGTAAAATCATAGCACATCATCGATGTAAAGCCTAAAAAAACCTAACTAATATAGGTATTCGGTGATGAAGTGATTGTAAACTATAGTGTCGATATAGGCTCTATGTACAACCTCCATGATGAGCAAGGGGTAATAAATGTACATTTAGGGAATGATATCATACATCAAACTACCAATGGCAAAGGGAAAATTTGGTAATTGACGACGAGGCTTCATGTTATAAATAACCATAAAATGGAGTATGGAATACTTATTTCTTATTTTATTTTAAAGGAAAATATTCCCAACCCATGTTATTGGATAACGAACAAGAAATGACAGACCTCATCATTGGTAGTGTAACTCTTAGTAAATCGTAGTCTACATGATCGATTCTCTGAACCCCTAGATAAGTCGAAAGAATCCCCACAGTCAACATAATCTCCACCCTCTAACCAAAGAAGTCAGAATATTGGGGATGTCGAGCTCATAATTATGTTCGCATAGAACTCGCAAACAAGTATCGTATTAGATGATGAATGTAACTGTTGAAACTAGTGCCAAGAAGTATTTCAATATAATAGAATTACTAGGTGTAAACCCGCGTGATGTGCAGGCGAAGTGATATTGATAGCCATATAAAGTGTATACTTTTTGCCTTTGAAAATGTAGCATTTCTAGTAATGAATAATAAGAAAGATCTTGTGACGTTATAATTTTTAAAATAAATATAATTCAAAATTTAAAAGGTTGCCAACTTTCTAAAATACAACTATGTAAATGCTATCGAAATTGCAAGAATGTAGACAAAAATACAAAAATACATTATTAGTATTTTCAAAGAATACTTGGAGGTAAAAAATGGACTACCAAGATAAAATTGGCAAAAATGTTGAAGCTTTCACGAAAATATTTTACTCATATTTGTAATTAACTATATAAACAATAATATGAAATGTCTTAATTTCTATACTTCGAGGTAAGAATATTAAACACTTGTATTAGCCAAATCAGTCACACTTATGTTAATAATGATAAAATGCAATCAATGACATTTTCCATCAAAATGTATGGAGTAATAATAATTCAACAATTCCAACATTTGGCTGTGAAGTTTCTTATTTTTAAGGAGCATATATCAAATAGTCTCTTGAACTTCTTTTAATACATGTATAGTTCAAGCCTTTTTATTTTGCACCAAAAAGTCATTCAACATGTCAAAAAAACTTTACCATACCGCTGGCGTGGTCCTTCACTTACCGCTGACGCGAACCTTTAAACATAAGAGAATAAGGGACTTTTTGGTACAAAATAAAAGGCTTGGACTAAATATGTATTAAGCATTGTTTGAGGGACTTTTTGGTATTTGATCCTACTTTTAAGTACCTTGGAAAAGCTAGTACACACAAACAACTTTGAATTGTATGATTTTTTTAAAACTAAGTACCAGGGGCGGATCCAGCCCCTGCCGAAGCGGGCAGCCGCCCCAGTTCAACTTTTATAAAAAAAAAATTGTTTATTTATAATTTTGTGTTTGTTTATATGTTTATTTATATGAATTTGTTCATAAAGATAGAGGTATGTTATATGTGTTTGTTTAACAAAATAAAATATGTGTTTAAATTTATAATGGATATTAAAATTAAAATCCCTAGAATCTCTTAGTGTGAAATTTAGTTTATAATGTAAAATTAGTCTGAAATGGAATTAAATTTAGTGTGAATCTATTAGTCTGAAATTAAATCAAAGTTGTTGTAAATATAGGAACTCAATGGAGAAATTTTTAAACGGAAAAAAGGAGACAACACACCAACCGAATCCGAAGCTGAGGTTCAATCGCATCCGAAACGGAAAAATTTAGGAATCCAAATTTAGTTAATTAATACCTCAACATATTTAGGGTTAAAAATTGCAAAAATATAAGTAAAAACAACCCAAAAAAAATTGTATCGGGAGCTCCTGCCTCCGAACTCCCGGGTTTCGTAAAAAAATTTCACCCCACTTCACTTGAAATCCTAAATTCGCCATTGCTAGGTACTCTCCTTGAATATCCGTATGCTTTAATTCCATTATATCATCATTTGCAAATATATCACTGTAGTATAAAGACATCTTTTTGTATGGCCTTACATATTCAACTTTATATATTGGCAGGTATATCTAGTAGTTCAAAAAACCCGTCTTTAAACTGTGTGTGGAATGAAATAACCTTGAAGAATGAACTTCAAAACTCCAATAATATTAAAGGATTCCCTGAAAAAATAAATAAGCAAAATGACAAATCAAGTTAGTACACTCAAAGCACATATAACATTAAAAGTAAAACCCATTTGTAAACTGTGTGCAGAATGATAACACCTTTAAGAATGACATTCGAAACTTTTATAGTATTAATGGATTCCCTGGAAAAATAAAGATGCAAAAGAACAAATTAAGTTAGTACACTCAAAGCACATATAAAATTAAAGGGATGAAATATTTTGTATATGTAGAGTGAAAGTGCGTAAAATATAGGATCAAATATCAAAAAGTTCCTCAAATATTTTTTAATATACATCAAGTCCAAGCCCGTTATTTTGTACCAAAAAGTCCCTCAAACACCCACTTAACTAAACGTGTATTAAAAAAATATTCGAGGACTATTTGGTGTATGCCACTAAAATATAATTGTAAATCCACATATTCTAGCTTACTTTATTTATAAGATTAAGGGGAGAAAAAAATTCATAAAGTTGCGAATGAAAATGAAATGACAAATAAAGAAAAGTGTGAGTTGAATTAAAAGCTTTGGAGATCTCAAAGGGCTAAATTCATTTGAGATTGGAGAGACGGGAGGAAAATGACCGAGAAAATGATGTGTAGTAGCTAGGTGTCTTTGATAATTAAATGCTGTAGTGCATTTCAGAATGTAAACTTATTTTGATAAAACTTAATACAAACATATTCCGATTTAAAAAATAATATTACTGCAATTTAAAAAGTAGCAGAATTAAATGGATTGATATAAAAATTAGGGAGATGCTTCAATATATAAATGAGGAAAAAAGTAATATAATCTCTACCGAAAGAAATACAATACAAACATATTTGTAATCTGTTAATTTTATATATAATGTTTTATGTATAAGATACCGTTATTTTTATTAAAAGAATGTTTACAAAAGTTAATAAAGCATTTGCTCATAAAAAATATTTTTTTTTCATTTTGTTATGTTTTTTTCCCATTGAAAAAAAAAACGTTTTCATTTATTAAAAAACTTATTTAGATGTTCTCATTTACAATAATACTTTGTTATACGAAAGTATTATAAAAAACCTTTATATGTAAAAGAGTATATATATATATATATATATATATATATATATATATATATATATATATATATATATATAGAGAGAGAGAGAGAGAGAGAGAGAGAGAGAGAGAGAGAGAGAGGCTCCTGTACATACCAAACGGTATATACCAACGATGCATACCGTTGGCGCGGAGCCATTTTATAAATGATTTTGAGTTGAGTATTTTTATGTGGTATTTAAACATTTCGGGGAAGCCATATAAAAAAAAATCAGGACATTTTTTTTTACTATTTTAAAAAAAGCGATCAAACTTTTGCAGCATTTAAAGTACTTTAAAAGCTGTGAAAGTTTGACCGATTTTTTAAAAATAGCAAAAAACTTTATTTTGAGTTGATTTTTTTATATGGATCTATTGAAATGTTTAAACATCATATAAAAAAATTCAGTCGAAAAATATTTTTTTTACTATTTTAAAAAATTGGTATGCACCGTTGGTATGTACCGTTTGGTATGTACATGAGACTCTCATTATATATATATAACAATTATTTAATATTCATATGTATGAAAAAAACTGTTTATATAAAAAAACAACTTAAAAAAACAGTTCTTTAACACTTTTTTAACGTTAAATAACTTATTTAGCATGTTTTTATATTTATATATATATAAAAAGTTATTTAACTTTTTTTTAATTTATATATATAATTTTTTTTACAAAACTATTTTTTTAAGGTTAAAAAAATATTATAAAACTAAAAAACAGTTTTTAAATTTATATATATATATAAAAACATCTATATAACGTTTTTTAATGTTAAATAACTTATTTAACGCTTTTTTTTATATTTTTATGTATAAAAAACAGTTCTTTAACGTTTATATATATATATATATATATATATTATACCGCTTTTTATTATAAAAACAACTTCAAAAAAAAAATAACTTAAATAGAAAAGGGACTTTTTAAAAAAAAAACTTGTGGTTTTTTGGTCCATACATGTGGATAGTTAGGTGGATGCATTTATAATAGAGAGAAAGTTATCTGTTAAATGACACTTGGACTTCAAGCATTGAACGGCATAAAAAATGATGTTGTTGACGACACCAATTTTTTTCCCGTATCTTTGATATGTAAACTATGTAAAGTAAAAACAACCAAGTAACACAATCACTTTAACCACAAACTCGACCCTTATTTCTGATTCTTCAAACTAAAACACACATTACTATTAAATAGCCAAGTAACACAATCACTTTGTCCACTAACTCAAACGTCACTGCTAATTCCTTTAAATATAAACACATAATAGTGTTAAAGAATAACAAACCAATACAATAAGTTCCCACACCTCCATAAGCACAATTAATTTTTCAATTCTCCAAATGTAATGAACATGGTACAAAACTATATCATTAATTCCAAAGTAAATTAGAATAAATTATCACCAATCAACATGTACATACCAAGGGGAGAAAATTGAGTAATCTATTTTAGCTAGATATAGAAAGATATAAAATCCCTAAAACTACTTGCCATCCGGGAAAAAAAACATAGAATTTGAGAATTCGAAAACAACTTGTAATACATGTGCATCTCTTATCATCTTATAATCAGAGTATGATGTGAAAAACAACCTAGCAAGGCATACCATTATATGTTCGGTCATTGTAAGATGAATCCTTAAGCACAAAGATGGGTATTTCCTATTTGGTGTTTTTTCTAGTAAGGTCCCCTCTCATAGAGCACTGCTCTGGCAATAAAAAATCATGTACCTGAGTAAAAATAAAAGATTGAAGAACATCAGTTATCTTAAAAAAAGCCAAAAACCAAACCATGTTGATGGTAATACGGTAACCAAACCATGTTAATGGAGACATTGTAGTATAAGATTGACAAATATAATAAATCATACTAATAATCAATATAATGAATCATAAAAAATACCCAACCAAATCAAACAAATTGACATTATGTAACTATTGATACAAAAAACACAACTTGCAATATCGGTTGTTAAAATATTAAAAATATATTTTAGAACCCCTATGATTGAAGTATAGTTGAAAATATAACTTGTAACTTTATATAGTCAATACGAAAATAATAGTTGTTAAGATTAAAAAAATCAGAAACCCAAAGTTTGAAATGAGAACTCAATGATCTGAACCTTAGAAACAAAAACTAAAAACGAAATTGAAAGGTTAATGAAAACAAAAGTAACAAACTTAACAAATAAATGTTGGAGAACTATTAATTTCTTAAGTTTGTTAAAGAAATCATTTGCTTGTTAACAAACGAAATAATTTATTTGTTAAGTTTGTTAAACAAAAGTAACAAACTTAACTAATTTCATTAGTATGTCATAGAAATGCTATTTGAGACATAAAACAAAAAGTTAGGTCCACAAATATGTGAATGGAAAGAAAACCCAAATGGATAAAAAATACCAAACAGATAGATAAAGGTGTAGTTCTATCAAAACATGACTAAAATGAACATATTTGTACTGATTGAGTTCCGCTTACACACCCTTCTACGCTGTTCTCACATTTGGCAGGTATCTCTGGTCCTCCAATTGCACTGACTGCCAAAGAGCAGGTATCTATGGTTCTCCAATTACACTGCCAAAGACCATGATCACCATTGTGAGATGATGTTATCTTGGCTCCAAAATCTACCCTATTGGAACAGATCAAACGGTTGGAGAACTATTAATCTCGGCCATGATTTGGTTAGTTTCCTCATATATATATATATATAGAGGCCCTCTCCTGTAAGGACTCCTTATGGTGCAGACTCCGGTACATACCATTTTTTTAAAATAGTAAAAAAATTAATTTTTTGATGAAACTTCATGGATATGATGTCCATGGTAGGAAGATCATCTCCAATTTTTTTCATCAAAAAATTCAATAAAAAAACCGTTGAGATGAAGTGATATGTAAAAAATTGGTCTAAATATGCATTTTCAACCGTCGAAATGTTGACGATCATCTCACCCACTTTTTGATTGAATTTTTTGATGAAACTTTATGGATATGATCTCGATAGTGAGAAGATCATATCCATGAAGTTTCATCAAAAAATTCAATCAATAAAGTGGCTGGCGCCGACCCAACATTTCAACGGTTGAAAATGCATATTTATACTATTTTTTTACATATCACCTCATCTCAACGGTTTTTTTATCGAATTTTTTGACGAAAAAAATTGGAGATGATCTTCTCACCATGAAGATCATATCCATGAAGTTTCATCAAAAAATTCATTTTTTTACTATTTTAAAAAAATGGTATGTACCGGGGTCTGCACCATAAGGAGTCCTTACATGAGACTTTCTGTATATATATATATATATATATATATATATATATATATATATATATAGAGAGAGAGAGAGAGAGAGAGAGAGAGAGAGAGAGAGAGAGAGAGAGAGAGAGAGTAAAGTCATGAAATGAAAAGTCGTAAGCCATTGAAAATATGGAGATGGATAATTACGTGTGGAATATGAAAAAGGGACATTGGGAAGTAGAAGGGCCAGAATGTAAAACGCTGGATCGATATTCTCAGTGCATCTGACGCGGGTAAATAGAAAATAAATTATGAGTAGTATAATTAAGGTTGCCACGTGGAAGGCTATATGAGAAGAAGCATTAATGCCTTGTTTTGCATTTTATAGTATATAGAGATGTGTACTCCTTTTTTGTACCCTTTTTCATATTCTGTGCATTAAAATGTTATACTTTGTTGTTGTGGGTCCTGTCAGAGTATAGACTACAATCTCTTACTCTCTTATCTTATTATAGGGTACACAATGAGGGTTCGTGTTGCTTTACTCATTTCAATAAAAGGAACAATGTATTGACCTTAATCACAATGATACCAATGATCCAAATCAACATTCTTCGTAGTCCGCACAGATCTCGATGTAACGATAGTGTGGAGAACAGAACCATATTTTGTAAATTGAAAATAAATTCGTTAGTGGTAAGGTTTGGGATAAGAAAATGGCATTTGGGGCCCGTCTACGAGATCGTGATAATCATGGAGGTGACGACGGTGACTCTCTTGAATGGTAAATCTCATTGGGACCACTCGAGGGATTGATACAACACCTTCTTGTGTGCATGTGTTTTTGAATGACCCATAATAATATGAATATGAAAGAAATAATGCACAACCAAAAATGAACAAATGGAACCCGTGTATGTCAAAAACCTAATGTATATGAACCTTTAAACCCAAAAGACCAGCCTCAACTCAAATCAAACGCATAAAATGATGAATTAAACTTAAATGAGCTCTAAAGGAAGTAAATTAGAAAACAAATCCAAGAATGATGGGTTACACTAGTAAAACCTAGATGAAATTAAGAGAATCCAAAAAGTTAGGGTTTAAATGTGAGAAATCACCAATCAGTCTCCAAATCTCTATATACTGTAAAATGCAAAACAAGGCATTTATAAGCATTTAAGACTCCTTTTCATTGAGAGTGTCCACGTGGCACTCTATATTTTATATTTCTATAAAATACTATACAAGCAATTTAATAGATGCATTGAACTATTGAGTTTTCTCTCTCTCTCCTTCAATTTAATCCAATTGAGTTTTTTCTCTCTCTCCTTCAATTTAATCCAACGAGACCAAGTCAAAAGCAATTAAGAATGATACATTTTTTCGTCCCAATATATAAATATTATTTTTAACTGCCGCCAACCACCATGGTCATCACCATAGACTTCCCCAAAAACCCCAAACCTTCTCCTGAACAAAGGGTTGCACGTATGTTAAATCGCCACCAAAGTTCTCGGCAGGTAATTTCCTTCTTTTCTTTCGTTGATTAATTTGTTAGTTAAGATTAGCTAGGTTTTGAGGTTCCCCACTATTGATAAATCATTTGTTTTCTCTCTTTTTTGGGTTATTTCTTTAACACTGTTTTTTATAACCATTAAATTATATAAAAGCAATGTTTTTCTAAAAAAAAACAGTTTATAATTGTTAAAAGGTTCTTTTATAAACTGTTTTTTTAACTTTTCTATAAAATTAATTTTTTACATAAAACGTTAAAAACATTAAAAAAAAGTTGATGTAAAAACGTTCAAAACACTATATTTAGCTGCTTTTTTTATAAACGTTAAAAAATAATTTAAATAAACCACTATTTTTTTTAAAAAAACGCCGCTTTTAAAAACGTTACAAAACACTGATTTTTTAATTGCTTTTTACAAATGGTCAAAACATTTTATATAAAAACGCTTATTTTTTTTTTAAAAACACTGTTTACTAAAAAAATAAAAAAACACTCTTTTTAATAAACTTTAAAAAAATTTATATAAAAACACTTTTTTTTAAAAAAAAGTTTATATAAAAATAATGTTTTTAATTTTTTTTTATGAACGTGAAATGTTTTTTTATAAAACTTTTTTAACGTTTTTTTTATAAATCAATTTTTTTAATAAACATGTTAAAAAACAGTTTATATAATAACGTAGAAAAATACTGTTTTTTTAACGCTTTTAACATTTTATATGAAAATTGTTCATATAAAAAGTTGTTTTTAATAGTTGATAAAAACATTTTTTTAAACATTTTTGATGTCTTTTTATAAAAAAAAATTGATTTTATAAAAAACAGTTAAAAAAAGTTTATTAGAAAACCTTTTGATGTTTATAACTGTTTAAAAAAAAGGGTTTTTGTATAAGCAGTTTTTTAACGTATATAAAAAACAGTAAAAAAAATACTGTTTTTTTTACCTTTTTAAAAAACAGTGTTTTTATATAAACTATAAGAGCTTTTCTCTCTCTTATCTCTCTTATTCTTACTTTCTCTCTTTTTTGGATTATTTTTTTAAACGTTAAAAAAACAATGTTTTTTTTATAAACATCAAAAAACAATTTATATCAAATCAATGTTTTTAAAAAAATCAGTTTATAATCGTTAAACGGTTTTTTTATAAACAATTTTTTTAAATTTTTTTATAAAATTATTTTTTTACGTAAAACATTCAAAAACAGTTGATATAAAAATGTTAAAAACACTATTTTTTATAAATGTTAAAAAACTGTTTATATAAACCACTATTTTTTTAAGGAAAAAACACTGTTTTTAAAAAAACGTTACAAAACACTGAATTTTTAACTGTTTTTTATAAACATTCAAAAACAGTTTTATAATTCTCTTTAATAAAATGTTGTTTTTATATAAACCATTTTTTAATATTTTTTTAAAAGAGTTTTTTTTTTAAGAACAGTGTTTTTATATAATTTTTTTTAACGTTTATACAAAAAACTGTTAAAAAAACAGTGTTTTTAATGTTTTTATATTAAGTGTTTTTTACGTTTTTAATTTATTCATATAAAGAATTGGTTTTATGAAAAAAGTTGAAAACAATTTACAAAAAAACTTTTGACATTCATAAACTGTTTTTTATAAGATTGTTTTTATATAAAGTTTTTTCAACATTTATAAAAACAGTTAAAAACAATATTTTTTAATGTTTGTAAAAAAAAGTGCTAAAAAAAGTTTATAAAAAACATTTTGGTTTTGTAAAACTTTTTGATTTAAAAAAAATACTTAATAAAAAAAGTGTATAAAACTTTTTCATTTTATAAAACTTTCTCATTTTATAAAAAAGTGTTAGTAAAAAAAGTTTTACTATTTAAAACAATAAGGGTTGTCAATTTTTGACACGATAACCCGTTTATGGTAATAACCCGAAATGACCCGAATATGACACGATTAACTTGTATAGATTTAAGATTACCAAAAACTCATACTCAAATAAAAATCAAGGCGACTCGAAAATGACACGACTAACCCGAATTGCCACCCATTACAATAAGATATAATGTAACATTTGTTTTAATACACTAATAAATACTTATACTAATGGGTAAAATAGTCTTTTTGATTGGAAAGTGAGTCAACTGACCATCAAACTAGCTAACTAACGTTTTTTTGTCGATTTTGAATCCTAAACGAGTAGAATGTAAACAAATGGAATAAAACTCTAAATAACTATTGGACCCCAAATATTAAAAGATCCTTATAAAATTGACAAGGAGCCATAGAATAGACTGCGATTTTGTTTAGTAGAATGTGTTATGTGAGGATTGAAATAGTATTTTTCTTAAGATAATTTCGATTGAATCTTTATATAGAAATGTGAGTTTAATTAGTTAGAAGCATATTATGTGAATTTAGTTAGTTAGAAGCATATGGTGTATGTTGCTCTATTTTAAAGGAAGTGAGGTATGCTTCCATGTTTAATAACATTGTTTTTTAAATAAAATATATAATATTTCTTTTTGGATTTTTCTCTTTTTATATTGTGACTGGACAATTATTTTTGTGCTTTGTTATAAGGTTTGCTATTTTTATTTTGACTCATTTTCAGATTTTTTTTATATAAATTATAACCTTTATGCTTTATTTTCTTAACACACAAGTTCTAATTGTTTGTCATTTTTGTCTATCATGTCCATGATACTATTCATTATATTTTTCAAAATTTAGGGGTTAAAGTATAATTTATGTAAAGTTGATTAAGTGCCTAAGTAAAATATTTTGAAATATATATATATATATATATATGAGTGTCCATTTTCTCTCCATCTATTATTAATTAATACTTATATAATGTGTCAAATAGACATAAAAATATAATTATGTCTTAAATAAAAAAAAGTATCTCGATGTTTAGTGTATACTAATCATAGAATTACCATCTCTACTAAAAAATATAAATGTGTAGTTGATTTGTAATTTTAAAATAGAGGCATGTTCATATGTCCCAAATTTTTTATTCATTTTTTCATCTCATATTAACATTAGTTTAAATGTAATGATAATATTATTTATGTGGCATATATTTTACGAATAAAATTATACCACGCTCGCGCATCGCGCGGGGTTTAAAACTAGTCTATCTAAAAAAATGAAGAACTGAGAAAAAAATGATATTGGATGAAAATAAGCGAGAGTAAATGCCCTAGAGGATTTTGAAATGTGAAACGTGCAACTAAACTAAAAAAAACCCTATTTCAAATGCCAAGAACTACGTGTTCTAAGAAAGTTCATTCGCATGTATGGCCTGCTATGTGAACGTCTTTAAATCCATCAGCGCGACGAAATCCTCTAATGTAGTCACTCACGGACAAAAAATCTAGGAAAAACTATATATGAATCCCGAAAACCCAATCTCTAAAGAATATGTTATAAGTGTATGCAAAAGAATGTATAACCATTCATGCATGGCTTATAAAGCACAATTATGTGATAAAATTCAAAAAATAAAATACTCAGTGACACCCCGCCCAATTAAATATTGAGTGATCCGTCCTTTATTAAATTAGAACATGATTTTCATTTGGTTCATTCTTAGCATCATTGTTGAAAACCATATTAATTACTAACCCCCTAATAGTTAATTAAGCAAGAAATTTTTTTATCTTACATTAAACAGATAACAATATGAAGAAATGATTTAAACCAATCCATACACACAATAACTGTCTAAAATGATAGCGAACAATAATAAACGACTTGCTGATTAAACCATCGACAACAAAATTCAAAGCCAAAATATCCAACAACTAATGATAAATCTCAATACAGAATCTGAACTGGAATAAAATCTGAACAAGTCCTGAAAGAAACACACCCAAACTAAAATACTGAGATAAGATTCCTAATCTAAGAATGAAATAAAACAAGAGTCTACTCCAACTCCTGCATGCATCCACATATGCCGCAGTTGCGTATCCCTGGAATATATAATGAAGTCTGGTGTCCCTGTGGCTGAACACCAAAAAGATTTTGAAAATATTTGAAGTAAGGGTTAGAATCCAAAACATTTTAAAAATATTTAGCAAGCGATTAACAATGCAGTAAATAAAATACATGAATGCCCTTCATATTTAAGTTAGTGTCGCACTCTCTTGAGACAATTCTCGCCCCTCGTCTAAAGTGCATACCTAACGCTCTTTATAACCCTCTTAGCAGTATTACCCCGTCTAGCTAGCCTTGTTATGTATATTTCTCGACACACTACTCTAACCCGAGTAATATTACAGTTGATCCATTAGTTATTTATCTTATTAACTTAATTAATCATCTTTAATTAAGTTTATATAATAATCTCAGTCTTAGTCCTCTTTCCCCATCTAATATGTTACTGTGCCCACCCGTATTGCCCATACAATAAGGTACCCAATTTCCAATCCCTTATTATTTATTTATTGTCACCAACTATTTATAATATTCTCACATTCCGAAATTAATTTAGATATCACCATCTATAATGTCTACTAAAGCACCTATAGTAGAATAAATCACACGTGTGTGTGTGTATATATATATATATATTCCCATCACTATCATATACGTATATGACATCCCTAGGTGGAGACATGCGATGCAGACATACTCTGCTACCAAGTCCTGATACATCACGTACGAAATAAGGATATTGGTTCGGATATCACCCTCAACCCACAAATCAAATAACATACATTAGAGGCGAACATAATTCTAAGCCTTTGGGATATGCACACACTTAACGCGCCCAAATGACCGGTCACACCCTTATTCACACAAATAGTGCTCAATCCCTAAGTTCTAAATTCTGAGGTACAAGTCAATATTTTCCCAAAAGGGCTCATCTGTATAGGACTGTCCATGACGCAAAACCTCCTGTGATAGCAAGTAGCTTACGTATGTTTACACATAATCAATCAACCAATAGGTAATCACACAACTTATGCATGTGTATATATATAACATCAATATCAATATATCATCAACCTATAGTACTTGTATCACACGTAGTGTATATATATCACCCAAATACCCTACATATTATTATTAATTCATAATTTAATTTATCATCCTATTTTTACTGAGCGTTTTCCCCCAGTATTCGAAAAGTCATAGCCATTCAATTATTTATTTCATTAGTTAAAATACGATACCCGGACACATCCACTCGGCCCGTTAATTGAATCCGTCAAATTCCATTTCCCTTACTTTATTAATAAAAATCAATCATTAATTTATTTTCAACTTGTACTAACTTCCCACCTACATCCCCCCTTCTTATTCAAGATAAAAATAACCATTACAATATTTTCAGCAATATTGTAATTAAGCAAATGTTAAATCTTATCTTTCATTAAACAATTAACAACATGCGTAAACAAAATAAACTAAACCAAAAACACAATCACTGTCTAAAATGATACTGAATAATAAATGACTTGCCGAATAAACCATCGGCTACAAAATCCCCAAAAAAAATATCCAACATCTAATAATAAATCGCGATACAAAATATGAACCGAAATAATCTGAATAAGTCCTGAAGGCAATACGCCCCCCAAAAAAATACTGTGACAAGATTCCTTATGTAGGAATGAAATAAAAAAAAAGAGTCTACTCCAACTCCTGCATGCGTCCACACATGCCGCAGCTGCGCATCCCTAGAATAGATAATGAAGTTTGGCGTCCCTGTGGCTGGACACCTAAAAGGTTTGGAAAATATTTGTAGTAAGGGTTAGAACCCAAAATATTTTAAAAATATTTTGCAAGTGAGTAATGTTGTAGTAAATAAAATGCATGAATGCCCTCCATATTTAAGTTAGCATCGCACTCTCTTGAGACAATTCTCGGCCCTCATCTGAAGTGGATACCTAACACTCTTCCTAACCCTCGTAGTTGTACTACCCTGTCTAGCTAGCCTTGTTATGTATACTTCGCGACACACTACTCTAACCCGAGTAATATTACAGTTGATTCATTAGTTGCTTATCTTATTAGCTTAATCAGTCATCTTTAATTAAGCCTATATAATAATCTCAATCTTAGACTTCTTTCCCCGTCTAATATTTTATTGTGCCCACCCGTACTGCCCATACAATACTGTACCCAATTTCCAATCCCTTATTATTTATTTAGTGTCACCAACTAATTTGAAAATTCTAACATGCCGAAATTAATTTAGATATCACTATCTATAACTAAAGCACCGGTAGTAGAATAAATTACACACACACACACACACACACACACACACACACATATATATATATATATATATTCACATCACTATCCTATACATATACGACATCGTTAGGTGGAGACATGCAACGCGGGCATACTCTGATATCACATCCTGATACATCACGTAGGAAATAAGGACATCGGTTAGGATATCACCCTCAAAGCAAAAATCAAATAACATATGTTAGAGGCGAACATAATCCTAAGCCTTTAGGCTACGCCCACACCCACCGCACCTAAATGACCGGTCATACCCTTATTCACACAACTGGTGATCAATCCCTTAATTCTATGTTCTGAGGTATAAGTCGATATTTTCCCAAATGGGCTCATCAGTATATAGGACTGTCCATGACGCAAAACCTCTCGTGATAGCAAGTAGCCTAGGTATATTTACACATAATCAATCAACCAATAGGTAATCACACAATATATGCATGTGTATGTATATAACATTAATATAGGTATACCTTCAACCTATAGTACTTGTATCATACGTAGTGTATTTATAGCACCCGAAAACTCTATTTATTATTAATAATTCACTATTTAATTTATCATCCCATTTTTCCCGAGAATTTCCCCCCACTATTCGAAAAGTCATAGTCATTCCATTATATTATTTCATTAGTTAAAATACGATACCCGGACACATACACTTGACCCACTAATTTAATCCTACGAATTCCATTTCCCTTACTTTATTAATAAAAACCAATCACTAATTTATTTTCAACTTGTACTAACTTCCCACTTACATTCCCCCTTCTCATTCAGGATAAAATAAACCATTACGATACTTTCAAGCAAGTGTCAAATCTTATCTTTCATTAAACAGCTAACAACATGCGGAAACAAAATAAACTAAACCATAAACACAATCATTGTCTAAAATGATACTGAATAATAAACAACTTGCCGAATAAACAATCGGCTAAAAAATCCAAAAACAAAATATCCAAGATCTAATAATAAATCTCGATATAAAATCTGAACTAAAATAATCTGAATAAGTGTTGAAGGCAACACGCCCCGAAAAATAATACTGTGACAAGATTCCTAATCTAGGAATTAAATAAAAGATGCGTCTACTCCAACTCCTGCATGCATCCACGTATGCCGCAGTTGCGTATCCTTGGAATAGATAATAAAGTTTGGTGTCCCTGTGGATGGACACCTAAAAGGTTTTAAAAATATTTGCAGTAAAGGTTAGAACCCAAAATATTTTAAAAATATTTAGCAAGTGATTAATGTTGCAGTAAATAAAATGCATGAATGGCCTTCACATTTAAGTTAGTGCCGCACTCTCTTGAGACAATTCTCGCCCCTCATCTAAAGTGAATATCTAACGTTCTTCCTAACCCTCTCAGCTGTACTACCCCATCTAGCTAGCCTTGTTATGTATACTTCTCAACACACTACTCTAACCCGAGTTATATTACAGTTGATCCGTTAGTTATTTATCTTATCAACTTAATTACTCCTCTTTAATTAAGTCTATATAATAATCTCAGTCTTAGACCTCTTTCCCTGTCTAACATTTTACAGTGCCCACCCATATTGCCCATATAATATGGTACCTAATTTCCAATCCTTTATTATTTATTTACTGTCACCAACTAATTATAAAATTCTTTCATGCCGAAATTAATTTAGATATCGCTATCGATGATGTATATTAAAGGACCTGTAGTAGAATAAATCACACACACACACACACACACACACACACACACACACACACACACACATATATATATATATATATATATATATATATATATATATATATATATATTCATATCACTATCATATACGTATACGTCATCCGTAGGTGGAGACATGCGATATGGGCATACTCTTCTATCACGCCCTGATACATCACGTACGAAATAAGAACATCGGTTAGGATATCACCCTCAAACTACAAATCAAATAACATATATTAGAGGCGAACATAATCCTAAGCCTTTAGGCTAAGCACCCAAATAACCGGTCACATCCTTACTGACACAAGTGGTGATCAATCCCTAAGTTCTATGTTCTAAGGTACAAGTCAATATTTTTCCAAATGGGCTCATCAGTATAGGACCGTCCATGACGCAAAACCTCCCATGATAGCAAGTAGCCTAGGTCTGTTTACGAATAATCAATCAACCAACAGGTAATCACACAACCTATGCATGTGTATATATATATAACATCAATATAGGTATACCCTCAACCTATAGTGCTTTTATCACACGTAGTGTATATATAGAACCCGAATACCCTACGTATTATTATTAATTCACTATTTAATTTATCATAATATTTTTCCTGAGCATTTTCCCCCACTATTCGAAATGTCATAGCCATTCCGTTATATTATTTCATTAGTTAAAATATGATACCCGGACACATCCACTCGGTCGGTTAATTGAATCCTACGAATTCCATTTCCCTTACTTTATTAATAAAAATCAATCATTAATTTATTTTCAACTGGTATTAACTTTCCACCTACATTCCCCCTTCTCATTTTGGATAAAAATAAATCATTACGATATTTCCAGCAATATTGTAATTAAGCAAGTGTCAAATCTTATCTTTCATTAAACAGTTAACAACATGAGAAAACAAAATAAACTAAACCATAAACACAATCACTGTCTAAAATGATACCGAATAATAAATGACTTGCCGAATAAACCATCGACTACAAAATCCAAAAACAAAATATCCAATAGCTAATAATATATCTCGATACAAAATCTGAACTGAAATAATCTGAATAAGTCCTGAAGGTAATACGCCCCCCAAAAAAATACCGTGACAATATTCCTAATCTACGAATGAAATAAAAGAAGCGTCTACTCCAACTCTTGCATGCATCCACATATGTCGTAACTGCATATCCCTTGAATAGATAGTCAAGTCTGGCGTCCCTGTGGCTAGACACCTAAAAGGTTTTGAAAATACTTGTAGCAATGGTTAGAATCCAAAATATTTTAAAAATAGTTAGCAAGTGATTAAGCTTACAGTAAATAAAATGCATAAATTCTCTTCATCTTTGAGTTAGTGTCGCACTCCCTTGAGATAATTCTCACCCCTCATCTAAATTGCACACCTAACACGTCTTCCTAACCCTCATAGTTGTACTACCCTGTCTAACTAGAATTGTCATGCATATTTCTCGCCACACTACTCTAACCTTGATTAATCTTACACATACTGGAGGCGAACATAGTTCTAAGTCTAATCAATTCTATTTCCGAATCGATTCGGCCAAGGAACCGAATCGTTTCGCCGTAGCAGTTATTGTCTTCTTCCCTTCACTATTACGGGATCTCCATTGTTAAACATCCAAACCAATATTACACTATCCTAAACTCCCAATCAAAGGTCTCTAAAATTATAGTAACATGTATCAATAATTTTTAACGTATTAGAATCATTAAATCTTTACAGAACAACCCCAAATCAGATTTATTAAGATTTATTTTTACAAACCCTAGATTATTACTCATGTTCAAGAACATCAACATAATTCCCGATTTCTTCACAAATTTTGTGATATTTCTCATCAAAATTGATCTACATACATCAAGGATAAAATATATTATCATTCCTACCCAATAATATGAATTGTATCTCCAATTTTTAAGATCTAAGTTCATAAGTTTCATAAGAAATCATCTTATTCTAACATGGATAGTATATCAAATCAAAAGTTAGCAAGATAAACCCTTTCCGTAATTTGGAAGTATGATTTCTACAGAATTGGTCGTGGGATTTGTGTTCTCCTCCTCCCGATATACAATCCGGTGGTGATGGGGGTGTAAGAGGGTGGTTTTTGACCTTGGAACCCTAGGAACAACTCTCCTTCTTCCTACCGTGACTCTCCCTTTAGTTTGGTAAATGATAACCCTAATTAGATTTATGTGTTATCAGATATAATCCTCTAATTTTCGTGGGTCTATTATCCCAAAAATTTCAAATGCCTGAAATGCCCCTATGGGGTGCCGGTTTGGCCTAAAAGTGCCCGGGATCCAAACTAAACCCCAGTTAGAATTTTCTGACTATCTCGACCCTTTCAAACACACTGGCACACTCGAAATTACCACATGGAATATCAAAAATGAAAATATATTTTATTTTTCCAAATTAACTCCCGACACGACTAACATGCGCCTCCCGACTAAATTTATCGTAATTGTCGTATTTCTCGCTCATGACAACTATAATATTTCCTTATCCTTCTTATTACTCATTCACTAAGTAATATTCAATATAAATAAATATCAACCCTTATCGCAGTAATAAATATTTATTTTGTCGAATTAATTTCTCAATTTAATTTAATTAATCCAAATTAATCCCAATATAAGATTCATTAAAATTACGAGGTGCTACATACTTCCCCTCCCCCCCCTAATAATGGAATTTCTTCTCGAAATAAAAAAAAAAAAATGCCTGGTACGAATAACTCTGGATTTTTATCACGCATCTCATCTTCACGCTCCGAAATATACTCGTTGGCATTATGATGCTCCATAATATCACCTCAGATTCTTACACACAACTGCATTCGAACGTGTTGAAAATTTACTCGCAATAATCTTTTGTTATTTCTACTATACATACACCAATGATATTGTTTCAACCAAAGGTCTGGTCATTACAACCCACTATTAGCAATAAGTTCATTCAAGCCCTTACATGCTAATATATTCTTTATGCTTAAGGTCTCACTAATATAATGACACGCAAAACTATCGATAATTCGTTAACAATGTCTTAAGAGACAAGCCTGTAATACCCTGTACATTTATGGATATTTAAGTTACCTAAGTGGGGGTAATTGAATAATTTGAGGATTTAAAATAAACATGATGGATTATAATTAAAAGTTCAAAGGTGTATAAAAGCGGCAGGTGATGTTAATTTATTAGGGAAAACACGTGTGGAGGTGTGTTGAATTTAAGACGTGAATTTTTTATAAGTAACTCGGATGGGAATTTTGAGTGCACAGTTGGTCTCAGAAAGGCCGAGATAATCAGAATAGAGTATCCGGGGGTAGTGTTAGAGTTTTGGGGGCTTTTCGGAATTGTAGGGACTCGAAAGTGTGTATACGAGTCAATTTTGGGTTTAATAAGGAAAAACCCTTACTTCTCCCTTATAAAAGCACGGGAGAGAGAGAGAGAGAGAAGAAAGAAAGAAAGAAGATAAGAAAGGAAGGAAGAAAAGGATAAGAAGAAGAAGAAGAAGAAGAAGAAGAATAAGAAGAAGAAGAAGAGAAAGGGGGTCGTGCTCCGGCAGATTCGAGGCAGAATCTTATGATTTTATCCACCTAGGCAAGTGTTTAACTTGCTTTAACTAGTATGTGTGTATATATTTCATATCAGAGTTGATAAATATATGAATTTGGGTTTTGGGATTCTTCTATCAAATGTTTTTTTTGAGAAATTAACTCATAGAAATTGATGTGTTAACACCCCCTATGAAATGTGGACAAAATCCATGTGAATGGTGTAAATTATAGTGGAAAGTTGGAAGAAATGGAGATTAGGGCTCAATTAAGAAAAATAGCAGATTTTCTTCGATTAATTTGATTGAAACCCCAAATTTATGGTTGTGTTGGGTATAAATATGTTAGGAAGTGTTTATTTTGAAGTTGGAGGTATATTGGGTTAAAAATGGAGGTTGGAGAAGATGATAAATAATATTAGTTTTCGGATCCACGCAGGGTGAATTGATTCACCAATAGAGAGAATCGATTCGGACATATGTAGAAGCAAAGTAGGACCTTTTTTAATCGATTCGGTGCAGGGAGAATCGATTCGGTCAAGAAAATCGATTCGTACGCTATTGAATCGATTTGGACCTGGAAAATTGGAAAAAAATTCCATAAGTTTTTATGGATAAAAAAGGAGAGAACTTATTGGAGATAAGAAATTGGGGGATCATATATGGAGTGTAAGGACCTCTAGGAGTTTAAAGGAGTATGTGAAACTCTTAGAATTTATGGGAATAAAGTCTAGGAGATGATTTGAAAGAATATTTAGGTTGATTGATATTTGATATATGAATTTGGCGGGCACATATAGATATATATTAAGTGTGTAGAATATATATATATATATATATATATATATATATATATATATATATATATATATATATATATGTGTGTGTGTGTGTGTGTGTGGGTCGATTATATGAGATTAAACCTCTGGTCACCTTCTAAGGCGACATTATTCTTGACTGTTCTTAATGTTCTTTCTTTGAAAACCTTCCAAGTTTGATCCTTAGTTTAGATTGTCTAAGTTGTTTATCTGTTTGTGATTTTAAGTCCAAGTGTAGTGTCGTATACCTTATGCTCAGACCCTTGTACCAACTCATAGAAGAGTTCTCTTCCCTTCATGAGAAAACTTTTGAAAAAATTAGGCAGATAGAGATAGCCCAAGAGGAAGCTCGTAGGGCTGAGGCCTTCTCTCTCAGACCCATATTTCCTCCACCTTTGAAGGTTATCTACCCTGAGCCATCTGAGCCTGTTGAGCCAGCTGAGGTTCATGTGATCCCAACACCAATGTCTGAGTCTGAGTCATCTTCCCCAGACCCCATGTCTGTAGACTCTTTCTAAGAGGCTATGGATTACTCTATCAGGGAAGATGAGGTCCCTAAGTAGGCCGAGGTTTAAAGTCATGCCTAGTCTCACTAGGGTGCTAGCACCTCACAACCTTCTTCTGATGTTGAAATTATAGGGCCAAGTGTGGCCATTCCCCCACCCATTGATGCAATTCCTCTGACGGCTGCTACCTCTACTGAGTTTCCTAAGAGGTTTCCTGGTAGCGTCCCTGCACATGCTCAGGTCGACGTTGCCGGGGATGATGAGGATGGTCAGGGGAGTGATATTGATACATCTGAGGTGGCCGAGATTGATAGCTCCGTCAGCAAGTAAGACCTTCTAGCTTTTAGGCACCTCTATTGGATAAAATCTTCCATTAACCTTAGGAGACCTCTGAGGGGAGAGAGGGTCTTTTACGGCCGATATGGAGAGATCTACATCTATGAGCAGATGTTCAAGTTGGGCTTCCATCTTCCTATCCACCCTTTCATCAGAGCCATATTATCCCATATAAATCTAGCCACTTCACAATTATCTCCTAACGCCTGGAGGGTTATGATTGGGGCCATCATCCTTTGGAGGGCTGTCCACCACTCAGACCTTCCAGTTTTGGTATTCACAGGTTGTTACATCCATTCCTCTACTAAAAACCACCCTTGCTATTACCACTTCTTAGCTAGGAAGTCAGAGAAGAAAATGTTGTTGGTTACCTAAAATTCAAACCATAATTGGAAACCTCGATATTTCTTTATCTCTGGGGTATGGGAATTTGGTCCTAATGAGGCTGCTGAATTGTCAGCTCCAAGGACCCCTCTGAAATGGGGGAAGGTCTCACTTGCTGCTAAAGCTGACCCTGGGCTTAGCCAGGATAATCTTCAAAAAGTTGAGGATCTTCACGATCAGGGGAGCGTGGTCTTCTAGTAAAATATGAACATCTGATAACCCCCTACTACCTATCTCAGACAGGCCTGGGGGTGGTTATTTGATAGAGCTTCGTAAGTCTTATTTTTCATAAGTGGTACCTTTTAATTTTTATATTTCCGTCTTACTAACTTAGATATGTCTTTTCCAGAGCGCCCTGAAGGTGTATCGGACGACCTCTGGGAAATGTCTGCTCCCAGTCTTGTAAGGTTGATGAATAAGAAGGTTGGAAAAAATGTGTCGCCGACTACAACCCAGAAGAATGTTGGCACATCTAAGGTCGATGTTACTAAGAAGACGAAGACTACAACAGACTCGGAGCATCAGAAGTCTGGCAAAACACAGAGAGGGGATCGTGCCATTCCCATCTTTACAGACGAGGACCTAGTTGCTCGTCTTTCTCAGTTAAAGATCACCGACAGTCTCATTGGTCATAGTCTAAAGGCCACTGATGCTATCGTCTCTATAATGACTGAAGAGGATAAGCATTTCTTACGCTCTTTGGACGTCCCATTGTTGGACGAGTATACCCTCCACAAATTAATCCAGGTATTAAGTTTTGATCATTTCCTTTCCTCAAGTGTAACCTTGGACTTTTTACGTATTATAGCTCATGTTCTTATACATCTAATCTTCTTCTGCAGGGTATATTGTCCATGTACCATTTTTTTAATTGGACCCTGAAGAAAATACCCCTTATAAAGAAGGGTCAAGAGGCTAAGAGGGTCCAAGCCTCTTTGAACGCAGAGGTTGAACGTCTGAAGGAAGATCTGAAGGAGGTTGACAAGTTGAAGGAAGTTGTTCTACATAGAGATAGGGACATATCCAAGCTTAGGAAGGGCCATGATTTAGCTCTGAAGGCTAAAGATGATGCTCTGCAGGCTAAGGTGGATGCTGAAGTTAAGGCTGCTTTAGAGGACGCTTTAGAGAAGATCATCGAAGACTATAAAGTCTTTTATGAATATGTTAGCTTTGGCTTTGAATACCTTGAAAGAGGTATCAAAACAACTAGAAAATGGGTATCTTCTAAGGAAAAAGAGTCAGGGAGTCTGACTGCCTCAAATTTTGAAGGTCTAGGCTTTGGTGAACCCCTGGTTTGCTCAAGCCTTGTAAGAGGTTGAAGAGGACGATGATGCACCTGCTGATACTGCTCCCCTGGAAGCCACTGAGACTGAAGATGTTAATACAGAGGATGATGGGGTTGAGGTGACCAACGTCGAATACGAAGACACAACTGCAGCTGTAGAGACTTAGGCCTGGCCTTGTGAAGCTTTTGTTATAATTTTTTTGTACCCCTTAGATTTTTTGCATTCTGATGGCATCTTAATACTTCTAATTTGTAACTTTTGAATGTTCAATGATAATCATTAATCCCATCTTCTTCAGATTATATTATTTCTTTCAATGTTATGCTTGAATGCCTTGCCTCTTGAATGTTTCTTAAGGTCTGAGACTACCCTCTTATGATGTCTACCTCATAACCTTCACCAAATTAATGGTTTAAGGTCTGAGGTCACCATAATATGATGTTTCACCTCATAATTTTCACCAAATTATGATGTTTAAGGTCTGAGGTCACCATAATATGATGTTTTACCTCTTAATTTTCACCAAATTATGATGTTTAAGGTCTGAGGTCACCATAATTTGATGTTTCACCTCATAATTTTCACCAAATTAATGATATTTAAGGTCTGAGGTCACCATAATATGATGTTTCACCTCATAATTTCTCCAAATTAATGATGTTTAAGGATATAATAAAAGTATCATCACAACATTGCTCTTTTCATTAATATCCTCTTTATAAAATGATACATGTATTACAAAAATAACAGTAACATCATATGTAATATTTTTTCAAGTGGTTCGCATTCTAAGGATTGGAGAAATGTTCCCCTTCGATCTTTTCTAGCCGGTAGGTACCAGGCGTAACCTCATCATCTACTATGTAAGGACCATGCCAGTTTGAGTGGAGTTTATTGCCTTCTACTATGTCTTCTTTAGGACTAGGTCTCCCACAGCTATAGGCCTTGATTTCACCCTTTGGTTATAGAACCTCGCATTTCTCTGATTATAGGCAGCCTATCTAATCTTCGCATCTTCTCTTCTGTTTTTAACTAAATCCAAATCAAGTCTTATCTCCTTTCCATTCCTCTGAGGGTCATAAGTATGGACTCTATGAGTGGTAAGTCCTACTTCTGTAGGGATGATAACTTCTGAACCGTGTGCTAGCACAAAAGGAGTCTCTCCCATTGGTGTCCTTGCTGTCGTCTTGTAGGACCATAACACAGAGTGTACCTCCTCTGTCCATCTCCCTTTGGCCTCTTCTAACCTCTTCTTTATCCCATCAAGAATTATTCGGTTCGTGACCTCAGTCTTCCCATTTTCCTGGGGTCGGCCAGGAGAGGAGAAGAACTGCTTGATCCCCACTTTTTCACAGTATCTTTCTAAGGAAGCATTCTTGCATTGGGTTCTGTTGTTTGAGATGAGGGTATTTGGAAGACCATACCTGCATATGATGTTCTTTTAGATGAACTGGAAGGTCTTCTGTTCTGTAATCGTGATCATCGGCTCAGCTTCTACCCACTTAGAGAAGTAATCAATGGCCACCGCTAAGAATCAATAGTTATTTGCATCCCTTGGCAAGGGTCCTACCAGGTCGATACCCCATACTGAAAATATCCAGGGTGAGCTGATTGATGTCATAGGTTGATGGGGTTGATGGGGGATGTTGGAGAATATCTGGCACTTATCATATTTCTTCACGTATGCCGCTGCATCTTTGGCTAAGGTCGGCCACCAGTACCCCTGAGTGATTATCCTCTTAGCTAAAGGTCTTCCTCCTATGTGACTGGAGCAAGAGACCTCATGTACATCTTGTAAGATGTGTGCAACCTCTAAAGGGTGGACACATATGAGGAAATGTAGTAGGAACCCCTTTTTATACTAAACATCTCCTACAATTGAGAACTTGGCAGCCCCGAACCTTAGCTTTCTCCTTTCTAACTTTGATTTTGGCAACTCTCCATGTTTAATGTATTTGATAAGAGGGTCCATCCATGAGGCTCCCATATTCAAGTTGAGTCAACCTCTTCTTCTTCAATGGTTGGCCTGAGCAAAATCTCAATTGGTATCGTTCTTCTTATGTCTATCCTCTTTGATGAGGCCAACCTCGCGAGTGCATCGACTCGACTATTGTCTTGTCGGGGTATCCTCTTCATCTTCACTTCCTTGAAACTTTATAGCATCATTCTCACCCTCTTCAGGTATTTGGCCATCCTTTCATATTTAGACTCATACACCCCCGGGATTTGGTTGACAACTAACCTTGAGCCACTATGGACCATGAGTAGGCCAACACTAAGGGATTTTGTCAAGGAGAGATCTGCTATCAATGCCTCATACTCCAACTCATTATTCTAAGCCTTGAAGTTGAACCTTAACGCATATTCAATATCGGTACCATCTAATGTTGACATTATCAGCCCCGCTCCGCATCCTCTTTCACAAGATGACCAATCAACGTAGAGGTCCCAAACATCTTCATTTGAAGAGAAGTTCCCCTCTGACAGGGTCCCTTGCTTAAAGAGGTACATGTCTTCCTCATTCTCAACTACACTTTTTTCGGACCTACTTGACCCAACCTCGTCTGAATCTTAGAAGACGTTTCTATTTGGTTCATCAGCAATCCTCAGAATAATTTCAATTTTAACATCTTCCCAGGTAAACTCTGCTACAAAGTCTTCAAGTGCCTTCCCTTTGATGGAAACACCGGGATGATAAATAATGTTATATTCCTCCAACTCGATGGCCCAGGTCATCAACCTTCCTGAATTCTCAGGCTTATGGAGGACCTGTCTGAGTGGGGAATCAGTGAGGACAACCGTAGAGTGGGCTTGGAAGTATGGCTTCATCTTCCTAGAAGCGTGTATCGGAGCATAAGCTAATTTTTCCATTCAAGGGTACTTCTATTCAGACCCTTGAAGAGCTTTAATGTTGAAGTATACTGGCCTCTGCACTCCATCATCTTCTCTTACTATGGCTGCACTAATGGTTGATTATGAAATAACTAGATATACATACAACCTTTCCTCCAGAATGGGCAGAGACAGAAGAAGAGGGGATCCGAGGTAGGATTTAAGATCCTTAAAAGACTTCTCGCATTCCTCATCCCATTCGAAGGCCTTTTTAAGAACTTTGAAAAAAGGAAGACACTTGTCTATAGCTCTTGAGACGAACCTATTCAATGCAGCAACTCTTCCAGTTAACCTCTGAACTTCTTTGATGGTTATAGGTGACTTTATTTCCAGTAGGGCCTTGATCTTCTCAGGGTTAGCCTCTATCCCCCTCTGACTGATGATGAATCCCAAAAATTTTCCTGCTCCTACCCCGAAGACACACTTGGCTGGGTTGAGCTTCATCATGTATCTATCCATGGTGTTAAAAGGTTTTTCATGGTCGACCACGTGAATGTCGTCCTTCAGGCTCTTCGTCAGTATATCGTCCATATACACTTCCATGGACTTTCCTATTTGATCCTAAAATATCTTATTTATGAGACATTGGTAAGTATTCCCTGCATTCTTCAGTCCGAAGGGAATGACCTTGTAGCAATAGGTCCCCTTTTCTGTGATGAAGGCTATCTTCTCAGAGTCTTCCAAGATCATAAAGATCTGGTTATACCCGGAATAAGCATCCATGAAGCTCATGTCCGCTGTGGCATCCACCATCTAATCAATATGAGGCAGGGGAAATTAACTTTTGGACAAGACTTGTTCAAATCAGTGAAGTCTATGCACATCCTCCATTTCGCATTTGCCTTTGACACTATGACTGCGTTGGATAACCACTCGAGGTATATGACCTCCCTGATGAACTTGGATTCTTGAAGCTTTCTTACCTCTTCTCTGATGATGTCATATTTCTCTCTTGAGTATACTCTCCTCATTTACTTGGTGGGCTTAGCGTCTTCCATAACATTGAGTTTGTGGCATATGAACTTACGATCAATACCTGGCATGTCTGCGTGGCTCCAGGAAAAAATGCTTTGTCTCTTCCTCAAAAACTTCACCATCTCTTCCTTGATCTCAGGTCTTAGGGCTTTACCGATTTGGACATCTTTTTCCAGCTCGTTCTCATTAAAGATGATGGATTCTACCTCTTCTATGACCTCTCCCTTCTTGAGCTTTGTCTTATCTCTAGGATCAAGGGTGTCAATGTTGTAAATGGTTGTTGCCTTCTTATGAGCCTCTCTCTCTTCTACAGAGTTGAATTAGCATTCACGCACCGATGTTTGGTCACCTTGCACTTCCCCTACCCCATAGGGAGTCAGGAATTTTAGCATTTGGTCGATTGTTGAAGGCACGACCTCAAATTCCTTGAGGGCTACTCTTCCTATGATGGGGTTGTAAACTGAGAAGACATTCTCATCCATTACAAAGAAATTGATTTTTTTGGTCAACCTCTTAGGCCACTCATCTCCCATTCTTACATCCATCTCATACATGCCCAACGGATGAACCTTTTCTCCACTGAAACCGATCAAGGGGTGATGGTAAGGGACAAGCTTAGCTCTGCTGAGGCCCAGGGTCTTAAAACAGGGCCAAAACATTACATCTTCTGAACTTCCACCATCTACGAGGAATCTCTACACCTCACATCCATGCACCCTTGTAGTGATTACCAAAGGGTCATCGTGTGGATATAAGATACCTTTGAAATCAAGTCCGGATAATCCAACTATGAGAGTATCCATATCTACCTTCTTTCTCTTCTCGTGTTTAACCTCTGAAGATTCTAAATTCACAACCTCTACTTTGGTCACTAACTTGGCCTATGCTACATGAGCTTTACGGTCTTCTACCTCTAAGCCCCCCTGCTAGTCCTCCACAGATGGTGTTTACACCAATAGAGATCATACTGACCCTCTTTACTGGGACATTTTTGTCTTTTGGTGGGAGATCAGGGTCATTATAATCATCGTCATCTGAGTCCTCAACTCTTCTGGTTGGGGAATTTTCTCGGCACCTGTCATTTTTCTTCGCTCTACCATCTTCATACTTCCTAAGCTTTCCAGACTTTAACATTTTCTCAATCTCATCCTTCAAGGTGAAGCACTTGTCAGTGATATGACCGTGATCTTGGTGGAACTCGCACCATATGTTCTTGTTCATCTTATACGGAGGAGCCTTAAGCTTCTTTGGCCATCTTAGGGACCTGTCATTTTTTATTTCATTGAGGATGTGTTCGTAACTCACAGTTAGAGGAGTGTAGTGTGCAAACTTGTCATCTGCATCCCTCTTCTTTCCATCCTTCTTCCTTTGGAATTTTCCACTGTTACTCCTGTTCTCATCCTCATACTTTGTGGCCATCGCTTCTTCAGCGTTCCTTACTCTACCAATTATTGCTAACAGCTCGACCATGGATTTTAGAGGGTCTTCAGCAATCTTCCAAACAACTTCCCCTTCTCTAGTCCTCTTATAAGGGCTGTTATGGCTATATTATCTTCGTAATCTTCAACCTCTAACTTTTTCCTTATTTTATCTTGCAATGTAGTCTCTGAGGCTCTCATTCTTGCCTTATTTTACGTAGAGTAGATGAATTATCTTCTTCTGAGGTCTTACCCCAAAACAGAAGTTGTGTATGAACCGCTCAGCCAAACCTTTAAAGTTCTCCACATAATTTTTAGGAAGGGAAGTGAACCAAATATTCCAGCCCCTGTCAAAGTGCTTGAAAAAGTATGGCACCTAATCTCATCAGGGATTGATTAAATGTTCATTGCAGACTAATATATCTCAATATGATGTAAAGGGTTGGTACCTCCATCATACTTGGGAGACACCATTGGTGGTTTGAATTTGGCAGGGGTTGGGAAGTTCACAATTCTTGCCACAAATGGGGAGCCCTCTGAGAACCACCTTTGCAGTGGGTCTCGACTTTTTATGAGGTTCCCTATCTTCTCTTCCAGCCATTGAATGGAGTCATTCCATGGTTTAGCAATGTCGGCCTGGCCGAGGTTCTCCCCATCCACCTCCAAGGGATGAACTGAGGGTTCCCTTGCTGCTTTATAACATCGTATGTTGACCTATTGGCCATAGTCTCGGCCATGTAGGGGTCGGCCATAGCAAGGTCGATGTTCACCATATTCCCTCTGTGAGCCTGCTGCACTTCTCTATCTGGATAACCTCTGCCTCAGATCATTAACTGGGTCGAGCCTTTCAAAGGCCGACCCTCTACTTAAGCGATCAAAAGTGGATCCTCTTCGTTGGGCATCACCAACCTCGACCCTTCTTACTCTGCAACCTTGGCTCTGCTGTATAGGACGTACTATGTTCTCTGAAACCTCATATGTCTCCCAGTAGTCTGTTGGAGCATCTTATGCATCAATTTCATCATACATATCCTTAGGGAAAGGGTTTCCTTGCCTCCCCAGATGTAATCGCCTAGGGTCAGCAGCGTCCCTCCTCCGTTGAGGCATAGGTTGGTACTTTTACGGTATATGGGGTGGCCCTATGGCCTCTAGATGTGGTTGAGAAGCTGTCGGAGTAATCATTTCCGGTGAAACCCTAGGTGGGCTCATCATATTTTGGCTTAGCTAGGCAAACTTCTCCTTTATTGCTTGTTGCGTTACAGCCAATAACCTCAAGGTTGCTGCCACCTCAGCCATCTCAGACTGGGGTGGTGCTTGGCTGGATCTGGTTCCTCTAACACCAGATGCTGGAGGTAACTCCGGTGTTATGTTAGGGCTAAAGATCTTGCGATGAAAATATTAGAGAGATTAAATACCTTAAAGGACCTCTTTCAATGGTGAAATAACTTCACACGAAGGGTGAGGCCTAGTTCACCACCAGAGTCTCTGGTGAGGTTCAACTACGAAAAGGAAGAGATAAATCTTCTTGTTCCCACATACGATGCCAAAATGATGATGCTCGAAATAACACCATCAGATAAGTTGTTGACAAGCTCAATCAAGTGATAATAGTGCTAGCACAAGAGTATATATATAGTAGCAGATGAGGAGAAGGGGATGAACACAGTAATATAAGTGGTTCGGCAAATGCCTACGTCCACTGTGAAGGTGAGTGTAAATATCACTATCAAAAGAGGGCTCTAATGGACTTAGTAATACAATCACTCCACTTTCTATCTCCACTGTAAATGCAACAAAGTTTGGCTTGGGTTTATAATTCTGGATCTCTTTGAAGGTAGGAGAGGACAAGTATATATAGTGTTTGGGGAGTGTAATGTACCCCCTAAGCATGCAATGAGCATGTGTGTGATGATCTAGCCAATCTAGTGAAGACATTTGTCACTGTCTCATGTAGAGAATTATGATGAAATATTCCCCCACGTGAAGGGATTGATTTGGTTACAACTAATTTTGTCCACGCGTTCCTAACCTTTCATACGCTTATAAATGATTGGCCTTGTCCTTGACTGGTGCAACCTCGACCTGGAAGAGTTCGAGGTTGGTGAAGTCCGATTGTTGCTTTATTCGAGATTATTCATGCTGACCTCGGCCAGGTTGGCTAGTTGAGGTTAGGTATGAGTAGTTGTAACATCGTCTTGGTCCGATGATGACGTTGCCAGATGATTGATCCCGTGTAGTATTACTTATCTCGGCTGATGACTGCAACATCGGCTGGTGCCGATGATGGTTTTTAAGGGTGATTGAACCCATGTGTCCTTATTGACCTCGGCTGATGCCCAACCGAGGTTGATGTATGATGTAGAAGTAATATCGGTTGTGGTCGACCTTATAAAAGACGATGTTACTGATGGTTGTTATAGGCTTTTGGTCACCTCGGCTGCGAGATTGGCCGAGGTTAATGGCTCTGAGTAAGAGGGTGCACTTTGGGCATATCATTGGGCACCTAAAATGTTTTTACAAAAATGGATTTGAAACGGGTCAATTTGAGAGACCATTTTTTGGATTTCAAACGAAAGGGACAATTTGTTTGGCTCAAATTGGGTTACAAAAGAGGTAATTTTTCGCATCTTTTCTGGCCAATATTTTTGGGTGACAAACGAGGGCCTACTTCATTGTCCAAAATACCAATTGCGTTACCATATGCGTTTCGAGATGAATTTAACTTTAGAGATCAATTTTGGCACGTTTTTCAAAGCAATATCACACACGTCTTTCATAATCGATCAAAATGAAAGGATTGAGATCCTCGACGACTTTTTAGGCGCTGAAAAAAACTTTGGTTAACAATTAACTCAGATTGATTTAAAAACTCGCAAAAAGTGATAGGTTCGAATCTCACCGGGTTTGTTAATCTCCACACTTATTCGTTAAGTCGTCAATTTTCGCTCAATTTCCATCTTTGGTCAATTTCGGCTTTGTGTATGTTGAATTTTTACAACTTGAGACTTCAAACTGACTTTTAATGATACTTTTGAAAATTTTGAATTCCAATTTTTATTTATTTTGAAAAAAAAAATATTTTTGGGTTTTTCAAAATTTTATGATTTTTCGAAAATTTCTGGACATTTTTGAAAATTTGTGCAAGTTTTAGAAATACGCACTTGTAACCCCCCCTAACTTAGACTTTTGCATTGTCCTCAAGCAAAAAGGACTAAAATCTAACTCAAAGCGAATAAAAAGTACGGAAAAATAAAACAAACAAATGTTTAAAATGCATAAAGACACTAAGTGACCCTAGCACATGACTCAATAATACACTAAAAATCACCCCATACGCGTCGAGGGTGCGACGACCTCTCATCTCTCCACAAACTCACCCGACCCCACTCACGAGGTTCGATGCTCTCCTCATCTCTCCCGTCCTAGGATTATAATCCAACAATCGGAACAAGTTGGGACCTCGCCCATAGATAAAGGATAAACCGGGAGACTCATCGTGACTAATTGGAAAGGGATCTTTGTGATGCTGACTCAAAGCATGGTCTGTGTGCACTGACTCGGAGGGAACTCCTAATTTTCGTTCAATTTTTGGAATGCATGGGTCGGGCTCTAAGTCGGATGAAACACAACTTTTCTCCTCATTCACCTTCGGGACCTCTAGTGGTATGGGTGGATTGTCACAAAGAAATAATTCATCGATTTTATCTTACCATTCTCTTTCTTCTAGGTGACTAAATGAATCCAATAGAGTTTGGACTTCATCGTTAAGGCTCTCATCCACCGAACCGAATTATTTTTCAAATTCTTCCATGCTCATGTCCCCTAGCTCTCTCTCCCGAGTAGTGCCTACATCCTCTCTTACTTGCTCGATCTCTAACTCCACCATTTTTCATTCTTCTAACCCCTCTCTCTCTCTTTCAATTTCGGTATAAGTTCCCTCTCTCTCATGACTAGACACTAAGAAAGATTCTAAGGCGTTTCCATATAAGTTTTCCTCAATGTGCTCTTCTACGATCTCATTAATTAGGCTCACCACGTGAAGATCATCTTTTCCCCCCGTATATTGGAAGATGTTAGTCTCTAAGGTCATGTTCCCAAAAGTGAGTTGCATTCGCCCATTACGAGTATTGATGATTGCGTTAGCCGTAGCTAAGAACGGACACCTAAGGATGATGGGAACATGGTTGCTCGAGGTGAAGGAGGGCTCCGTGTCCCAAATGACAAAATCTACTGGGAAGTAGAAGGCGTCAACTTGGACGATCAAGTCCTCAACTATACCTCATGGGATCTTCACAGTTCGATTCGCTGATTGGAGAGTGATCCTTGTGGGCTTGAGATTGCCCAAATCAAGTTACCTATAAATGGAATAGGGGAGGATATTGACACTTTCTCCCGAATCAAGTAAGGCTTTTTCGATTTTATTTTCTCCAATGATGCAGGAAATGGTGGGTGCACCGGGATCTTTGAATTTTTGCGGGAGATCATTGAGTAGAATGGAGCTCACGTTCTGTGCTAGAAAGACATTTTTCTTTACCTTCATCTTTCTCTTCACTGTCAACAAGTCTTTGATGACTTTTGCATATGCTGGAATTTGCTTAATGGCATCAAGGAAAGGTAAGTTAAGCTTTACTTGCTTTAGCACGTCTAACACGTCATCACGCGGGTCTCCTTTATGGGAAGGAATTAGCCTTTGAGGACACGGTGCCGCGGTGGGTGGTTTCACTACTACCTCAGTCTCACTAACGTCTTCTTTGTCACTCTCATTCAAGAGGACATCTTCAGTCTCTTTCGTGCTGGGCGAAATCTCCTCATCTTTAGGTACGTATTTTGGGGGAGGTGACAAGTCAACTACTCTCCCACTACATAGAATGGTAATTGCGCTACATTGCTCAGGAAGGTCATGGGGTGTCGAGCTAACACTAGTTTGACCTTGGAGAGGTCTTTGGCCCTGGGAAGGAAACTTTCCCTTCTCTTGGACACTCAACGAGGATTGTATCTTTGACAGATTTGTATTTATGTCGCTGATCAGGCGATTATATCTAGCATTGGTTGCAGTTTGGCTAGTGATAAATTGATTCATGGTATCCTCAAGAGTTCTCCGCGGTGGAGGGATATAAGATCCTTGAGGTGGTGGTGCTTGCACATGTCCTTGCATGTGTGGGGCTTGTTGAAAGTGTTGTGGAGGAGGAGGGTCAACATGTGAATTAGGGTTTATCGCAGTATGTTGTTTCCCACAACTAAAACCAGGATGGTTTTTCCATGAAGGGTTGTAAGAATTCTCGTGTGGTGCACCGAAATTAACCTTAAAACTTCCTATACCACTAACTTGCTCTTGAAGCATCACTTTGTAGGCGGGTATAGTCGGGCATTCCTCAGTTGAATGACCCACCTCACAAATTGCACACACCTTTTCAATGGGGTTTGGTATGGATCCAGTTGGTCCTCTTCCACATATCCCACGTAGGTCTCGCACTTCCTTCTTAAGTATATCGATTCGACTATCTGCTATAGAACGCTTTTCTACATGAAATAGGCCGAATGCCGATGGAGTGGTGGTCATTTGACGATTTCGATTTTGAGCATTAGGGTCAGATGTATCCCAGGATTGGGTAGTCTCAACGACATACCTCAGGTGAAGCTCAACATCATGGGCATCTAAATCGACAAACAGACCACTCCCCATGGTTTCAACGAGTTATTTGGAGTTAAGGTTCAGCCCATTATAGAGAAAAGAAATGATTTGTGCTGCATCAAATCCATGATGTGGGCATGAAGTAACCAACTCATTAAAATGCTCGTAACAGATTGTCAGATTGTCTTTATGCCCACATCATGGATTTGATCATTTCAATGATGTGGGCTTGAATTTCAAGCCCACATCGAGTAATCTAGGCTCATTTTCAGATTGTCTGAAGGCTTGAATTTGAGCCTTTATGGAGATTGTTCGATGTGAAGGGTAGAATTTCTTGGGAAATTTAGATTGCAACTCGTTCCAAGATGGAATCAAGCTTGGAGGCAAAGACCATAGCCAGGTCTTAGCTTTATCTTTGAGCAAGAATGGGAAGAGTTTGAGGCGGATCACCTCTTGTGTGCAGGTTTGATCATTGAGGGTATCGCACACATCCTCAAATTCCCTAATATGGAGGTATGGCTTTTCAGAATCCATACCATGGTAATGAGGTAGCATCTGGATCATTCCATTTTTGAAACGGAATTTCCCGGCATTATACGGGAGTATAATGCATCCCGGAGTGATAGTGCGCTCAGGATATAAGAATTCTCTCAGCGGGCGGTATGGAGGCTCTTCCTCATCGACAGCTGCACTACCGTGCTGCGACATCTCCCTCTCTCTTAATGACTTGGTGATCTCACTTGGTGTGCTCGAGGTGTACTCGGGGGTGTTTCCTAAGAAGGAAAACAGAGTGTTGTTTGAGATTGAGTGTGACGGTGTAGGAGGTGGGATCCAGAACTATGGGGCATTTGGAGTGTGAGGGCTATCGGGGTTATACTCAACAATTGGATTTTCGTGAATGCTGGTTGGAGTATTATGGGGTGTAGGAGTAAGTTCAGAATTTTGCATTAATAGCTTGTGAGAGATGGTGGTGAATCTTTTTGTGCTTTTTGAATTTTTTTATATGTTTTTGGATTTTTAGAGATTTTTGGTCAAAGCTTTGGATTGACTCGATATAATCCTAAGTCTACCTAATTCCCCGGCAACGGCGCCAAAAACTTGACACGACTGAAAAAGTGTCTCAGAAATGCGTACTCTCTAGGCTCAAGTGCAAGCCTGTCGCTCAAGTAATAATCCAACAAGTCGGGTATCGATCCTCAGGGAAAAAGGACAACAAAGTTGTGACGACGGGAAAAGACGAAGGAATCCTAACTTTGGCTCTAAAAAGAAAGAAAAAATGTTTTGGTTTTGGGATGACTACAACTAAATGCAATTATGAAATTATGAAGAGATGTAAATACACTAAACTACCTAAAATATGATTGAAAAAATGATTTGAAATTTTTAACTAAGTGATGAGAAAAACTGGACGGGAATACAATCCCCCAACCCTAGTGTATTGCAGTTATAATACTAATCGTAAATTTAACTGATTAATTTGACCCAAAATTTAGTACTCCCAAGCATTACGTATACGAGGTTCAAGCCCGCGTCATACTTAATGTTGATATAAAAAATTAGATTATATCTAATTATTTAATCATAGATAAAATAAAATAAGACAAAGAAATTTTAAAGTGGTTCAGCCTTATAAGAATGGCCTACGTCCACTGTTTCTGTTATTGGTGACTGTTTGGGAAATCTCGATTACAAATCTTATCAAAAAATTCCGGTCCCCCCTACAATGAGGATAATACAATGTATTTATAGCCCTAAGGCTGTAATGTGAAAGGGTAATACATTCAATACCCGTTAAGCGTATACATCTGTATGATAATAATAAGCATTTAATGCGCAGTCAATCTGTTGGTTATCCTACTATTAATGCTTTGTTCGAGGTGCAACTCGGACCGCCTAAGCTGCTCGGACCTCCTAAGTAGCTCGGTACTCAAAAGCTCCTCGGTACTCAAAAGTTCTCGTTGGTCGGAGCGTCTGAGTTGATAGGGGAAGCAGAGTTCCTCGTTGCAGTATGGTTCCTCGGAGTCAAGGTGTTGTTCGGAAGTGTTTGTTGTTGACACGCAGATTGCCACATGTCTTTACTCAATTGAGCCATGCCAGCAGACTAAATTTGGTATCAACAGAATCCCCCAATGTTTCGCAGTTCGAAATTTGAGGAGTGTGGAACATTCTTTCTCGAAATATGGCGGTTTTAAATGGTCATCCTGAAACTTATGAGTATTTTATTTTGTATTTATTTCTCCTTCCAAATTCGTAGAATCGATCTTTTTTGAATTTTTATAACCGCTTCGATTCTCGCGCCCTTTTTGTCTTTTTAGCCGTCGGTAACGTAACCGTCTCTTTTTGCAATCATTACTTTTACCCTTTCCCAAGGCAGAGTATTTATAAATTGCAGAAAATCCCATCGTCTTCTACTTTTTCAAATTTGTCTCTTTGAGTTTTCCATTGGCTCTCTCTCCTGTGCGTTCATCTCTTTCATCATTTGTTGTCAACAGACTCATCTCTTTCCTGTAAGATTTTCTTCTTTCTCTTTGATTTCCTTCTTTCATCATGGTTTTATCCTGTAGAATCGATTGATAAATTTCGCTTTGATTTCTCTATTCCCTCATGGGTTATTTTGAAAGAGCTTTCCGAGCCTTCAGATTATTTTCGTTTGGCTGAGGGACATTGGTTCCCCAGTCTCTTTGTCGCTGAGTGTGGCTTTTCTTTAACCCCAAACCCTCTATGTCTTGAATTCTGTCAATACTTTGACGTGGTTCCTGCAAGAATAGCCCCAAATACGTGGAGAATAGTTAACGGTCTTCATAGATTAAATCAAATTCATGGAACTCGTATAGGAATTCCCGAAATTATGTTTTGTTATAGATGGGTTGTGGACGATAATACTTTTTATTTAAAAACTAGGTTTTTAAATAGAGCTTTAGTGGTAAATCTCCCAGATGCCAATAGGGACTACTTTGAGCACGGGGTTGTTATGAAAAATTGGCAACACCCTCCATTAACTGGAGATGATGTTTACCAGGGTCCCAGATGTCCTCCCTATGGCAATGGGATAGGTTGTTTTTATTTTATTTTCAAAATTATGCTTCCTTTGTGTTTGATAAAATGTGCCACTGATATTTTAATTTTGATTTATTTGCAGTTGACAGCAAAAGAAAATCTCCAAAAGAGGCTGACGTTAACATAAGGCATTTAAAACTTATCTGGAGTTTGCATCAGACTGTTACCAACGATCATATTAGGTCGGCTTCATATTTGTTGTAGTACAAGAGTTACACCTCCTCTTTTACTGCTCGTCCGGTGATAAGTGACGCAGAACCAATACCATGCTCTACAAGTTCTTCACCTGAGTCACATATTCCTTGAGTGAAAGGATGAAGAAAAGAAGACCTCCTACCCTTTTTGAGAAATCTGCCTCTGGTGCTGGAGAGGCAAAGAAAAGTAAGATTGATGTCCCAGGGGAGGGGACAAAGAAAATTGATGCACCTCCTTTGGCTTCTCCTGTGAAGGTTGTCGAGAAGCCCCAAGTGGCCCCGACCATGGCTGCTGCTCCAAGCGAGGTGATTGTCATTTCTCTGACTAAGATTACATCGTTAGTCGAGAAAGTTGATTCTCCTCCGAGGAGGCTGAAGAAAAGCTCCTCTATCAATTTGGCTGAATCCATCTCTCAGCCCCCGACTAGTGGTGTTCCCACTTTTGTTCCCCCGAGCTCTGCTATGAACTCGGTGAAGACTTGGATCATTCTCGAGATCCAAGGTATTGAAGAAAACCTTTCTCGGGACACGGTTACCACATTATCAGCTCGTCATATTGCTTCTGTAAGTCCTATAGTCTTAAATTTTCATTCTTTCCTTTTTGTATATGTGCATTGACTTAATTTCATTTTCTTTTCACAGTTGGTGAGCTGTTTTAATACAATTCTAAAGCAAGATGAAGCTATTAAAGCTTCAAGCTCCTCGTCTGGTGTAGAGGAAGCTTTGATGGGCCTGGCGCAGTCTCTGAAAGATTCTCGTCAGAAATATGATGATGATAAGGCGATATGGGAGAAGAGGCTTACTTCGACCGAGCAGGAGAAGGCTCAGGTTATTGAGGTCTCCAAGGGGTTGGAGAAAAAAATAAATGATTTGGAGGGGAAGAATAAAGAGCTCGAAGGGAAGCTCAAAAATACTGGGGAGCTTGAGAATAAGCTCAAGGCTGCTGAGGAGGAGTTGGGTCAACTTCGGGAAGTACGTCGTCAGAAGGAGGAAGTTGAGAATAAATTGAAAGCTACTGATGATCTTCTTTCTGAGAAGTTTTCCTCGGAGAAGACAAAAAGGAAATTGGCTGTCAAAAAATCTTTCAGCGCCGACTGGGATAAAGGGTGGAATAAAGGTTTGGCTGCCATGATGTCGCAAGTGGAATATGGCAGTCTCAAATACTTTAGAGATGGATGGGTCGCTACACTACAAGAGATGAAGGTTGATGAAAATTCTGAACTATTTCAGCGACACATCCCGGGCCCCCTCCAACTCCTAAAGAAGAAGAAGATGACGAAGCTACCTCGGAGGAATCTTCCATGGTGATGGGAGATCAAATTTCTCATCCCCCAGCTATCCATCCCACTGGCGAGGAATTTCAGCTACCCGTTACTTCATCCGAGCAACCTCTAGCACTTCCCGAGCAACCCTCTGTTCCATCCGAGCAACCTAGCTCCTCGTCCCAGCCTCCCGAGAAAGTTTTGGGAGATAAGGAAAAGGTGTAGAGTTGTTCGGATTTCTCTCTATATTTTATTTTTCTTTGTCAAATGTACCTCTGAACTTTGTACTTCTCCTTTATGATGTAATAAAATTTGAAGTTTCGCCTATTCATTCTGTTGTTTCTCTTCTTCATGCTCTGTTTGAACTCTTATTGATTATTGCTTTTTCTTCCTTTACTAGTTTCTGGTCAGGATGGAATTATTGTCTGCTCATGATACAAAACTGTTAAGGCAATGCAATGAGTATTTCAAAGCTTGTCATACAGACATGAGTCCAGCTCAAATCACTGACATCCTCGGTCAAGGTGCTTTAGAGAAAGAAATTGAAGCCTATCAGTATTTGAAGTGCCTGCTCGACCGTGCAGTGGCTAACAATGTAGCATACTATGATATGATTGAAGATCTCCAAGGCACTCTTGAAGAACTTCAGCAACAATATAAGGAATCTACTACCCTTTTTCATGAGGGGTATGAGAATAAGTATCAACAAATCAGTGATGATAAGGGATACGATAAACGGTTTGCTGCTTACGATGTGAGGGAGAGAACTTTGAAGGCTGAGATAGAAGAGCACAGACACATAGCTGAGCTGTTAGAGCAAGAAAATAATAACCTGCAAAGAGATGTGTCTCAGTTAAAGTCTGCAGCTTCCACTTTAAACGCTGTAGTCCCTGTGAACGACGAGGGATCCTCTTTCTTGGAGGTCGAAAATGCCAACCTGAGGGATGTATTAAAAACTTTAAAGAGAGCTGGCCCGTCTACATCTACTCGGGGACGAGAAAGATATCCTCGGGGACGAGCAAGAGCTGCTCGGGTTATTGTCGAGGAACAGAGAACTCAATCTGCCTTGGAGAACCAGGCCTTCCAACTGATGGCAAAGAACCAGGCATTGGCTGAGATGTCTAAGAAGATCAGAAATCTGGACGAGCAGCTTTCTGCGCGAAAGTCTGTGTTGGAGAATAAACAACTCTTTATAAAAAATCTCCACGAGCAACTAGAAAGATTGACATATCAATTCCATAAGCAGCCCAGAGAATTCTGGATGGCTAGTTACAATGAGGCTCTCTACCATTTGGATGATCGTATCCAAAATGCAAATAATGAGGGTTACAAACAGGGATGGTTGAATACCTTAGGTGTACTGCAACTGGAACAGGGTCATTACCTGTGGTATTACCATAACCATGGGCTGCTCGACCTACCAGTGCCACAATTCAAGCTTGATATGAGTTGGATCCCTGCTCGGGCCATCCTTCGATGTTTGATTTCCAAATACCTTGGCGATTACAATCTCCATTCCAATGTTGAGATATCTCGTCCCGAGAACCTACTAGATCGACCATCTGTGATGAACATCAGGATGCTTAAAGATCTTAACTTCATAAATTCCCCTTATGCTTTAAATGATCCACCTGCTGACGAGGAACCTGTTTCAAAAGCAGAGGGGAATCAACGAATAGAATAGGAATTTTGATGTAATAAATTTGTATTTCATTCTTGATGTATTTTGTTCTACATTTAATGAAATAATTTTATTTACAAATCTTGACTGCCATTGTCTTATAATTATAAAACACTTTACATCCGTGCATGTATATCTGTTAAAAAGATAACAACATTGTGTTATTTGTCGATCAATTTATTGTCGACTAGTTTGAATTTGTGGTAATCTTTTGACAACTAAACAAACTTAATGATGTTTTGTTTCTCGACCAACTTAGTAGTAATTTAAAAAGTTACGAGTATCAAAAATTTTGCTCGATCACTTTCTCTTATTCATAAAACGTTTCCGACCAACCAAGGTCGGTCAAATTTCCTTTTCGACCAACTATAGTTAGTGGTTTTTTTTCTTCATGAGCAACTTTGGCACTTTTTGGAATAGTTTTACTTCCTAACCAAACTTAGTTGGCATTTTAGGAATAGGTTTAGTTCCTAACCAACCTTAGTTGGCATTTTTAGGAATAGATTTACTTCCTAACCAACCTTAGTTGTCATTTTTAGGAATACATTTACTTCCTAACCAACATTAGTTGGCATTTTTAGGAATACATTTACTTCCTAACCAACCTTAGTTGGCATTTTTAGGAATACATTTACTTCCTAACCAACCTTAGTTCGCATTGTTAGGAATAGATTTACTTCCTAACCAACATTAGTTCGCATTGTTAGGAATACATTTACTTCCTAACCGACCTTAGTTGGCATTTTTAGGAATACATTTACTTCCTAACCAACATTAGTTGGCATTTTTAGGAATACATTTACTTCCTAACCAACCTTAGTTGGCATTTTTAGGAATACATTTACTTCCTAACCAACATTAGTTGGCATTTTTAGGAATACATTTACTTCCTAACCAACCTTAGTTGGCATTTTTAGGAATATATTTACTTCCTAACCAACATTAGTTGTCATTTTTAGGAATACATTTACTTCCCGACCAACCTTAGTTGGCATTTTTGGGAATAGATTTGAGTAGTCCGAGTTTTGCTGAGTAGTGTGTAGCACTAGTATTTCGCAAAAAAATTCCAACAAAAGGAAAGAACTGGGCAGAACATTGTCACTTTATTCATACTGATGAAACTGCATTACATGAGAGTTTACATTACTGATAATATTTGCGCAGGTGTTCTGCATTCCATACATTCTTAAACTCCTCCCCTTCTAAAGTTTCTATTTTGTATGTCCTTGGTCGAACAACTTCCTTAACTCGGTAGGCTCCCTGCCAGTTCACTTCCAATTTGTTGTGCTTTTGAATCACCTTCTTTAGCACATAGTCTCCTTCTTTCAGGTCGCACTTCTTCACCCTCTTGTTGTAGAACAAAGCTGTTCGTTGCTGGTAAGCAGAATTTCTAATGGCTGCTTCTTCCCTAACCTCCTCGACATGTCCAAGTCTAACCTTCTCATTAAATCGCTGACAGGGGAATTGAAATTCAGTATTCTGTGTGTTGGGAGACCCAATTTGGCGGGTGTAACAGCTTCACTTCCAAATGCTAGCATATATGGAGATTCCCCTGTTGCTGCTTGGGGAGTAGTTCGATAAGCCCATAGCACTGATTGTAGCTCGTTGATCCAGTTTGCTTTCGCGTCATTCAGTCTTTTTTTCAAACCACTCATCAGCGTTCTGTTTGTCACTTCAGTTTGTCCATTGCTTTGAGGATGGCCTGGTGCCGAGTCGATCTTCAAGATATTTGACTGATGACAATAGGCAGCGAACTCCTCGTTGTCAAATTGTGTTCCATGGTCTGTGATGAAGGCATGAGGAAGACCATATCGACAAATGATGTTCTTCCAAATAACACTACACCAAAATGGCCAAATTGTCACCTTTCAGCCGGCCACCCTTGTCAAGGTCATTGACCGTGACACAAATCTCGCGTTTTGTGTCACGGTCATTGACCTTGACACGATCGTGACACAGAATTGTCACGGTCGTGTCAAGGTTAATGACCGTGACACAAAACGCGAGATTTGTGTCACGGTCAATGATCTTAACACGACCGTGACAACTTTTGCAGCAAAAAAAGCCCTAGGCTTCTTTTCTTTCCCACCTCTTTTGGTTTTCCCTTTCTCTCTCTCTGTCTCATCCGCGATTTCTGCTCTCTCTCTCTCTCTCTCTCTCTCTCTAAGGTATATTTTTTTTTCCTCTCTTTCTCTTTCATTTCTATATGTATGTGTATGTGTATGTGTATGTGTGTATATGTATATGTATATGTATATGTGTATGTGTGTATATATATGTGTAAATGTTAGTGATAGTTAGAATGGTGTAAATGTTAGTGATAGTTAAAATTGTGCAAATGTTAGAAAAGTTCTAGAATTCATATGTTCAATTTAATTATATAAATATTTAAATTGATAATAATTTTATTCATGAAATTAATTCAATTAGGTAAAACCCTAGATAATTTTTTAACAGAATTTGATAATATTATATAAAGTTTAATAAATTCACAAAATGTTGCCAATTGTATTTTTTAGGAATATCATTAGTTACTTTCGTTAGAATCCATACACTGGTAATATCATTAGAATCCATACACATGCATGTTGTTAGAGAGTCTTAAATTTAATTCTCACTTTAATTTGTAGAATCTCTGTACTTGGTTGGATTGATTATATTATGATAATGAAATTTATGCTCCAATTATAATTATCTCATGCCATAATTTTATTGATAAACAATAACTGTAGTTGTCACGGTCGTGGTGGAGGGAGGGGGTGGGGGTGAGGTGGTGGGTGTGTGTGTGTGTGTGTGTGTGCGTAGGTGTGTGTATGGTGGTGTGTGGTGGGGCAGGGGGAGGGGGGTAGTGGGGGTGTGGTGTGGTGGGGGAGGGGGTAGTGTGGGTGGGGTGTGGTGGGGGGAGGGGGTGGGGGTGGGGGAGGGGGAGGGGGTCGTGGTGGGGGGTGGGGGTGGTGTGTGTGTGTGTGTGTGTGTGTATGTGTGTGCGTGTACGTGGCGGGGAAGGGGGGCAAAGGGTGTGGTGGGGGTGGGGGTGGGGTGTGGGGGGTGTGGAGGGGCAATTTTAACAATTGTATATCTTTAATTAAGAAATTGTATAGCTTTAATTGTAATTTTAATTGTATAGTTTTAGATGAAAGTAAATTAATAATTAGTGCCAATTTCATATGAAAGTAGGATTGTCCCTCATTGTAAATTAGTAAATTAGTAAATTAATAATTGTATACTTTAATTGTTAGTTTAATTGATGAAATGTTGGGTTGGTTAGTTTTAAAAGTGGCATGACCTGTGCGTGTGTGTGGTGGGGGTGGGGTAGGGGTGTGTGTATGTGTACTATTAACATTTTTTTTATCTGTACTAATAATATTTTTTTATAGCAAAAATGTCTCCTTCAGATATTAAGGTGAAGATGATGATGCTGTTTATGATGATGTCGTCTGGGCTCGGTGGTAGCGGAGGCGACGAGGGCTTCTCCGCCACTAGGCTCCCCAAATATGGAAAATTTGGGATTACCGTCGAGAACAAGTCAGAGCTATTAGCGAGATCCCTCGAGCTGCTAAAGACGGTCATCGTCCCGGGGTTTATGAGTTGGAAGGAGGTGCCATATGAGCTCAAGTTAGCTATTTGGGCGGCACTACAGGTAATATATTTATATGAATATTTCAATTTCAATTTTAATTTCAATTTCAATTTCATATTTATATTTATATTTATATTTATATTTATATTTATATTTATATTTATATTTATATTTATATTTATATTTATATTTATATTTATATTTATATTTATATTTATTCACAACTAACATTGTATTTGTTGGACAGGAACAATTCAACTTGGATCCAAAGCTACGCGATCCCGTCTTGGAGCAGATTAGGGAGCAACTCAAGTCGTGGAAAAAAAATATGCGGGCACGGTACTTTGGAAAAACAAGAGAGTCGATTATCCAATGGCGTGAATCCGTCCCGCCCAAGGAGCCAATCTCATTGGCACAATGGCAGAAGTTCATTGACAATGAGATCGAGGATCGACAATTGGTTGCTCGCCAATCGGGGTGGGAAAATCGGGCAAAAAAGACGGACGTGCACTACTTCGGCCGGACCTCTTACGCCGAGGTGGAGCATAGGATGCAGGTAAGATTTAATTTTTCTATAACTACAGAAATATATTATTCTTCATTATTTTACTTTGCGGGGCCGATACTAATTTTACTTTTCTTTATGTTATTTCAGGGGGTAGGGAGTGGGCCAGGGGGTAAGCCACATAGGCTCGATACTTATGTGGCTCTTCGGACGAAGAAGGGGAAGGACAAGGAGGTGTCCCCGAGCGTCGCGGCCACGATTGTAAGTAATCCGACAGTTTAATTTTTTTTAATTACTTTATAATTTTTTAGTTTACTTATTTTACTAATCATGTGCTTTTTGTCGTTTCAGGCAAAGCTTAAGGAAGTGCATGAGTCGCAGTCTGATGCCGACAAGGCATCTTTGTCCACAGACGCACTCAGCCAAGTGCTTGGCTCTGATCGCAAGGGAAGGACAAGGGGAGTGAGCTCGCGGGTGGCCAAATCTAGGATCATCGGATTGGAGACGAGTGACACCGGGTTGGCTCGAACGGTGGATTCACACGACGCGAAGCTGTCCCATTTGGAGGCGACGGTCCAAGATATGTACACATTCATGAAGCATACGTTGGACGGAGACCGTAAAGGGAAAGGGAAAGGGAAGGAGAAGGCGGTGGAGGAGGAGGTGCGGGAGGATGAGGCGCAGGATGACGAGTATGTGGACCTCGCTGCTTCATCACCGACACGTTCGTACTTCGATGATCCACTTCCCTATTTGGCGCCCTTCAATAGACCATTGTCAACACTTTGTTGGCCGAGCTTGTTCATTTTGGACATATTTGATGGTCAGCGGATAGGGAGGGGGTTAAGGTACCCAAATATCGTCGAGGGTGGAATAGTTCATGGACGTGTGCTTCAACAGATGGAGTCCAGGGTGCTCGTCACGCATGTCATACCCGGGAAGGAGAACTCCCTATTATGGTTACACGAACAATGCGGCACGACGTATATTAGTGGGTGCATCAATTCGTATGTCGTGTGGCCTACTCACCTCCTCACATTTACCCAAGACATGTAGTAACATTATTTTTAAGTTTGTCCATTTTAATTATATTTGGATTATATCGTCATGTATATTATTTCTATTTTTAATATTTGGATTATATCATCATGAATATATATTTTCATTATCTTTAGTTTGTTTGGATATATGATGTTTGGAACAGGTACGATGTTGCTATAACAGGTACAAATATACTGTTGGGCAGTGGCAGTGGCCATACTGCCCAACCGTTTTTTTTAAATTCTGCCCAGAATTGTCACGGTCATTGACCATGATAAGTCCTTGACAAAAGGTTGTCACGGACGTATCACGGCCATTGACCGTGAATTTTTTTTAAAAAGGGTCACGGCTTTGTCACGGTTATAAACTGTGACAAACGTGTCACGGTCATTGACCGTGACACGACTGTGACACAAAACGCGAGTTTTGTGTCAAGGTCAATGACCGTGACACGATCGTGACAAAAAAAGTTGTCTCGCCTTGAAATGTCACGGTCATTGACCTTGACAAGGGTGATTTGTCAGGGTCAATGACCTTGACAATAGTGCAAATTTGGTGTAGTGTGAATTGGTACACCTTGTCGTACGTCATATCAATGAGAGGCTTAGCCTCAACCCATTTAGTAAAATAATCCACAGCAACCACTAGATACTTAAATCTTCCCCTGGTCGTCGACAGTGGCCCGACCAAATCTATTCCCCATATGGCAAATGGCCAAGGGGAAGTAATGGATGTCAATAATTCTTGGGGAGTTCTTCGAATGGAGGAGAAGCGCTGACACTTGTCACATTTTTTGGCATAGGCTATACAATCAGCTCTCATCGTCGGCCAGTAGTATCCTTGAGTCATCATTCTTTGCAAAAGTGTCCGACCTACTACATGGGCTCCACAGGACCCTTCATGGACCTCTTAAATCAAATCTTTCACCTCGGTGGGATGCACACATCTTTGCAAACCTGCTATAATTCCTCGTCTGTATAGAATACCATTAGTCAGTACATAACGAGCAACCTTAAACTTTAGTTTCTTGGTTGCAAGTTTGTCAGTTGGTAATTCCCCTTTCTCAATATATGCCCTGATGGGATCCATCCATGATGATCCTAAATCGAGGGTATTAAAGTTTATCGTCAGATCTTCATCTATACTCCGACCAGCTAAAACTTCAATTAGGATTGTTCTTCGTAGCTCGGTATGAGTAGCTGATGCTAATCGAGCTAAGGCGTCTGCTCTCGTATTCTCCATTCTTAGTATTCTAACCAGCTGAATAGAAGCAAATTTCGACACCAGCTCCTTTCCCTTTGCATGATATCTGATCATTAATTCTCCTTTGGCTACATATACTCCCATCATTTGATTTATGGCCAATTGCGAGTCACTGAAGATAATAACTTGTTCTGCCCCCATGGTTTTTGCCAAACTAAGACCTGCAATCATGGCTTCATATTCAGCCTCATTATTCGAAGCTTTGAATTGGAAACGTAGGGCGTATTCCATGTTGACCTCGTCCGGACTGTTCAAAACTATCCCTGCGCCACATCCTGTAGTGCAAGATGAACCATCCACATATAGATTCCATATAGGTAACTCGTCTTCAAATTTTTGATCTGACAGAGTTCCTCGGTGGAAAATTTGTTGCTTCCTGTCAACATCTCCTGATATTTCTTACTGTTCGTCGATCATCTTTTCTTGCCCTTTTACCAATCTAAGATGGTCTGGGCTTGAATTTGATGATTCTGTGACATCTACTTGCCCTTTTACCAAGCTAAGTTGGTCTGGGCTTGCATTTAATGATCATGTAACATCCACAGGTTGATTAGTGAGCAACTTTTTCTCCTCGGGGGTATCAAGATAGGTGAACTCTGCTATAAAATCAGCTACCGCTTGCCCTTTTAGCGATGATTTGGGTTCATAAACTATATCATATTCACCAAGTTCTATTGCCCAGCACATCAATCTTCCTGATTTTTCTGGTTTATGAAGGGCTTGCCTCAATGGCATATCAGTATATACTACTATAGTATGATCTTGGAAGTATGGCTTCATTCTTCTACTTGCCTCGATCAATGCTAGTGCCAATTTTTCCAGCCTTGGATATCTGATCTCGGCTCCTCGGGAGGCCTTACTTGTGTAGTAGATTGGTTTTTGTACTCCATTCTCTATTCTTATCAATGCCGAACTAACTGCATTCTCGAACACTGCCAGATACAAGTATAATTTTTCTCCCATCACTAGCCTGGATAACAGTGGAGGTGTTCCCAAATATTTCTTCAAGTCTTGGAAAGCCTTCTCACATTCATCATTCCATTCAAAAGTCTTTCGGAGCGTCTTGAAGAATGGGAGACATCGATCAGTAGCTCGCGATACAAATCTGTTGAGTGCTGCTACTCGTCCTGTAAGACTTTGCACCTCTTTCTTCGTCGTTGGGGATCGCAGCCCTAACAGAGCTTTGATCTTTTCAGGGTTAGCTTCAATGCCTCGCTGATTGACAATGTACTTGAGAAACATGCCTTCTCGTACTCCAAATATGCACTTGGTCGGGTTCAACTTCATTTAATATTTATCCAACTGATAAAAGGTTTAGCCTAAGTCAAGTAGATGATCGGCAGCTTTCTTGCTCTTTGTCAGCATATCGTCAACATAGACTTCCATATTGCAACTGATTTGTTCTGCAAACACTTTGTTCATCAACCGCTGATATGTCGCACCTGCATTTTTCAAACCAAAAGGCATAACATTATAACAATAAGTTTCCCTAGGGGTAATGAAAGAAGTACTCTCCCTGTCTTCGGGTTTCATTTTAATCTGATTGTAACCAGAATAAGCATCCATGAAGCTCAGCAACTCGTGTCCCGAGGTAGCATCCACTAGTTGATCAATTCGTGGCAGTGGAAAGTGATCCTTTGGGCATGCTTTGTTGAGGTCTGTGAAGTCTACACACATCCTCCATTTTTTGTTCTTCTTTTTCACCATCACCACATTTGCTAACCAGTCTGGATATTTTACATCTTTAATAAAGCAAGATTTCTGGAGCTTCTCGACTTCCTCCTGTATAGCTTGATTCTTCTCCGGACTGAATACTCTTCTTCTCTGCTTCACAGGCTTGATCTCCTTACTCACATTGAGTTCATAACATAAGAAATTTGGATCTATCCCAGGCATATCCTCATGACTCCACATAAAAGTTTGCTTTCTGCTTCTTAGGAAAGTTATCAGTTCCTATTTTAGTGAGGCTTCCAACGACGAACCTACTTGAGTAGTTCGTTCAGGGTGCTCGTCGTCCAAAATAATGTTTTCAGTAGCTTCCACCCCTTGACCCTTCACGAGTTACGACTTATCTCTAGGATCCAATGTTTCAATTTTCTGCACCTTCATCCACTTGTTAAGTAGTGGTCTTTTTCCTTAATTCCTCCATTTCCTCTTGCTCGGCGGATGAATAATAGCATTCTCGAGCTACTTTCTGATCACCTTTCACAACTCTTACTCCAAAACTTATTGGAAATTTTAGGCATTGATGTACCGTAGATGGTACAACCTCGAACTTCTTCAATCCTACTATTCCCATGATGATATTATATGCTCATTGAACATTCTTATCCATCACGAAGAAGCGTATTCTTTCAGTTCGACAAGTAGGCCACGTACCAATGAATATGTCCAATTTGATTGCCCTAAGTGGAAATACTTTCTCGCCAGCAAAACCGAGGAGGTGTCTATGATAAGGCTCCAGTTGAGATAGCTTTAAATTTAAACTGTTGAAGCACGAGCAGAACATGATGTTTACCGAGCTACCATTGTCTACCAGTACTCTTGAAATCATTACCTCCTTCATCCTCATTTTGATCACCAATGGGTCATCATGAGGATATAGAACACCTGCGAGGTCGTTCTTTGAGAAACTAATGACCAATTTCTCTTTATTTACCTTTCTCGGGCGATCCTCCTCAGCTAGATTTATTCGTTGAATGTATGAGCAAGCTTGAGCCTCACAGAGGTAAGCTTTTCTCTCTGCAGTAAGGTATCCTCCTCCTGCATCTCCGCCTGTAATAACATTACAGTCAAATGACCCAAAGCGTATTGAAAATACCTCACGTTGTGGCTGCCTTGGTCTCTTGGGAAGATCGGGGTCATCTTCTGGATCAACTTCATGGTCTCTTTTCTTGTTCTCCTCTGCTCGATGGGGAGATCTAGACCTCTCTCTTGTTCAATCGCTGTTTCTCCTTTCATTCCTCCGATCAACATACTTTACCAGTTTTCCACGTCTGATGAGTGTTGTAATTTCATTCTGAAGAGCTATGCAATTTTTGGTCATATGGCCATGATCTTTATGAAACTCGTAATATTTTACCTTATTCCTCCTGTCAGGGTCTGCCTTCATTTTCTCTGGCCAGTTTAATTCCTCGATGTTCTTGATTTCTTCTAGAACATGGTTGATGTCTTTCTTCAAAGGAGTATAATTATCAAATTTCTTCAATACTTCCTATGACGACCTTGTTTTTGAGTGTTTGTCACTACCATTGTTCTTATGCTCTTTTTTCTTATCTTTATCACCATCCACATTGGTTTCTTTGGCATCCATATTCTTCTTCGCAGCCATATCCTCCTCGGCATTCATAATCTTGGTCGCTTTTCCCATCAGATCTGACATGGTTCTAGGTGGATCTTTGGCCAAAGTGTAGTACAACTTGTTAGGCAGTAGTCCACTCATCAAGGCGGTAATCGCTATCTTTTCCTCATAATCAATGACTTCGAGTTTCTCGTTATTAAAACGAGTTATATAATCTCTGGTACTTTCACCAGCTTTTTGTCTAACACTTAACAAATGCGCTACTCATTTAACTGGCTTTGCCCCAAAACAGAAATTCCCAATGAATAACTCGGTCAGTTGAAAAAAAGTTGAGATCTTACCCCAAGGAAGGTTATTATACCATATTTGAGCAGATCCGGTAAGAGTTCTCGAGAATGCTCTGCATATCATCTCATCTGGAACAGCATAGATGTCGGCTGCAGCTTGGTATTGTTCTATATGAATGACATGGTCGGTCTTTCCATCATATTTTGGGGTCACAACAGGTGCCTTGAACTTTGATGGTGTTGGAAAATCTACAATGGTCTGGACAAAAGGTGTTCCTTGAACAAAAGTTTGTTGTAGAGGGTTCTTGGCTTTAGCCATTTCTCTTAAATTATCCTCCAACCTATGAATAGAGCCTTTCACGCATCGTTTCCTTCCTCGGGCCTGTTGGTTCGAGCAACTGATCGCGTTGATGTGGCTTCCTGGGATCTATCTTGACTAGCAGCTGGTCGCGACTGGGCAGATCCTTCCCTTAAGTCTGATGGTCGTCAAAAACTCCTCAATGCGGCTCTAGGAGGACTTTTGCTCCTCCTAGACCTAATCAATCAAAAGGAGATACTCTGCTTAATCTTTCTAGCCCACTAGTCCTTCTGGAGAGAGAGTGATACGTTGTTCAGTATCTGTGGCTCGTGCCGACGAAGTTTGTCCAAGTTGATAAGAAAAATCTTCAGACTCCTCAGTACGATATGAATCGGTACGCCTAGTATGCGAAGAAAGAAAACGGGTATTTCTTTAAGTACTTTGCGGTCCTGAATGGGTTGGTGCACCGCCATGGAGGGTTTGTATGAGTTGTCGCATAGTTTCTTGCATGACTGTCTGGCCCTGGGCCAGATTTGTCATTATTCCAGCCAGATCTGGAATATTTGGCGGAGAAGATGGATTTGGAGGGCTTCCAGCATTTCGATTGCTGGGTTCTGGAATATCAGCCATTTGTGATGAATTGTTTTCAATGAAAAATGATATTACCAGTCGATTCCGACAGACGGCGCCAATCTGTTGATGTAAAAAATTAGATTATATCTAATTATATAATCACAGATAAAATAAAATAAGACAGATAAATTTTAAAGTGGTTTAGCCTTATAAGAATGGCCTACGTCCACAGTTTCTGTTATTGCTAACTGTTTGGGAATTCTCGATTACAAACCTTATCAAGAAATTCCAGTCCCCCCTACAATGAGGATAATACAATGTATTTATATCCCTAAGGCTGTAATGTGAAAGGGTAATACATTCAATGCCCCTTAAGCATATACATCTATATGATAATAATAAGAATTTAATGCGCAGTCAATCTGTTGGTTATCCTGCTATTAATGCTTTGTTCGAGGTGCAGCTCGGACCGCCTAAGCTGCTCGGACCGCCTAAGTAACTCGGTACTCAAAAGCTCCTCGATACTCAAAAGTTCTCGTTGGTCGGAGCGTCTGAGTTGATCGAGGAAGCAGAGTTCCTCGTTGCAGTATGGTTCATCGGGGTCAAGGTGTTGTTCATAAGTGTTTGTTGTTGACACGCAGATTGCCACGTGTCTTTACTCAATTGAGCCATGTCAGCAGACTAAATTTGGTATCAACACTTAATCTGAGGACGAGTAAATCGGTACAGCGATAGTTACACTCGAATTGCATTCTAAATCATCCTGGTTACCCAGAGGAAAATGAGATATAAAGATCTACAATTATTGTGTTCCTATGCAATACGATCATAATCAATCACTAAATTCAGAGGACTAATTTTATACACATGCAATTAACACATCAGGATGGGTGCATGTATCCTGGCCTTTTAAACCTAGCCGGACATATTAAACTGAAGGATGCATGGAATAGTAACGTTGCATGCGAAAGAACTCATGATAAAACTTGATTGAAATACGTAACTAAGTATTATGAACGCATAAATTGATTCAAATCACGCAAGAAAAATTACCATGCAAGAACAATAATCAAAAGAATGAAACTTGGATTACAACTTGAAAACAAACCCGGAATTGTATCAATCTTGCAGAAATTAATTCAACTTATGTTCCTAGATGTTCCTCTCCTTTTCTCTCTACCAAAACTAAAAGAAAACTCTCCAGAACTGTTGTTCCTGGGTCACTAAGTAAGTCCAAAACTGTTTTAGAAGGAGTTTGAACTTCATGGGATTCTTTGGACCAATCAGAAATAAGGAAAAAAAATCGTGATTCAGGACCCCTGAACCGGTTCCCATGTTCCCCAAATCGGTTCGGCCCCCAAACTGGTTCGCGATTGGGTTCGAGGAATTTTGCTAGCTTGGGGTGCCTTTTCTTTCATTCTAACACTTAGAATATTTTCTTGTTTTCTTCCTTTCTTCCTTGGATTTTTCTTCAACTTCAATTGGTCATAACTCATCAACCATAGCTCGAATTTGGGTGTCGTTTCTTTCAGTGTTCTCATTGTTCCAAGCTTTTAAACTTCCCAGTTAACTCATCCTCTAGAATTTGGCTGCAGAATTACCAAAATGCCCTTGAACTTGCCTTTCTAGCCTTTCTTTCATTGTTTCGCTTTCTCTTTTGCACATCTTGCATAATTAACCTATAAAACAACTATGAGAAGCACGAAATATGAAATACTTGCCAACAAAGGTTAGTAGCATCAATGTGCATTAAATCCATATCGCTTGCATCACTTGGGTTCACAAATGTACCGAAATTAGGGGAATAAATATACAATATTTATGCCCAATCAACATTCCTATCAATGACCTCACTCTACCTTTCCCATGGTGTGAGTTGAACGATTCTGATCTCCATTATATATACACACACACACACTTCACGGAGAAATAAAGAGAAGCAACAACACTAGCCCATGAGAGATCGAAAGGGTGGGATGGGTGCCTAACACCTTCCCATTCTGTAACTTAGACCCCGAACCTTCAAACTATTAGTTTTATATGCATCAGTTTGCCTTCGATGCCGTCCTCTCAAAGCGACGACATGTTCTTTTGTCTGTTTTGAGAAAAATAGACTGGTGACTCTATCTCCTTACATTTTTCCCACACCGACAACGATCAAAGTGTCCCCGAGCGGGACGCGATACCTCTCCGAGCTGCACCTAGGATCTAGATCGGGATGGCCACAGTGGCGTCTCTGTTGGGGACTTTGTCATAAGAGGGATATACTCTATTTTCGTGGGTGTTTTGTTTCCTTGTGTGCGTATGCACCTACCTATATGTACCCTTTCTCCCCTCCATTATTTCTTGCACATATACCTTATACTTGTATCACCACTCACGCACACACTTGTAGAAATTCTCCATGTGCACTTCACACCACATGCACCTAGGATCACTTATATGTCTATGTTGCACACACCACTTAGTAATCCATGCTTGGATATCACTAACACACACCTCCACTTATCACACTTGTATATTTCCATTCTAACTCACACTTATCATACATCACTTGTGATCCATGTTTAGGTTCACTACCACACACCACTTAGTGATCCATGTTTAGGTTCACTACCACACACTCACTTGTAGATAATTACACACCACTCACTCACACATATCCATGCTTCGTGTAAATTTACTTACATGTACATTATCCCCTGCTTGGTGTGATGCTCATCAAAGATACTATATCCATAATATACTGATCAAGAATCATGCATGTTACACACTACATAACCAAAGAGAATTGATATTCAACAAATTTTGTCCCGTAACTGGGGAGTCACTTCTTGATGGGCACTAGTCTGGCAGGTTGCAGTTATCCTAAGCGATATAACTCTCAACTTCCATTATCCAAGTACCTTCGATGTATATCAAATGGTTCCCCCCGCATCGTACCGCTTGACCGAAGCCATGACGGGAGGTATATCACAGGGAACTCGTTCACATAGTCCAGTATATCGAATTCCCTCTCACACGTACTGTCCCCACGAGGTATATAGTGAGTTAATTCATGTACACTCAGGTATATGAAATGTCTTGTCCACACGTACCGATTTCCCTCAAAAGCAAGACGTATATCGTGGAAGTCATGCAAAAGGGGGAAATCCTTCTAGTTAACCCAATAACTGCATACCCGCATATAGGTGTCAAACCTAGGGTATTCACATTTAGTTTGTCAGTTTTAACCTAAAAATCTGTCAAAATGCCGTATCGGCATGCCGCCTAAATTTTTGCACAACTTTTAAATCGGGACCCTGCCCATGATCCTGGTAACAAGTCCAGCCATAGTTTTTACATATTTTTCAAACCCATTTTTTTCCAGGCTCGGGTCCCATTCGACATTTCTCTTTTTGAATTTAGGTAATCCTAATAAGTGAGAAACTAATAAACGTAATAATAATCATGCTGAGACCCATCTCTCATTTTTTCCTTCTCTAATTTCCAAGGGTTTCCAAAAACATTTTTCCTCTTTTATCAAAAATACCAAAAACATTTTCTTCTTTTGTCGTACCAAAAATATTTTTCGTTCCCTGTGTCCATAACATTTTGCCTTCATCTTTTCCAAAATGTCAAAAACATTTTCCCTCCTTTTCAAAATAACATTTTTCCCTTTCTCTTTTCCAAAAGTAAATCCTATTTTTTTCTCCTTCTCATGTCGATCGCATACCCTTGGCCTAGCTCCCTATTGGCTTCAGTATTCAATCGAACCGTCCCGAAGGTTCGTCAGTCCCCTCACTTCCTCCCAGTTAGGAATTTATCCACTTTCTATAGTGAACACAAACCAAATGCCGAATATGCAGCCTGATTTTTTGACAGTCCTAGACACAGTTACTACCAATATTGACAACCTTTAAATCGAAGTTCATGAGATGCAATGAAACTAGGTCCCTATTCCAGAAAAGACTGAGATCCTCTTCCCTCGCGCTATGGGTATGCCTACACCCGAGCCTATTCGGGTTCTCGAGGAATACCATCATACTCCACGTGCTTCTCTTGCTAATGGGACACCACCAGCCCATCTTTCTATGCCGAATCTTACCCAGTTAGGGGCTAACTTACCCGTGATAATTGATCCGAAAGAGGAAGAATTGAATAAAGTCAAGGAAGACCTCAAGATGTTGACCAAGAAATTCGACCAAGTTAGACTCTATGGGAATTACATGGACTACACCCATATGTCTCCATATCCTAAGTCTAGGTTACCAAAAAAGTTTAGGATGCCCAACATCGAGAAATTAGGGGGCAGTGGACCTCCAATTGTTCATCTCTAGAGTTATCACCGAGCCATGACTCCTCCTAGGGGCCTCCGAGGAAATAATGGCCCAAATGTTCCAATAAAACTTGAAGGATAGAGCTCTCCATTGGTTCTTATCTCTCTAAGTGTCTAGAATTCGTAGTTGGAAAGATGTTGCGTCTGAGTTCATGTCATAGTACAAGTACAACGAGGAGTCAAAGGTTACCCGTCGTGATTTGTAGTTGCTCAAGCAGAATCCTAGGGAGTCAGTCAGTAACTTCATAGCAAGGTGGAGAGATAAAGCAGCCACCATGACTAATCGACCTTTCGAAGAGGCGCAAGTCAACATTGTGAAGAAGAACTTCTTACTCCATGTCAGAGAAACGATGGCAAAATAGTACTACCCTCATTTTTGAGCCCTCTGAAAAGTAAGAGTGGAGATCAAAGAAGGCCTTGCCAAGATAGAATAAAGTATCTGGACATGTCACTCCAAGAAAGTTTGAAAAGTCAGTCAATACCACCGTTTCAACCATCAATAACATCTCTCAGCTTGCCACTTCATGGGCACCAGAAAGCCACCCTAATCCAGCCCGGAAGGAATACACCAAGCTTTATGCTCCTCTCTCCAAATTTTATCAGGCCCTCTTGAGGTGAAACCTTATCAAACCATTGGACCCTTATCCCTTGCCAAACCCACTCAGAAATTTCAAGCCATATGCCCATCGTGAATTTCACCAAACTGCTGGCCATTCCACTGACCAATGCTTTCCGCTTCGAAATGTGATCTAAGGGTTGATTGATCAAGGTATCAGCACACCACCAGACAATCCTAAACAAAACACTACTCATAATCCCTTCTCGAATCATATAAATGCCATTTTATTGGAAGAAAACCCAGAATTTGACCAATCTACCTGGATCATACAAAGAAAATCACCAATCATACCCATATACTCTCCTAAACCTTTCTGAACATGCCCATACTTTCTCTTATACCCTACAATCTTCGTCAATTAGGCTCTATCACTCCATACCAGAGCATGCATCATTGTTCGCACCCATTTTGGAGGTAAAGATATGGAATTGATAAAAGTGCTGAACAACCTCCTAGAGTTTAGGCTGAAATTGCTCCACCAGATGATCATCGACTGTTAGAGATTCAGTATATTATTCTTAGAACCTCAAAAATGGGCTCGAGAGTCAGACAATTGGGTGGTACCGACCGATGAAGTCGTTTTAGATTATATGGTCCAAATCATGGTGGATTTATTCTGACAGACCAGTGATATTTGTAGTATATTTGAGTTACTCAATGCTCTAAAACTACATGGGTGCCTAGTCCCATCGCTTTTACATCTCCTCGCCGAATGGGAGGACTTATACGAAGAGGCTGTTGAAGGTTTATAGTGAATTGACATTTCATGGAAAGATGATATTGTTGCCATCGGATAGGGGGACGACTTCAATTATTCAAAGAAGGTTAGTCCGATAGTCCGCATGTACGGGATAATATCATTTGAGGAGCTATTAGGAGAAATCAACAAGATGGATGAAAAACCCGAGATCGATGAAGAAAGAGAGTTTCTATTTTTTCCCTCTTCTGTGAACCATATGACCAGGTTAGGGAGGCACTACCAAACCCCAAGCCTGCATCCATCAGTAAACGACAAAGGAAAGGGTGTTGAGAATCTTCCTATGATATAAATGACCCTTAAGGAAAGCAAGATCCTCGATGAGTTAAATAAAACCCAATCTAACATCACTCTATAGGGACTTTTTATGTCTTCCCAGCTCCACCGAAATGCCCTAATCAAGCTACTCACAGGACCCACAGTTCCTCCTTCAACCATGCTAGAAGAATTAGTGAATCTATTTGTATCCCTGACCTCTACTAGAATGCTCTCCTTTTTCGAAGAAAAAAATCCTTAAGATTGGTCCAGACCACAATTATATCCTCAACATCTCTGTCGAAGTAGTGAATCTAGAACCATTCTTTCTTATCGATAATGGATCAGCTCTTAATGTTTTCCTGTTGAGGACCCTTAATTGTTTGGGATTAAAATTGAGTGACCTTGATCCAACCTCTGTCGCCGTATGTGCCTTTGATAATACCCGCTAAGAGGTAATGGGATCTATAAAGATTGCAATAGGGGTTGGCCCAATAAATCCGATTGTTTAATTCCATGTCATTGATATCCCAGCCTCTCTCAATCTGCTTCTCGGACGACCCTAACTCCATAACATCAAAGGGTTATCTTCTTCTCTTCATCAGAAACTAAAGTTCTTCGCCAATGGGCCAGTCATCACCATCTTGGGCGACGATGACAATACTCATAATGCAAGCACCATTAACCTACTACTAGAATACAACATGGGACAAATGATATTCTTCTATAAGGTCTTCGGGTTGAACCACTTCTACTATCGAAAGGAGATGATTTCAAATATAGGGTTTGCCCATAATATAACCCCCATGGCAACGTCAATGTAATCCATATTCAATAACATGCACTTCATGATCGGACTGGGGTTGGGACGATGATAACAGGGGATACTGGAACCCATTGTGTTAAACAAGTTATTTCCTCCTTATGGCTTGGGCTATAAACCGTCAGAAGAAGAACTCAGAATGATCCGTCAGCCTCAACTGAAGAGAAGGCTAGAAAGTGTAAAAACTGTCTCAAGAGATTCCTTGAATGGAAGATTCATCAGAGAAGGTGAGGATTTACCCTTCTGTGACTTTCCTAAACCGTGGTATGATCATGCAGATAAGAAGATGAAACTCATAATGGAGATCTTTTTCCAAGACAACTACTCATGGGTCGAACGTTCCCAGCATCAAGTGCAACAACTCATTGAGAAGATCATAACTGATACAAAAAATTCTGAGGAAAGTGACTCTGAGAATCCTTTCAAATTACACACACTGGGAATAACACTCTATATGATCCACTCAGGGGCTATATTATCGAATCCATCCTTTTTTTATCAAAGCTGCTAATGCACCTCTCCTCAACTGGCATGATGCACCTGTGCCACCAGCTGATATTCAACCTAACCCTTTCTTTGGTTGTTCCTCTTAACTCTGATGTAATCAAAACGTCCTTTGATTAGGTTCTCAATTTTTTTCCTATTAATGAAATAAATGAAGATTTTGAGTACCTTGTTGTGCCTTACATTAATTGTCTTGATTCTAATCAAACCCTTGATGATGATGTTTTTACAAATGAACAATTCTTAACTGATCTAAATAAGGTTAATAACCAACAACATAATCGTGTTCAAGTTAATGAAGATAAAATTACTATTATTAATCTGGGTTCTAGTAGCCAACTGCGTGAGATTAGGATAGGGGCTACCCTTGACGAACATGATTTACTAAAGGAATTTGTGGATGTCTTCACACGGTCCTACGACGACATGCCCGATATCGACCCTAAGATAGCTCAGTATGAGATCCCCACTCTCCTCAAATGCAAATCGGTCAAACAGAAACTGTGAAAGCTCTGTACCGAATGGTCTCTCAAAGTTAAAGAATAAGTGGTTAAACAGTTGAACATGGGTTTCATTCATGTGATCGAATATCCCACATGGCTAGACAATATGGTACCCATGCCGAAATTAGGAGGGAATGTTCGCATGTGCGTCGACTACCGAGACTTGAACAAGGCCTCACCCAAGGATGATTATCGACTACCTACTATTGACATGATTGTGGATAATACGGCCAGTCACGCTCTTAAGTCATTCATTGATGGGTTTTCTGGATATAGTCAGATCAAGATGCACCCAGATCATCAAGAGAAAAATTCATTCATCACTCCTTGGGGAACCTTTTGCTACACTGCCATTCCATTCAGTCTAAAAAATATAGGGGCTACCTACGAGAGGGATGCCGCAACCATTTTTCATGATCTGATGCACAATGAAGTTTAGTTCTATGTGGATGATATGATTATCAAGTCCAAGACTAGGTAAGTTCATGTTCCTTCCATTCGAAAGTTCTTCGTGCGAATGTGACGATACCAGATGCGACTTAACCCACAAAAATGTGTCTTCAGAGTTACCAAAGGAAAACTCTTGGGGTTTATGGTTAGTGAGAGAAGGATAGAAAAAGATCCTGCCAACTTGAAAGACATATTCTAGATGCCACAACCCCGTACGGAGAAGGAAATTTTAGGATTCCTCAAATAATTACAATATATTAGCCGGTTCATCATCCAACTGACTTCCATATGTGAGCCCATCTTCAAACTCCTTCGAAAGGATTCGACCAAAGTCTGGAATTAAGATTGCCAAGAAGATTTTGATCGAATAAAGCAATACCTAACCGGACCTTCAGTACGCATGCCACCACATCATGGTCTTCCCATACTCCTTTACCTGACCGTAACAAATACTTCTACTAGGACTTTGCTAGCCCAATACCTTGAATAAACTCGTAAAGAAAGATCAATCTACTATGCCAGTCGTAATTTGGTTGGGTACGAAGTTAACTACATAACCTTAAAGAAAGCATATGTCGCCTTTTTCTGGGTCACCCAAAAGCTATGGCACTACATTCTCACCTTTACCATCAAACTTTTATCCCGAATGGATCCTATTAAGTACTTTCTTGAGAAACCTACTTTGTCTATACGAATGGTCCGTTGGTTTATGCTTTTAGCTGAGTTTGATATCGCATATGTTACACAGAAAGCCATAAAAGGAACAGACATCTCTGATTACCATGCTGAATACCTTATAGAAGAAACTAATGTCTGTATTTTTGAATTCCCAAATGAGAATATCCTCTATACATTTCAATAAGATCATCGATGGAAAATGTTCTTTGACAGCGCTGCCAACAAGAAAGGGTATGGCATTGGGATACTCCTAATTTCCCTTGATGACTCTCACACTCCCATTGCCATCAAGCTGGATTTTCCTTGCACCAATAACATGACTGAATATAAGGCATGCACGATAGGCCTTAAATTTTCCCTTGAGAAAGGAATTCGATACCTATATGTCTATGGAGATCCAACCCTCATCATCGATCAAGTAATCAGAAGATAGAAAGTCAAGGATGAGAAGATATTACCCTTCCATGCACATTTAAAAGATCTAGCTTCCCAATTCTAAGAAATCACCTTCCACTACCTAGCCCGAGCAACGAATAACCTAGTCGATGCCCTTACTAACTTAGCCTCAATGATTGACATGCCCAAAGGAATAACCCTGATCCCTTTCCTTATCCAAGAGGAAGATAAACCAACCCGCGGCTACCACATTGAGCTTAGCACATAATAAGATCTTGAGATAGACAACTATTGGTACTATGATTTTTGGTGTCTCCTTAAGCATGGTAGGTACCCCCAAGATTCTGACAAGAAAGACTGAGCAACCCTCCATAAATTGGTTTCCCAGTATATTGTCTGTGATAAAGCACTATTCAAGAGAAACTTCAATGAAACCCATTTTCACTACATCGCAGGGGATAACATTGGAGAGATAATGAAGAAAATCCATAGCGGGGAGTGCAGGAGGGCCCCACATGAATGGCCATATGGTCGCCAAGAAAATCATCCAATAAGGTTACTACTGGACTACCATGGTTCAGGATTGTAAAGCCTACGTTCAAAAATGCCTCAAATGCCAGCATTTTTCTAACCTACAACACTTGCCTTCGCGGGAATTATATAATATTACTTCTCCCTAGTCGTTCTCCACATGGGCATTGACATCATAGGGAAGATTACGCCTAAAACCTCTAATGGACATGAATTTATTCTGGTTGCCATTAATTACTTCACCAAATGGTTCGAACCCAAATCATATATAGTGTTGAATGCCAAGAAATTGGCCAAGTTAGTCTCAAGGAACATCATCTGTCGATATAGGGTCCGACATGAGCTGGTATCAGATAATGGGTTACACTCCGAGGCAGAAGTTACAAAGATGGTCAATGAGTATGGGATTCAGAGACACAAATCCTCTCCATATCGAGCTCAAATCAATGGATCAGTTGAAGAATCCAATAAGAACCTCAAAGACATCATTAACAAGATGACCGATAGTTTTTGAGATTGGGTCGACATGATCCCTTACGCCATCTGGGGCTAGCGCACTTCAGTTTGAACCTCTACTAGGCTACCCCTTACTCTCTAGTCTATGGCATGGAAGCAGTCTTACCCGTGGAGCTGGAAATCCCTTCACAGCACGCCATGCTAGAAAGCAAGGTCAATGAGGAGGACTGACATCAAATCCGTCTTAATGAGTTGTCACTCTTGGATGAAAGAAGATTGAAGTCTCTATATCACATAAAAGGATACCATCGTCTTATAGTGCAATCATTCAATAAGAGAGTCAAGGATCGCGGTGTCTGGGAAGGGGACTTGGCCCTCAAAGAGATAGTAAAACCTATCTAGGACCCTAGAGGGAAATTCAGGCCCAATTAGAGCGGCCCCTATATTATGGAGAAGATCATGTTCGGCTGCGCTGCTATATGCACAAACCTTGATGGAAAAGAAATGGCACATCCAGTAAACTTGGACCATCTCAAGAAATTCTATCCCTAGTCCAAAATCTCATCGCTCTACGACTCTTCTCATCTCCCTTCTATTCTAAAAAAATCTCTTTATTTCTTTTTCTGAGAACTATGTGGGGACTGATCCTCAAAAAAATCTTTTTACTTGTAGAGAATGAAATTCAAAAAAATTTCAAAACCCTCAGAGGTACTTAGGCAGCTCATCTATTTTACATGAGCACGACCCCTTCTTTTTCACAAAATGCTATTCTTTTCTTATCTCCAAGAAAGATAGTTCATTTTAACATATACATGAACAAAAAGATTATGTGTGCCTTAGTGATTGGTATATATAATTCAAAAACAAAACTCATAGAGAGGCACAACTAGATGATACAAAACTCCTTTATTTCATTATTCAAAATTTCAGTACGATTACATCGGCATAGGGAGTCAAACGACTTCCCTTGTGAAGTCTACTCCTACCTTCCTAAAACCAAAATAAAATCAAGTCCCACTACTCCTAAAATAAACCTCAAATTATTCCCAAGCACAGAACCAAACCCATTATAGAAGCTTCACATATCCTACTCACAACTTTAAGAGGAACCAACCCCATCATCATCCACATCCTGGGGTCCCAAAACTTCCGTTTCCCGAATGGAGAGCCACAGACACTCCATAGAGCGATAAGCCTGGACTAGATTGGGGAAAACCATAATACCTCCCTCCACGGTGTCAAATATGGTAAACCAACTTTGCCCAGTCACCACAGCCAGCATATTTTCCACTTCCTTTTTCTATAACCACTTCATGAAGTCCCCTGAGACATGCCAGACCCTCCTAGCAGACTGTGCAGGACGAGATGAATATCGATGATTCTCCCACAAAGAGCTAAGTTGCATGCGCATACGCTCTGTCAAGTTTTCTATAGGAAAGAAGTTCACTGTCCACGGTGGCAAAAAAAATTCCCAATCAAATTGGTGCAGTAGTCGCCAGGGAAAATAGAAATAAGTCTATTGGAGGCCTACTAACTGAACATATTGGTAATCTTCGAGTTCCAAAATGGGAAATAAATCCCCCCCCACCATGGCACTGACTAGTGCAAGCCCCGTACTCCACGAACCAGTTGTCCCAGCTCCCGATGTCGAGTCCTACACTCATGAAATAACATGAGAAGAAGTTTAGCAGTGCCGACAAAGGATACTCCGGTAGGACCGCCATACAGAACCTCTTCGACAGCCACATGAACAACATTATAGGGCTACCCCTTAAAAAGTTAAAACAATCTTCCCGCCAAGCATCCAGACCATTCAAAGTCTTCGCCAGTATCACCACCATGGGATTGCGATGGTACGACAATAGCTACAAGTCAAGGATCCACCAGTGCTTCCCCAATTACCAATAACAGTTTTAAAACCAGTCCCGAAATTACGCCCCTTGCGTGATAAACATCACCGACATCCTACAAATGCACAGATGAAGCATCGCAGGAAGAGAAATCATCCCTCATGTGACCAATGACTTGCCTGCCACAGGTGAAATGTGGAGAAGTCCTGCCAATAGCTCCCTAGGCGACCGAGGAAAACTCAGGCATAACTGTTGCAATGTTGGGATTTATCTCTAACATGGAAAAGAACTCTTCATAGGTAAGACAGACTTCTTCCAACCTGAAGTGAAAGACATGGTCTTCAGGGTACCAAAACTCAACTGCCACCATCAGCATATTCCACTCTATGGGTTGGTTGCACCACAAAGAGACTCGTACCATGCTGAAAGCACCATAGTCAATGTTGTAGTAACACATTTCCTCTAAAGTTTTGAGGTAGTTCGCAAACTCAACACTACCAGGGAGAGCCATGTCACAAAAGAAGAAGAAAGTGAGCAAATAAGGATGTAAAGGAGAAGGAATGTGGAAGTGTGAAGAAAAGATCCATCCACACCCTTATTTATACTTGAAAACTCTAATGCAAAGACAAGAAACCCTGCAAAAATCGGAGGAAAACTTACACCACCAAGTACCAAGTAATTGAACAAAGTGAAACCAAATCCTTGGATTAATTAACCTGAACTGACGTGTCGATACGCAAAGCAGTGTTCATACCGATCGGAAACCCCTTATTTTTGGGAAATCCCCTTTTTCCTTTTTTATCAAAATAAAAAAAATCAATAAAAATAATTTTTATTTTAAGGAAATTGCGAATTTCCTTATCCTTATGTTTTTACTTATCCTATTTTAAAATCTTTCTCTAATCATTTTTAATCCTTTTAGGATCTCAGCAGCAAAGTAAAAAGAGCATGTGCATTAGTCACTAAAAAGAGAAATTAAAAAAAAAAAAACTTCATTTCATTTGCATAGATATTTGCGGTGTTACATTGATTTTGCAGGAAAAATTAAAAAATACAACGGGTCTTAACCCGGACCCACTTGTAATCTCTCTCTCTATCTCTAGGATCCTCCTTCCCAGTGGCGCGCTCTCTTTCCTCTACGACGACACGACGTGATGCCACTCCCGGAGCCAGACCCTTGCTTAGACGAGGAAGACGACACCAAACAAGAAGGAACTGGAAGCACATCCCGAATATGGGCAGTCACCGAAGATATCCAATCCTTAATATCCCTCAACCAAGTGGTGGATACCAGGATGTGCTGCAAAAGAAAACCGAAAAGAAAAAATCAGTCAGTCTGAGGTAAAGGAAAAAATCAGGAAATTAAAAGATAAAGAGACAAAAGGTATACCTCAAGTTAAAGGATCTCCTCTGTCAAGCCCAACTCCTCCAGGTCCATCGCATTAGGATGGTTCATCATACGTACTGAGCCTCCATCAGCCCGCCGGATGTTGTAACTAGGTGAGAACAGTTGTACAAAGGAAGCCTCTTAAGTCATCGCTGTCGCTAACGTCGCTGCACCGCCTGCACTGTGGGAGGACCCCACCTGTCGACTCGAGCCCAAATGGGGAAGAGGCATCTTGACATATATGCTAGGTGGCATCAATCAGCTTGACACAAAGTCCATATAGTTATATATCACTGCCATGTTGGTACATGACATATATGTCCCCTTTATTTTTATAAATAGGTACTAAAACACTTTTTCTCCATTCATCGGGCATCCTATTAGTCATTAAAATTCTATTGAATAATTTTGTAAGCCATGATACTCCATCCTCCCCTAAGCACTTCCAAACCTCAATAGGCATACCATCTGGTCCTAAAGCCTTCCCTATTTTCATATTTTTTTGAGCAATCCTGACCTTTGTTGTCCTAATTCTGTGGTAATATATTTTCTCGAGTCTCCCTAAGTTCCTCTATATCTAATCTACCCCTATTATCTCCATTTAATAACCTCTCAAAGTAGTTTTTCCATCTTTCCACAATTTCATCATCTTTGACTAGTACTCTTGAACCATCACTTTTGATACACTTAACGTTATTAAAATCTTTTGTTTTCCTGTGCCTAAGTTTAGCAAGCTTATAAATACTTTTTTCCCCTTCTTGTGTACCTAATTTTGTATAAACATCATCATACGCTTTTAACTTAGCATCTCTTACCACTTTCTTAACTACCTTTTTAGCCCATTTATATTTCTCAAAATTTTCTTCATTTCTATTTGTTTGCTATGTTTTAAAGCACTCCCTTTTAATTTTTACTATATTGTGTACTTTTTCATTCAACCACCAAGTTTCTTTAGACTGTGGCCCTTTGCCTTTTCATTCTCCAAGAATTTCTTTTGATATTCTCCTAATGCATGTGGCCATCTTATTCCACATTATGTTAGTCTCTTCTTCAGTATTCCATGTTGCTTCATTTAATAATTTATCTTTAAATAGTTCTAATTTCTCTCCTTTTAAGTTCCACCACCTAGTTCGTGGGTTAATCTTCACTTTTGCACTCATGATTGATTTTTAATATTTATATCCAACACCATTATCCTATGTTGTGAGGTTAAGCTCTCTCCCGGGATAACCTTACAATCTTTACACGTTAATCGGTCTCCTTTTCTAGTAATGAAAAAATCTATTTGGCTCTTGTGCGTTCCACTTTTATAAGTTATTAAATGTTCAAGCCTCTTTTTAAAACATATATTTACTAGTACAAAATCATATGCCATCGCAAAATCTAAGATAGACTCTCTCCCTCGTTCCTATCTCCAAAACCATATCCTCTATGCATTATCTCATATCCTACACGATCTTCTCCTACATGGCCATTAAAATATCCCCCTATATAAATTTTCTCACCTACAGGTATTTCTTGAATTAGTTCATCCATTTGTTCCCAAAATTGTACTTTAGTGTGCTCATCTAATCCTAATTGAGTTGCATAAGCACTAACAATATTAATTATGTTTTCACCTAATACCAATTTTACAAGTATAAGTCTATCACCTTTCCTAATAACGGTTAAAATATTGTCATTAAAGTTCATATCTATTATTATTCCAACTCCGTTCTTATTTCTATGTTTTCCTGTATAATAAAATTTAAATCCTGTATTTTTTATTTCTCTAGCTTTCTCACCGACCCACCTAAATGACACCTATCCATTGATAATCAAATTCAAATTGGGTGTAATCACTCTAATAGTATTCCTTATCAATGCATACAAAATGATCATTTTTGAACTCCAACAAGTTTGAAAATACATAATTCTAACACACGGACCATAGAAACTTTCCAAAACCAATAAGTGATCTTGGATTATATCATGATTAAGTAAAGCACAAATAGAAAAAATACATAAATATAGTCATACACATCAAGTGATGTGGAAGATCTAGAGTAGTTTGAAATCAAATCCAAAGATTTCAATAAATTTTACTATCATGAATCTTGAAATGAATTATAACCTAAGATTGACATTATCAGTATTTTCAATCAAAATGGTTAAATCCATTCTTCAATCATCATACAAGTTGTATATATTCATTAAATTACATGAATTAAAGGACTTAGTCACAAAATCAAAAAAATAAATAAAGTTGAGAGTGCACTAAGGACTCAATGGATTGATTTGAATAAATATAGATTTGAAATTTTTAGTCCAACCATGCAAAAATAATAAAGAAGAGGAAAAATCCCTTTACAGGGAAAAACGTTTTATTTAGCACTATTGGAAGTTTGTGAAATACAGACGACTTAGAAGACACTTAGATGCGTAGATCTTAAGAAACTCTAGATTAATACGACTCATCTCCAGAGCCATCCACAGGTAGAAGTTTACCCTCAGTATCCACTGATCAACCTCCTTCCTTCTTTAGTAGTGAAACCTCGTTCCACAATCTTAGCAGTAGAGAAAAGTCTCTACAAAATGATTTCAATAAGAATCTTTATTTGATTGGTAAAAGTGATCTTTAATAATTCCCGTGGGTGAGGAATATGATTATGATGAGTTTTGATCATAAAAGAAAACTTAAAAGTTTTTTTTTGCGAAAGAGTTCTTAGAACATCTAATCTCGTTCGTCCCTTTTAAAAGAAGGTTGGATAAAAAGGATAAACACAAAAAGATTTTGGAAGATATTCATTAAAAAAATGTAAACAACATCCGTTCGTTCGAACGAAAAGGTAAGTCGTACGAACAACAACCTTATTTATTTTAAACGACTTCAAACAGTAGTTTCTAAAGAGATGACAATGTTTAATGTTTTGGTATCTCGTTATATCTCGTTCGAATGACCATGACCATTGTTTGAATGAGGCGTCATTTTTCAGCACTTTTTCATACAAAAATTTGAGTTTTCTTTTCATAAAAAATAAGCTCATAAGTTATAACTAATACCTAGAAAATACTCAGAACCATTTTATCATTGTTGAGATGAACAAATACGATAAACTCTAGCGATCTTAAACCAACTCTTCAAGTACCGAGAAGTAGTGACGGTGACATGTTTAGGTGTCGTGTTTATGTAATGTGAAATGCTAGACAAAAAGTAAAATAAAATTTTAAAAATTTTCTCTTACAAATATGCCCCTTGGCTATTCCGGTACAAAACAAAAACCTTAGACAAATTTAATCCTATGACTTAATACGAAAACTACCCTAAAAATATACATGAAAATGGAACGTAAAATATGTGAAAGTCTCTACTCGTGAAAGTGGATCATTCATTTGGGAAACATTCCCATCATTCTTTGAAGGTCCAAATGATCATCATCCAAGCGGAATGTCCTACACACATGAGACAAATGAAAATATCGCAAGGCATATAGTTTTAAACAAAAATAAAAACTACCCCGTAATTTTTTCTCCCCCTTTCGGATCGTGATAGACACAGGAGTCAAAACTAATCATGAAATAATGGCATCACACGACGAAGTAAGATATCAACACATGTATAATCAAGGAATCATAGGTCATGATAATCTCAAAGGCATGTATCAACTAGTTATTTTTAATATTTTTCATTTTTCTTTTAAAGATAAAGTATAAAATGATCAAATACAACACACCATGGGATAACAATAAAACATCTGAATAATGAACACAAAATGTAGGGGTGTGAACATTTTTGATAAGTAAAGCAATAGATATAGTCTTAACATGTGTCTGCGATGTTTTATGACACTTAAAACAAAAGATCTCAAAGACTAAATTAGGTGTAAATTTGATGTAATCAAGTGAAATGGACTCAACTTAATCAACATATTATAAACATAAATGATTCTATCACCAATGATGCCAAACTATGAAATGTTCTTTCGAGACATTTTACTTGTGTAAACCCATTGATCTTGACTTTAACTCCCTCAAAATCTCACATATATAATGATAAATTCCCAAGTATTTTTGAGAAAATTAATGCTCATATGTAGCGAAGTATCAATCAATCAAAAATTAACCTGACGCTTCTTTTTTATGCGCCTATAATCTTTTTGGGCTCCTTTATGAAAATAGTGGCTTTTCACTCAAAGAATATCATTATCCTTTGTAGCCCCTTTCCATTGCATAACATTTTAACAATATTTTGTAATATGGTAAATGGTTCTTACATGAACAACTTTATCTCTTTTTAAATTTGGTTCGTTACAAAGGAAAATTGACATGAGAACATCGTATTCGACAAGTGACAAGTAGTGCAATGTTCAAGCAAGTTGGTGCACGTGTGTATTAAAGATGACAAGAAATCAAACATGTAGAAAGTAATCATAAAATATCAACGTAAGGAATCCACACATTATTAAGCACATTATACCAATGACGTCATGTGTCAAAACACTACGAAAAAGTCACGTAGAATAATGGAATGGATGAGTGATCCAGACATCTTAAATGTTCATCCATATATAATGATAAAAATATACAAAAATCTTTTTTCCTTTTTAAAAAAAATATTAAAAATAAAACCTTTTTCCTTTTTCATCTTTCTCTTAAAAAACAAAAATCTTTTTGTATTTTTTAAAATTCTCCCCAAAACAAAACTCTTTTTGGATTTTTTGGAAAAATATCACAATATACAATTTATATACAAAGATATCACGATGATAATACACTCTGGTATAAGATGTAAACATGATAATCATCCTATTCTAGAAATAAGCCTCAACCCCAGTCATTAGGCCCAGAGGAGTTCTCAAAATAAGATGACAACCTAAGAAATTCCTCCATCAAAATTTGTGAAGTATTGACTAAATACTCTAGTTACTCTCGAAAAATCTAAAAATATTTATGATGATGTGCGGGAGCATGCAGAGTAACACGCGTGTGAGTGTGTACGGGAACATGCATATGAGAAACTCTGTCTATCTTAAAAAAAGAACTCTCTGAGGTGACCACTTTTTTTTGTAATGGAACAAACATAAAAGGTCTTGGGTCCAACTTGTTCAAAACGTCTATGATGATTTATCCTAGGTGGGTTAGGACGAGGGCCATAAGGATCCATCACAAATTCGTGAACCAACTCGGGTGTGGCCTTGGAAGTGGATGCACCATCATATCCTATTCCTTGCCTCTCAATGTTACCTAATGCAGGACTGAGGAACATCTTTTCAACCTACTTAGATGTGTCCTTTAAAGTGACATTGACCTCCCGGGCATATTCGAGATAAATCTCAAGTTAAGATACACGGGCTTCAAGTTTATCACAAATCTCTAAAGAACATGGAAGATCTTTTGTAAGACTATCAACAATATTAGTCAAATTGGTCTTTTCTGTATAAAAAACAATTAACTGCTAACATAAAGAAATCTTTACCTTCTCTAGCTGACTCACCAACGCCTCACACTATTTCATGACTTTCACTTCTTATCCAAATTTAATACCCTAAGAGACAAATCTTTATTATGCCTTTTCATTTTTAATGTCTCGATGTAAAAATCACTAAAATACTTTTGGATCCACCTTCTCCCTCCCTCAAATTTTCTTCCTCACTCTCATTCTCTCCAGAATGAATCAAAACATCATCGAGGCGTGAGACAAACAAGAATTACTAATGTGACTAGACATGAAATCAATGCAAGGTTCATGTGGTGATTCTCCCCCTTAATCAATTGAAACGACTTCACTATATCTAAGAGTGTCCTTATTTGCAACCTTCTTGCCTTATCTCTTAAGTCTAGTGGGACACTCTTGTGTTTTGTGACCTTTTCCCTTACACTCATAACATTTTATCTCATCTTTCTTACCAACCTTCTCGCCCTCGCCCTCGCCCTCGCCCTCGCCCTCATTCTTATTTTTATTTTTCTCAAATGTCTTTTCTTTGGAAGAATTTTCTTTGGAAAATTTGATAACTTTTTTGAATTATTTTACAAAAGGGCTAAATCATCCAACTCAAAATCGAATTCAGAGTCAGACTCACAAATTTACACTTTTTTTTATTAGTATGAGTTTTCAAAGCAATCCCAATTTTCTTAGGTTTACCATTTTTTGAAAATGTATCTATTTCATACATTTGAAGGTCTCCTACATGTTCTTCTAACCTAAGAGCATCTAGTACCCTAACGAATTTAGCACAGTAGCCTTAGGAATACAGAGGGCTGGTAAGGATCTCAAAATTTTCTAAACCACTCTTATTTCAGAAATTTTCTCACCTAAATTAAAATTACAATTAATTATGTCTGATAAACAGGCATAAAACTCACCGAAAGACTCAAACTCTATCATGGTAATGGTCTCAAACTGTGTGGTGAGGTTTCTACAGGTTAGAAGCTTCACCAACATTGTTTCCATCGTGAGTGATCTAGAGGGTATCCCAATCTTCTTTAGGAGTGGTGCACGTCATAATGCGGTGGAACTCGTCAAGGGGGACGACTCCAGAAATAGTACTTAAGTCACGAGAGTTGTAACTACTCAATTTAAATTCATCCTTTGTCTAGAAAGAAATAGGTTTGCAACTTTCGTCATTGTCAACAGTCATTGTGGGTGGAGTCCACCATCTTTCACAAATAAACCAGACATGTTCATCAATTGCTTTTAAAGTAGACCTCATCCTAGATTTTCAGTAAGCATAGTTTGAACAATAAAAATGGGCATTCGACTATACAGATCATCCATTAAATCCCAAAATTTTTAAATACAAACAATTTTTTCAGAAAAAAATTGCTGGAAAAGATAAAATGGTAAAGTAGTGCAACCTGCTTTGATACCAATTTGAGAATGCACTAGGGACTCAATGGATTCATTTGTATAATTAATTGCCACACACACAAATCTAATTTTTAATAGTCAATTAATTACGGTGTGAATGCAAATTGTGTTAAACTATAGAATTGCAATTTTCAGTCCAATAATGCAAAAATCATCAAAATGAGGAAAAATCCATTTACAAGGCAAAACCTTTTATTCCGAACTATTCAATGTTTATGAAATATATAAGACATAAAACACACTTAGCTATAATAATTTAGATGCATAGATATTCAGAAACTCCAAGAGATACGACTCAGATACAAAGTCGTCAGCAGGTAGCAGTCTACCATCGGTTTCCTCCAATCAACCTTCTTCCTTCTTCAGTAATGGAACCTTGTTCCACAATCTTAGCAATAGAGAAAAGTCTCTACAAAGTGATTTAAGCAAGAATCCTTCTTTGATTGGTAAAAGTAAACTTGAATAATTCTCAGGGGTGAGGAATATAATTATGAGGAGTTTGGATCACAAAAGAGAACTCAAAAGGTGTTATTCTTTTTGCAAAAGAGTTCTTAGAAAATATGATCTCGTTCGACATTTTTATAAGAATGTTGGTTAAAAAGGATAAACAAAAAAATATTTGGGAAGATATTCATTAAAAAATCTTAAGAGTGCCCATTCGTTCGAACGAAAAGGTGTGTTGATCGAATGGCAGCCTTATTTCGTTCGAACGACTTCAAACAGTAGCTTCTAATAATATCACAATATTGAATGATTTGGTATCTCTGTATATCTCGTTTGAACGACCGTGACCTTCATTTGAACAAGGTGTCATTTTTAGCGCTTTTTCAGATAAAGTTTTAAGTTTTCTTTTCGTAAAAATAAACCTCATAAGATATAACTAATACCCATAAAATACTCAGAACTATTTTATGAGTCCAAACGCATAGTTCTTCATTGATTGTTGAGATGACCAAGTCTTGCAAACACTAGAGGTCTTCAACAAAATCTTCAAGTACCCAAAAATGGCAACGATGACTTTTTTAGGTATCGTATTTGTGTAATGGGATATGCCAAATCAAAAATATAATAAAATGTGAGAATTATTCTCTTACAAAAGTGAAAAAAACCTTTTTAGATTTTTTATATAAGAATGATGCAAATATGTACAACATATCAAGCAAAGAACAAATCATATAAAAAAATGCATGTAAATGAAAAAATGCACGAGCTTCATCACCCAGACTAGAAAATGATCGAAATGTGACTTTTAGGACCCCTGTGTAATATTTCTGATTTTTTAAAAAACAAAAATACTTAAAATGCATGAAAAATTGTACCTTTTTTAAATAAATATCATTCATAATATACATTTTAACTTGCGGGAGAATAAAATGACATTTGTAAATAAATAACAAATTTGCAATTGTGATAAAAATAAAAAGTTTATTTTTACATTATTAAGAAAAATTCATTCTTTTAAAATTGGAGTAAAAATAAAATATATAATTATTTCTTTTAACAATAAATGAAATAAATAAAAAGATTATCTTTAGCAAAAACAACGTACACATAGCTTCTACAATGTTCCATGTGTCTCAAGTAATCCAAATAGCTTTGATAAATTCAATATGTATATAAACGTGAAATTGAAATATAAAACTAAGGGGGCGAGTGGAAACTCGATAGCTGTATAAATGCTCCAAGTGAACTAAACCTAATCGTGCGTGCACATATAACAAGTTTATGCAATATGACACTCATTCCAATATCACAACATAAAAATAATCAATCTTATTTACTCATAACATCTCTACACAAATACCATGCCCAAACATCAAATCCTCGCCCCACTTCCCTTGAGACGTTCTTGACTCTCGTTATACTTATTGTTATATATCCTCCAAATAATGCACTAAATCAAAAATATTAATAAACCATATCGTCAAAATAATGACACAACGGCCATACCCTCATTTTCCTACTATCACAACCCTGGCATAATTTCCAATGTTGTCACAACAACCAACACCGAGTCCATGACATTTTTTCATCATAAAAAAAAACAAAATCAAAATCGAAGAGCACAACCCATAACATGGCTGGTTTGACTAAGGGATGTCTATGTGTCCTCCAACAAAACTTCAACTTAATTGATCATTCTCCATATATAATCAAGAATATATAAAATTTGATTTTCATAATTTGAGTACAAATTCTTTACCCGAAACTCTATTCCCAACATGCACGTTAATTACTCTTATTACGTTATCCCAAACTACAAGGCATGAGAAGAAAACATATAACATATTTTCAACAAAATAAATATTCATATAAAAAGTTACAAAATATAATTTTGTAACAAGAATGTATTAGATATACAAACATGACTGAATATGAGTACTACAATAATAAATCAAGGGAGGACGAAACTACCATAAATCACAAAAGTTCAAAATGTCGAACCAAAGTGCCAATAAGCTTAAAAAATAAGTCATTTTATTTCTCATGTAGAGATATCTCCCAAGTTCTTATTCTCTCTCTCTCTCTCTCTCTCTCTCTCTCTCTCTCTCTCTCTCACACACACACACACACACACACACACACACACACACACACACACACACACACACATATATATATATATATATATATATATGTTTAAAATAACCCTAATTTATTTAAAAATACATTATGTCTTGTCCCCTACTCTTCATACCTTCAATTTTTTATTTAACCTATCGAATCCCCACATAAATGCCCCATTAAGTGGGCTAATAACTCATCGACCAATTAATATTCTTACATGCTTAATTTTTATGATTTTAATCAAAAATAAAATTTTAAAATACTTATAAAAATAGGACCAATATGACTCCCATCAACTTTCTCAAGCAATTTCTCTTTATTATATAATATAAGCACTGAAACTAGCACAATAACCCTTATTACTCACAAAACATATAATATTCATTTTATTTATTTATTTTCTCATTTTATTATTAAAAATAACTTATAACTAGGTGTAAACCCATGTGATGCAGTGGCTAGGAGATTTTGATGGTCATTTCGTATGTTAAATTGCCAACATTGTATCACCTCTATTATTGCCATTTTTATTAATAAATAATGGTAAATAAGAACTTGTAGCGGTATAAAATATCATAATTTCCAATTAAAAATGGCACATTGCAAAAACAAATAAGTTGTGCATTATCACTACTTGTAAAATAATAAACCTATTTACTCCGCCACTACCACTATCCGTTGCCATTGATATACCACACTTTAATTCTTCAAACAATGAAACTGTACACATGAAAATATCTTATAACATAATATTAGAAAAATAAACATTAGTAGAAATTCATCTCCTAGTTTGTGAGATGAACACTATACATTTAAAATTCATTCATGTTCTTAATCCAATTTTAGGTCCTGCAATAGTTCTAATAAAACAAAAATTTAGATTTATAACATAAGATATTGTAAGACACATCACATCTGTTACCTGCCTTTTTCTCGTTCAATTTATTTTGGGTTCAAATTTCTATTTCAATCATTATTGAGTTTGGTTATTCGTAAAAAAATAGATATCAAAGAAAGGGTCATACAGTTCATAGATTTTTCGATTATACCCTAAAGTATAAAATTATTAATCAAATGGTCAAGTTACATTCAAATATTATGGACTCATCTAAAGCCTCATTCGGGATTTTGGAGAGAAAGGAAAGAAAACAAAAGTTTTACTAGGAGAGTAAAGAAAATAAGAGAACATTAATATGAGAGAAAATAAAATAAGAGAAGATAAAGAAGTTTATGAGAAAAAAGAAAAAAACTTTCTTTCATATTGTTTGGGAGTTTTAGAGTTTAATAATTTTTTAAGTGGAAAAGGTACAATTAATTAAAAAAAATTCCTTTCTCTCCATTATTTTTTATCTAGAAAGACATTTTTTAATTGAAAGGAAGGGAAAGTTTTTAAAAAAATTTCCTTTCTTTTCTTTCCTTTTAAACTCCCAAAAGACAGAAAGACACTTTCGTTCCTATTTAAACTCCCAAACTAAGGAAAGGAAACACAATTTCCTTCAATTACTTTCTTTTCTCTCCGAAATAGAACTCACAAACAAGGCCAAAATGAAGAAGTAAGAGAGAGAGGAAAAAATATGAGTCAATAGAGAATTCGGATCTGGACTACAGTCCTTTTTGCATTCTGAGATCCAAATATTCGCGAGTCAGAGGTGACTATTGATGATCGTTTGTGGATCATAGGTGGTGGTTGCTTGAGGAGGGTGGCGTGTGTTATAGATGAGGGTATGTGATTTAATGTTGGAACTGGGAAGTTAGAAGTAGAGGGAGGGATGGGAACATGCAATGGAATGTAGAAAGAGGGGGAGTAATTATTAAGAGGAGATGGAAGGGCATAAGTTGCAGAAGGAAAATAGAGAGAGAATAGAATATAGAGAGATGAATGAAGAATATTATCAAGAGACTGAAGGAAAATTATAAAACTGATGTTGTTATTATCTGAACTATAAACATCTGTGAAAAACTAATGAAGCTTCCCATGTGGATATCTTACAAAGAAGAAAAAATTAATTGCGTAGATATATCTAAATTATATTCTATATCAATCCCAATAATAAAAAGTAAAAATAAATAATGATAACCATATTTTTATAACGTGTCGCGTGCTAACTAGTTTAAAAACTATTCACATGAACATTCAATAAATTCCTCATAAATTTTCTTTAATTAACACAAGTTCATATAAATATATTTACAAATGATTTATTGAATCAATATATTATTTAAACACCCCACATAATTAGTCTAAATTAAAATTTTTAAATAACTATGACAATTTATCTAATAATATTTCAAATCAATTCCTAAAAATATGGGGTATTACAATCTTCCCCCTACAAAACTAAAATTCGTCCTCGAATTTCACTAAAACTAATTATTTCATTCACAAGCAACGTGAGCACAACGAATTGATAACCCCAAGCTGAAGAATACAAGTCACCTAGAGCTTTGATACCACTTGAGTACTTGTGAATTTTTAAAAATAAAAATACGTAAAATGCTTGCAAAATTGAACCTTTTTAAAATAAATACCATTTATAATAAACCATCTCATTTGCGGAAACATATGACACCATTCGTAAATAAATAACAAAGTTCCAATTGTGATAAAAATACAAAGATTATTTTCTTATTAATAATCAAAGTCCCTTCTTATAAACTTTACTAGAATTAAAATAAATACAACTTTTTCTTTTTAATAAAAATTAAGTACACAAAGCTTCTACAACACCCCATGCATCTTAAATAATCGAAATAGAATTAACAAATGCAACATGTGTATAAACTTGAAATACAAATATAAAAGCATGGTGTATCCTATAAATGCTCCAAGTGAACTAGACAAAATCGTGCACGCACATATATCAAGTGTATGTAACATGAAACTTATTCTATGATCCTAACATAACAATAATTAATATTATTTCTTACAAAGTCTATAGATAAATCTCGATCTCAAACATCAAATCCCTGACTTACTTCCCTCGAGACGGAGTGGACTCTTTATACTTTCTTGTTACTTTCTCTAAACAATCCATGGTCTCAAAAAAATATTAATAAGCAAGCTCATAAAAAGAATAACGACGTCGTGGGCATATTTTCATCTTCCTACTTTCATAATCTTGGCAAGACCTCCAATCTTGGAACAACCGCCAGTATCGAGCCCATCACGTTTGTTCATACGATACAAATAAAAAACCTAACCCGAAGAGCACACCTCATATCACGAGTGTCTTGATAAGGTATGTCTATTAATCCTCAATAGAATTTCAATATAATTCATCATTATCCATATGTTATCAAGAGTATACATAAAATAGTTTCCATAATTTGAGCACAAATTCTCTTCCTGAAATTCTAATCCCAACATCCACATAAATTACTCTAATTACGTTACCCCAAAGTACATGACATAAAAACAAAACTTATAGCATGTGTAAAACCAAATGAATATTCATATACAAAGGTATATAACATAAAATTAAAAACAAGCATGCATTACATATACAAACATGCGTGAATATTAGTAGTAAACAAACAAATCAGAAGGGAACGAAACTACCTTATATCGTAAAAATTGAAAATGACAAATCAAATTGCCAGCAAGCTTCAAAATATTTACTTGTAACTAATTATCAGAATTTTCTTCGTGTTATTCTAAAAATAATCTATTTTATTTCTCGTATAAAAATATCTCCTAAGTTCTTATTTTTTCTCTTAATTTTTCTCTGAATTCTTTTGAAATCTCTCACAAAAAGGTGTTTCAAGCCCACAAACCCTAACATAATTTTATATCAGTAGATGGGTTTACAATAACTCTAATCCATTTAATAATACGCTACGTCTTGACATCTACTCTTCATCCCTTCAATTTTCCATTTAACCATTAAAATTTCCATGTAAATGCCAACTAAGTGGGCTAACAACTTAGCAACCAACTAATATTCTTCATAACTTAATTTTTATCATTTTTTAATCAAAATAAATAATTTAAGTACATATAAAATTCATAGAAATATGACTCCCACCACATTCCTCATGTGGCACCCTGCATATTTTAATCACGGGTGATCAGTCATTTACCAAAATAAACATGAATATCATTTGATTCATTCTTAGCATCACTGTCAAAAACTTTTTACATTACTAACAACCTAAGTCAAATAAGAAAGTGCCAAATTTTATCTTTTTATTAAACAACAATACTCACAACAATTAGCGAAACTAAAATAATATAAACCATTCACACAAAATGTTGTATAAACCATCAGGTCCAAATCCAACATCCAAATCATAAATCTAACTCAAATAAAATAAATCTAAATAGAAAGTATGATACTTAACGGAATAAATCCATCGACAAATTTGAACTGAATGGGCAACATACCCAACTGAACTAACTAAATATGATTCCTAGACTAGGAAGAAAATGATTAAAGCATCTACCTAAGTCCTGCATGCCTCCACAAGCGCTGCAGCCATGCATCCTTGAAATGAATTATCATATCTGGCGTCCCTATGGATGGACACCTAAAAGGTTTTGAAAATAGATTTGATACGGGTCGAGTCCCAAAACATTTGAAAAATATTTGGAAGTATTTAAAATTAAGTAGGAACAGTTATTATATACATGTTATATTTACTTGCACTCCCTTGATTTCCTCACCCCTCAAGCAGAGTGCAAACCTAGCATGTCCTATTAAACCCACCTAGTTATGCTACCAAGCCTAACTAGTCACAATAAACATCTTTCTAACCACTAATACTCTTTGTCCACTCATATCACCCACATGATATGCTACCATCAAAACATAATCATTAGCCGAACATTATTGCTGAACAATTATTTAAGTTTCTCTTAGTTAGGTTACTTTTAGATATACACTATCTTTATTTTCTACTACCACCCAAGAGTAGAAAAAATCACATGTGGGTATATATATATATATATATATATATATATATATATATATATATAATAACACTAGCTATATATATAACTCAAGCATCTCTGGGATGAGAACTGCGATGCATGTATACTCTGATATTAAGTCCATGTACCTCACGTACCAAATCAAGGACTATTGGTTCAGAATGGCACCTCGAACAATAAATCAATAAGAAAATAATGGAGGCGAACATAATACTAAGACTTTGGGATACTCACATACCTAACGCAACCAAATGTCCAGTCACACTATCGTACACTCAAATAGTGGTCATTCCTAAGTTCTATGTTATGGGGTACACATCCAGACCTTATTGGCATCGTCAAGGTGGGACTGCCCACACCACATACCTCCTATCATATCAGGCAGTGTAGGTATGCTTATACAAATAATAATCATATATAATAGGCATTCACACGACCCATGTATATTCATATAGTACCCCCATATATATCTTAATTAATCAACGTACTATTTTTTCACACTTTATTTTTATTCCCTTTATTACGAATATCATTCGTTATTCGAAGAGTTCTAATCATATTTTTTTTATAATTTTTGTATTTAATATTACATTATTCTATTAATCCAAATCTCAAGTTCATCTCAATTCTCTACGTATTCCCATTTGATTCTCGTACGCTAATACATTTAGTAAATTTCGATAGGTTATCGTCTATAATTTTGACTACCCTTATATCTTAATTATATACAATTGGTATTCCATTATTTTTTCATAATACAAAACTACTGAAGTTATGTTTCCAATAATTTATTTTAAGTTTTACACCTAAACTAACGAAATTTCCATCATCTAAGCAATCGAATTGGATCATAAATTTTCTTACAGATTAAACACCCAGCAGTAAAATTACTATTTCTACATCTACCGAGGTCCAAATGACCTCATTCAAAGCTAATTGGAAAGATAATTCCTAGAAATTTCTGATATATATGGCCCATAATCTAATTATAAGTACAATTAAAATGGCATACATTTAAAGTAATGTAAAAAATTCTTGTAGATGGATATGCTAACACATTAGACACCCATAATAAAAAGTTGAGTTCTCCCTCTATAAAACTCCAATGACCTCATTTAAAGATCACTGGAAAGATAAGACCTAGATCTTTCCAAAAGTATTTCCCATGCAGTCTAATTCTAAGAAAAATTAAAATGGCATATGTTTAAATAACATAAAAAATTCCAGCAGATTGTCATCTTACGTTCATCAATTGAGCCCTATGTTATTCAAGATCAATGTTCTTCAACCAAGAACCCAAAAAGATTCCATCTTTATGTGTCCTAAAAATAAAATTTTGAAATACAATCCTAGGAGGTTAGCCTCTAATATGATTCCCAATCAAAATTATAATTGAATCACTTGAAATCACCCAACCTAACATGTTTTCAATTTAAAGATAATTCTAGACTAGCATGGATATAATTAACTACTAAATTTACGCAAGTTTAAACACTTTCCTGGGATGATGAAGGTATGATTTTAGTAATTTTGTGATGGAGGTTGCCCCTCCTTGTCCCCCTCTCAATTTCGATGGCAACGGTGGTGCTAGGTGGTCCTAGAAACCCTTTTTTCTCTTCCTCTCTATGGCTCTCTAGTTTCTCACTTGTTCTAGCTTCCACAAGATATTAGCTGATATAGCCTTCATAATGTAACAACCCAGGTTTTCGAGCGACTATTTTATACTATTTTGCCTAATGGGCTAATTTTATAAAATAGGGAATGTTGGAGTAAATATTATTTCCCGTGAGACTTAGGGATAATATTCACTATGTTTTGACTACTTACCGTTATGAGAAGGTAAATAGTGTTATACTGTGTATTTTGCGTTGTTATATGTAAAACGACGGTTATGACCTATATTTAAATTTGGGTATAATTAATGAATTTAAAATGGAATTGGAACGTAAAAATAGTTCACACTTTCCCGAATGCCAAAATAGGGGGTGCGATTGTTTTTAGAATAGTCGAGATAGTCGAAATAAGTGCCCAGTTGTAATTTTTGGGATTCAGGCATTTTAAGGGGGCTATGACTCAATTAAGTGGTTACGAGTCATTTTAGTGGTGTATTAGCAATTAGGAGTGGGGGTTTATATTTTGACCCTTATAAATCCCCCACCCACTTTCTTTTTCTTCAATTGTGTGAGAGAAGCCAAAGAAGAGAGAGAGAGAGAGAGAGAAGAGAAAGTAGAGAGAAAGAGAGAAATGGAGGATTTGGGCCGAAATCCGTCGCTACCGGAGGTGTTTCGAGACTACGAACCTCGAGGCAAGTTTCTTACTTGCTAGATATTGATTTAATGTGATAAATTGCATGTATAGTTAGGTTTTGGAGATTTAACCCATAAATGGGTATTTGTTGATTTTGATGATTAAACCCTTAAATCTTAGTTTAAATTTGACTTGAGGATAAATTATTAGTTGTAAATGGCGTAGGAATGATTTGGTAGAATTAGATGTTGTTGATGTTGAGTAAAAACAAAGAATGGAGGTTTTGGGATTTTAGGGTTTATGTAACCCGTCGCCCAAACTGGGCAAAATTTCAGGACCGAATCGATTCGGCCCAAGGGGCGAATCGATTCGGATAAGGAGAGGGTTACAGGTCTTGCAGACCGAATCGATTCGGATCAAAACCGAATCGATTCAGAAATTGTAGAAGGTCAGTTTTTGCTCACCGAATCGATTCGGCTGTTTAGCGAATCGATTCGCAAGGGCGAATCGATTCGGTCCAAGGGGTGAATCGATTCGGTTCCCCTGTTTTTGTGAGATTTTCTTATTTTGATTTTTTTTTTATCCCTTTTTCTTTTAGGTCCAAGGTTTAGGATCCTTCCTTTGGGAAGAAATTAAGAGTCCTAGAGGGTGGTTTTGGGTAGCCAAATGCCCTAGGATTAATGGGATATTTAGGCTTACCCGAGGGCAAAGTTGCGTAGGTTGATATCCGAATGATTTAGGAGATTAACCTAGAGATGAAATGGGAAGTTAAAATATTAAATGTTGATCTTTTGAGAGACACTCCATTATGGAGACTCACTTTGAGGGTTTATGAATTATATAAACTATTTGAGGCTATTTTGAGGTTAGTGGCACTTTGGGGTCCTAGGTCATTAATAAAACATGACTTAATAAGAATATAATGCACCTTCTAAAACTTGGTGCCTAATGACTAAATGGATGATTTTTGGAAATGTAAAATATGAGTTTTCAAAAATGGAAAAAGTAATGTTTTTCATAAATGATAATTTATGGATACACACCTCTCTAAATCGCTATCATAAGGGAAGTCGCGCGCGTTGTGGTGAAGCCCCCTGGCTAATGATGCAGGGTGGATATAGTCCCTAGGCCATGTGAGCGTTTGTTTATATATTTTCTGCGCTGGTTAGGAGATTCCGGGTGTGGTCTTGACTATCCCGCAGGCACATGGTCGCTTCCCGACGTTTCGATAGGATCCCAGGTTGTCTTGGAGGCCCTGGAAGATGATAGCCATTTAGGGGCGCGCACAGTGGGGAAACCCGAACGGGCGGTCTTAGATTTCGTTATATTATATGATATATAACTATGATTCAATAATGTGGGACATTATTGGTTATTAAAGCATTTTATGATAATAAAATGGCTTTAATTTACATTTCCCGGATATAAGAAGGGAAATGGGACGTTAAATACATTTTCCGGATGGAAGAAGGAAAATGGATGATATAATATGAAAGTAAAGCATTTTTATGATAATAAAATTTTCTTTAAAATTATGTATTTTTCCTGGATAGAAGAAAGGGAATAAAATTTGGCAAAGAAAGTTTTGAAATGAGATTTATGGGTAAACATTTGATAAAATGAATTTACCATATATGTATATTCTTAAATAAAGAATTAGGAATTGTGTCGTTAGATGATGGAGGGGTTTATGCTTTTATTTCTTGAGTAGCTGTAGTTGTGACCTCCCACACTTATGCACACACATTTATTTATTTCTTATTTTCGTGCTTAGGGTCTAATGGATCTCGACGATCAACCTTGCCTAAGTAGTAGTGTATCGGGGGGGGGGGGGGGGGGGGTCCTTGTTTGGATTTCGCTTTGCGAGACACCCCACGCACGAATAAGGCATAGTGTTGAGAATGGGGAAAAGTTAGCCCTTAGTACTTAGGGTTAACTAGAACATCTCACGATATTACGTTAGGTTGCTGCTAGATTGAGAGGTGAGGAATATTACTGTTATCTGCGAGAGAATTACGCACTTACCTGCCATGCATTTTAGTCACATGGTAATCATATCAAACCCGGCCCTGACCGGTTTCTATATTTCCTTGTTTCTGCATATTCTTTGTCGTTACAGGTGCTCTTCCGCATGGACACCCGTGTCTACATTTCCATTTCCAGTTGTCATGGAGCTACGGCATATTGCGGATGTTGTAGGATACTTGTTGTAGACGCTTCCCTCTATTGTACTCTAGTTATGTTCAGTATATTTTTCAGGCGTGTTTGCCCAAGGTTTGACACTCATTCATTATATTGTAAATATTGAATTATATTACTTAATATATTGTTGTATTGGTCTGTGCACCGACAGCTTATTCGGTGATTATTTATTGTATTGTCATACTTTATTCATCGATTTTTGATACCCACCGTTTTTACAAATGGGATTGTCTAAGTGTTTCTCTTTTACTTTTAAAATTTTTGTTTATGACAATCCGTTTTCTAAAATGATTGGTGGTTATCTCATACTATTATTTTAATCGACAGTGATGCTAAGAATGGACCATCTATGATTCCTGTAATTATTGGAGTATTGGGTTGGCCACCTATTATTTTAGTAGGCGGGTTGTCACACATAAATATGTAGGTCTTCTAACCCTATTTTCCCAAATGACCATAATACCCTAATGTACTGTCGATTTGGTTTAAAAATGCCCCGAGACCCAATTATAATCCCCAAGTATACTTTTCGGACAATTTCGACCCATCCGAATGCATTGAGGCACTCAAAATGACTACTTGGATGACTCATATACCATTCTCATTTTATTTTATATATTAAGTCCGGACAAAACTAACACGCGTGTCTTGACTAAATTATCAATAACTGTTGTATTTGTCACCCACGACTTAACAGAGTGCATTCTCAACATTTTATTACTTGTTAACCAAGTAATAATCATTTAATTCACCCCCCTAAATATTAACCCTTTTCACACCAATTAATATGTACTTTAACCGGGATTAGTTTCCAATTTTAATTTAAATAATCCCAATATAAAAATAGCTAAAAAATACGGGGTGTTACATACTCCCCTTTTAAAACGAAATTTCATCCTCAAAATTCGGACATACCTACGGTAAGAATCTATGGATGCTGATCTTGCATATTATCCTCCCACGCCCATGTCGACAAATATACATTATGGTGTTCTCACTGAACATGCACCATGGGAACCACCTTTGACCGCAACTTTCGCTTATTACGATCCAGAATAGCAACCGTTTTTTCCTCACATGAGAGGTCTAACTATAAGTCTATCTTCTCAAGTGTAATGTGAAATTTATCTAAATCACTCTTCTTATATCTCTTGTGCATCAACACGTGGAACACATCGTTAATCCTATGTAAATGCTCGGACAAAACTAACCTATAGGCAACTGACTCCGCACTCTCAATAATCAGGAAAGGTCATACATACCTCGATGATAGCTTCACTTTCTTACCGAACTTCATGAATTCCTTCATAGGAGACACCTGCACCAAAACCTGGTCACCCTTTATATCTACTCCTCCGTCTCTGGGTGATATGCCCTACCAAAAATGCAACTTCATCCCCATTGTCTCATCTTAATCTATAACAAGGTTGTGTTGCACTGTGTACCGACTCATTTTATTTCTTCCATCATACAGTGAGCACATTTCCCAATAAATTAACTGACCCAAAATTTTCCATAATCTCGATCTTAGTCAACAACTCAAAGGAAACTTTGACCTTTCTTGATGTTGGCAATTCATTACCGGATACATCCGTTTGTCTACTCATCCTATCATTTGAATTTCTAAGTCTTGCAAAATTTTTGGTCAATCATCTCAGACCAACCCCTTCTTATACATATTACTCCCTTATCCCAGGTTATGCCAAAAAGAAAATCGTGATGTATGCATTTGCTCCATAATTTTTCCCTTTGCGGGTCTTACTCGTTTAGTAAAATCATCCTCCCACTTATGTGTAAGGCATGCGTAGAACTTGCCTGAGCATGACTCCACTCAAAACCCCAAAACTATTGGAACCTCCCTTAGAAAGAGAAATCCCTCATCTCTATCTTTAGTCTTCCAAGCCTTCTCGATTGTGATGGCTCTCCTTATTGTACATAACCTAACTACCTCCTTCCTCAAATGAAGTTCAGTTCATCTTACTGCCATAACTCCACCTCTAACTGCCTATCTAGCATACAGTCCTTTTATCATGAGCGGTTCTAAAAATCAAAATACATAGGGCACCCAAACACCCTATATCCCAGGCATATGTGCACAATTATACCAAACGTAACATATTTATCTCAAACTAGGCCTTATATACTTGGCCTGACTATACAATAAGGGTATACTCAATTACCCTACTAATCGCAACTTAATTATCCTCGATATTGCCCCACTGATCCACTAGTGATGTCAACGTTTCACAATGCTTCCTACACAACACTACCCCACTCCATTGACCTTAAATCATAAAATAACTCTCAACTCAAAGTTTTATCTGCATACACGTGCATTAACTAAATATCTAAGTCCATGCCCTAATGACCAAAAATCTCCCAACTCTTGACACTCACTAAGGTTCATACATGGGACGTCTTGCAAGAAAAATCTAAATAAGGAACCCCCTGATACACTACTTCTTAGGATTTTTGGTCATCGAGATTCGTAGGCCCAAAGCACTTAACCAAGAAACCCAAAATCCTATCCCTCGATGTATAAGTCTAATATGTAGCTCCTACATCACTCAATGAGTCACACAACACTGCGCTCGCACTATCACTAAGTCCTCACCACTAAATCAATAACAATCTAAGTCTCACCGCTTGATGGTAAACCCTATATATCAGGACTCACATCAGTAAAATTTCATACTCATCGGGATCAAAATAACAAGAAAATATACTCTTTGTACTCTCTTCTACAATATAATATATGTGCGGGATTGACCTTATTTCAGGTGAATAACGTACACTATAACCTTACTATAATCACCCACTATCGCTAAACCATCGCTAACCATCCATGCCCAAGATAACAATATGCTTTATCCCCATAACTCTCAAAAGGAGAAAAATTATAACATAATATAAATATCCTCTAAGTGTCCCTACCCTCTCCCCTCTAGGAAGCACCAAAGATCCTCCCTACCCAATGGTAACGATATGCACAATAATAAGGCTAATACTTCCAACACACCCACAAAACCCAGCTCACACGCAAATTTTAGTGTTAATAATCAACATAATGACGCACCCACTTCACTCAAAATTTACCTTATAGTCATAAGGTTAAAATAAATTTTTACCCTTAATTGGTAACTACCTTACCTGGTCAACGTGTTTCGAAACGTGATTCTCACATTGGAACTGACCCGAGAATTTCTATAATGGTTGTACCTCTTATATACCATCATGAAGTTTCCATGTGCTTCGCTTTGGGAAATCCCTCTTCCTATGGCCTATATCCCCACAAATGAAACAATGACCAGAAAAATCTCCTTGGCCCTGTCCAAATCCCCCTTCTATTGATCGGACTTCCCTTGATTAGAATGTCTTAAACGAGTCCATATCTTTGTTATCCTCCCAGGTGGTTCCCCACTAGCACCAATTATATCCATTCTTGCTCTACTAACTAGACTCCTGAATCTCTTAGTTCCCTTCACATGGAAGCATTAATATTGACCTTGTAAAAGTAAGACATTGACGATATAATCATAAGTCATCCAAGAGGAATTTCCCCCTCAATGCTAGCGTATCCTACCCATGAGTCCATCATCAAGTCAAAGACCCTTCTTATCCTCCGCATCTATCATGTCAAAAATGAAGTTTGCAAAATAAGCAAATTCTTCCTCATGTTCGACCTTTGTCCGTCCCTCCTACAATAAGTACTGAAATTTCCTTCGCATCTCTATTTAAACAGCTGATGAAAGGATTTGTGATTAAATAGAAACCCAAATTCCTCAACATTTATGCTATCTCTCCTCGGATGCGGTGACTAACATCGATCACTACAATGCTGCTCCTATGAGCTAAAATATTTCACCCAAAATTTAAATCCTGAGTGTCACTGCACTCCACTATATGCAATTACCTTTGGATGATCTCCTTCCATTGGACAATCACACTTTCGCACTTTCCCCGATCTCTAGTGGATGCCCCTTTGGAAAAGCCCCTTGGATTCTCTCCCTTACCGACTAAAGTGGGTGAATCTAAATTTTCACCAACGTATACTATGGCAGTACTTAGAGAAATTATTTCACCTTAGCGGTTATCACAGTGTCAACTACTTGAACAATAATAGTGGTGACTTCTACTGCGGTCACCGTTCGCAGAATACTCTATGGCTTTGGTTGGGCCGCTCCTTCTATAGTCCTCCAAATGACCTTCACTGGACATCCTATATTGTTCGGTATATGAAACCCAATCGAACTCATATATGATTCTCATCAACTATACTCAATAGTAGGAGAACGTAAGTTCCATTATGAATCAACAATCCTAAGCATATGGTTTATATCACAGAAAAGTAAAGTTGAAAATGTAATAAGATGCATAGATCATATAGGACACTAGAGCCTGCTACTTTGATAGCATATGTGATACCCCACCTATTTTAATCACAGGCGATTAGTACTTTACTTAAATAAACAAGGATCCCATTTGGTTTATTCTTAGCATCACTGTCAAAAACTTTTTAAATAACTAACCACCTAAGTTAAATAAGCTAATGCTAAATTTTATCTTTTTATTAAACAATAACACTTACAACAATTAGTGAAACAAAAATAATGTAAGAAATTCACATAATAACTAAAGTCTAGAACATCACATGATTAAATAAATCAATTCCGAATAAACCTAGGCTCCGAATTCAACATCCAAATCATAAATATAACTAAAATGGAATAAATCTAAATACAAAGTTTGATACTGAAATGGATCAATCCAACGACAAATCTCAATCTAATGGGCAACATGCCCAACTAAAATAACTAAATATGAGTCCTAGACTAGGAAAGAAATGACCGAAGTGTCTACTCAAGTCCTGCATGCCTCCACAAGCACTGCAACTACGCATCCTTATAGTGAATCATCATGTCTGGAGTCCTTGTGGCTAGACAACTAAAAGGTTTTGAAAATAGATTTGATACGGATCAAGGCCCAAAACATTTGAAAAATATTTTAAAGTATTTAAAATGAAGTAAGAGAAATTATTATATACATGTTAGCTTCACGTGCACTACCTTGAGTTCTTCACTCCTCAGCTATAGTGCACACCTAATGTCTCCTATTAACACACCTAGTTATATTACCCAACCTAACTAGTTAGAAGAAGCATATTTCTATTCAATAATACTCTCAGTCCACCCGTATAACCCCTATAATATGCTACCGTCAAAACATAATCATTAGCCGAATAATATTGCCGAACAATTATTTAAGTTTCTCTTACTTAGGCTACTTTTAGATATGCACTATCTATATTTTCTACTACCAAACAAGAGTAGAAAAAATCACACACACACACACACACACACACACACACACACACACACACAGACACACACACATATATATATATATATATATATATATATATATATATATATATATATATATATATTACATTAGCTATATATACAAGTCCTGCATCTCAGGGATGAGAACCGCAATGCATGCATACTCCGCTATTAAGTCCATGTACTTAACGTACGAAATCAAGGACTACCGGTTCGGAAAGGAACCTCGAATCATAAATCAATAAGAACATAATGGAGGCAAACATAGTCCTAAGCCTTTGAGATATGCATATACCTAACGCACCCAAATTACCAGTCACACTATAATACATTCAAATAGTGGTAATCCTTAAGTTTTGTGTTCTGAGGCACACATTCAGACCTTGCTAGCATTGCCAGAGTGGGATCACCCACTACGTGTGACCTCCCGTGATACTAGGCAACATATGTATGCTTATACACATAAGAATCATACATAATAGGCATTCACATAACCCATATATATTTATATAGTACGTCCCATATATATACCAATTAATCAACGTACTATTATTTCACACTTTTTTTTATTCCCTTTATTATGAATATCACTCTCTATTTGAAGAGTTCTAATCATATTTTTTTTTATAGTTTCAGTAGTTAATATCACATTATTATACTAATACAAATTATAAGTTCATCTCAATTCTTTACGTATCCTCATTTGATTCAAGTACGCAAATACGTTCAATAAATTACGATAGGTTCTAGTCTATAATTTCAACTCATTGACTATCCTTATACCTCAATTATATACTACTGGTATTACATTAATTTTCATAATCCCAAACTGTTGAAGTTATGGTTCCAATAATTTACTTAATGTTTTACACCTAAGCTAACAACATTTCCATTTTCTAAGCAACCGAATCGGGTCATAAATTTTCTGGCAGATTAAATACCCTGTAGTAAATTATGATTTCTTCCTCTAATGAAGTCCAAATGACCTCATTCAAAGATCATTGGAAATATAGGACCTAGAAAATTTCATATATCTATGACCCCAATCTAATTCTAAGTCCAATTAAAATGGCATACGTTTAAAGTAACATAAAAAATATGGGCAAATTGATATGCTGATAGATTAGACACCCTATTAAAACACCCCGTATTTTTATGATATTAAATAATTATGAGATTTATTATTGTTGGATTAATTAAATTAAAAGGTGATTGATTAATTGGTTAATTAATTAATTCGAATTAAAATAAACATTAACTAGCGTGCGAATGGTTAATTCGGATTAAAATAAATATTAACTAGCGTGCCAAGAGTTAATACTTATTGTTGATAATTATGTAATATTACTGTGTGAATACATAATATAGAATTATGAAATTTTATAAATTGTCAAAGGATGAAATATGACAGTTTGGTATTTTAAGTCAGGACATGCTTGTGAGTCATGTCGGGACTAATTGAATGGAATAAAAAGATAATTTCATTTTTTTAGTAACTCGTATGGTCATTTCGAGTGCACCATTGAGCCCGAAAGGGTCAAGATAGTCAGAAAACTCTACTCGGGTATTCTATTTAGACTTCGGGATGTTTTTTGGCCTAATTGGCACCCCGTAGGGGTATTTTTCTCCTTTGAAATTTTGGGACAATAATATGGATAAAAATTGGGAAATAAAATATGGATGCACTGGGATTAGATAAGAGTTATCAGTTCTAAAGCTACGAGAGAGAAAATAGAGAGGCACAGAGAAAGGTAGAAAAAGTCGTTGGTGTTCTTGGTGTCTAACTTAAGAACACACACCAAATATTATACCAAGGTGACCATTGAAATTAAGGCACGTGTTTAATTCTTGCAATTTATAGCAACAAGCATGTTCATATTAGTGTAGGTGTATTATATTCACTATTTGATTCATAACTTTTGATGAAATTGGAGTATTATTGGCATTTCAATACTCACTAACTTATATACGTGTTATCTGTTACGTAAATAGTTTTGACGGTTGAATGGAAGAGTAGGTATGTGCGTGACCCATTTAGCTGGTAAGTATGCTCGCCTATAATATTTATGTTATGATATTTATGGTTTATGAGGGACGCAAAACCAGTTGTCCTTTATGCAACGAGCGATGCACCAGGACACGATATCAGAGTATGCATTGCTCCAAGTGGTCCTAACCAAGGGGCGGGGGATTTGTATATATATGTATAGGGATGATGTGACTATATATATATATACATATATTTATTTGTGCATAATTCTAATGTGAGAAATTAGCAAGTATGTAAATGTTTGTAAACAAAGTAACTTAAAGGGATAAAAGATTTTCTACCAGAACAGGGAACACTAAAAAAATACGGTTAATTGGAGTAAAGTATTTAGTAACGTATTGTATGGGCGACACGGTGTCTCCTACTAGATATAATTAGTAGTATATGTCTATGACCTAGATGGGGATATTATAGATAACTAGTTTAGGGTAGATGTACGCTAGATGTGCACATTAATGGAGGGGTGAGGATCTCATGTGAGAGTTCGAAACTAATATGCACATAATAATTGCATTTATGTAGTTTTAAATACTTGCTAAAACAAATATTTTTACAAATCGGGCTCTGACCCTTTTCTTGCTATTTCTCTTCTCTTTTGCTATATATATATATATATATATATATATATATATATATATATATATATATATATATATATATATATATATATATATATATATATATATATATATATATATATATATATATATATATCATACCAGGTGTCCAGCCACAGGGCCATCACCAGACTAAGACGCGTGGATCATTTGACGAGCTACAACTATTGTGCAAGCTGTAGGTTATTGATATTAGACGCTTCTATATTTTCATCCAGTTCCTAGTTCAGGCATTTTAGTTAGGGCATGTGTCACCCGTATCCATCTTAATTATTTCATAGATTGTATTTTCTTAATAGCATTTCTTTTCCTTTTGGATTGAGTATTATGATTCTATTGGTTTTAGACTTTGAACTGAAATGTTTTATCCAATCTCATTTATTTCAGTATTGGATTCATGTTCAGTATTTATTTGGTTGGAATGTGAATAACTTATATCTTAAAGCATGGAACTTATTAATGGATTAATTAGGTTTAATTAAATGGGAAAATGTTTTGACACCTAGCTTAATTATTTATTAGGTGATTAATAATGAAAATTATTTTTCGATAGTGATATTGAGAATGAACCAACCGAACACTTTGATTTAATTGAATAAAGGACTGACACCCAGTATTTAATTACGCGGGGTGTCATAGGTGGTATCAGAGCATCAGATTCTAGTGACCTTAGGATCTGTTCGACTTATTATGTTTTCTGCTTAACGTCCTTGATTTAGAGCCCTAATATTAGGAATGTTGTATTCGTCCTTACGTATTGGAAATTCGTAATTATGCGATTTAATTATATGAATGTTAAGATCATACGATCCATTCCAATTTTCAGATGGCACGATAAGAAGAGAAAGCTAACACTATTGGGGGAGTCAATGAGCAAGGTCAGCTGATACCTCAGGTACTCCCGGAGATAGTATCAATCGCTGAAATAGCAAGTATTGTGGCACAAGCAGTTACCACTATAGTCGTATAGTACCAAGATCGCAGTATGCAGCTTATAGGAGGAAAAAGAACAAGAGAAGATAGTCAATATGGCACGACTAAGGTTAGAAATTTCAGGAAGGCCCCAATATCACTGTAAAAAATTTCCTCAGGGTCGTAAAGACCACAAAGGTAATAGAAATCCCATGAATATCCAAAAGAATAAGGGCCAACATAGTTAGGAACAAAATGTTGTCTTAAGAAGGTGTTTCAAATGAGGAAAAGATGACCATAAATGTCAAACTTGTCCGAATCAGGCTGAAGAGAAATCCCGACCAGACCAACTAGGACAGCAAGGACTTTTAGGACTCTACTACAAGTGAGTACATCCGGGTCACAAGTAAAGAGACTATCCTCAAAATGATATTGTTTTTCATCAGGATGCTCAGCTGGGCCAGAAGGGCCAAGGAAGAAGTGGAACTAAGCAATAGGGCCAAAATTAATAGAGTCGTAATGTAGCACAGTTTGTTGGTGAATGCTTTAATTGTGGAAGGATGGGTCATAGGAGATAGGATTGTCTAGATGAGGGCAAGATACCTCAGAAGCAGGGGCAGATAAAATATGGATGTGTGTACAACGTCCAACAAGAGGTCGTTCAATAGTCATCATCTGCCATTGAGGGTATGTTCTCTATTTCTGGGGTTATGGTATATATTTTTTTAATACGAGGGATTCACATTCATTCATAGCCGCTTGAATTACACGGGCCATGGGATATTTTTAGTCACGGAAAATAAGATGATTACATGTGTAGACTCATCGCAAGCTAATGGGTCATTGACATTCTTTTATGACGGGGAATAGGGATAGAGAGTGGGAGACTTATTTTACTTACCGATATGCTTGTATTCGATATGTTAGAGTGGGAGGAGATTATTGGTATGGATTGGCTTGTTGCGTATAGGGCCATGATAGATAGTTTTAGTAAGTGTATTATTCTGCTATACCGGGTCGGGAGATGTTTCAGGTGGCGATACCCCGTCCGAGGGAAATACCGCCCACCCATTTATATTATATAGGGGAGGAAACCTTTAAGGAGACAATGATTACCATTGATTCGATTCCCATAATTCACAAATTTTTCGATGTGTTCCAAAAGAAGTGAGCCAGGATGGTTAGAGAATCTGGCCGAAGAGAAAAACCAAACATTACGGTGTTAGAAAACACCACATGTGAGTATACCCAATAGGAAAATCATTTAGATAATTTTGATTAAGTAACTTCCTACAAAATAATGAAGAAGTCAATCAGGGCTGTAGAGGCCAATAATAGTTCTGAAAGGCCCGCATAGCCAAAGGAACAATGGGAGCTAAGACTGCCAGTACGAGGGAAGGACTTTCCAAAATGGTCAGTGGGACCTTTGACGGGAAACGACTCAGAAAGTGTACCTATGTGTAGAGAGTGGGACCACCAGTGTTGAAAGTTTTCATGTTGAGAAGTACACCTGATAAGATTTGAAAATAGTAAACTATGCCAGTTAGAAACAATAACTGGAGGAGTGAGATTTTTAGAGTAGGAAATTGGGACTAGAGGATTGAACACAATAAGTTATAACCCGAGAGCGGTGGGTTTAGGCAGGACCAGTGGATTCCTCGGTAATAATAGCATATAAATAAAATCCTTAGGCTCATTGGTGCCCATGATGAAATAGGGTGACTAGTAAGCCATAATTGAGGTCTCGAGATATAGGCCAATGTTTCAATAATGGGTGTATAAACCGCAAAAAAGAATAAATTTTTCCATAGCGAGAAGGGGGAAACTATGGGGTGAAATACTAGATGTATTAAGATTGCAGATACTCATGGGTCGTGTTGGAAACTACATATTGGGATACTACGATCAGGAAAGCCTGATGAAGTTTTGTTTCATCCATGTGGGGAAAAGGATTAGGTCAAGTGACATGGGTGTATCACAATACATATATGAATTGTTAACACTAAAGTTCACGTGCGAGTCGAGTTTAATGGATACATTAATTTTGGACAATATGGTTATAAGTGTATTGATCATGGGTAACAGGATTTTAGATATCACCCGTGAGCAAGCCGGGTGGGCACTAAAGGCATGTGTTATTCTCAATTTTTTTTACTACTGCATTGAGTTAGTAAAGTAGAGCTTATTATGGTAATGTGTAGTGATAATTATCGAATGTTTGAACGATACTAGATTGAGTGATACTGAGTGATAGATTATCGCGTTGGGTACTCTGGGGGAGTAATATTATTTTGGTAAGGTTTATATATGACAACTTCATGATATCGTAAACTTTAGTGAGTTTGTTGTCTCATTAAATATGATCAGGTTCGTAGTTATTTAATTACTGATATGACTCAGGATACATCGTGTTCTTTATAAGGCAGCGAAATATAGCTCGTCATACATATAGCGCCAAAAACTTGGGATAGTGGGAGCGCCACGTTTCATGTTATTATTAAGGACATTCGTAGATTAGTATGTCAATATACGAAGATTGTGAAAAGGTATATATATGGACTAAGGACCTTACGGACCTCGACCACCAACAATGGTAGGTAGTAGTGTATCGGGTGGGTTCTTTATCTGGATTTCGCTTTACGAGACACCCCACACATGAAACTAATGAACGTCGGGAGTTGGAGAGAAGTTTGGATGATAGTACATGGGATTTGTACCTTCGTAATTGTACATATGTGAGTATAATTGAGGGTTGATAATTCCACCATAATGTGAGAATATATTTTATTTTTGCAAAAATGCGCAACGCATAGAGTGTATGGGCGCCCTAGGTAATTGAATCTTAATTTTGTTTTCATTCGAAACGTATGGGATAAGGTAAATGAATATAGAAGTGGAGATATCAAGAATTGGTTGTACGCTCACAAGAATAGCATTATATTAGACAACAGATTTTGATTGTCAGCTGAATTCAACAACATTTAGCCAGGGGATTTGAAGTTTATTCCATAAGAGTTGTTAGAGGCTTACGTTTCATGAGAAACTGATTATTAGAGCGGAGGAAGGACCTGTGATACGCGGTGAGGCCAAGTCACGTGGATTATGGTTAGAGGTACATTTGAGAGAATATAAGACGTATCATGTTATAGATGATAGTGGTGATAGGATTTAAGGAAGAGAAATATTGATAAATTCGTTTTGCAATGGGTCACCTATCTGTTGGAAAAGGGTGGATCATCCGAAACCAGTAGGGGTTTCTTAAACCGATAGGGATTCCTAAGCAGTAAGGGGAAAGTATTCCCCAGGATTTTATCGCGAAAAGGGTTACGATCCTATATGGGTGATATAGATCGGATGACCAAAGTAGTTCACGTTATATCAATTAACACTGGTCATACTACGGGACAGTATGTGTAGACCTTTATAATCAAGATAGTGAGGTTATATAGTGTACCACTTGATACCATGTCCGAATGGGACACAGTTGTGAATGAGTACGACCTACCATCCTTAGAAAAATGGGTAGAATAAGCGGACTAGTTAGATGTTGGAGAATAAATTACACGTGTACCCTTGAATCTCAGGGAAGGACAAGATAAGTCCCTTCCACTAGTGGAGTTTGTTTATAATAACTCATATAAGCCCAGTTTTGGGCATTGTACAAGTTGAGGTAGGGAACAATAAGTCTTATTGTTCTCTTGCTTATTAGTTAAAGGTGGGGGACTAGGTGTTATTGCGAAGATTGGAGATGAGTTAATACTTATACTATATTATATGTGCAAAAATATATAATGTGCAAATAACCTACATGTGTGATATCGTTGCGAGACGAGATTGAATATATCTAAAGAATTATTAATCTACTAAGGTGAAAATAGTAGAAGTGTAGATAGTGAATATTTAAACTTAAACAGTAAGACTTAGGAAAGCACCTACGTGATAGGGTAACTTGGGGTTTTAGATGAACACATGTGGGGTGTTCATTATTAAGGGTGTTCAATAGCGTACTATATGGATGGTACGAAGTAGTCTTCTTGGGTGCGCAATGATGCGATGCGCAACATATATAGAGCATTATTTCTACCTGGTATACTTTTGCCAAATCTCGGGACGAAATTTCATTGTAAGGGGGGAAGTATGTAACACCCCGTATTTTTATTGTGTTAAATAATTATGAGATTTATTATTGTTGAATTAATTAAATTAAAAGGTGATTAATTAATTGGTTAAATAATTAATTCAGATTAAAATAAATATTAACTAGCGAGCCAAGGGTTAATTCGGATTAAAATAAATATTAACTAACGTGCTAAGGGTTAATACTTATTGTTGAGAATTACAGAATAATACTGTGTGAATACATAATATGGAATTATGAAATTTTATAAATTGTCAAAGGGTGAAATACGACAGTTTGGTATTTTAGTCGAGACGCACGTGTGAATCGTGTTGGGACTAATTGAATGGAATAAAAAGATAATTAATTTTTTAGTAACTCGTATGGTCATTTAGAGTGCGCCATTGAGCCTAAAAGGGTCAAGATAGTCAGAAAACTCTACTCGGTTGTTCTATTTGGACTTCAGGATGTTTTTAGGCCTAACCGGCACCCCGTAGGGGTATTTTTGTACTTTATAATTTTGGGGTAATAATATGGACGAAATTTGGGAAATAAAATATGGATGCACGAGGATTAGATACGAGTTATCAGTTATAAAGCTACGAGAGACGAAAGAGAGAGGCATAGAGAAAGGTAGAAGAAGCCATTGGTGTTTTTTGTGTCTAACTTATGAACACACACCAAATATTATACCAAAGTGTAGATCGCGAGATGAGGAATGCACCCATACCTATATCAACAGCGGATCAGACCGTCAAAATTAAGGTAAGTGTTTAATTCTTGCAATTTATAGCAACAAGCATGTATATATTAGTGTATGTGTATTATATTCACTATTTGATGCATAAGTTTTGATGAAATTGGAGGTTTAATGGCATTTATTAAAATCTGGAGATTAAAGGAGGATGAATCCCTCATGTAGATTGTTTAGAAATCCCAAATTGATGATTATTGAGCATGGAGGAAATTGAAATTGATGTTCTTGTATGGAAAAATGATGAACTAGGGTTTTGAATTGTTAAATTAGGGACTTTGGATTTTATAACTGATTTATGATGAATTAATGGTTCAAAATTAAGAGAAATCATTTATACATGTTAGAAAATTAATTAGGATTGTTGTTTTGGTGTTGGGGTTAATAAATTTAGAGGTTTTTGGACTAAAATTTTGAGGAAGACGAAGTATGACTAGTAAAACGTAACAGGTCTGGCCAAACCAGAAAAAGACTTCATCTCGTTCAAACGAGATGGAGTTTCGTTAGAACAAAGAGTTAAAGTCGTTCAAATGACCTGCTAACTCGTTCGAATGACGGGTCCCTGAAAATCCCAGAAATTCCCATTTTTCCCCAAATCATGTTACAGAGTTAATTGGGTTAGGAAAACTGCCATTTACTGATATTAGCTTAGTGCAGAATTATTTGGGAAGCATTCCTAGGATAATACCTTAGGTATTGAATTGTTGAATTAACCTTGGAAATTTTGAAAGAGTAAATAATCGAGTTAATAGCATAAGTAGTAAAGAGGAGTATACTACGTGTGGAAAGATAAATATGGGTGATACGATGCAAATATTGCGTATTTTATCCCTCGAACCTATGCATTTTAGGCCCCTCGGGTGCCTTAATCTCTATATTTAAGCCCGTTAATAAGAAAATCTTAGTTTATATTGTTAACATGCTATATGAGGTATATTTGGACTTTATAGGTATTTATGTACTAAGTATGAAGTTCGGATGCATTTCGCTCAAGTTCCTTACACAGTCACACGTTCAAGGATAATTCGGTCAATTCACAGCTTGGGCACCTGCCCTAACGCCCTAACATCTGCATGAAAGTTGTAGCCCTCCTTGCAAGCTTTGCGTGGTCGTGAATGGTGCGCGAATTCAAGTCTGTATGAAGAAGTTACGGTGATTTTAGCGGAAGGGAAAAACAAACCAACTAAAACAGGAGGAATTGGTGCAGACCTGTAGCCATCGATCGATCGATCGATCCTTCAGTTTTTACCCTCGAGCTGAGACAGTAGGCTATGATTCTTACCATCGATCGATCGATCATTTTGATCGATCGATCGTTCCCCTGTTTCTAGCTGATATTTTCCCTTTTCTTTTCTAATTTATTTCAACTTACTATAAATACCAATTTTGTTGTAAATATCAGATTAAATTCGTTTTTAGGTTACTTTAGCTTAGGGTTTTTGTTATTGAAGAGTTCTTCTTCATTTATTCTTGGATTGACACCCTTTTTGGTTTCTAAGTTGATTATTCATTCACCCTCTACATTAATATACTGTGTATTTACTTAATTCTTTCTTTGTAGTTAATTTACATGCTTTCATAATTAGGTTTACATGCTTTCTTTCCTTGATTTCTATGTAGCTTTATTGCGTTTATTTACCGCTTTCATTTATCGCATTTTTACAATGCTTTCTAGCTAATTTACTCTAGGTTGTGTCGGATTGAACTCATTTCGGGATGACAAGTTTCTTTGCTTTGGTGATGGAGTTTACGGGTCTATTTCGGGTGAGTTGTCCTAGTTATTGCGCCTAGGAGATTTGACGAGGCATATCATGTATGTTCCATCCTTACGACCTTGCATGCGTAATTTCTGGGGTATTTGTTGATGCCAAAATTGTATTAGGATTTTATACGAATTTAGGGGTGTGACAACCCTTGGTTCAATTAACTGTCGAAATGAGTCACATTTGTATTAACTCGTCGATCCATGTAACCATTTTATACTAATTAACTCGGGTGAGGAATATTCAACGCAACCTATAGTTTTTACTCGCTTTTTTAATCTAGTTTCAATACACTTGCCTAGATTAATCATTTCCCTTTTCCCATCTTTTCCTTTTTGTTCATTTTTATCTTTTACACTTTTATTTAGGAATATTAAATCCCATAAATTCTAGTAACTCATCTCTGTGGACTTTCGATACCCTACTTACCACTACACTTGTATCACAAGTGCAGTCATAATTTATGTGGTTTGTATTGAGGAGGTGAAACAAAAACAACGATTAACTTGTTGACAGCGCGCTACTTTTCACCCTCGATCAAAATGGCGCCGTTGCCGGGGATGAGTTTGTTTTAGACTTTATGTGAGTATTGCAATTCGTTTTGAACTTTGGATCAAAATGAGGACTTTGGATCAAAATGGCGCCATTGTCGGGGATGAGTTTGTTTAAATAAAATGACTTTGGGCGAGTATTGCAATTCGTTTTGAACCAAATGAGGACTTTGTGCCTACTTTGGAACAAATCAATGTCGACTTTGCCCATTGCGTAATAGATATTGAAAGTGAGGATGAAAATCATGTAATATCTATTTGCAATGAAATGATTTCTTCTTTGTCCCCCAAAGAATAACATTTCATTCGAAACTCAATCTTCAAGCGATGATGTTCATATCTTGAGTTTTAATTTCTTTCCTCCCCATTTTCATTTTCTTTTATCACACCGTCACAAGTACCTGATGATTCGGTTTCAAACTTTAATGTGTTAAACCTTTTCGTCAATGAGGAGTACTTGCTCGAGTCACCTTCCATGATCGCATCTTTGCCTTCGTGTGCTCCACCTCCCATTCTAATTTCAAAATCCTTGGGAGGATATTCTGCATTTCTCAGTCCCGACATGCTTTTGTCACCCATTCAATCCAAATCCCCCATCGTCCCCCCGAAACTTTTAATTGGCGATGGTTCATTTCTTCCGCCTTACACATGCCTTCCGTTTTTCAAATAGAATTCATATTTTCCAGAAGGCATGCTTGAGAATGAGGGTACACCAGTTATCCTCCAAAGTCAAATCGTTTTAACGGTGGACCCTCAGCTATTTAGACTTCTAGTGTATAGTTAGTCTGAAGCCTAAATAGTAGGTGGTATATAGTTAGCTTTTTAGTCTTTCTTTCTTTTTATTTTTTCTTTCCTTTTTAATTTAGTCTAGTGTAATTAGTTAACTTTTTGTTATTTATTTTTGCTATGCTCGGTACTAACTTATTTTGTAGATTCTTTGGACTTGTTCTTATGGGGATCGCTCATTTCCTTTCTTTAACTTGGTTCTTAATTCACATTGAGGACAATGTCAGGTTTTAAGTTAGGGGTGTGGGATATTCTATCCATTTCTGTATTTAGTCCATGCTTTTGCTCACATGTTAGTTACTTAGTATGCTTTTCTTAGAAAAATTGAAAATTTCAAAAATATTTTCTTTCTTTTATCTCCTTTGTTGGGCATTTTGCCTTTGTTTCCGATGATAAATTTCAATAATTGCCCGATCCAATAGACAACCCAATGATGCATGTTCTCGATTTTAGAAGTTATTAGACTTTAGTCTTAATTATTGATATTATGAATAACTTCATGAATTAAACTATAATCCCATGAGCACATGCACTTTTATTGTTATATTGATTTGGTTTAATATTTTTATAACTCGGTAATCTTTTGTTGCATTGTATATACTTACACTGAGTAAGCTTTGTACCTTTCGTCATTTGTGAGTGTATACACTATTCTTTCCTCTTTGAAAATGTTGAATTCGTTGGTAATCTCTCTATTCTTTCATTTGATTGTTCATTAATTGAGTTCATTCTTGAAATGTATTACTTGAGCATGATTTTCAAGGTTTGTTTTGACTCGAGAATTGCATAAACTTGTTGAAATGATCATAGGCATTCATTGGTATATCACCCATATTGACCTTGACCTCACCTTATATGTTTACCCTCGCCAACCCCTTTGAGCCTTAATATAGACTTTCGTTTCATAACCCAAATCCCATAACCAACCCTATATTGGAGTTTTAAGCCATACATACACTTTCCATACCTTTGTTTCGAATCTTACTTTGGATTGAATGATGTTGTTTTGTTGCGGTTGCAATTTAGGCATGTGAGTGTTTGAAAAGTAAAGAACAAAGATGTGAGAAAAAGAGAAAGTAGAAAACACAAGAAAACAAAAGAAAAGAAGAAAAGAAAAGAAAAGAAAGAGAAAGTTGTAAATGTTGTGTATATAGTTCAATATATCTAATGCCTTTTTGGAACTTTTTTTTCCAATTTTGTTATTGCCTGCATTTTTCCATTATCTTCGAGTTTTCATTTTGAACACTTTGAATTCGTACATACATCCCTTTCATTTCATACCCTAGCCAACCCTACTTTACAGCCCTATTAAAGTCCTATGTGATCGTAAGTAGATGTAATTCAAAAGTCATAATAGTTTTGATAATCTGTGAAAATACATTTCACCTCCTTTAATGAGCGGTGTCTTTCATTGAGATTACAAGTTTTTTAGTTTCTATATAGCATTCTTCATTTGTGACATGTGTTCGGTCTAGTTTCCATTTACATTTACTCTTTATGACCGCATGTTCCGTGTGTTACCTACATGTTTCGAGTGAATTCACTTGATGAGTGTAATGCCCGTGAGGATTGAATGTATGCTTGCTTTAACGCTTATCCAGCTTATATAAGTTTTTGTCAAATCACACTTTGCATGTTCTCTCTCCCTTCCCACATTTTAAGGTTTCAATTCTATGAGGTGCATTCTATAATGTTAATGATTCGGACTTTTGTGCGAATTCATTCACTGTGCTAATGATGCATATGAAATCTTGTTCACTATTGTTGGACTTGTCTCATGTTGGTTTGGGCATATTTTGAGGAAACCATGTGATGCTTGTGGGTATCATCCCTGAAAACACTCACGAGATGACACTCGTCCACTAGGGTAACCTAGGGGTTTAACGGCTTATTGCATACGCTAAATGCAATTGAATCACCTGTGAAAGTGACCTTATGCTTTTATACCATAATTTTGTACTATATTTTGCTTTTGTTTTGCTTGTAGTTCTTTCTGCATCCTATTTCATTACTAGGGACTAACAATGTGTAAGTTAGGGGGGGTGATACGACGCAAATATTGCGTATTTCATCCCTCAAACCTATGTATTTTACCCCCCTCAGGTGCCTTAATCTCTATATTTAAGCCCGTTAACCAGAAAACCTCGGTTTATATTCTTAACGTGCTATATCAGGTATAATTGGGCTTTTGTAGGTACTTAGATACAAAGTATGAAGTTCGGATGCATTCCGCTCAAGTTCCGTACACAATCGCACGTTCAAGGGCAATTCGATCAATTCACAACTTGGTCACCTGGCCCAGCATCTCACGAAAGTTGTAGCCCTCCTCGGAAGCTTCACATGGCCATGAATGGTGCGCGAATACGAGTCTGTATGAAGAAGTTACGGCGATTTTAGCGAAAGGGAAAAATAAACCAACCAAAACAGGAGGAATTGGTGCAGACCTCTAGCCATCGATCGATCGATCCTTCAGTTTTTGCCCTCGAGCTGAGACAGTGGGCTATGATTTTTACCATAGATCGATCGATCATTTTGATCGATCGATCGATCCCCTGTTTCCAGCTGATATTTTCCCTTTTCTTTTCTTTTTCCTTTTCTTTTTTAATTTAATTCCAACTTACTATAAATACCAATTTTGTTGTAAATATTAGATATAATTCATTTTTAGGTTAGTTTATCTTAGGGTTTGGGTTTTTGAAGAGTTTTTCTTCATTTCTTCTTGGATTGACACCCTTTTTGGTTTGTAAGTTGATTATTCATTCACCCTCTCCATTAATATAACGTGTATTTACTTAATTCGTACTTTGAAGTTAATTTACATGCTTTCATAATTAGGTTTACACGCTTTCTTTCCTTGCTTTATATGTAGCTTTATGCGTTTATTTACCGCTTTCATTTATCGCATTTTTACCATGCTTTCTAGCTAATTTAGTCTAGGTTGTGCCAGAATGAACTCATTCTGGGTTGACATGTTGCTTTGCTTTGCTGATGGAGTTTACGGGACTATTTCAGGTGCGTTGACCTAGTTATTGCACCTAGGAGATTTGACGGGTCATATCATGTATGTTCCGTGCTTACGACCTTGCGTGCATAATTTTCGGGCTATTTGGTGACGCCAAAATCATATTAGGCTTTTATGCGAATTTAGGGGCATGACAACCCTTGGTTCAATTAACTGTCGAAATGAGACGCATTTGTAATAACTCGTCGACCCATGTAACCATTTTATACTAATTAACTCATGTGAGGGATATTCGACGCAACCTATCGCTTTTACTCGCTTTGTTAATCTAGTTTCAATACACTCGCCTAGATTAATCATTTCCCTTTTTCGCATCTTTTCCTTTTTGTTCATTTTTATCTTTTACGCTTTTATTTAGGAATATTAAATCCCATAAATTCTGGCAACTCGTCTCTATAGATTTTCGATACCCGACTTACCGCTACACCTGTATCGCAAGTGCAGTCGTAATTTAGGTTGTTTGTATTAAGGCGGTGAAACGAAAACAACATTAGTGTGTTGAATGCGCATTACTTTTCATCCTCGATCAATGGGTTGGGTGAATACTTGAATTTTTATAAGGCTTAAGGAATGCCTATTATTTTGTGATTATTCTAATTGTGTGTATAAGCATACCTACGCTGCTTGCTATCGGGAGGAGGTATCGCGCAGTGGACAGTCTTATCCTGGGAGACCTAATGGGGGGATATTTACGTAAGATAGTTCTGACGGTTGAATGGGAGCGTAGGTATGTACGTGACCCATTTAGCAGGTGAGTATGCTCGCCTCCAATATTTGTGTTATGAGATTTATGGCTCGTGAGAGACGCCGAACCAGTTGTCTTTTATGCTGCAAGTGATGCACCAAGACACGATAGCAAAGTATCCATTGTGCCAAGTGGTCCTAACCAAGTGACGCAGGATTTGTATATATATGTATAGGGATGATGTGACTATATATATATATATTTATATTTGTGCTTAATTATACTGTGTGAAATTAGCAAGTATATAAATGTTTGTAAACAAAGTAACTTAAGGGGATAAATGATTTGCTACCAGAACATGGAACACCAAAAAAATACGGTTAATTGGAGTAAAGTATTTAATAAGGTATTGCATGGGCGATATGAGTGTCTCCTACGAGATATAATTAGTAGTATATGTTTATGACCTAGTTGAGGATATTATAGATGACTAGGTTAGGGTAGACGTACGCTAGTTGTGTACATTAGTGGAGGGGTGAGGTTCTCATGTGAGAGTTCAGAACTAATATGCACATAATAATTGCATTTATGCAGTTTTAAATACTTGCTAAAACAAATATTTTTACAAATCGGTCTCCGACCCGTTTCTTGCTATTTATCTTCTCTTTTGCTATATATATATATATATATATATATATATATATATATATATATATATATATATATATATATATATATATATATATATATATCATACAAGGTGTCCAGCCACAAGGTCACCACCAGACTTAGACACGTGGATCATTCGATGAGTTGCAGCTGTTGTGCAAGCTGTAGGTTATTGATATTAGACACTTCTATATTTTCATCCAGTTCCTATGTCAGGCATTTCAGTTAGGGCATGTGTCGTCCGTATCCAGCTTAATTATTTTAGAGATTGTATTTTCTTAATAGCATTTCTTTTTCTGTTGGATTGAGTATTATGATTCTATTGGTTTTAGACTTTGAATAGGAATATTTTATCCAGTCTCATTTATTTAAGTATTGGATTCATGTTCAATATTTATTCGCTTGGAATGTGAATTGATTATATCTTAAAGCATGGAACTTATTTATGGATTAATTGGGTATAATTAAATGGGAAAATGTTTTGACACTTAGCTTAATTATTTATTAGGTGATTAATAAAAAAAAATATTTTTCGACAGTGATGCTAAGAATGAACCAAGCGGACACTTTGATTTAATTTAATAAAGGACCGATCACCCGGTATTTAATTAGGTGGGGTGTCACAGACCCTATAGTAAAAAGTCAATATCTCCTTCTACAGAGCTCCAAATGATCTAATTCAAAGATAATTTGAAAGATAAGACCGAGACCTTCGAAAAATCTATGGCACAAAATCTAATTCTAAGCAAAATTAAAATGAAATATTTTTAAAGTAACGTTAAAAATTCTTGTAGATTGTCATCTTATGTTCATCAATTAAGCCCTAAGTTATTCAACATTCATGTTCTTTAACCAAGAACCCAATAAGATTCCATCTTTACGTGTCTTCACAATCAAATTTTGTAATATAGTACCGGAGGTTAGATTCTAATGTGATTCCCAATCAAAACCATAATTAAATTCCATGAAATCACCTAACCTGAGATGTTTTCACTATAGAGATAATTCTAGACTAGCATGGACATTATAACTACTCAATTTATGAAAGTTTAAACACTCTCCTTATATGATAAAGGTTTGATTTTAGTAGTTTAGTGATGGAGGTTTCTCCTCCTGGCACCCCTTTCAATTCTGGCGAAAATTGTGGTGCTAGGAAGTTGTGAATGGCCTAGAATCATTTTTCTCTTCCTCTCCTATGTCCTCTCTTGTTTCTCATTTATTCTAACCCTAGCTTCCACAAGATATTATCTGACATAGCCTTTATAAATACATAGGTTTTCTGTCCTTATTTTCCTAAATGACCATAGTACCCGTACGTAGTGTCGGTTCGGTCTAAAAATTCCCCAATACCCAATTACAACCCCCGAGTATACTTTTCTGACAATCTCGACCCATCCGGACACATTGATGCACTCGAAATGACTAGTTGAATGACACATATACAATTCTCATATTATTTTATATATTAAGTACCGACACGACTCCCACCCGCATCCCGACTAAATTATCATTAAATGTCGTATTTGTCACTCACAACTTAACATCTTCACAAAGTAAAATTCAATCTAGTTCACATCCATATATATTAAATCTTATCACGCGAAATTAATATTTATTTTGACCAGAATTATTTTTCCATTTTCATTTAAATAATCCCAATATAATGATCGCTAAAAATACGGGGTGTTACATCTCACTTCATTTCTCTTTATTCAATAATATAGGCCCGTAACCTAGCACCCCAACAATTATAATTTCAAAAACTAATGTCCATTTATTTTTTTGTAATTTTATTATTAAACATAAGTTATAATATATCCAAATCATAATGTTTAGTATTTCCAATAAAAATGTAAAAAGAAATAATGACGTCCCCATTTTTTTAACGTGTCACATGTTATCAAGTTTATAAACTACTCAAATAAAAATTTAATAAATTCCACATAAATTTTATTTATTTAAAATAAGTTCATATAATCATATTATTGAATCAATATAATAATTAAATTATTGAAATAAAATTTGTTAAATCCCACATAGTTAGTTTTTAATTCATAGATAAAATTTGCTAATAATTATGACAATTCATCTAAAACTATTTTAAATTAATTCTAAAAAATATGGGGTATTATAATCTCCCCCAACCCCCCCATACACACATATAAACAATGAATTTAGTCCAAGAAAGTAAGTAAAACTTATTCTTCATTCAGTTAATATAAGAAAATCAAAGATAATGCAACGTACTCATAACGAACCAATAACTCTAAGCTCGAGAATACGAGCAACCTAGAGCTCTAACATAACTTGTAATACTTATGAATTTTAAATAATAAAAATACTTAAAATTTATGACAAATTGAACCTTCTTAAAGTAAATACCATTTATAATAAACCATTTCACTAGCGAAGGCATAAAATAACATTTGTAAAATATTAATTAATTTGCAATTATGAAAAAAATACAATGATTCTTTTATCATTAATATTTAAAGTCCATCCTCACAAATTTGGAGCAAAAATAAAATGTACAATTATTTCTTTTCCAGTATAAATGAAATACATAATTTTCTTTTTAATAAAAATAAAGTGTAGAGGTTCTACAAAGTCACATACGCCATAATTAATCCAAACATCTTTAATAAATCCAACATCTGTATAAACTAAAAATGCAAATATAAAACTACAAGGGGTGGGGGTGAAGGAAAAATTCAGTGTTAGTTAGTTTAACGTGTCGCGTGTTAATTACTTTAAAAAAAGTAAAATAAAAATTCAATAAATTCCAAATAAATTTTCTTTAATTAATATAATTTCATGTAAATACATTTCACACTTGATTTATTCTATATATTATTTAATCAAGTGGACCAAAATTTTATAAATCCCACATAATTAGTTTATAATTCCCAAATAAAATTTATAAGTAATTATGATGATTCATTTAATAATATTTTAAATCAATTCCCAAACATATGGGGTATTACACCATATCAAATACCTTCCTCCTATTATTCACGAACTTTTAGTTTCTCTGTTTTAAGAACCTACAAGCTTGTTTCATTTGACCTTTAATCTTCAAAAAGTGCAATAAGGACTCAATTTTTTCTTAGCTTCTTGAGCTCTCATTTGATGTCTTCAAGTTTCTTACTGTTGAAACAAAAATGATAAATGTGATTCCATTTCCCATAAAATTATAAACCTCCTACATTTTTCACAATTTTGGATTTAAGATTAATTTCTTACCTTTTATTCATAGAAATTTGTTCCTTACCCTCCTTTTCAGTACTAGAAACTTTAGTTTTCATATTCTAAAATTGCAACATTTTCATTTGGTGGTTCTACATAACAGAAGCCATGTTTGTCATTTTTTATTTGAGTATGATTTGTTTAAATGTTATCTAGAATAAATGCTCTTACAAGCATCTAAATTTTTAATTATTTGGCATATTGGAATTTAAGCTTCACATTTTCAAAATCTCGTTTCAATCTCTATTCCTTCTTTTTCTTTCAAAATGGTTTCATTTTGGGTTTTCAAACAATTACATTTTTTTTCAGCACATCAAATTTTGTCTTTAAGTTCTAGACATTTCGATTAAAAACTTTCCATCTTTATCATCATGTTCACATTGAAAAGTTTTCATATTGTTCAAAAGCTTGATGCTTTATTTTAAGAGTGTGTCTCTCGATGATAGCTACCAAAAGAAAAATAATAAAAAAGGCTACCAATATATAATAATAATAATAATAATAATAATAATAATAATAAATAATAATTCTCCTAATCGAAAAGTCTACGTGAAAAAATATTTTACTATATTTTAGAATTTCAAGTTTTATCTTCTTATTTAAGATAATGATTATATAAAATGCACAATGGGTAAAATAAGCACAAGATCGGATGTGCGAGGGGAAAAAAATCACTAACGAGAAAATCCTTGGGATGATAAGAATGATAAATGCACTATAGTAGAGTTTATAACCAAAGAATGTTATGACTAACTAGACACTCTTTCGCACTATATCCTCCGCAGAGGGCACCGACCGTTGAAGTACACTGTGTAATTCCCTAATCTGGATTTAAGGGTTAATAAATGATCAGCCCGACCCAACTCGTGAGCTAATTGTGAAGTGCAATTGAACAACCTAAATAATGTTTCTAATCTAGTTTTATTATTATTTAGTGTTACACTTATTATCATGTGATTCAAATTTTCATCGAACTACATGAAGTGATCCAAGGGGAGTACCCCCAAGGCCAAGTAAACAAAGTTACTAACATAAATGAAAATTAAGTACTTACCTATACAACGCTGTCAAAATACGGGACCGCATATAACTTGTCCTAACAAAAGATTGAGTGAGTCGAATGCTCAGTGGGAACTATACAATGTAGTATAGAAATGAACGTAGAAAGGAATACTCACACACTACACTACATGCATGTGAAAATACATACACACACACACACGCACACACACACACACACACACACACATATATATATATATACCTTTGAAAATACATATCCCAGTGTATTAAACCGTTTTATTCCAAAAATGTTACTTAATATTGTTTGTTTCCCTTGTCTTTACAAAATAATCATTTTATATCATTATGCTCAAAAATAGCTTTTTTCTCATTCCCACATTTGGTTAAACACATTACATTTGTTGGAAATTCCTCCGTTTACTCAACGTTCATTAACTCGTGCCAGAGTTACTTAGCCATTACTTAAGACTTTCTTTCCACACACACATCGTGTCAGAAAAATGTTCATTAACATTGAAAGCCTTATACAACACACACTTGTGTCACCACGGGTTTAATCCTCCTTACATAGAGTAATTACCCATTAAGTGACCTTGCTTAATCTTATGGACATTAGTTATTATTCTAAATTTACTTTTCCATAATACATTATCGGAACATTTACCATTCACACAAGTTAGGTTGTTTTAATTTTATAACCCGTATCTTATCATGTTTATGATTACATCATTATCTTCTGAACTTAGACAATAACCATGGACTTCGTGGCCTCTCACCACCGGTCTCCATCGCCATATGCTACTATAGTTACTTTGGGATATTTTACCACTAGGGACATCATACCCTGCTTAATTATTTACCGGCATCATCCGAGTATTACATTTTCTTTTAAATGTGTTCAACATTATTCCAATGTTCACATTAATTCACATTTACCGGCCCAAGCCAAAAGCCTAAACATAACCATCCGTTTTTTCATTAACACTTGGAAAATTATTTCTTTCTTTCTTTAGGTCCTTTATTCACACATACATTGATTTTATACCAAAAATCATTCCCGCCTTAGGAATTAATATATTTTCACCCACACTAGTGTTAAAACATTCCACAAATATTTATTTCATAAAATGTTACACCTTAAGTAAATTAACAATTTACCCTTTGTTTATCAAACTTGCAATTTGGTCCTTTTACAAGTGTCATTTTCCAAAAATGGTAATTTAAATTTCCGACTCAACACTTAAAATTATTTAGCCATTTTTAACGCTTGTTCAATATCTCATTTTACTAAACTTTCACATTTAACACTCCAATACCTTTAGTATATAATTTCACATATTATGCATATTAAAGACCCATTTGATACATATTTTATATGTACACATTCGTTCACATGTTATTACCCATTTTGCCAATATTCAAGCATTTGATATTCTTACTTTTCATACCTTAATTTACACATTTTATTTATGACTTTTGGCATTTCAGCAGCTATTTAGCCATTTATATCTAGTTTAATATTCTTTACTTTCATTATTTGCATTTACACACAAAAATTTAGATAAAAGCCTTAGTTTCACATATTTATACTTTTTACCCAAAAGTTAAGTAATACAAACTGACTTGGAAGACTTCTTACAAGAAATTCCATTTCATAAGGTTATTCAATTTATCAACATGAAAGCTTGAAAACGTGTGGGACCCCTAATTTTTTATTTTATAAAAAATGAATTTCCTTTTAGATGCGGAATAAGAATGGTTCAACACAACAATTTAATTTTCTAAATTTTATTTGATTTTCTTTTCTTAAAAAGATGAAAAATTAAATTAAACACAAATTTTAATTTCTAAAAGTAAAATTAAAATTAAACCTAAATAAATGAATTATGATGAACACACACACAAACTTGAAATTAACTTAAACCAAATTAATTTAACCCAAGTCCTAGAAATTGCCTAACATTAATTAATTCAATTTGCAAATTAGGGCAAACCAAATTTTATCAAATTACATTAATTAGACTTGAATTAAATTAAGTGAAACATTACCCAAATATTAAACATGCACCAAATTAAACATGAGAAGTGAATTAAACCATATTTTATCTTTTCATCCTAAGCATGCGTTCTAGGTCATTTGCAAGATAAAATAAATTCACAACCATTACGCCGCGATGTACAAGGAAAAACCCACAACGGGAAAAAACCTCGGACGATCATAGCCTTAAGTCCACTAAGTACGGTATTTTTATAAGTACAAGACAAATGACATGCTCAACTCGATTCGACTCCCTTCAAGCCCCTGATGCGTCTTCTTGTACCAACCTCTGCTTAGTTGATAATTTCGGAATCCAGTAGAACCTTGGAATCCACCAATGAAGCTTTTGGACAACCGTCAACCCTCGCACAATGCCTTTCACCATGTGATTATGCCTCATCAAAACAACTAACTTCTTCTTTATGGGATGTAGAAGTAAACCAAAACTCTTTTCTTCTTGGGTAGAAACGTGAACTCGGTGCCAAACAAACTCTAAGAATATATATATATATATATATATATATATATATATATATATATATATATGTGTGTGTGTGTGTGTGTGTGTGTATGTGTGTGTGTGTGTGTGGTACTTGGAATAAACTAATATGGGTGTAAACAAAAGTGTTTAAGAATAATTTTCTTGAAAAACAAACACTCAAAACATGAACTTTTTCATAGAGGGATTAGGCTCTAAAAAACTCTCTAGAAATTGTGAAAGATGAAAAGGTTGGTTTGAAAAAGTTGGTTCCCACGCATATTAATTCTGGAAAAAGTTAGTGGGTCAAAAGAAGTGAGAACATGGAGAAAACTGCCAAAATATTTTCTCGCCAGATATCTTGTCCGAATGAGATTTTTCATTCGAACGAAGTGTCGTTCGAACGACCTTTCTAATGAGGTTCCAGAGGCCAATTGGGAAAAGTCGTTAGCAAACTTGTTCTAACGACATTCTCGTTCGAATGAAAAGCTCATTCGAACGACAATGTCGAACGAAATCCCAGAAAGTTCATAATTCAATTTTAAGCCCAAAAACTTATTTAAAAGTTCTACAATTACCTTCTGAAAATAAACTTCAGTTTAAAATAAAATTACACCCTTAAACATATATTCCAAGTCTCCTATAAATATACATAGATTGCATTCATATCTTTTGGAGACAATGGAATACGGTGATGTTGATGACACATAAAGTAGGCACAAGAAATCGACAATTGATGTTCACTTGAAATGCTGGCCGCTACGTCTTCAACTTTACGAGTCATAGGCTTGAAAGGATACAACGTGAACACTATCCTATGACTAAAATGTTTTTATGGAATTGAGCCAACACTACATTAAGACTCAATCGGAGACTTGTGTCCTTACAATTCTCCCCCTTTGGCTATTCCGGGACAAAAATCAAAACAAAATCCTAAAGGACCGTCAAGCTCTACTAGACTCAAAAACATCCGACCCAAAATAAAAAATTACATAGCTTGACTCAAAAACCCAATGATCAATATCTTTGTAGATGAATGTTGCCACTTAGAAGAATTCCTGCACACTTAAACAAACTATCAAATGCATATGGAATATCAAAGATTTATATGCAATGAAATTAAATACTCCCCCTAAATTAATTCTTCCTTTATCAACTATGATCAACCTTAGAAGGTCGCGACTCCCCCTAAGTTAAATCTCCTAAACTAAGATATGATTATAATAGGATTAGATACCATTTTTCCCCCTATCATCCTCCCCCTTTTGTTCAGGAATAGACAAAGGTGATAGAATTAATAAAGCAAGATGATGCATAAGGTGATAAGAGCATGGAAGCATACGGGTAACAAATTCATAACTAATCCATACAAAAAAGGATACCAACTAAAATTCAATAAAAATGATACCAATTTTGAATTAGAAGCATGTATGGACTAGCAAGTAAGGCAAACAAAATTACCATATATATGTAGACATAATGAATATTTAGGTATAAACACCACACGTGACACAAAGTACATTAAGATGTTCACAATCGTATGGAAAAAATGTGTCCAAATACATGTGGTAAATGGAAGTGTAGGGGTGTGAACGAGAACAATTAAATTTAGACCCAATCACTTAAAACATGTTCACTAAGTTCTAATTTGATTGCAAAATTTATCACATTTGAATATAACCTCATGTGACAATATAGATAAAACTCAATGAACAAAGACACACAATGCATACAAGCCTAGAATTTTGATGATTCTACAAACCAATAGAGTCATGACATTGAAAGAATAACTAAGATAAACGGACATTGTGCAAACCGTTGATATACCATCCAAACTCCCTCAAAATAAGCATATTAGTTTTTGAATGACTATATCAAACTAAACAAATAGGCCTTGGAAAATATTTGCTTTTAATGCCATTATTCTTTTAGGCCTTTGGACCACGTATTTCTTTTAGATCCAAGCAAACGGTGGATTACTCGCAAAGGACGATATTTCCTTTCGGATCCCTTCCCCGTGCACATTTATATATATCATTTTTATGTCTCACACAAATCTCACGTGCAATGGATTTTAACATGGACTAGACCTCCTAGGTCACATAATACATAGATGACTATATTGGTAGGAGACCACCTCACAAAGCTTAAATATACATGTGAAGTTAAAATTTCAAGTGAGCTTGTGCATGTGTGAATTGAGGCATATAAAAATAGAATCCATTATAGCAACACAAAATCCAACTATTCCATGTAAGCACGGTAAAGGACATTTTAGGGATTGACAACATTAACCAAAATTTCTAGCCACATGGAAACAAAAAATAAGGGATTCAAACACAAACATATGCCACAAAAGATGTGTAAAACCAAAATACACATAAGAAAAATCTTTATGAGTTTTTGAAATTTTTTAACCAAACAAACAAAAATATTTACTCAAAAGACAAACAAAAAATCATTAGTATTTTTCATTAAGCCTAAATTACTAAAACAGTAAAGCACAAACGATAATTTTTTTTTGGTATTTTTCATTTAATGCAGACAAAATAAATATAATACAAAAAATAAACAAGTCATAATTTCTAGCATGAGATATGAAATAATGAAATGACTAGAAAATGACTAAACATGCATACATCTAGCAATGATATAAAATATGAAGCACAAAAAGCTAGAGTATGCAAACAACCAACACATTCAACCATTGGATTTTGCAAGGGAGGTATCGTGTGAAAGTAAAAGAGAATAAAAAATCATATGTTGTAAAGCTACCAAGTCAGATCTCCTAACCGAAACTAATGAAGAATAATGATCTCGGGATATAGGAATCTTAGCTACCTCGGTTGCCTTACGTAGGGATTTTCTAGGACCTCTTTTAAGATCAAAACAAAACTTCCTAAGATGACCTTTTTGACCATAATGAGAGCACCTAAAGACTCGACAAAAATAATTACATCAGGAATGATCTATAACATTGTTCTTAGAAGATTATACTAAAATATTGGTTTTGGATTTATGAGTAGACTCATTACTAGTATCGAAGCCTAAACCACATCTGTCATTTTTAATTTGGACCATTCCTAATATTTTATCTAATTTCTCCGAACGACACTCCAAATAAAATTTAACTTTACTAGAGTCTTTTAGTTTATTTTCTAAATCTACAATGTGAGACTCTAATAAAACATTGCTCTCTTCAAACGTGAGAAGATCCTTTTTCAAGGATTCCATTCAACCTTCAAGTTTATCTCTCTCTCGTACATATTCAAGCTTCTCGCGAAGAGCTCTCTTACGTGTCCTAAGGTCTTCCACTAAAGCATTCTCATTAATGACCTCAGCATGCTCTTTCAAACTACCTTCTAACTTCAAATTTTCTCTTTTTAATTTATCTTTATATAGTTCTTGAAATGCAAATTGAAGTTCACTCACATTAACCTCTTCTTAATTTTCACTATATCTCTCTTTTCTCCACTCTCACTACCATCAAGACCAAGGTAATCATAAACTATGGCCTTGGAAGTGTCATGTGTTAAAATTTCATGAATAAAGGAGTGCTCACTTTCACTCACATGACTTGCCATAAAAGCCACAATGTTGGGATTAGTGGGGGAATCGGGTCCCTCTTCCTTATCACTATCACTAAGGGTTTCATTGTAGGAAATTGGATGCTTACCCCCTCTCCTTAGTTTAGTGGGCCACTCTATCGCCCTATGGCCATAACCCTCACAACCATAATCCCTATTAGACTCGTCCCTATTAAGATCATCTTTTGTAACTTTAGGGATCTTATTGGTTTTGTCATGCGCAGAGTTTTTGATTTTCTTAAAATCATTTTTATATTTGTTAAACTTGAAAATTTTTCGAAATTTCTTTGCAAACATTGCCATCTCCTCCAAGTCACTATCACTTTTGCTCTCTGCTACTTGTTTTTCCTCCTTTTGGGCTTTCAAAGTAATGCCTTTATCTATTTTCTTTTCAATTTTGGAGGGAAAAATGTCTAGTTCATACGTTTGTAAATCATCTATGAGCTCTTCTAATTTCATAGAGGCTAAAGTGGGTAAAGAATTTAACATGGTCACCTTAGGAAAAAACCTATCGGGTAGGGACCTTAAAATTTTCTTTACTACTCGTTCGTCGGGTATTTTCTCTCCCAAATTAAAAGATGAATTAACTATATGGAAAGTTTAACATAAAATTCATCAAATGTTTCTTTTTCATTCATTTTGATGGTTTAAAATTGAGTGGTGAGGTTTTGGAGTTTAGAAGATTTTACGACACTAGTTCCCTCGTGATTGAGTTGTAAAATATCCCAAGCATCTTTAGCGGTTTCACACGTTATAATGCATCAGAATTCATCTGGTGTAACCGTGCTAAAAAGGCATTTAAACCTCGGAAATTAAAATTTGCAAGTTTAAATTCATTCTCACTCCATCTATCTGTGGGTTTGGGAACATGCTCATTTTTTACCAAATATATAGGTGGGGACCACCCGTTAACAATTGACAACCAAACCCTCTCATCTATAGACCTAAGTGCTGATTTCATACGCGCTTTCCAATACGCATAGTTGGAACCATCGAAACAGAAAATTTTAAAAATGAAAAAAATTCCATTTTAGTCAAAAATATTTTAAAGGACCTTAACGCAAAAAATTAGCGCTCCATCTCTGATACCAATCTGAAAACGTGAGAGACCCCCAATTTTTAATTTTATAAAAATGATTTTCCTTTTATATGCAAAATAAGGATGGTTTAACACAATAATTTAATTTTCCAAATTTTATTTGATTTTCTTTTCTTAAAAAGATGAAAAATTAAATTAAACACAAATTTCAATTTTTAAAATTAAAAAGTAAAATTAAACCTAAATAAGTGAATTATGATGAACACACAAACACACTTCAAATTCACTTAAACCAAATTAATTTAACCCAAGTCCTAGAAATTGCCTAACATTAATTAATTCAATTTGCAAATTAGGTCAAACTATATTTTATCAAATTAAATTAATTAGACTTGAATTAAATTATGTTAAATATTACCCAAATATTAAACATGCAGAAATTAAACAAGAGAAGTGAATTAAATCATATTTTATATTTTCATCCTAAGAATGCATTCTAGGTGATTTGTAAGATAAAATAAATTCACAACCACTACGCCGCGATGTACGAGAAAAAATCCACAAATGGAAAAAACCTCGGACGACCCTAGACTTAAGTCCAGTAAATATGGTATTTTTACAAGTACAAGACAAATGACTTACTCAAATCGACTCGACTCCCTTTGTAAGGACATTTTGTCCATCAGTATTGTGTATGTCATAAGTTGTTATATCGTTGAAGTAATTCAAGCTCACATCGTCTTCAAACGGATTCGAATATCAAAGAAAGGAAGGAATAAGAGTTCTGGTCAGCCAGACTGGTCCGCCAGTTTTAAAAATGAACCGGTCCTCCCTCTACCCGGACCGATTCGCCTTGCTCTTGGACCAGTAGACCCCGGACCGATTGCGAACCGAAGAGACCTCTTACAAAAACGAATCAGTCCGACCTCGGACTGATCCGCCTCAGATCTGGACCGGTCCGCCTGGGATAGAATCGTGCAGATCGTGGTCATATTTTTAAGGGCCATTTTTTTATTTTATAAACCCACTACGAGGAGTTGGTTTTAGAAGACTTCTACACACAATTTTCAGAGTTGATAAACTCAAAGTCTTCACCTTTGTGAGTTAACAAAACTCATGTTTTCATTCACACAAATTTCCAAATCATTTTGTGAATCGTTTTGAAACCCTAGAACACAAACACTGTTTTGTTCATACCCTTGTGGAGAAGACCGTCCTTCTTCTTCATTGCTGCCCTCCTAGAAAGGGAAACTTCCAACTACCGACTACAGATCCGATGCCTGTGGGTAATTCTGTGTCACTGTATTTTTCATTATAATCCAAAATTGTGTGTTACAATATTATAATGAAAATAAATGGTTTTGCCCCTTTAGGGGATTTTTCCTCACATGTGTGTGTTTGAATATCTCTTGCATGATTTCATATTATTTTAATCACACCTTGTTGCTTGTTTAAGGTTTATTTGGGTTGAATTGAGTTTGATTACTTAATTTTTTATTTGAACGCAAGCGCATACTCTTTCAAATTGGTATCAGAGCAGATTACGCTAATCTATCGCATATTCCTATTTTTCGCAAAATTTTTCTAAGATATCAATTTTCTGAAAAATTTGATTTTTTGAAAAATAGCGTGTTGAAATGGAGAAATCATATAATAAAATGCCAGTTTTTGACGGGACAAATTATGCATATTGGAAAGCCCGCATGAAGTCGGCTTTAAAGGCCATAGATGAATGGGTTTGAATTTTAGTTGAAAGAGGGTGGACACCTCCCTCCGTCACTGTTGAAAACGTGACCAATTTAAAACCTATCAGTATGGACTAAAGATGAATTTAAATGGTCTTATTTTAATTCTAAGGGTTTGAGTGCTATTTATGGATCCATCACTCCTGATGAGTTTCGACGTATCATGACGTGCACCACGTCAAAAGAGGCATGGGATGTTTTGCAACTTACCCATGAAGGAACTAATGCTATGAAAGAATCTAAATTGCAAAATTTGATAACTCAATTTGAAACCATCACCATTCATGAAACTGAATGTTTTGATGATTTTTATGCTAGGCTTTCTGACATTGTTAATACTAGCTTTAATCTTATTGAACATATTCCTAATGCAAGAGTTGTGAAAAAGATTCTTAGATCATTGCCTAAGCGTTTTATCCCTAAAGTCACTGTGCTAAATTCTATGGGTAATTTAAATAAGCTAAAATTGGCGGAACTTGGAGGAGACTTGCAAACATATGAAATTGACATGTTTCCGAAATCTGTGAAGTCTAAAGATAAGGGAATTACACTTAATGTCCAAGAGAGAAAAAGTGAGGGGACAACAAGAAAGAGAGTAGAGTCATCTAGAAAGAAAGATAGTGAAACTTCTGATTCTGAGTGTGATTTCTACATAGATGAATTGGCTCTATTTGCTAAAAACTTTAAGAAAATTCTTAAATTTAAGAAAAGTGGAAATTTTAAAGATAAGAAGAATTTTCAGGAAAATAAGTTTGAAAAGAAAAATGAGAAAGATGTTAAAAACCTTCCTAAAAGGAACAGTGAGAGATGCTATGAGTGCGGCGGTAGGGGACATAGAGCTTTTGAGTGTGCTACTCGTCTTAATAGAGAAAATGACAAAGTTGTCCTTAATACTACCCTTAAAGATGATAGTGGGGTCGAGTCAGTGGACTCGGGAGATGAGTCACCGCATGAGTGTAACTTCACCGCATTCATGGCGAGTCATGTGAGTACTCCTAGTTCTCCTCATGACGATGAGGATGCTACTTCACAGGGACACCTCGACAGTGAGAGCGATGCAAGTGAGGGGGAGGATGACGCAAGTGAGAGCGAGAGTAATTCAACGCGCCTACGCCGAGTTATATAATGAGTCATTCAAAACTAAAAAGCGTAAAAAAGTGTTAGTTCTTAGGATCACTGCATTTGAAGAAGGGTTAAAAGAGATGAGAGAGAAAGTTTCCTCCACCTGCATCGCATTGAGAGAGAGAGAGTCTGCCTGAGATAAGTTAGAAAGTTTATTTAGAGAGAAAGAGAGTTGTTTTGAGAAAGAGAGAGGGGAGTTGACTAAACAAGTGGCTTGTCTTACGAGTGAGCTTTATTCCTCCACGGAGACTCGAAAGAAACTTGAAGACCTTGTTTCCCAGCTTACTCATGATCTAGAGAGAGCACGGGAAGTCAAGGTACAAATCAAGGACAGATCTGGGAAAATGGGAAAGATTCTCCTCGGCCCCGCTTTAGGTTTTGGTGATAGGCAGAGAATAGGTTATGATGGTGCCTCCACACCCCAAATTGCACCCGGACCAGTTCCTGAGTTTACTACGACTCCTTATGGTCATCGTCAGAAACCTCGAACGAGAGTTTGATCAAGAAAAGCAAACCAAGGTCCGCCTTTGACTATGTTCTTTTGTACTTATTACAAAAGAAAAGGCCACCTCAGGGAGTTTTGATATAGTTTGGGTCGGACTCGACATACTACTTCTCCACCACATCATTCTGATGATTTTTCCAATCTGAGAGAGCGTGTTGAGTTTTTAGCTGCCACGTCTCAGTTTTTGATGAAGGAATTCCGAAGGATGTCTTTACCGTCAGTGAATGCTTCTCACATTCCAGTTAAAACCAACAACAACAAAGACAAACAAAAGGTCACCACTTCTTGGGTACCTAAGAAAGATAAAAAGGACTTTGTTGTTCATGTCTCTCTCAAAGCACATAATACCTCACAGTGGTATTTTGACAGTGGGTGCTCCAGATATATGACAGGTGATGCCACATTTTTTACATCCCTTGAGGATTATCAGGATGGCAAAGTCACCTTTGGATATGAGATCAAGTCTAGCATTATAGGATGTGGTACTGTCGAGTTACGTGGATTTCCTAAGCTAGAAAATGTTTTGCACGTCAAAGGTTTGAAAGAAAACCTTCTCAACATTAGCCAGCTATGCGACGCTGACTTTGCCGTAAAGTTTGATCTGGAAGCTTGTAAGGTCTATAATCAAGCCGGTAAACTTTCAGTGCAAGGGGTGAGGACAAAGGATAATTGTTATGGGACTGAGACCACATCCTCACTTGTCTGCAACAGCGCCACGATCAATCCTATGGATTTGTGGCACCAACGTCTAGGTCACATGAACGTTAGAGATTTGACTCGTTTAGTAAAAAAGGACCTAGTACTGTACGTGGCTTACCATCTCTTGGAAAGTCAACTTCCATGACTTGTGGACCCTATCAGTTGGGAAAGCAAATTCGGAGCCCTCATAGGAAGTTGCATTCCATTACCACCCCCCGAGTTCTTGAGCTTATGCACATGGATTTTATGGGTCCTACTCGTACTGAGAGTTTGGGTGGTAAGAGGTATATCCTCATGATGGTAGAATATTTTTCCAGATACTCCATCGTACGTTTACTGAGAGAGAAATCCGATGTTGTAGAGTTTTTAACGACCAAGTGTCGTGTCCTACAAAACCAACACGGTGTCACTATTAATAAGATGCGTTGTGACAATGGCACTGAATTCACAGAAGCAAAGTTATATCTTTATTGTGATAGCCTCGGGATCAAACATGAGTTTTCTGCTGTGAGAACTCCTCAGCAAAATGGGACTGTTGAGAGAAAGAATAAAACGATCCAGGAAATGGCTAGGTCCATGCTTCTAGGTCATAAGGTTTCTAGGAGATTTTGGACAGAGGAAGTGTCTACTGCATGCCACACGGTGAATAGGGTTTACCTGTGTCCATACACACTTAAGATGCCTTATGAATTGTGGACTGGCAAGAAACCTAACCTTTCATATTTTCGTGTTTTTGGGAGTAAATGCTACATCCTACGGGATAGAGAGCATTTAGGAAAGTTTGACTCCCGGAGCGATGAGGGAATATTGCTAGGATATTCATCGAATAGCAGAGCGTACCGGGTTTTTAACCTGAAGAGATCTAAGGTTATGGAATCAATAAACGTCACCGTGCAAGATGACGAACCCTCGACGGCTATTGATCCTAACCTATAGTGTGAGGATGAGGACTTCTCTAGGAGTGACTTACTTGTCCCTCACCCACAATATGTGGACCCTACTCCCGTATTAGGATACACACCGGATTGGGTTTGCAAGAGTCATGATCCTTCTGCCATTGTTGGCGATCCCACTCTTGGGGTCAAGACTCGTGCTCATCTAGAGAACGTTGTTATCCATCTTTGCTACACATCCAAAGTCGAGCCCAAGAATCACAAAGAAGCACTCAAGGATGAACACTGGATATCTGCTATGCAAGATGAGTTGCTTCAATTTCAAAAGAAAAATGTCTGGGAACTTGTCCCCCGACCTAGTGATACCAATGTGATAGGTACCAGGTGGATTTTCAAGAATAAAATGGACGAAAATGGTACCATAATCAGAAATAAGGCTAGGTTGGTCGCTCAAGGCTACACAAAGATTGAGGGTGTAGACTTTGGGGAGACATTTGCTCCTGTTACGAGGCTCGAGTTCGTTCGCTTACTACTCACCATCGCATGTCATCTGTGCTTCAAGTTATATCAGATGGATGTCAAGAGTGCCTTTCTGAATGGCATTCTACAGGAAGAGGTTTATGTGGAACAACCAAAAGGGTTTGAAGACCCTAAGCACCTGGATAACATCTTATATTTGAGGAAAGCCTTGTATGGTTTGAAGCAAGCACCCCGTGCTTGGTACGAGAGGCTTACTTCCTATCTCTTAGCCCGTGGCTTCAATAGAGGGGGAGTTAATATGACATTGTTCATCAGGAGAGATAGCGGTGCTATTTTGGTTGCCCAGGTCTATGTGGACGACATAGTCTTTGGATCCACATGCTCCTAGCATGCTCACCACTTTAAGGAGGAGATGAAAAGTGAGTTTGAGATGAGCATGGTAGGTGAGCTCACTTTCTTCCTTGGTCTCCAGGTTCGTCAGCTAGAAGATGGGATGCTCATCTCCCAATCCAAGTATACTAGAGACCTTATGAAGAAATTTGGTTTAAACTCCTCTAAGCATGCACGTACACCTATGAGTACTTATATGAAGCTTAGTAAGGACACTTCAGGAAAGGACATATAGCAAACCTTATATCGGATTATGATAGGTAGTCTACTCTACTTGACTGCGAGTCATCCCGACATAGCCTTTAGTGTTGGAGTCAGTGCGCGATATCAGGCATCTCCGAAAGACTCACACTTACTCGCTCTAAAACTTATGATCAAATATGTGAGTGGGACTCTCTCATACGGTATTTGGTATTCCTTTGATATCGATGACCGTTTGTCCGCCTTTTCAGATGTCGATTGGACCGGGGATGCAGATGGTTGTAAGAGAACTTCTGGTGGGTGTTTCTATTTTGGTTCTGCTCTTGTCTCTTGGTTGAGCAAGAAGTAAAACTCCATCTCTTTGTCCACTGCAAAGGCTGAGTACATCGCCGCTGGGAGTTGTTGCACGCAACTCTTGTGGATGAAGCAAATGTTGGAGGATTATGGGATTTCACAAGACACCATGATCATTTCCTGTGATAACACAAGCGCGATACACATATCCCGCAATCCCGTCCAACATTCACGCACAAAGCACATCAGGTTACGGAAGCACTTCATACGTCAGTTAGTTGAGGAGAAGGTCGTATCCCTGAGTTTCGTTCCTACCGACCGTCAGTTAGCCGATATCTTCATGAAACCTTTAGATGCCTTTAGATTTGAGAGTCTTAGGAAGTCTTTAGGGATTTGCACAGTTGACTGACGGGTTGGTCCATGTCTAGCATAGGATGCATTATCATTATCATATCATCTGATTCCTATTGATAAATTGTATCATTAGTTTGTTTTACTTTTGTTTATTTATTATTTCGTTAAAAGAAAAAATTCCAAAAATATTTTCCTTTTTAGAAAATTTTTTAAAATCCCAAAAAGATTTTATTTTGATAAAATTTTTGAAAAATTCAAAAAGATTTTTTTTGCACCTTTTATGGATGAGCATTTAAGATAGTCGAGTCACAATTTCATTCCATTTTATCCATGTGACTACTTGATAGAGATTTGAGACGCTACATCATTTCATCCATGTGCTTTACATTATTTGGAGTCTTTAAGATGTGATTAGTGATATCTTCCTACATGTTTGACTCCTATATCCTTTATTGCACACATGCACGGCTATATTTGATTATTGCACTTGTCTATCTCATATTGGCTTGAGTGTTTCCATCTCAATTCTGTCTATACAACGTTCAATATGCGATAAAACTTGAAAAGATTGGATTGCATGTGAAAACCGTTTTGGTGAGACGGTGTGTTTAAATTGATAACGGGGAGGGGCTGCGAAAGGTAATCATCTATCCTTTGCGCAAAAGCCACCGTTAAAAAGGACCTAAAAAATTGAGGAATTTTATTATCCGAGTTCCAAAGAGGTTAAAAGATCCCCAAAAAAATTAAAGGCAATAAAAATCAATACATGCCAAACATGTGCCATTTAGGTTTCACCATCAATTCTCCAAAGTTTGAGAATTTAGCATACCTCTATTCAAAATATCTATCTGAGGGAGTTTGGTTGGAGAATGTTTAAACGGGTTTGCAATTCCTTGAAAGTCCTAAAAAGCATAAAATCGTTTTGGACATTATTAGTGTGGAAATCACTTTGAGCTTTGATTTGTTGATTTGATTAAGTCAATGTCTTATATTTCCATTCTTTTACACCAAAGGAAGCATTTGAGTTCATTCGTTAGGAATATCCAATATTCATCGTGCACATATGTCATGCTTGTATGCATTGATTTTCCTATCGAGTTTGATCACACCCCTTCATTAACGCTATCACCGACTTGGTTGTTTTGTGTTCATTCATGGTGTGATTTAGTCCTTATGACACCCCACACTTGCTTGGTTGATTTATTTCTCTCATTTGCCTATTTGGGGATGTCATAAAAAAAGGGGAGAATGAATTATCTTGTTATGGGGGAGTTTTGAAATTTTCAGTTTTCTCATAAATTGGTATATATGTTTATCTCATTTCAAACTCGATACGTCAATTGGTATTTGCTTTATCTCATGTGTGTATGTACTACATGGATTATCATTGGATTGCACACCCTGATGAGAAAAGCATTGAGATTCCTGAAGATTTGAAGATCAAACGATGAAGTCTTATTCATATGTACCTTTTCAGTTTTGGGTTCATGGAAGGGTAGATTTGTATAGGCATTTTGATTCTTGATAATTCGGATTTTTTATGTTTGTTCTGGCATAGACATAGGGGGAGATTTATAAGGACATTTTTTCCATCATTATTGTGTATGTCATAAGCCGTTACATCGTTGAAGTAATTCAAGCTCACATCATCTTCAAACGGATCCGAATATCAAAGAAAGGAAGGAATCAGAGTTCTGGTCAGTCGTACCGGTCCGCCAGTTTTAAAAACCAATCGGTCCGCCCTCGGACCGATTCGCCTTGCTCTTGGACCAGTAGACCCCGGATCGAATGCAAACCGAAGAGACCTCTTACAAAAACGAACCGGTCCGACCTCGGACAGATCCGCCTCAGATCCGGACCGGTCCACCTGGGATAAAATTGTGCAGATCGTGGTCAAATTTTTAAGGGCTAGTTTTTTCTTTTATAAACCCACTACGAGGACTTGGTTTTAGAAGACTTCTACACACGATTTTCAGAGTTGATAAACTCAAAGTCTTTACCTTTGTGTGTTACCAAAACTCATGTTTTGATTCACACAAATTTTCAAATCATTTTGTGAATCGTTTTGAAACCCTAGAACACAAACACTGTTTTGTTCATACCCTTGTGGAGAAGACCGTCCTTCTTCTTCATTGCTGCCCTCCTGGAAAGGGAAACTTCCAGCCGTCGACTACAGATCCGACGCCTGCGAGTAATTCTGTGTCACTGTATTTTTCATTGTAATTCGAAATTGTATGTTACAATATTATAATGAAAATAAATGGTTTTACCCCTTTGGGGGATTTTTCCTCACATGTGTGTGTTTTAATATCTCTTGCATGATTTCATATTATTTCAATCACACCTTGTTGCTTGTTTAAGGTTTATTTGGGTTGAACTGAGTTTGATTATTTAATTTCTTATTTGAATGCAAGCGCATACTCTTTCACCCTTCAAACCCCTGACACGTCTTCTTGTACCAACCTCCACTTAGTCGATAATTTTGTAATCCACCGGAACCTTGGAATCCACCAATGAATCTTTTGGACAACCTTCAACCCTCGCTCAATGCCTTTCACCGCAGTAAAACAACGAACTTCTTCTTTATGGGTTGTAGAAGTTAACCCAAATTCTTTTCTTCTTGGGTAGAAAAGTGAACCCGGTGCCAAACAAACTCCAAGAAAAAATATATATATATATATATATATATATATATATATATATATATATATATATATATATATGTTTTTGTGTGTGTGTGTGTGTGTGGTAATTGGAATAAACTAATATGGGTGTAAACAAAAGTGTTTAAGAATAATTTTCTTGAAAAACAAACACTCAAAACATGAACTTTTTCATAGAGGTATTAGGCTCTCAAAAACTCTCTCTAGAAATTGTAAAAGATGAAAAGGTTGGTTCCCACGCATATTAATTCTGGAAAAAGTTAGTGGGTCAAAAGAAGTGGGAACATGGAGAAAACTGCCAAAAACTACTAAAATATTTTCTGTTCGAAAATCTCGTCCGAACGAGATTTTTTGTTCGAACGAAGTCTCATTTGAACGACCCTTCTAATGAGGTTCCAGAGGCCAATTGGGAAAAGTCATTCGCAAACTTGTTCTAACAACATTCTCGTTCGAACGAAAAACTCGTTTGAACGACAATATCAAACGAAATCCCAAAAAGTTCATAATTCAATTTTAAGCCCAAATACTTGTTTAAGATTTCTAAAATTAACCTTCTGAAAATAAACTTCAGTTTAAAATAAAATTATACCCTTAAACATATGTTCCAAGTCTCCTACAAATATACATAGATTGCATTCATACCTTTTGGAGACAATGGAATACGGTGATATTGATGACGCATAAACTAGGCACAAGAAATCGACAATTGATGTTCACTTGAAATGTTGGCCGCTATGTCTTCAACTTTATGAGTCATAAGCTTGAAAGGATACATCGTGAACACTATCCTATGACTCAAATGTTTTTGTTCGGAATTGAGCCAACACTACATTAAGACTTGTGTCCTTACAAAACGACTTTATTGATTTAAAAAAAGAACATATTCAAATCCAATAATAAATTTATCATGAAAAGTCATTTATCAACTTAAAAACATGAGTTTAACACACTTTAACCCACTAAAAGTTTGATATAATATTCTAATTTTTTCATAAACTTTAATCTCAAGACTCACTTTAATCTTAATTTTAAGTCTGACAACATGGGGATATTAGCAACTAAGCTTGGATGAACACTACTACACTTTTAAGACCCTCGATATTTAATAAATCATTCAAATATTATCATTAACTTAAACTACATAGGAGTGTAAGTTTTCCCACCTCGAGTGTAGTACCAAAATGGTTGGATTAAATGTCTAAGAAGATGGCAACCTCCCACCTCCTAAGGTGCCCTTAAAGAGGTTGCCTAGCTCCATCAAGATCATCTCCATGAAAGATCCATTAAGACACTCTTCAAAACTATATATATATATATATATATATATATAGTCACCACCTCTAAAAGTCTTAGTTTGAAACCTCCCATTTAGTACTCAAACTTAACATTAGCCCTACACATAGGTTTAAATTTGCACAAAAGGGTCGTGTTAGTGCCTTAAGCCTAGGTTGATTTGGTGACTACAAGGAAAAGAGGATAATAATTTGGTGTGTCCTTCTTTTGCAAACTGTTTTTCGTTTAGGAGGGAATTTTCTACCCAAATAGTTGACCAAAAATTCATGAGAGGGAAGAAGGCATGTTGGTTTTATATATATAATATCTAAAAAATGAACCAACAGGTGGGTTTAAATTGTCAAGCCACGTTTCACAAGATAAGTAGTGCCCATTTCTCCATTGGTTTATAGCATATTGCATCAATAATCTTATAGGAGGGTAGTGTGAATAGGGTCTGTGAATCAATGGATCTGGTAAGGAGTGACCAGCCTCAATGGACTCTACCTTTAAGGTCTTCAAGAGGTTTCAGAAGCAACACCTAGTAAAACCTTCCCTTTGTAGTAAAAATGGAGTCAAAAATGGAACCACCACTGTAAGAAGATGAACCTCACAAAAAATAATAGTAACTTTGAGAAAAGAATCTACCGAGAAGGATGGCTATCAACGTTGGAATGAAAAAATAATAACTTAGCACTTAGAGAGAGAGCAAGGAGAGAATACTAGGTGGTCTGGTGTGATTTTGACAGAGTAACGGTATGACTTGAGTTTTTGACATCTGATTTGACCTCACCAATGGTCCTATTGATAGGTGAATACTAGAATTGGTTTGGGATTTTTCGGGTGCCAAACACAATCGAGAAATCTTAGAGGGACAAGATATACAATGTTCCTTTTGTCCCTACTAGGTTTGCAGATGCCTATCCCGTCGGACAAAAAACACTTAGTATAAACCAAAGTCAAAAAGGAAATATGTCTCCTAATGGAGACAAAATATATTATTTGATAAATATAATTTGAAATGGTAAATTATTGTACAAACTTTGTAAACCTAAGAGTGGCCTCGAGAACCACCCTCTCTAAAATCATTTTATAAAAAAGTTCATTTCTTGTGAGCAGCCCCTTGGCTGCTCACCTCAGTTATGGTTAAGTGAGCTGTGTAAGGATTTGAGTAACTCCCAGAATCTCTCTACTAGTATTATATCTATCTTAAAGTGCTAAGTGATTGAGTTTGCCCAATAAACCTTTTTCCTGAGCCACCAAGGCAAAACTCCCTAGAGATCTCAACTGGCCTTTTTAACCCTATTTTCTCAAGTAGGCTACCTATACAAAAAATAAAAATATAAGAACTTTGTTATTTTTTCTCGGTAAAAAATCTTAGGTAGGAAGCCACTCGAGGTGGATATCCTGGCCCTATGTCTTTTCTATGGTAGGTCAATTGGGGTAGAGGGTCTACTCTACATGGGCCTCCTCACCCTTCCTCTATTTATGTAATATGTTAATTGGGGCAGTGGGATTTTCTCTCAATGAGTCCCCTTACCTTGGCCTTTTTATGTGGCATTAGTCTTCAGAGGAGGGGCTTGTCGTGATGGGAACTTCTCATCCTTACCTATTATCTATGGCCTTGTTCTTGGAACGAGGGGCTTCTAGTGATAGTCCTTCCTCATCCTTATTTACTCGATGTGACTTGGGCTTCGGGATGAGGGGATGCTCATGGTGAGCCCTCCTCATCCTTTCTTCATTTCTGAACCTAAGATTTTGGAACGAGGGGCCTCTCGTGGTAAGCCCCTCCTCATCCAACTGACCATTGACTTTGTCCTCAACATCTTTTAGAGGGGGTTTCTCGTGATGATCCCCCTCGCTATTTCCTTCTTTATATGGCACCACACATAGGACTAGTCCCCCCCTCTCTTTTCCATTTTTCTTGATAATTTTTGGCAGAGACACCCCCTTTATGCGGGCCTGCTGGCCAGCGTATTTTTCTTTAAGTGAATGAACGCCCCTCTATAACTCTATACTCACGTGGAGGATCCCTTATCTTTCCTGTTCAATGTCAACATTTAACTCTCACTATTTGTTAACAATGACACACCTGGTCAATCTCCTATAATTTTTTACTAAGGGACCGTCCTTGCCTCTCTCCTCTTAGGAAACTAACGAACAAATATTCCTTTGTTGTTAAACTATTTGAAACCATTCCCGTTTATTTATATTATTAATAAACACTTGCTATGCTCCACATCGTGGGTATATATTTCTTTTTTTATTCATTTGCTTCTTCATGGTTTTTCACTTGGCCCTACTTTATTTCGTCCCAGTGAACGATTTTTACAAACTAATACAACTTGACACTTATTTAAAAAATCCATAATCTACTTAAATCGATTGTGCACATATAACATCAATAAATTTTACATGTCTTACGCTAAATTCTTCTTGAATTAATATAATTTTTAATATTCGTATAGTTCTCTCATTTCGCCAATAGTGTCGAATAATTCCCATGCGATGTCGTAGATGCGACATGCAAATCTACATATGATCTCTAGAATATATGGTCATTTGTTTTGTCCTTCCAATCACCCTACACAATGTGTACAAGGTTCGGGACCTCCGAAAAAAATATCTTTATTTATTTATTTTTCTTTGCATGGTATTTTTTGTTATATTTTTAGGGTCCCAAATATGTGATCAAATTATTTTTTTGATCTTTCAATAGTCCTAAATAATTCGTGCAAAACTAGGTTTCGGCAGTGTCATGTACCGGCAAAATTGCAATTTGTTAAACTCAATCATGCAATGATTAGTTCTTCGCATCTTCACATCAAACTTCACTAAAGTACTAATACCATTCATATGAACACATTTACCAACTCAAGCGAGCCATGCAACGTGAAACTTTCTTGTTTAACCCTTTGACACAATGTGTCACTTTACGTACCTTTTCGATGTAATCCACTTATATATTTATTCCTCGAGTTTTCCTTCAAACTAAATACTTCATGTAACGTTAAGTACCTATTTTATTGGGAGAGGTATTACATTCTTCCTCCTTAGGAAATTTCATAGTCATCATCTTAGGATTTATTTATCCAGTAAAATTTTTTTAATCATAGGGTATCCTCAACGCTATAATCCAACCAAAATATTTCAACTACATCAGTTATCATAAATTTTAGCCAATCATGACAGACATTGAGGTCTTATTACTAATCCCAAGTATGCCTAACTTATCCACCCAAACAATACCGTGAAAGAGTCTGTAGTGACCAAATATTTGTTATTGCCAAATGAAGTCATTATCACAAATCATTCATGCATTAGGATTTACAAAACTATGTTTCCTCAAGCAATTTGAATCATGCCTGGCCTTGGTTGATACATCCTCAACATCAATAACTATTCACATCAATGATTTCGAGACAATCATTTGTCCTACGTGATTCTCATATTAACTTAGAGTCATCCTAGGTGTCACAACCCAAATATAAAAGAGTGACTACATCATCAATCAACACAACCCTAAATGGGGTGAAGCACTAGCATATAATATTTCATCAATCTCTAATAATAATAACGTCTTAGAGTCAAAACCTCAAATTCACGATCTACATCGTAACTAACTAACCAGTTAGCTAATTAGTCTATTAAACTAAAGCTATCAAGTACACATTCTAACTACATGCAACAAGTCGTGAGACCATGCGTACACACTAATCGGTGTAAAATAAAGGTTCTTTCGAAGAAGAGCGTACTCATATACCATGATGAATCAACCTCAGCACGACCTACAACTGGAACAAAAACTTCCCGTTACTCGGATCAAAGAAGACACAAGAAAATACAATAAATCAGGCAACTCCCACACCCGAATGAAATAATTGAATTTGAGAAACAAACCATGTCACACGAAGTATGAATCACAACATACACTTAATGTCTAAAATTCTCTATATATACACATATGCTAAAGCCTTAGCCTAGCCACGTACCCTGTCTTGAATCATCAATCACGATTGTCCTTCTCTAAGGACACCGCCTTGCAAATTGATTGCCTTACAAAGAACAAACTCTAGTCTTGCCTCATTAAGACTAGGGTTACTCTTTATCCGTCATATAAAAGAGAAGTTATATTCCTCATTATTTAAGGTTAATCATTGACCTAACATACTCAAGTGTCCACAATCTCAATATGCAATTTTTAACTTTCAAACCTCGAGATATTTCTCATCTAGTGAAACATAAAACTGATATAATTTTACCCTATGGACCATCGCTATAATCCTTATCAACGTCCTATGTGATCCCAAATCATAACCATCGGACTAGTTACAATGACACCCCAATTTTTTCCATGCATTATCCATTCCTAATACCTAATGATTCTCCTCACTTAAGTCATACTAAGCGATACATGTAGAACACGTCGGTGCTATAATCAGGCCTAAAACTCTATTCTAAGTGCTATCTCTAAAACCATGATGAATATCATCGTGTTCAAATTCTCCCAATTGCATAACCTAACACTTATCAACCTATTTTTGACATTATCTACAAAAGTAATATCATAACACAAGCTTACAAACAATCCATGGTACTAACCCCAAAGTATTGCCACAAATGATATGACTAAACTGCATTACAATCATCAGTAGCTTATCATAACTATATAAACCTCAACACAATAAATTTTTTAACTCAATCATCTCCAATGATCATACACTTACTTGTCTAACAGTTATCATGACAAAATCCCATCAAGTTTAACAACTGATCATGGCCACTATTTCATTTCCTCAACGAATCAAACAAAAATCTCAATCACTATATGTTTCACCATATATACTTTGCATTATAAGGAATCCAAAAATATCAACGAGAGATACCAACACCATCTTAGTACGTGGTACATAACCTTAAATTCACCTTAACTAGGGAATGCCTATTACTTGTACTCATACTCCATTAGTTAAACCTTAGTACATATTTCCAATGAAAAATTAATAGGGATTCATATGCCTATCCCAAAGGCTGGCCCAAAACTAAATTCATCATAACTCACTTAGTGCTATAAAACTTTTGGTAAGATATGGGACATCATGTATTTCCTATAACTTCAAGACTCACACCACAACTCCATAAGAGATACTATTCCTCAATACCATATGATTATCTCTAAAACTATAAGTTAACACCATTATCCTTAACTAAGTCACAAGGACTATTTAGGTTCACTCCGTTGTTACCTTAATTACCACGAGTATCTAAACCAAAGTCATAATCCAGCTACTTAAGCATTCTAATCTGCATAGAATCCACACTTATAAATATACTACTTACTCACCTAATGTTGTAGATGAAGCTACAAGCTTTCCAGCTAAGATTCAACAAGAATTACTAGACGTTTCTAATACTACTATGGCTTCTCTAGTCATCAAGTTTCCACATAAAATCTCACACAAGACTATGGTATCATCGTTAATGTCTTATACTAACACCCATACTCACTAACATATCAACATGAAAAATGCAGAAAAACATGAATGGCTACAAGCCTAGTTGTTTACCATCTTATACTGAGTTTCACATCGTGCTACTATCCTTGACATTATCATCATGATACATTCCTAAACCACCACCTGTCTAACATGACCAACACAAACCAACACTAATATTGAGAAGATATACTACCATCCTCACCATGTCACACTCGAAAGGAATATTGAACCTAAATATCTGATACCAACTTGTAATGCCCCGACCCGAATTTAAGTGTTTATAAAGGATCAACCAGATCCATCTTGCACGCTAATGATGAAGTGCAATTGAACAACCTAAATAATGTGTCTAATGAAGCTTTATTATTATTTAACATTACACTCATTAGAATGCAATTCTAATTTTCATTAAACTACGTGATGTTACCCAAGGGGAGTTCCCCCAAAGGCAGAGTAAATAGAACTACTAATGTAAATGCAAATTAAGTACTTACCTGTAGAATTTTCTCAAAATACGAGATCACATGTAATGTACTGTAATAAAAGAGGGATTGAGACGAATCCTCGGTGGGAACTATACAGTCAAGTACAGAAACGAATTGCAGAAAAGAATAGTAACACACTAAACTACATGTGTGTGAAAATATGTCTCTCTCTCTCTCTCTCTCAACATATATATATATATATATATATATATATATATATATATATATATATATATATATATATATATACATATATATATATATATATATACATATATATATATATACATATATATATATATATATATACATATATATACATATATATATATATATATGTATATACTAGCGGAATGCCCGTGACTGAAGGCACGGAGAAAATTTTCAAAGTACGTAATCATAAAACGTCGAATTTTTTTAAAGTACATTATTGAAACACGACAAAAATTTCATTCCCCACCAAAACAGAATATAAATTTAAAAAAAAATTGGTCATAATCTCTTTTGATTATAGGATTATTCACCGTGCATGAAAAATAACAAAGAGTCCAACAACATTATTTCAAATAGTCTAAATTCATCAAATTTGGACAAAAATCCGTTTGTTGATAGGACTATCCACCACCCTCTTTAAGAAATAAAAAAATAGTACAACATTAAAACATACCTAATTTATCAATTAAAATATTATTTAATTCTCTAAAAGGGAAAATCAAACATCGACAAAATGTTATACAAACAACTGACTATAATACATAAACAAATAATTAAATCTGGATCGACATAACTAATTCCGCAATCATCTCATTGAATTGTTCAACCGTCAATGTCACTACCTAAAGTACCTGCACATTGTATTGAGTTGCCAGTATAATTACTCGGTGAGAATAAAAAACAAAAAAATGGTACATATACAACATCCAAATTTCAAAACCTGAATTATACGTTATTGAGAAGCAAATCTAATCTTAGACAAATCAACAATATATCTAGAACATGAATATCAAAGGATATTATATTAAATTCAATACTTTAATAGAGTAACTCAATCTTATGTAACTTGCAGTGCAATAATATTGAAGTAATAAATTAAAAATGCTACATACGATCAATTTGGGAACCACAATTTCAATTTTACCCTTTCAATCATAATCCTAAACTCATGTTGAAAATATCATACACAAATTTTCACCACAGTTGTAGATAAGATTTACAATTCAACAATGTATATTTTTTTTAAATTATTGATCAATAATATTCCTAGAATATCAAAGGATGCTACAAAATTTAAACATTAAAAGTAAAGAAACCGCCCAACTCAATTCCATACCCACTACACACATACCCAACTAATCTTCACAACCCCCAACCTAATCACACACACACACACCAGTTCAACACGCACACTGTGCTCAGCCCCTCTACCTTATCGCAACCATTACCCACTCAAATTAACCCCATTCCCTACCCATTTTCCATAACACCCCCTCTCCGACCCAGCTACCACCCCAGCCCATCCCCACTCAGCCCCCGCCCATCACCCCCACTTGCTGCTACCTCCCCCCACCCCCACCCCCACCTGTTGATCCCCCCCCTCTCCGACCCACCTTCCACCCCAACCCGTCACCACTCAGCCCCTGCCACCACCCCCTACCAGCTGCTCCTCCCCGCCCCCGCCACCTGCTGCTACCCCCCCCCCCCCCGTCCACATGCTGCCCATCATCACTCAGCCCCCGCCCATCACCCCCACCTGCTGCTCCCCCCCCCCCCCACCCCACCCACCCACCTACTGCTACTGCATACTAGGTGAAAATGCTGTTTAATTATTCAAGAAATTAAAATGAATAACTAAACACACATTTAATTAACAAATGGGTATTTACCTTCAAAACAGAGCAAAGTTATTCATCACTTCTCTCAATGTCCAGTGTATAGATACCCATTTTAATTTTCTGAAAAATTAAAAGTGAGATGTGGAGATCTTGAAAAAAATTAAAACCTTATAATATAGAAAAATAAAAAATTCTAATTTGATTTTAAAATTAAAAGAAAGACGTGGAGTTCAAAATTAAAAGCAAGATGTGGAGTTGAAAAGTTGAGAGCGTAGCTGGATAGTGAAAGCTACAAATAGGTAGATCTGCAAAGTAAGAAAATGTAAGCTAATTAGAACAAAACCCACAAATCAAAACTCTACTAACGCAATTAAGAAACGAAAAAAATACCTATTGAATGATTTTAACTTTATTTCAGAAGTGGCACCAATACAAACTAAAACAAAAAAGTCAATTAAAATATGATAAAAGGAATTCCCAATATCATTAAAATATGACACCAATTAATTGTCATTCAACGCAGAAAATCTTTGAACTCCCTTGAACCAACCAATCCCAAATAATATAATTAAATGATTCAACCTACGCAACACTAAAAAGGATGTCAACAACGTTGGTAATTGTTTCTTTGATCACTGAACACTTGGAAAAAAAAGCAACAACGACATATATGAAACCGATTTTCATTAATAAAAAACATATGGAGAACATAAAATTAACGAAGTTTTTAAAAATTATTGGTCTGAAATCCTTTTTTCAGGACATCCATATAAACCATGGATGAGCAAGTCTAAAACAATCTTTAGAAACCCCAAATATATAAGTAGCATAACGGAAGTGGTAGATATTTGAGCCACTGAACAATTAATGTTATAAGCCAACCATCCAAAAGATAAAATTTATATCGACAAAACATTACGTATACACTAACCATAAATACTATGAAATTCTTTACTTTATTAAAGAACGACCATTGAACAAATATGAGAAAAGACGTTAATACTTCAATTCTAAAATGAGAAAAGATGAATATGAAAAAATAGGTCCCTAGAGAAAATGAGCAAACATAACATATATGAAAAGTCAGAAATTTGATCTACGAATAAATCTTAGCATGGCTGTGTATTTTTCTGGTAATGCTTAAAAAGCACGTGAACTTACTAAAACTCAATGAATGCAACACAATATGGTGTAACATGTTCTTTAAATAAAATAATAAAGCATATAAGAATAATGTTTAAGCATCTCAAATAGTCAATATAATAAAGTCAAGTGTTGCCTTCGCTTTTGGTAGAAAACATGAATTTCTTAACATGAGAACAAAAGGCATCCCAAATTTAACTATGCTCCGAACTTTATGTATAAAAAAATGATAGAAAATAGTAGATATGCAAAAGAAAAAAAAAGAAAAAAAAATAAAAGAGAGGTGAAATGGAAAAGTTGACTACCGAAGATGAAATGGCCAAATGTAATTACAAATCTTCTCTATAAAAATGACTTGGATATAAGGGGTATTTCTATGTGACACCTTTTGTATTCTTCTCCTTGTGCAACTCATAGATAATCTTGGCCAGAAGAAGAGAAAAGTCTGTCTATCAACAAAAGTGACATATTAGGTTAGGACTTGTATCAAACACCTATCAACCATTATAAGGAAAAATTAAAGATTCTTTTATCTGCTTAGGAGGAGGAGGAGTTAGCATTACGAAAGCTAAACACATATGTGATTGATATGTGTTGTGTATTATATGCAGAAAAATGGAAAAATTAAAAGCATTAAAATAAATCAACCTTGTAAGCATCCAAGTAACATTATATGATTGATATGTCATTGATATGTGTTGTCTTCCTTGAAACATTCCAAGTAACATTATTTTTTCTTTGATATTAACAAAGAAACCAAGACAATTGAATATATAACGAAATATTGGAACAGTTCTTGGAAACGAAAAGTTCCCTGAACTCTAACATTTAGGGGCGAAATGTAAAGTAGATTGAAATGTTATAGAATAACCCCAACACACTTTAACCACATATTACCAAAGATAAGATAGTTATAGGCATATTTATACCATCACTGTTATTCCAAGAATAATGGTAGCAAGCAGGTGCTGCAGTCCATGTTTAATACACGACACTAATAATGTAAATCCATCCATTTGGTTCAAGATTAATGGCAGCAAGAAGGTTCTATGCTTGACAAATGACCCTAATGTTGCAAATCCATCAATTTGGTTCAAAATCTAACAGAGTACCCTATTTATAAATAGAAATTAGCATCCATTTGCATTCACAGTATCCAAATATAACATTGACACCAAAAAAGAAACTTTCATCACAAACACAACCACTGGCATCACAAACACAACAATTGGCATCAAAATTAATAAAGGTTTGCAAAAACACATTTAAGAAATAAATTTTTATAAATGACCTCAAACCTAAGAAAATAAATTGCATAAACAACCCCAAACCCAAACCTCATATAAATAACATTTTTCAAGAAAACACATAACTTAGTGAATGTATTCAAGTAAGACTGAATTTTTACCTACATGGAGACTTGCAGTTCGTTGGTAGCAAACTAAGTAAAGAATATTAGGCAAAAAGGTAAATTCTTAGAAAAAAAATATAACAAATTGTTGATAAATTATAATGATATTATACCTGATATGAGCTCCCAAAATTGTGTATACATGTTGTTCGTTCATAAAAAAATATTGCGAGTAAACCCCAAATATTTTACAACACAGAGTATTTTACAATTCAAACACCATAAAAATTCAACTATAATGCCCAAATCTATTATAGTAAATCCCAAATATTCATAAATGTGAAAGATACATCATCCTGCAACTAAAATTTAAACCCAAAAATCGAACCCCGAAATTCCATAAACCCTAAAAATCTGCACTTCCAAATTAGGACTGTTAATATGGTAAATGGTTAACATATTAAGAGTCTGAAATTTTAGGGTGTTGAAAACAAAAGGTTTGTGTGTGTGTGTGTGAGAGAGAGAGAGATAGATAGAGAGATTACCAAGGGGAGGCGGCAATGTGGTGGTGAGGCGGCATCATGGGTTTGAGTGGGCAGAAAATCAGCTCACAAAATTGAACCTAAACATGGTTAATTATCAGATCTGAAAAAGGAAGCGTGGGTGTAAGGGATTGGAGGAGACACTAAGGGAGCGTGTGCATGCGTGTGTGTGTAATATAGGGAGAGATTACATTGAGATGAGGCGACAGCGTCGGGGTGAGGCGACGAAGTGGCGGCGGTGAAGGCAAAGAGGGAACGGGAGATGAAACACAATGAGAGGTAGGGTTTTGAGTTCATATTGTGACATGGCCTTGAAAGTGGGTTTGTAGCGTGGGTTTGAGGTTATGACTTGAAATTAGATCATAAGGAAGAGAGTACCATTTTATTTTTGGCGGACGTTTAAATTAAAGCTGGACCCCTAGCCTTGTGCTCCTTTTTCTTGAGTGTTCCGACTCATTAGATGTAAATTAACTTTTTGACTCAATTTTTAAACTTACCCAAATTTAACATATGAATTGGAAAAATGCCATGTTAGTCACAAATTCTAACTTTCATCGTGAACCCTTGGATTGTCATGAATCTTCAAAGTTGAGTTCATCCTCACCCCTACTTAGCTTATCAACTTATGGAATAGTATTTATACTTCTACTCCTTATTATATATATATATATATATATACATATATATACCTTTGAAAATACGTATCCCAATGTATGAAATCATTTTATTCCAAAAACGTTACTTAATACTGTTTGTTCCCCATATCTTCACAAAATAATGATATTGTCTCATTATGATTAAAACTAACATTCTTCTCATTAACACATCCGGTTTACACACATAACATTTGTTAGAAAATGTTTCGTTTACTCAATGTTCATTAACTCACACCAGAGTTACTTAGCCATTACTTAAGACTTTCTTTCAACACACGCTCACATAGTGTTAGAAAATGTTCATTAACATTTAAAGCATTATACAACACACACTTGTGTTTTACAGGTTTAAACCTCCTTAGCTAGCTTAATTGCCCATTAATTCTACTTGTTTAATCATTTCACTTTTCTAATGGATATTAGTCATTATTCTCAATTGACTTGTCCATAATACATTATCGGAACATTTACCATTCACATAAGTTAGGTTGTTTCCATCTTATAGCCCGTTTCTTATCATATTTTAGATTACATCATTATCTTTGGGATTTAGCCAATAACCACGGACTTTGTGGACTCTCACCATCGATCTCCGCTGCCATATGCTACTGCAGTTACTTTGGGGTCTTTCACTACTAGGGACATCATGCCCCGCGTAATTATTTCCTATCATCATCCGAGTATTCCATTTTCATTTCAATGTGTTCAACATTATTCTAATGTTCACATTAATCAGCTGAAGCCAAAATCCCTAACTTAACCGTCCATTTTTCCATTAATACTTCTGTAAGGACATAAATTTCCAATGGAGTCCATGTATTGTTTTGACTTAATTCCCTGAACAAAACTGTGTTTGTTATATGTCATAGGGAGAATTTTATTTTTTCACGATCTCACTTGGTCTATGACGTATTGATTAAATTGAAGACATTGCGACAAAGCTTCAAAGAATTACATAATTCCGAAGTTTAATTGGTGCAAGTTTAATCGTCTTCAAAGTTAAATTCATTCTGAGATCACTCGTGTATGAATGCATATAATTAATGGTGCTTTGAATTATTTTATAAAAGTTAAGGATGTAATTTTTATAAAGAAAAATGTTTTTAAATGTTTTAAAAACTTTTTTTTAAAGGTTTACACTATGTTTTATGATGATAAGCTCGTAAAAGAGTTTGACATTTTTGAATCTCTCTTTGAAAGGTACGTTTTAAACAAAAAGTCAAAAAAGTCAAAATTTCGCGTTGTCGTTCAAACGACATCCAATCTCGTTCGAACGAGATGGGATGACGCTCGAACGAGTTCCTCAAGTCGTTCGAACGACAGATTTTTCGAGGCGGCGTTTAAATCCTATTGAAATAGTGTTTTCCTCATAATTTCGTAGGTGTGAATTATGGAAACTAGTATTCGACCAGAAACTTGTTATGCACATGTTTTCTAAGGTTTAAATGTTTTAAACACATCCTTAGAGTTTGCAAAGATCCGAGTTATCATTCTTATATGTTTAAGTGATCTTTCTGCACCAAAGTTGTTTATTCTACACATTGAACATCAAAGGGTTTTGTGGTGAAGAAAGGAGAAGGACTTCTTGTTCGACATCGTAGAGGAATCAAAGCCATTCGGTGGACACCGAGACATACATGGACGCGTGTGTTGTGGACAGGTATCGTGGAAGACAAAATTTCTGCGTGGGCACTATTGAAGAATGATTGAAGATCAGAAGGAGCGTCAAGACCCGTGGTGATCGAGTCTTAGTGTAAGGCTATTCTGTCTTTGTAAAACCATTGTTCATAGTGATTGTCTGGCTTGGGCCGTCCGAGGTTGTTTTTCCGTCTTGGCTTTTTTCCTCGTGCATCCGTCATTGTGAGTATTATTTACTTTACTTTACTTGCTTTAATCACTAGATGCATGTTTAGGATTAATCAAGATAAAACTTCTTTACAGTAAGAATTGGGTTTTCACAACTTGGTTTGGGACATAATTAAAAGTTGGATAATTTTTTGGAGAAAAATTGGTTTGAAAGAAAACACACATATATTGGGCACTCTTCAAATTGGTATCAGAGCTAGAAAACATTTTTATTTGTTTTGTGATCCCGAGTGTTTTCAAACATGAATTCTGGATATAATGAATTTTCTCGAACTCCTATTTTTTATGGCAGTAATTACACTTATTGGAAGATGAGAATGATATGTTCTTTAAAATCTATTGATGAGCGTGTTTGGCTTGCAGTTGAGAAAGGTTGGATGCCCCCTGTCACTATTGTAGGTGAGGTCACTAGTTTTAAAGCCTGTTGAGTCGTGGACCGAAACTGAAAAAAGACTTACACAATAAAATTTTAAGGGTCTGCACGTTATTTCTTCACATTTCACACAACAAGAATATAATAAAATTATGACTTGTGAAACATTAAAAGAGGCTTGGGATATTTTGACACTCACTCACGAGGGAACTATCATGGTTAGGGCGTCAAAACTTCAAAATCTCACTACACAGTTTGAGACCATTAGGATGTTAGAGAGTGAGACCTTTGATGAGCTTTATGCTAGGTTGTCCAATATTTTCAACTCGTCGTTTAACCTAGGTGAGAAAATTCCCGACAACCGTGTCATTAAGAAAATTCTTAGGTCGTTGCCTAGTAGGTTTGATGCGAAAGTGACCATATTAAACTCCTTGGGTAGGTTAGAGTCAACGAAACTATAAGAGATTGTAGGTGACTTACAAACCTATGAAATCGACATGATTACCTCCAAGCAAGTGCCTAAAAAAGAAAAGGGTATTTCTTTGAAAACCCAGAAGGAGGAAATTAAAGTTTCAGATTCCGATTTCGATTTCGATTTTGAGGATGTTGATTTGTTGGCAAAGAAATTTAAAAAAATTATCTAGTTTCCAATGCAATCGAAAGGTGCCAAGAAATTTTAAAAATTCAAGAACAACAAAGTAGATCCCACGTCTAAGGATAAGTTTGAGAAGCCTAAGATAGATGAGTCGGATAAGTGTTTTGGGTCTGAGGGGTATGGTCACAAGGTTAAAGAGTGTCCCACTAGACTTAAGAAAGAGGGTAAATAACCCATTGTCTATAATGCCACCTTAAGTGATAGTGATCCGGAAGAGGGAGAGAGTTCCCCCATTGATCGTAACTTTGTTGCATTTATGGCATGTCATGTAAGCGATGGCGATTCTCATGTACATGACACTTCCGAGGAGGTTTTGAGTGTATCCCGTGTTAGTGAGGGTGAAGAGAGTGACGAGGAGGAGGTTGATGTGAAAGAATTGCAAAATGCGTTTAATGAGTTGTATGCCGAAACGGTGAAGGTAAAAAAGGCTAAATCAAAATTACAATATAAGTTGAATGACGGTGCCATTGAAAATAATGATATTTTGATTGAGGATCTTAGGGAATGAGAGAAGAAGCTAGGGAAAAATTAGAGTTTGTGGAGAAAGAGAGAGATAATCTCCGTAGTTTGATGGAGCCCTTGAAAAAGGAAATTTTAGTGTTTGAGGAGTCTAGACATTTTCTCGAGTCTAGGATTTATGAGTTGGAGGAAAGATTGATAGACTCGTCTAGAGTCAAGTTTGATTTGGAGGCTAGGTCGGAGAAGTTAGATAAGATCCTAGACACCGTCCAAATTAAGGGAGATATGGGAGGTATAGGTTTTGATGAGAGAGTTGTTCCCATTCCCCCCGCATGTGTGAGAAACACTAGGATGGTTAGAAAAGGTCCACATATAGGTAATCATTCCCACCACCTCCACACTTGCACATTTTATGGTAGGAAAGGTCACCTTTGGCGTTATTGTTACAACCTTAGACATGCTCCTAGGAAGTTTAGGAATAAAGTTGCCCCGGTTCCCAAAACCCCCATGCGTCGTTTTACACCTACTTGGGTTAGGAAATCGGATTTAGCGACTTTAGGAATTAAAGTTCATGATTCTCACTTGGGTTTGCTTCATGATATATTCATTGCTAGTAGTATGAAATTTGTATCATTTTGTATTATAGTTTTCATTTGTTTGAGTCCTATTTGAAAAATACAAAAAGATTTTGTTTTTTTTTAGAAAACTTTTGAAAAAACAAAAAGATTTTGCTTTATTTGAGTTAAAATATGAAAAGCTAAAAATATTTTCGGTTTTTGTTTTTGAGTTTACATGTTTGATGTGGCATATTGGTGTGCTTGCACCCCCCATCGTTTCATTATTCATATGGATAGGACATTTGGTCATTATTATCGATGCTTAGAATGATCTTAACCATTGTTTATATGGGGTTGTTTCGAAGTTGATATGCATTTTGATTTGACTTTGTATATATGCCAACATCGCACACATGCACAGATTTATATAAATGTTTGACTTCTCTTGCATATTTGAATTTGGTGAGGCGTTCTTATCTCAATCTTGTCATCTATGCATAAGTAAACTTAAGGAGAAGTGGGCATGTAAGAATCGTTTACCGTGAGGATTTAAATTTGGTAAAAATGATGAGTCATTCACGGGAAAGGGCTACAAGAGTTGAAAATTAACTCGTTATGAAAGCCACCGTTTAAAAGAGCCCAAAACGAAAATGCAATATGCTAAGAAAAGGTCCAATAAGATTTTCTCTAAGTTGAGAATGCTAGAAACCTCAAAAGAACTTGAAAAAATATGATATTATTGAGGGAGTCTGGTTAAAGAAAATTTAAATGGGTTTGCACATCTAATCCTAATGTTGAAACATTGCAATTTGACGCTATTATTTGTAGAATCGTCAAAATTTTGGATTTGTGTGCATGGAGTATGTTTAGTTCATTAACCTCACTCTTTAATTGTCATATGGCTACGATAAAGTTTGATGATTTATCGCTGTCAATTAGAGCTTCTTGATCATTTCGATGTGTTGGAATTGTGACTCATTTGTTGTAGTTTCACGCCCATTCATTCCATGTCCATGTTTGAGCACATTGGTACTATATTTGCATGTAACTCGCATTTTTAGTTTTTATGAGTTTTTGCAGTTTTGTGTTAAAAGCCTACTGTTTTAACACTATTTTGATTCTGTCAAGCCCTTCCTGGAATATTTTTGTGGAAATTTTTCACTGAGTAATACTTTATAATATTTCTGGGAAAGTGGGAAATTTTGGCAGGTCACGCGAAATCGTTTCAATGACAACTCATATCGCGCGAATGAAATATGTACTTCGTTCGAGCGACTTCCTCATCTCATTTGAGCGAGGTCCCTCGCTCGTTTTATCGACTGGCTTAGAAAATGGCTTCTGATTGGTTTGCAGTCCACTGGTTTAATTTCATATATTTTTGGTATTGCGGGAAGCATTTCTGGACTGTTTGGTTTATATGCAGGTTCTTTTATGTTACATATTGGTATTTTGCATATGAGTCCGTTTATCACACCCGATTAATTTGCGATATTCTTTGTGTGATTCCTTGGTTTACTAGCTACTGATTTATCATTGCTTGATCATATTTAGATGGTTGTTTCATGATTATCTAGCGGTTTTCAATTCTCAAATTAGTATTAACTTGATTCAAATTGGTTTCATATTCTCATGCTAGATATTTCATATTGGTTTATCTTTTCACCGTATTGTCTATTCGAGCCAAAAAGGGGGAGAGATGTATGAGATGTAGGGGGGAATTAGTTGAGCAATACTAGTGATTTATGGATTTACATTTTGTTTGATTATATTTTTTTCAAATTGGTATCAAATAATTGCTCACTTGTTTCAAATGGTTTGTTCTTATTAGAAATATAAATTGGTATCATTTGTTCCTCCATACTTCATTGGGTATCTGTTTTTCTGTTTAATGTGTGTAGGTATGCTTCAGCGATTCGAGATTTCAAGTCTACATCACATTCAGACAGTTCATACTTGCTGCTGCTACATATTCTAGTCCATGTCCTGTATTTTTTATTTTGGGTTTATGGGATGGAATTTAGGCGTCATACGGCTTGACGGCCCGGTTAGGCATTTCACTGGTTTAGTTTGTTCCCGGAATAGTCAAAGGGGGAGATTTATAAGGACATAAATTTCCAATTGAGTCCATATATTGTTTTAACTTAATTGCATGAACAAAACTGTGTTTGTAATATGTCGTAGGGAAAATTTTATTTTGTCACGATCCCACTTAGTCTATGACGTATTGAACAAATTGAAGACGTTGCGGCAAAGCTTCAAAGAATTACATCATTCTGAAGTTTGATTGGTGCAAGTTTCATTGTCTTCAAAGTTAAATTCATTCCGAGATCACTCAATTATGAATGCGTATAATTAATGGTGCTTGGAATTATTTTATAAAAGATAAGGATGTAATTTTTATAAAGAAAAATGTTTTTAAATGTTTTAAAACTGTTTTAAAGGTTTACACTACTTTTTATGATGATAAGCTCGTAAAAGAGTTTGACATTTTTGGATCTCTCTTTGGAAGAGACGTTTTAAACAAAAAGTCAAAAAAGTCAATTTTTCGCGCTGTCGTTCAAACGACATCCAATCTCGTTCGAACGAGATGGGATGTCTATCGAACGAGTTCCTCAAGTCGTTCGAACGACAAATTTTTCGAGGTGGCGTTTAAATCCTATTTAAATAGTGTTTTCCTCATAATTTCATAGGTGTGCATTCTAAAAAATAGTATTCAGCTAGAAACTTGTTTTGCACATGTTTTCTAAGGTTTAAAAGTTTTAAACACATCCTTAGAGTTTGCAAAGATCCGAGTTATCATTCTTATATATTTAAGTGATCTTGTTGCACTAAAGTTGTTTGTTATACACATTAAACATCAAAGGGTTTTGCGGTGAAGAAAAGAGAATGAATTCTTGTTCGACATCGTAGACGAATCAAAGCCATTCGGTGGACACCGAGACATACGTGAACGCGTGTGTTATGGACAGGTATCGTGGAAGATGAAATTTATGCGTGGGCACTATTGAAGAACGGTTGAATATCAGAAGGAGGTTTTTTTTGTAAAACCATTGTTCATAGTGATTGTCTGGCTTGGGTTGTCCGAGGTTGTTTTCCCATTTTGGGTTTTTTTCTCGTACATCCGACATTATGAGTATTCTTTACTTTACTTTACTTTACTTCCTTTAATCACTAGATGCATGTTTAGGATTAATCAAGATAAAACACGTTTAAAGTAAGAATTGGGTTTTCACAACTTGGTTTGGGGCATAATTAAAAGTTGGATAATTTTTCGAAGAAAATTTGGTTTGAAAGCAAACACACATATATTGGGCACTCTTCAACTTGAAAATTTGTTTCTTTCTTCTTTAAGTCCTTTATTCACACATACGTTGATTTTATATGAAAAACCGTTGCCTCCTTAGGAATTAATACAATTTCACCCACACTAGTGTAAAAATATTCCTCAACATTTTTATGAAAGTAAATGTGACAACCCGCTCCAAATAATAACGGGTGGCCATCCCTATACTACATAAATCAGGTATCTCAGATGGTACAGTCTCAACATCAACAACTAAACACAGTAATATAAGGCTAACTACCCGAAATCATAAAGTGCGAATCGCCAAAAAATTAAAACTTTTATATTACAACAACAACAAAACCAATAATGCATACACCCAACAATAAACATCTATCTAAAATGTGGAAAGTGCATGTTCCAGATAATGAAAGAGTACAATACATTGTACAACAAAAATCTCAACAATGAAATACCCGAATATGTTGTCGGGTAACAGACAATACAATAATCAGATAATTAAAAGATGAAAGTGTTAATCTATAACACTTGAATACTAACTCAATACAACTGAATCCTAATCTAGATATACAAAGATAGGAATCGACTAAAACCAAGTGCCGCAACAGTCCGCTACTGCCACAGCTCCATAAATCCTGAATGGAGGAATAAAAAGGCGTCCTTGCGGGGGAACACCTGAAGGAATACAATATATATGCATGGGGGAGGAGAAATATAAATGGGTCAGAACCCGAGTGTGAAAAACAGTTTATAGCAAGTGTATTAAAATGCATAATAATTATAAATCCATTATTACATGATTTAGCTGGAATCGAACACTCCCAAAAACTTCAACTCACCTCTCATCTAAAGCGCGCCCTAAGAGGATGCACGTGACTCCAAAAAGGATGTTCGATTCTAATTAGGTAAGAGGATTCTAACTTAAACCCAAATAAAGTATTTAAGTGAAACCATCTAACCTATCACCCGATTCTACACCTAGTCCATTTCTAATAGTTATAAATATTAACTTTAATATAAACGTTACGCTTATCTTTATAATGTTCTTTTGTTGAACATAAAAAGTTACGTGATCCTATCATGCTACATCATCACAATACATAAACAATATCATGTACTATATTTATTCTAGTGATGCTCAAATAGGGCAAGAAACCATATATATAAATAATAATAGATGAGTTATTAGCATCAAGAACTAAGGACTAAACTCCTCCCAATTTTCAACACGGTACTGCGTTTCGTGCGCGGGACGTCTCGCCGAAGCGAAATCCAAACAAGGAACCCCCCCGTTACACTACTCCTGACCGTATCGATCCTCGGGGCTCATTATGCTCTCAATACAACATGAATGTAACTCAAATGATTAGTATCCAATTTTAATTAATTAAATATTCCCAATTCTCAACAGTACACGGCGTTTCATGCGTGGGACGTCTCGCCGAAGCGAAATCCAAACAAGGAACCCCCCCGTTACACTACTCTTGGCACTATCGATCGTCGGGTTAGGTGATAGATATATAATATAATATAATAATTAGCATTAAGGACTAAACTTATCCCCAAGTTCCAACATTACACTGCGGTTTGTGCGTGGGACGTCTCGCCGAAGCGAAATCCAAACAAGGAACCCCCCCGATACACTAATCCTGGCAATGTAGGTCATTAAGGTCGGTTATGCCCTTGACACCCAAATACAAACACAAGCAAATAATAACCATCCAACCGAGCTATAACTCGAAGGACGCAGGCTCACATGCTATCATCTTCCAGCAGCCCATATACGTAGCAAACTGGGGCCACCTGGTGGGGTTCAACGACACCCACCTCGTGATCAACTCACGCACACGACGTCCGGGAAGTGGTCATAGCTCCTAACCAGCAGGTGAGAGCAACACATACCCACGACCTCTCACCCCCAAAATAATAAATATATATATATATGTCATTTTCTGACCACAAAGGACGACTATGACCTGGGGAATATCCACACCCTGCATATTTGTCAAGATGCTCACCCTGAATGCACGAAACTTCCCAATGATAGCAAGGAGGGGGTATGCTTAACATGTATATACACCATATATAAGGTCTACATACATCCCACATAATAAAGATACACCATTATATAAGGTATACCTGAAACATCGCATTCATGTTTATTATACGCACTTAGGCGCAGTTAAATTACATCATAGTTTAGTATACTCTCTCATGATACACTAATCGTTAATACTCACACATTTACCCCACTTAGTATACGCTATACAATTCTCGCTTGAAGCTCTCATGTCACTGCAAATAATGAATTGCTTTTCAATACACTTTAGTTAGGGATATTCTATATCCTATTGCACCTTAATGCATTTCTCACATTGTGAGGTATCTCCCAATCGATCATAAATAAGGATATTTCCATATCCAAAAGCGCATCAGATAGCATTAGTAAACATTCACTCATAATAGGGTTCATTTCATTTAAGAATCCTTTTAAAGTTATCCCAAATGAAAGTGGGCTCCCCCACTTAGAAGATACCAAATTCTCTAATCGGAAATCCCCAAATTAAGTCTACATGACTCCAATGATCTCCTGTAGGGGAAACTCTCTAAAAGTCTCCAAAACATAATCCAAATATCTCCTATAGAGATCCCCGATCGATAGCCTCGAATAAAACGGAAAGAAATTTTCCTTAGAAAAACTTTCCCTCAAAAGCCTTGTTTCCGAATCGATTCGGGCCTAATCCGAATCGATTCGGCCCAGTGAATCGATTCGGCCAGGAAGGCGAATCGATTCGGGTCATCAGACCTGGGACTCTGTCTCAGGCCGAATCAATTTGGCTGGAGTGCGAATCGATTCAGTCACCAAGACCTGGGCACCTGTATATTTCCGAATCGATTCGGCTAGGGGGCCGAATCGATTCGGCCCTGCTGAACCTCGAAAATGGCTACTGTTTAAGTAAGCCAAAATACCCAAAAGTCATATTAATGGTTTTCTATCCATTTCTCTTCAACCCAAACAAAAATCTAACATTAATCTTCATCCTAGAATACATATAAACTAATTTCTAACCTTAAATCCATTTAATACACTACAAATCTAAGGTTTTTCCAAAAAGTTAGGTTTTAACATTTTAAACCTAAAACCCAAAAATCAATCCGCAAATCATTCAATAAATGGTACACAACAATTATTTAGCAAGTTTAATCACTTGCCTCAGGTTCGTAGGGTCTGAATCCACCGAAAAATCCTCTTTCTTCCTTTTTCTCCTTCCTTTTCTTCTTCTTTCTTCTTCTCTCTTCTTTCTTTCCTTTTCTCTTTCTCTCTTTTGGGAGAAATATCTCCCGTAGGCTTTTTAAGCCTAATTCCAAAAATACACATCTTTAAATGATAATACACACTTTAAATGACTCGGTGACTTTAGTTCGAGTCAAACGGTCCTATTTTATTTCGGAACCCAAATAGACCCCAAGTACAGTCATTTCGACTTTCTCGACCCTTCCGGAAACAATGGTACCCTCAGAAATTCCATTCGAGATACTTTCTAACAACTCCAAATTCTGACCTCAATTGCCAAATTTTATTATTTCTCCAATAAAATATTATTTATCTCTCCGGAAATAAATAAATCATCGTCTCCAAGACCTCGGGTTGTTACAAACTCCCCCACTTACAAGAATTTCGTCCTCGAAATTTAGCTAAGCCTAATTCTCCCAAAGCTCAACTAGTCCTAATCTACCCACTATTTCTAATCCTATCTCCAAACTTCTAACTTCCCACGACGAATTGATTTAATTTACTTTATTATTAAGCTAATTACGAAGTAAACAAAACTTATTTCCATAACAAGGGCGCCCATACCCCCTTTATAATTGAGCTTTATGCTCACAACCATCATAATGAGGCTTTAGTTGCCTTGAAAGTTCCACATTTCCAACAATAAGTAAGACTAAAATTTTAGTAGAAAAAATTTTGAATGGCCCAAAGAAATAACTCCTCTCAATTCCATACGATCGCCAATTTCGTGCGGGGGACGTCTCGCAAAAGAGAAATCCAAACAAGGAACCCTCCCAATACACTACTGTGTGACGACGTCGGGGATTGAGAGTTTGTTTGATCCGAACTAGAGTTTGAAAACATTTTAGTGAAAAATTTAGTTTGAAAGGGCCCGAAGGCCGATAAAAGTTTTATCTTGAAAATAGTCTATTTTGAAAACGATTATATATATATACATATTCTAATATAAAATGCCTTATGTCCAACACAAGGTTTTTTAATTTATCATATGCAAAACATATAGCTCACAAATATCATCATAATTAGGAGCTAAAATTTTACCTGCGTCCCATCAAACCACAATCACTTCAAACATAAACAACATCTTACATCATCACAATATACTGCCATATATAAGGCAATTCCATATCTGGAATACAACAATTTCAATAGTCTATCATGACTTCATAAAAAGAAGTAGCTTCTATCATTACTACTTACCACCATAACCAAGATAATAGAATAAGAGCATATCTTGCTCAAAATTTCCCCCTTTAGGGTCATTACCTACCATACATAAACAAAAGGGCTAAAGCACTACCCGATTCGTATATATCTCCCATACGATATTTCCAAGACTTCATATAGTGATAATCCCAATAGTAAGGAAAATTACTTACAACATCCATCTCTAGTCCGATTGCCCATCCTCATCAATAGGCTCCCAAACGTAGTCCCCCGGTCTGAAGCGACCTCGAATCTGCTGTAGGGATTGCACTTCCAAAGTTTCATCAAATCGCGGTCCTTTACCTCTTTGAGGACAATCTCTCTTTTTGTGACCTGTTTCTTTGCAAAAGAAACACTTGCCCATAAACTCTTTCTGGCCACTCGCATTACTGGCGCTCTCTTTGCCAAACTTACTTGATGAACTCGAATCTCCAAAGTTCTTACTCTCTTGAGAACGAAAACGATATTCTCGACACTTTAATAGTGCCGCATTTACGACCTCGATGAAAGTCATTAACTTAGGGCCTTCTAAAAAATGTTGTTGGATTTTCAAATCTAAACCTCGAACAAACTTTGATATACGTTTCTCTTACGTATTTACCTCATTAGGTACTAATCTCGCCCATAGAGAAAAATCTTTTTCATAATCTGCCACCGTCCTATTTCCTTGAAAAATTCCCATATCCTGCGTAGGGGAAAGCAAATACCTTTGATCAAAAAGTCCCCAAAATTCTTTGATAGGAAAAGTATCTCTCTGCTAAGATGTGGTGACAAACTCCCACCATTGAAGAGCTGCACCCGACAACTTAAAGGTGACTAAAAATTGCTTCTGCACTTCACTACACTCAACCATACGAAGATGCCTTAGCATACTATTTTTCCATGTACTTGCAGCCATTGCATCAACTTCCCCGGCAAACTCGGGAGGATGCCCCTTACTAAAATCTTCTTTCACTCTCTCCCAAAAGGACAATCCTAAATGGGGTGGGGCTGCTCGAGCGACAGGTTGCTGAGCCATCGTAGAAACGGCCGCAGTTACTGCTTGTGCCACAATATTGGCAACATCATCCGTAGTCATGTTCCTTTGAGGCAATTCTTTCCTTGCCTTGGCTGAACGACCTCCCTTCGGTGGCATCTGAAACAAGAACAATTGGATCAGAACGCCTTTCAATTATTTTCGATTCACATAAAGATATGGACGTATGAATGTACCCGTCCTAGCAATAAGGCTCTACACCAAGAACGCTTACGGAAGATCGTAGTAACGCACACAGATCCTAAAGACACTAGAACCTGATGTTCTGATACCATCTGTGACAACCCGCTCCAAATAATAACGGGTGGCCAGCCCTATACTACATAAATCAGGTATCTCAGATGGTACAGTCTCAACATCAACAACTAAACACAGTAATATAAGGCTAACTACCCGAAATCATAAAGTACGAATCGCCAAAAAATTAAAACTTTTATATTACAACAACAACAAAACTAATAATGCATACACCCAACAATAAACATCTATCTAAAATGTGGAAAGTGCATGTTCCAGATAATGAAAGAGTACAATACATTGTACAACAAAAATCTCAACAATGAAATACCCGAATATGCTGTCGGGTAACAGACAATACAATAATCAGATAATTAAAAGATGAAAGTGTTAATCTATAACACTTGAATACTAACTCAATACAACTGAATCCTAATCTAGATATACAAAGATAGGAATCGACTAAAACCAAGTGCCGCAACAGTCCGCTACTGCCACAGCTCCACAAATCCTGAATGGAGGAATAAAAAGGCGTCCTTGCGGGGGAACACCTGAAGGAATACAATATATATGCATGGGGGAGGAGAAATATAAATGGGTCAGAACCCGAGTGTGAAAAACAGTTTATAGCAAGTGTATTAAAATGCATAATAATTATAAATCCATTATTACATGATTTAGCTGGAATGGAACACTCCCAAAAACTTCAACTCACCTCTCATCTAAAGCGCGCCCTAAGCGGATGCACGTGACTCCAAAAAGGATGTTCGATTCTAATTAGGTAAGAGGATTCAAACTTAAACCCAAATAAAGTATTTAAGTGAAACCATCTAACCTATCACCCGATTCTACACCTAGTCCATTTCTAATAGTTATAAATATTAACTTTAATATAAACGTTACGCTTATCTTTATAATGTTCTTTTGTTGAACATAAAAAGTTACGTGATCCTATCATGCTACATCATCACAATACATAAACAATATCATGTACTAGATTTATTCTAGTGATGCCCAAATAGGGCAAGAAACCATATATATAAAAAATAATAGATGAGTTATTAGCATCAAGAACTAAGGACTAAACTCCTCCCAATTTTCAACACGGTACTGCGTTTCGTGCGTGGGACGTCTCGCCGAAGCGAAATCCAAACAAGGAACCCCCCCGTTACACTACTCCTGACCGTATCAATCCTCGGGGCTCATTATGCTCTCAATACAAGATGCATGTAACTCAAATGATTAGTATCCAATTTTAATTAATTAAATATTCCCAATTCTCAACAGTACACGGCGTTTCATGCGTGGGACGTCTCGCCGAAGTGAAATCCAAACAAGGAACCCCCCCGTTACACTACTCCTGGCGCTGTCGATCGTCGGGTTAGGTGATAGATATATAATATAATATAATGATGAGCATTAAGGACTAAACTTATCCCCAAGTTCCAACATTACACTGCGGTTTGTGCGTGGGACGTCTCGCCGAAGAGAAATCCAAACAAGGAACCCCCCCGATACACTAATCCTGGCACTGTAGGTCATTAAGGTCGGTTATGCCCTTGACACCCAAATACAAACACAAGCAAATAATAACCATCCAACCGAGCTATAACTCGAAGGACGCAGGCTCACATGCTATCATCTTCTAGCAGCCCATATACGTAGCAAACTGGGGCCACCTGGTGGGGTTCAACGACACCCACCTCGTGATCAACTCACGCACACGACGTCCGGGAAGCGGTCATAGCTCCTAACCGGCAGGTGAGAGCAACACATACCCACGACCTCTCACCCCCAAAATAATAAATATATAAATATTTCATTTTCTGACCACAAAGGACGACTATGACCTGGGGAATATCCACACCCTGCATATTTGTCAGGATGCTCACCCTGAACGCACGAAACTTCCCAATGATAGCAAGGAGGGGGTATGCTTAACATGTATATACACCATATATAAGGTCTACATACATCCCACATAATAAAGATACACCATTATATAAGGTATACCTGAAACATCGCATTCATGTTTATTATACGCACTTAGGCGCAGTTAAACTACATCATAGTTTAGTATACTCTCTCATGATACACTAATCGTTAATACTCACACATTTACCCCACTTAGTATACGCTATACAATTCTCTCTTGAAGCTCTCATGTCATTGCAAATAATGAATTGCTTTTCAATACACTTTAGTTAGGGATATTCTATATCCTATTGCACCTTAATGCATTTCTCACATTGTGAGGTATCTCCCAATCGATCATAAATAAGGATATTTCCATATCCAAAAGCGCATCAGATAGCATTAGTAAACATTCACTCATAATAGGGTTCATTTCATTTAAGAATCCTTTTAAAGTTATCCCAAATGAAAGTGGGCTCCCCCACTTAGAAGATACCAAATTCTCTAATCGGAAATCCCCAAATTAAGTCTACATGACTCCAATGATCTCCTGTAGGGGAAACTCTCTAAAAGTCTCCAAAACATAATCCAAATATCTCCTATAGAGATCCCCGATCGATAGCCTCGAATAAAACGGAAAGAAATTTTCCTTAGAAAAACTTTCCCTCAAAAGCCCTGTTTCCGAATCGATTCGGGCCTAATCCGAATCGATTCGGCCCAGCGAATCGATTCGGCCAGGAAGGCGAATCGATTCGGGTCATCAGACCTGGGACTCTGCCTCAGGCAGAATCAATTCGGCTGGAGTGAAAATCGATTCGGTCACCAAGACCTGGGCACCTGCATATTTCCGAATCGATTCGGCCCTGCTGAACCTCGAAAATGGCTACTGTTTAAGTAAGCCAAAATACCCAAAAGTCATATTAATGGTTTTCTATCCATTTCTCTTCAACCCAAACAAAAATCTAACATTAATCTTCATCCTAGAATACATATAAACTAATTTCTAACCTTAAATCCATTTAATACACTACAAATCTAAGGTTTTTCCAAAAAGTTAGGTTTTAACATTTTAAACCTAAAACCCAAAAATCAATCCACAAATCATTCAATAAATGGTACACAACAATTATTTAGCAAGTTTAATCACTTGCCTCGGGTTCGTAGGGTCTGAATCCACCGAAAAATCCTCTTTCTCCCTTTTTCTCCTTCCTTTTATTCTTCTTTCTTCTTCTCTCTTCTTTCTTTCCTTTTCTCTTTCTCTCTTTTGGGAGAAATATCTCACGTAGGCTTTTTAAGCCTAATTCCGAAAATACACATCTTTAAATGATAATACACACTTTAAATGACTCGGTGACTTTAGTTCGAGTCAAACGGTCCTATTTTATTTCGGAACCCAAATAGACCCCAAGTACAGTCATTTCGACTTTCTCGACCCTTCCGGAAACAATGGTACCCTCAGAAATTCCATTCGAGATACTTTCTAACAACTCCAAATTCTGACCTCAATTGCCAAATTTTATTATTTCTCCAATAAAATATTATTTATCTCTCCGGAAATAAATAAATCATCGTCTCCAAGACCTCGGGTTGTTACAGTAAATGACCAATTTTCCCTTTGTTTATTAAACTTGCAATTTGGTCATTTTACAAGTGTCATTTTCTAAAAATGGTAATTTTAGTTTTCGACTCAACATTTAAACTCATTTAGCCATTTTAACACTTTTTCAATACTTCATTTTATTAAACTTTCACATTTAACACTCCAACACCTTTAATATATAAATTCGCACATTATGCATATTAAAGTGCCACTTGACACATACTTGATATGTACACTTTCTTCTTCAGTTTTTACATCTTACTATCAATTTTTCGAATATTCAAGCATTTGACATTCTTATCTTGTATACTTTGATTTACAAACTTTATTTATGACTTTTTACATTTCAACACCTATTTATCCATTTATTTCAAGTTTAGCCTTCTCTACTTTCATTATTTGCATTTACACTTAAAAATTTAGATATAAACCTTAGTTTCACATACTTACACTTTTTACCCAAAAGTTAAGTAATACAATCTTACTTTGAAGGCTTTTTACAAGAAATTCCATTTCATAAGTTTATTCAATTTATCAACATGAAAACTACTATATTGATTTAAAAAAAGAACATATTCCAACCTAATAAGCTATTTATCATGCAAAGTCATTTTTCAACTTAAAAACATAAGTTTGACGCATTTTAACCCACTAAAAGTTTGGCACAATATTCTGATTTTTTTTCATAAACTTTAAGCTCACTTAAAACCCACTTTAATCTTTATTTTTAGTATGACAACATGGACATATTAGAAGCTAAGCATGGATGAACATTACCACACATTAAAGGCCCTGAATATGCAATAAATCACACTAATATCATCATCAGCTTAAACTACTTAAGAGTATAATTTTTTTCCGCCTCAAGGGTAGTTTCAAAATGGTTGGATGAAATGTCTAAGAAGATAGAAACCTCCCACCTCCTAAAGTGGCCTTAGAGAGGTTGCCTAGCTCCACCAAGCTCATTTACATGAAAAATCCATTAAAGCCCTCTTCAAAACTCCATAAATATATATATATATAGTCACCACCTCTAAAAGTCTTAGTTTGAAACCTCCCATTTAGCACTCAAATATGAAATTCTATCCCTACACAAAGGATTAAAATTTTCACAAAAGGGTTATATGTTAGTGCCTTAAGCGTAGTGTGATTTGGTGAAAATAACTAAAAAAGGATAATAATTTGGTGTGTCCTTCTTTTGCAGACTGTTTTCGGTTTGGTATGGAAGAAGGCATGTTGGTGTTATATATATAATCTCTAAAAAAAACACCAACTGATGGGATTAAATTATTAGGCCACATTTCTCAAGATAAGCAATGTCCGTTTCCCCATTGGTTTACAACCTATAGCATCAATACTCTGTATTATCCTAGAGGAGCTCTTAGCTTTCATGTTTGGTGTTAACATTTAACTCTCATGATTTTATAACAATGACACAACTGATCAACTGCCTGCAATTGTTAACTAAGGGACCACACTTGCCTCTCTCCTCTTAGGAAACTAACAAACAAATATTCCATTATTGTTAAACTATTTGGAACCATCCCTTTTTATTTATATTAGTCCTACACACTTGCTTTGCACCACGATGTGGGTGTACATTTCTTTTTTAATTCGTTTTCTTCTTCACGGTGTTTCATTTGGCCCGACTTTATTTCATCCCAATGTGTGATTTATACAAACTAATACAACTTGATACTTATTTAAAAGATCAATAATATATTTAAATCGATTATACACATATAACATCAATTGATTTCCCCCGTCGTACCCTAAATTCTTCATAAATTAATAGACTTTTTAATATTCATATAATTTCCTCATTTCGCCAATAGTGTCGATTAATTCCCTTGAGATTTCGTACACGTGACATGAAAATCTATGTATTCCCTCTATAATATATGGTCATTTTATTTTTATTTCGTCCTTCTATTCGTCTTAAACAATGTGTACAAGTTTCGGGACTTTCAAAAATAATATTTTTTTTTGGATTTTTCTTTGCATGGTATTTTTCCTTATATTTTTAGGGTCCCAAATACGTGGTCACATTATTTTTTTTTATCTTCCAATAGTCATAAGTAATTCGCGCAAAACTGGGTTTTCTTAGTGTCGCGTATCGACAAAATTGCAATTTATTAACCTCAATCGTGTCGCGATCATTCCTTCGTATCTTTGCTTCAAACATCACCAAAGTACTAATATCATTCATATGAAACACATTTACCAACTCATGAAAATCATGAAACGTGAAACTTTCTTGTTTAACCCTTTGACGCAATGTGTCACTTTGCTTACCTTTTTGATGTAATCCACTTATATATTTATTCCTCGAGTTTTCGTTCGAATTAAATACTTCAAATAACATTAAGTATCAATTTTCTAGGGTTGGTTATTACACGTTGCATAACTGCAACCGATTTTGCACCATGACTAATGTCGTCAAATCTTTCACCATCACTTTTTAAAGTTGAAGAAACTTGGTTACTATACGGAACCTTCAAACAACCAAAATGCTACACCTATGATTTTGAGGTATTCTTAAAGATATGTGCGTTAGGATGTTTGGAAACGCGTAGTGTTTTAAATCATAAAATGAGTTTTCCAAGCTAAGGAGCAGAAAATATTTAGTCATTAATGAAAAACACATTTTGAACACAAGGTGAGTAAATATAGCTCTATTAGAAACAATAGAGTGAAGAACCCAAAGAAGAGGAGTAAAAACAAATGTTCTCTCAAATATATGAAATGATTTCATCTGTAAAAATATTTTTCAAAGCTCTCACTCTTGATTTGGAAGAGTAAAAAAGACTTAGCTATATAGCCTTTTATTTTAAAAGTTTTAAAGGCCAAAATTTTAGGCGTTACACTCTTCTGAGCTCAAATAGTCACTTCAAGATCTTCATCCCCCCAAAAGTTATACTTGAACAATTTTCCAACAAATCTTTAAGAAATATCTAGTGCAAAAGGCACTTTCGGCCTTGTCCGATGCATCATGCATGGACATTGCCGCAATGAGGAAAATCCTCATTCAGGAGAATAGAAACGACTGAAAAGTCAAGAAAAAGCTAGAGATTTTTCATGGGACAAAAAATAAGGGTGATACATTGTCGTTGCAACAAAGATCTTCACTAGTGCATTGCTGTGGCAAAAATGCTGGTCGCGATAAAGTCCATAAAAATTGCCAGTATGCCTTAAAAAAATCAGAAATAGTTTTTGTTGAACTCTAAGTATGTTTATTTTATACAAGATCACTCATACTTAGTTTACGCATAAAGATGTGACTCTTAAAATAGATTTTCTGCATGAAAAGTATATTTGTATTTTTCATTTGAAAAATACAACAACTAAGGTTTAATTAAAAATATTTTTCAATTAAAAAAAAATTAACCGAGGTGTGAAAATAAGTCTTTATACCTTTCCTAAGTGGTGTACTTGAGTTTTGGCATTGAGTGAAAATAGTATGTTGATAAAGCTTTTTAGCAATGCCTTAGAAAAAGACTTAAATGTTTTTTCAAGGAATTTAGATAAAATATTCTATAAAGCACATCAAGTATACTATTACAATCTCCCCCATTGTCAAATTTTTGAGATAAAATGTAAAAATGAAAAATTATAAGAAAATGAAGGAAATCTACCATTTACGAATCGTCTGTCTAAGGCGAAATACATAAATAGAAAATTATATTGGCTATAAGTAAGTAATCACTGAAAGAGACTGGGCCATCTTTAGTGGTGAAAAAAAGTTCTTGCACCATACATTTTTGACACATACTAGCAAACTTATCAAGCTACTGATGTAAAGAAATGTGAAGAAAATATGATAAATATGAAGATTGCACTTTGAACGTGTGAACATCATATCTATCTAAATCAACTCTCCTTATATATACAACCTTTCTCAATAATCATGATATAGCAACAAATAACTCTAAGCAACCTAATATGCTTTGATAACAATAATCCCCATATCTACAAACTTCTGCCTTTTTTCCCATGGAGAGTGACAAAGGAAAGAACTATCAACATAATGGGATCAAGTTCTCAAGGCATTTTAAGGGAGTTAAACATGATAATTAAATCAATGAATAGAGAAGAATCATATAAAGAGTGAAAATTAAAATTTTAATCTCCGCAAGATATAATTAAGAGAATTATAGGCCAAAGGTCAATAATTTTATCTACAGAAGGGAAGACAAACTTTATCAGGAAAAGATATAAGTAATGTTAAAAGGTTATAAGAATTAAAAAGTTAAGAGTTTACAAGGATTATAATGAATATGATCAATACAAACCAAAATCCAATAACTCCAAAAATAAACTAAGAAAGCTCGAAATACAAAGAAAATTACATCATTTATTCTTTTTCATCGTCCCTAAGACACACAAATAAATAAATTCATTTTTAGCATTCTTAAAGGTGTCCCTGATATTGTGCAGATGAGTATTAAACGTGTGATGAAAGTCATCATACAAAGAAGATCCCGTTGAACTAAACGAGGGAAGAAAACTATAACCAAGTTGAGAGATGGTAGAATCCAACTTATTGGGGAGTGTAATATATGCTTGCGATGTAGGTGAATAATGAGGAGATAGTGGACGAACAACATGTAGTTTTTTATGTGTGCCACTTTTGTCACCAAGCTAAGCAATATACTTATAATAAGAATTAATAGTCAATGTAGATTGCGTCTTTTCCCAAAAATTTTATGGAAGAATATGAACTTCAAACTTCAAAAGTGAGAATACGATCAAATGACCATAGGTCAAAGCGTAAAATTTCTTACTATCATTGGTTTAATAAAAATTAAGACTCTGATTAAATCATACAACACTTGTTATCACTCAAACCAATGGCGTACAACAATCCTTCACTTTTAGAAGATATATTGTGTGAACGGTTTGTGGGTAAAATACAAGAGGATACTACCATGTTCAGTATATAAAGTCCGTAACATGGAATGCTTGAGGAAAACTTTTTCCTTTTTAAGAATAACAATAGTTGTTTCTTAAAAGAATGATTATATTTCGATTGCAAGTTCACTCGAGATTGACTTGTAAGGATAATAAAATTTATTTTCTTTCATGGCACCAAAGTGGTTTCTTATTCACTTGAAATAAAGTTTGACTTAAAAAATCCTTGCTTATATCAAAAAGTATTCTAACACCTAACTAATCCTTACCATCTACAAGAGTCAAATAAAATTATCTCCCCAAGTTAGGGTAACATGGTCCGATTTGAGAACAAACATCAATCCATTTTCTTTTACCCACAAACTCATATAAATGGGTGTGAAAAGAAGATTCCAGGTTATTGAACTCCCCCAATGCATTAGATATGTATCAAATAGTTCATCAAATGTGGAGTTCTTATTGGAAGTTAAGGTGCATGAGTATGATTTTAGAGCCATAATATATATCATGAAAATGCACACCAAGGCATAAGCATAGAAATCTTATAAGAAGTGGAAGTGCAAACTGAGGATTAAATACAAACATAATGAGTAAACACGCTCCCAAAAAATTTAAAGCAAAGCTATACACCTTAAAAGATACTCAAGAGAATTAATTTAGACTCAAGATATGTAAAGCTCATTGATCATTGAATAGATTTCATCAAAATCCATCAAAACTATTATCACTAAGCCCTAACTTTAAAAAGGAGTAAATATGAAAGTTTAGGAAAGAAAACCTACGAAAGATGAAGATTAATCCACTCGAATGAGGTTAAGATCCCCTTAAAATACTTCCAATATGCTAAGTTAGGTGGAAGGCAATATGTTTATTTAGGTAAAAGAGGTTTTTAGAAAAGAACGAGGAAAAATATTTTTAACTCCGCATTTGGGCATCTTGAAAAACCCAGGTGCTATTATTGCAATGATTTTTTTCATACTAGTTGCGGTGTTTTCACTTCAACAAAGCCCCTATGACGATAATGTCGTAATAAATTATAACAAATAAAAAATGTGTAAACACAACACAAAAAATTAGAACTGTACCAAATGATTTCTTAGGTCTAGTAAAGTACATTTTGATCCCTTAAATATCATTTTCAATGGTAAAAAATCTTCAAAAGATCATACAACAGTTATTGTGAAGCCAGATACTCTCCACACATAACTTTTTAGCATTCAAAGTCTTAAATAAATCCATATAAATGATAGAGGGATTTAAAAACATACGCGTGGTAGAAAAGTGAATGAAATGGGTATTAACCCGTAAATTTAAAGAATTCAGATTAATTTTTAAACCAACTTTTGAAAAAATTTGACTTTATGCAACAAAGAGAACACCTCATTTTTCCTTGAAAAACAAATAAAATTTTCAACTACCCCTTTTTTAATTCCTTAAATAGCGATTTTATTATGAAAACCTTTTTAGTCTCAAATCTTTGATGTTACTCAATTTTTGGATACATTAAAATCTTTGAGACATCTCTTTTGATAAACAATTTCATGTAGCGTCTTTCATTCATTTATTACAAAGGGTGGGGAAATGTTTTCATTTGTTCAAAGATAGTTCGCACGACCAAGGTTGCATCCCTTACCACATCATCACTCATGATTCTGAAACGTATATATTTTTCAATTCCAACCATGATGATTAAAACTTTGATCCCCAAAAGGATAAACAAAAGCACCCTTTTCATTAAAAAATTACATACGACTTTGAATTTCTAGTAGAAATAGAAAAACAAATCCCATTTATTTTGAAATGAAATGCCTAAGTTTATTGTGTTGTGTAAAGTGTATGAGTTATAAAAATTATTTAAGATAGAATTCTCAATTTACTAATGTATATCAAGTTATAAAATTTTAAGCACAGAGTATTAAAAGTCATAAATGAAATCATTATTACAATAACTAAACATGTAGGTTATCGATTAAGTAGATGGGATAAAATAATACATGACAAGCATAGAAGACCAATATTATGTAAGGATTAAATGTAAATGTAAACAAAGAACATATCTAAAGAATAAAAGGAATGATAGAGAGAAATCAAGATGCATATCCAAAACGAGAAAACCAAACACTCTAAGATACATAAACCAAAAGAATCCTATTTCTTCTTAAAGAAGTACTAAGCCTTGGTATGTTTATCTACAAATTCTAGTTCCATATCCCACATTTTCTTGCATATAATAGTGTTTATTAATTGGAAGAAAAAATTAATGGTTGGGAATAAATTATTAATTGAATAAAAATGGTAATAATAATTGCATACTTAGAAGATGATTAAATTTTCATATCATGTAATTCATTTATGTTGCATGCTCTAATTAATTAATGGGTTTATTAATTATGTTGGACTATATGTAGTTACGCGTAAAATAAATAATTGATTGTTTTATATTACGTTGTGAGATTTTACCATGAGATATATGGTATAACTGATTGGAGTGGACTTTAGAGTGATACGGAGACCTGGTTACATGTTTTTATCATCATAAGTTGGGCTTGGGGATAGGTATTCCTTTAAAGTAAGTTTTAGGCTATTATAGTGTTTTGGGACCATTTGAGGGTCGAAAAATAGTCCTAATGCAAAGGTGAAAAAATTAGTGGTATTTAATAGAGTAGAGTTAAATTAAATAATCATTTGTCATCATTATAGCAAACCCTAGCAACTATATTATTGCGTGAGAATTAAGAGAGGGCTTTGTGATGAGAAAGTACAAGGGATTCAAGCAAGGATTCACTGTTCCTTAAAATAACATAAGAAATCTCTTGTAATACTCTTTTAAATATGCAACTTTTTTAGAATAAATTCTTTCCATATTAATATTAGATTGTTTAGGGGTCAATTTTATTAGTTTTAATCATGTTTATGAATATGGGTTAATCAGGAGTGTAATTAATCTTCCTATGCATTAGAGTCTTGTACCTTCATTGTGAAACCATGAAATTTAATGATTACTAAATCTCGAATAAAAACCAATTTTTAGGATTTACATTTGGTATTAAGTAAACCACCCTTGTTAATTTGAAGAATTGAATATGAATTCATAGGCTAATTGGACTTGTTTTATGTTAATGATGAACTATGTTCAAGAGTTTGAACGCTGATGAACTAAAGCTTGTATTTAATGGATTTGATCTTATATCGTTGCTAAAATACATTGAGGATCATAACCCAATAATTAGTTTGAACTATGGTTGGGCTTTCAATCTGATTTGGGAGCTAATGGAGGTTTTGGGTGGTTAAGTCCTCTAATGGGGAAAACGAACTAGCCTACAGGTCCAATTAATCGATCGACCTTTTTCGTAGCCTGAAGTTGGGTTGGGGGTCGTTTGATTGGATTTTTTTAGCCTAATTTGAGTTTGGGACTTCTTTTACGATTGTTTAACTTGGTTTATTGGAGACTAAATTTTGTTAATATTTGGAATAGTTATGTAGGTTGGAGATATATATTGTAGAGGGGGCTTAAAGGTAATCCTAAGATTAGGGATAATTCCCCAATAAACAACAGTGTTTGGGATTGAGAAGCCAAGATAGCTCAAGCATGGCAACTCAAGCGAGGCAGCTCAGCGTGGTAACTCAAGCGAGGGAGCTCAGGCATAACAACTTGTATTTTGGCTTGTTGTGTTAGTCATATTGTATCTTTGTTTATATTGACTGTAAGCTATAATGGTTGTAATGTTGTAACGAGAATAATAATGAGTTTTAGTGTGAGGTTGAACAGTACTTGTGAGAGACCATCCTTGGCAGGGCCTGGGAGAGCTTTCGTGCTCTATCGAACGACCTCATCATGGGAACTTTAGAGGGACCTGGTTTGGAGGATTGAGAAGTGAGGCACCGATGGGGCTTTTCATGACCATCTTAGATACACCTGGTAAAACACCGAAGAACCCTGACTGTGGAACCTCGGGTGGAGTAGCTTGGAGTTCCATCGGACGTTGAGTTGTGAACCAAACAACCCTCTACTTAATGTCACATCTACTGTAGGTGATCTCACTAGCCAGTTAAATAGTGTTAGACCTGCACTTGAATAAACCACCGTGGTATTTGGGGCTGTCAGGCAGTTAGTGAGCCACCTCTGCGACAACAGCTCCCTGACACGCAGTGGTTAGGCAAAAGGCATGTCTTGGCATTTAATGTTTATGACGTGGAGACAACTGGTGCATCAGGCATTTAATGTTCTGACATAAATTATGAGGGATGTCTTTCATAGTCTTGAATGACTGAGTTGCCTCGGGGGTGGTGTGGGGGGATATTTAAGGTCCCCAACCACCTTTGAGGGTAGGATGATCTTTTTTGAGAGTTCAGGAGTTATTGCTGGAGAAAATACACATCAGAGAGAGTTATTACAAACCAGAGGGTTTTACTCACTCACCATTGTTATTTATTACGTAGCTTTTAATACTTGACAGAGATTCTTGAGGGTGTTTTGTGTGTGTCTACCTTCCTACCAAGGTGTATCTAGGGTGCTTACTTCTCTCTCCCTCTAGCTAAGTTACTTCTAAGTTTCATTACTAATTTTTGAGTTATACACGACAGATTTGTGAGTTTAAACTGAGTCTTATCTTCATTAAGTTTGTGTTTGCATGCCCTATCATTAATCCAAAGCTTTGGCCAATTAGCTTATCATTACCATACTCAAACAAGGGTTACGCCTCCATCTTATCTAAACTACCCTCTTAAATTTGGTGACTCTACCGGGGAGGCATTCTTCTAATTAAGGAGTATGGCACAGGATAATGTTAATCGAAGGCTCAACTTTGATGATATCCAACACAATAAGGAATAAGTTACGAGAGAACTGGAGGCTCTAAGGGTTGGGTCTCCTCTAATAGAGGTACCTACGGTTCAGGTGAAGACAAGCGTGACATAAGCTTCCACGAGTGAAGGGTTGGGACCCACTCAGGTGGCACTCCTCATGAGTATGTTTTATGAGTTTTTGTAAACTCTTATAGCTTCAACGATGTTGGGAGGATTTGAAGCTAACTCCATCATAACACCAGGGGCAGCCCTAACGGCCCCACCAGATGCGGGCGTGATGAGAACAGTCCCAACAAGCATACCCTTTATTATGAATCCAGTAGTGGGAACATCAGGAGTATCAACGACCCCAACTATGATGACTGCTCCAGCTGCAACGGGCACTTGGCCCATGGTCCCATTGGTTGTTTTCCCAGTAGCATCACCTATGGAGGAAATAAGGAAGGAGATGCAAAAGGAGATGTTGACGTTCATGAAACTTTCCTCGCAATCTGTGGTCGAGGTGGCTTCAGTTTATGATAATTTTTTAACACCTTATCCTCAGGAATACAATGATGAGCCTTATCCAAAGGACTATATTCCTTCTATTTTTGAGAAATATACAGGGAAAGGTGGTAACCCGAAGGAGCATATTAATCACTTTGTTGAACACTTGGGAGCACATTGCAATAATAAGAAGCTCTGGTTGAGGGAGTTCTCTAAATCCTTAACTGATAAAGCATATACCTGGTATTCCCATTGGCTCCCAAGAGTGTTTCTATGAGGGAAGAGATGCACGTTTTGTTTGTCCAGAAGTTCTTTTTGGTAGAGGACGAGTTTACTTTAACCCAATTGGGTAGGGAGAAGCAAAGACTTGGAGAAGAAGTGGTGGCCTATGTTTGAAGGTTCAGGGAAAGATCCCTCGACATGAGGGAGGAGGCCAAAGAGTCCAAGTTATTGTAGATCTGAGCTGAGGGGCTGCTTCCTGAGTACATCTTCCATCATATCAATGAAACGCGCGAGGGGACTTTTTCAACATTATTAAAAGCTAAAAGGAATATCTCCTTGGTGGTGCATCCTAATCGTGGTGGTGCCCATGAGGTTTAGGCAACCGATGCAACCCACAGGGGAAGGTCTCAGCCCCCACGGGTAGGGTACACCGAGGGAGGAGATGGGGGCAAGGCACAGAATAAGGACAATAAGAGTAATTTCAGAAGAAACACCATGCCTTGTACATTAGAGGAGGTTGTCATTTGTTACAATGCAATGGTCCAAGGTGGAACGGTCTACGAACCAAAAGACATTCCCATTAGGGAACCTGGTGCGGCAACGAAGGCAAATCCTAAGTACTGCTAGGTTCATCGGAGGATCCAGCATCTAACAGAAAGTTGATTCACACTGAGAAGAATCATTGATAAGTACGTGAAGGCAGGGATGTTGCAAATCCCTTAACAGAACGTCAATAACAACCCACTAGCAGTACACGGGGCCAATCTCGTGGTGGCCTGTGATGAAAAGGCAGAGAGAGGGGAAAAAGAGGAGTACGAAGAAGCTTTGGAGACATGTACTGAGGGAATGGAAAACGTAGTTTTGGCCTAAGATGAAGCGAGCACCAAAGACATAGATGACGTATATAGCATTGAGGGAGAGGAAGCATACCCAGTCCTAGAGTACTGCGAAGTTTCAAAATCCCCAAACTTCACTTGGTTCTTCGACCAAGTCGAGATACCAAAAGAAAGTAGGTTAGAGATAACCTAGGAAATACTTGAAATTGTGAGGAAGAACGCAGTCCTTTCGCTGAGATGGAAGGGAACCATGGCCAGGTTGGTGAGAAGGTTTCTGTTAGAAGTAACCTTAAGCGGTGTTGATAGGGCTGTGAAATTTCCTCATAACCGGCCATTGTATGTAACCTCCAGCGTCAACGGAGTTAGTTTTGCAAGGACTCTTATGGATGGGGGGCTTCCATAAATATTATGCCAATTAACTACTTTCATGCAGCCAATAGTCCAGAAGAAAGGTTGGTCCCCATGCCCTTGGTGATTTCGGGGTATGATAACCAATCTTCCAAATCCATTGGGTATGTTAGCGTTAGGATTGTGATGGGAAATATGAGTTCCCATTTCAATTTCCACGTAATAGAGATTGGACTTCCTATCATCTGCTAATAGGAAGGGTGTGGATGGACAACTAAGGTCTAGTTCCTTCTACGTACCACCAATGTGCTAAGGCGAACATCAAGGGGACAGAGGTGACCATTATTAGGGCTATGAAGAGGCCCTTCATTGTCGAGGAAGCTCACTTGGTAGACACAATATTTTACACTGAGTAGGAGGAGGATGTGCAGGTCCTAACAGGAAGAATGGAGGGTGCATGGGTTCCATCAATCAGAGAAAGGATGGGGCCTTTGAACGAGCAGAGTAAAGAGGCTGCAAGCAGCGCAAGGGTGATGACCGAAGAAGCTCACTAGGTGGTCCCTTAGCCCCAAAATATCCCGAAGCATCTTAAAGACATAATGAGGCCCAGAGTTGATCCAATGTAGCAAGAGGTCTAATGACAAAGCGTGCTAGGTTGGTTCTTAAAAAAAAGAGTGGTCGAGGCTTCTAGAGAGAAAAAGAGGAAGGTAGTCACCACTACCAACAGGCAATACAAGAAGGTCATTACTGAAGAAGGAAATGTGGTGTATCGATTGTAACGATGTGAGCGGGCGATCGAGGAAGCTGATGATGAGGTTGACCCGATATATGAATGCTTTTTGGTGGATCAACGTGGATAATGTATGATGATACACAATTCCAGGATACGGGAATTTATGAGGGAAGTCGACGAGGAACCAAACTACATGGCAGATCAACCGAAGCCCCAGGCACAAGAGTTAGAGCAGCTGAACCTAGCAAAGGAAGGATAGGATTCGAGGCCCATCTTTATCTTAAAAGATCCCAATAAGGATAAACAGGGGGCCTTGGTCGAGTTCATTCGGGAGTTTATAGATGTCTTCACGTGGAAGTACACAGAGATGGATGGGCTAGATGAGGAAGTGAGCTTCCACAAGTTGAACGTAATGCCTTCAGCTATTCTAGTGAAACAAGCAACTAGAACGTACAAGATGGAGCTGGATTTTAAGGTCAAAGAAGAGGTCTAATGTTTACTAATAGCAGGATTTATCAAATCGATACAACACCCGATCTGGTTGTCCAGTATTATCCCAGTGGGGAAGAAAGATAAAAACCAAATAAGGATCTGCGTGGACTTCACGGATTTGAATAGAGATTGCCCCAAGGATGAGTTACATCTGCCCTCCATTGACAGTCTAATAGATGCCACGACTGGTCATGAGATGTATAGCTTCATGGATTAGTATGTGGGGTACAATCAGATCAAGATGCACCCCTCAGATGCAGAGAAAATGACATTCAGAACTCCCTTGGGAAATTTCATGTACTAGGTGATGCCTTTTGCACTCAAGAACACTGGGGCGACTTACCAAAGAACAATGATGGCCATTTTTCATGACTTCTTTCATAAATTCATGGAATTTTATGTGGATAATTTGGTCATCAAGTCGAGGAAGGAGGAGTCCCATATGAGTGATTTGAGGAAGGTGTTTTCCTGCTGCAGGAAGTTCAAATTAAAGATGAATCCATTAAAGTGTGTTTTTGGAGTGACAGGTGAGAAGTTCCTAGGCTCTATGGTTGATCCATAAGGGGTACAGATGGACCAGGACAAGCAACGGGCGATCTTAGAAATTCCATATCCAAGAACGGAGAAGGAACTGAAGAGTTTCCTCGGTAAAGTCTCCTACCTTAGGAGATTTGTGCCTGGGCTAGCCGGGGTAAGACATACGTTGAAGCAGTTGTTACGAAAGAACATGAAGTTCAAATGGGAGGTGATTTACCAGAAGTCTCACGATTGGCTGAAGAAACTGCTCGTTTCACCACAGACTATGGTTCCTCTAAAAGTAGGAATACCATTGCAGTTGTATCTCACATCCACCACGAGGTCCGTGGGAGCTTTACTGGTGCAAGAGATTGATGGGCAAGAACGTCCAGTTTACTACCTCGGCAGGATCATCCATGGTCCAGAATCCATATATAGTAGCTTAGAAAGTCATTATTTAGCCTTAGTATTTGTAGCGCAAAAACTTAGATATTATATGCTGTCTTCTACAATTCATATTGTAACTAGATGTGATCCCATTAAGTATTTTTTAGCAAGAACTATATTGATTGGTAGGGCAACTAGATGGTTCCTTATCCTTTCTGAATATGACTTGAAGTGAGTGGTTCCTTGCGCAATCAAAATCCAAGCGTACGCCGATCTATTGGCCATTTTCCCTTCAGGAACATTTGATCCACCCAAAGAAAGTATCCCAGGAGATGATTTATAGGCCAATCACCTAGACGCAATGGAGGAGGAATGGACAATGCATTTCGATGGATCTTCGGCAAAAAAGAAAGGAGGGGCAGGGATTATTCTATCGAAAGGAATGGAGGAGATTTGCCTTTTCTTACGAACTAGATTTCCCTTGTTCTAATAATGAGGTAGAATACAAAGAATTGGTGTTGGGATTCCTAGAGGCTCTTCGAAGGGGGATCCGTTCACTGTGCATCAAAGCAGATTCTAACTTGGTGATTCACTAGGTGAATGGAGAATACGCATTGAAACACATGAGTCTGGCACCATACAGAACAATAATCTAGAGACTTCTTTGCCAGTTCCATCGGACCAAGATCAGGAGGCATCCCAGAATGATGAACCGCTACCCAGACGCTTATACCACCGTTGCCCAAAAAATGGTTATGAGGAGCGATACAACTACCGTTGTGATTCAACGAAGAACAACTCCTTCGATGGTACAATCAATTCTATTAATGAAAGAAAATGGGGACTGAACGGGAGAGATTAAGAAGCAACTAGAGGATGGTGAAGGAACGATGGGGCTCAGAGAATTATCCCAGTACTTTACAAACTATGGAAACCTTTACTTCAGAAATGCAGGAGGATGGCTGTCGAGATGCATCGGTCCAGAAAAGGCAGAGCAAAGATTAAAGAAAACACATGAAGAGCACTGTGAAACAACTGAGATACCCCTCTACCAAAGAATGTAAACGGAGGGGTATTTTTGGCCTAAGATGAAACATGATGCGATAGAACTATAACGAAAGTACGATAAATGCCAGATATTCTTTGAGGCATCTTACTGTCACTTCATGGAGGCTCAACCTGACTGAAGACAACCCTATATCGACTTCATTAAAGATGGAGTTGTCCCAACAAAGAAAATTAATGAGATGGGACTCAGGTAAAGGGCCCCGAGATTCTACATTCAGAAGGGATAACTTTATCGAAGGGGATCCTTAAATAGGTCGTTGCATTACATCACGAAGGAAAAAGCAACCGAGGTCCTCAAACAGGCGCACGATCCAGCTCATATAGGGGGGCCAAGTTATATGATCAGTTGATGACTTTGGGATACTATTGGCCAACAATGGAGAAAGATTCGACTGAGTTCGTTCGAAAGTGCAAGGCTTGCCAACTTCATAAAAATATGATCCATGCCCCGTCAGTGGACTTACACACCCTGGCAACGCCTTATCTTTTTCACACTTAGGCATTCGACCTTGTAAGGGCAATACACCCTTCTTCGAGAGGGAAGATATGGATACTAGTAGCAACGAAGTGTTTCACAAAGTGGGCTGAGGCGATACCATTGGGAAGGGAAACAGCAGGAGTAGTGAGCAACCTCATAAGAGAATACATCATTTTCCATTTTAGGATCCCAAAGGTTATCCTTTCAGACAATGGAACCCCTTTCATCAATTTAGAGGTAACTATTCTCAGAGACAAATACTCCATTGTCCATCACACTTCGGCGGTGGCATACCCAAAGGGAAACTATCAAGACGAAGCAACTAACAAAACTTTGGTAAATATCTTGGCTAAAATGATGGAAGATTTCCCAGGATCGTGAGACGATAAGTTACCAGCCGTTTTATGGGCCTATTGAATGACTAAGAGGAAGCCTGTGGGGTATACACCGTTCTCCCTTATTTATGGGGTCGAGGCGATTCTCCTAGTAGAATTAGAAGTTCCCTCTACTCGATACGCCTTGCGAAGTAGCATGCTCCCCCAGAGTAGACATGTGCAGCTAAAAGCATTGGATGAACACAGAGATAATATGATGAAACACTTTCAAATGTATACAAAATAACTCTCTAGGGCATATGATAACTTAGTAAGATCAAGGAAGTTCTTGGAGGGGGACCTTGTATTGAAGGCAGTAGTGAAACACATAAGGGCGCTTCCTCTACGAAGTTTTTAGCAAATTAGGAAGGACCTTTCATTATAAAGGAAGCTGATGACTCAGGTTACTGCTTAATTTCTAAGATGGGAGAAGACCAACCATTCAAAATCAACAATAAATGGTTGAAGGTTTATCATGTGTAAGGAGTTATGTTTGGGCCACCGATGTATCTGGATGATTATGAATATACAAGTTGCTTTTATGATGATTATACAAGTTCTTTTTTTATTATAACTCAAGTAGAGATGAAATAATTATAGAACTTCACACTTCACTATCTATGCAATAAGTTGTAACACAAAGGAATGGAATAAGAAAAAAAACATCCTTTTCATTCAAAAAATTTGGGGGCATTACAAAATTGGGAGCTATCGCCCAAGAATTACATGAAAAAATATATATACAAAAACTCATTGGCCTAGGAGGAACCACAGATCTGGGGAGGAGAAAAAATCTCCAGGAAGACCCGAAGAAGCATCTAAGCAAGACCGTTGGGCATTAATAGAAACCTCAAACCTCATCTGTGCTTACGTGCATTCGACAAGGAGTTTCTCCCATTTTACCTTCGCCAAACGAAGAGCTTTTTCGATGTCCTCCACCTCCTTGTCAATGGCCCCAAGAAGAGGTGCTAGCTCGGCCAACTTAGCTTCCTTGGCCCATTGATCTTCTTGATGTTTCCTCAAGCGTTCCCTCTGGTTGTCTAGTCATTGGCTCT